>CM057170.1:1221664-1298543 GCA_029962745.1 Echinometra lucunter | reverse complement strand
CTCTCCTCTCCTCTCCTGTCCTGTCCATTTCCTCTCCTCTCCTCACCATCTCACCCTTTTCAGTTCCACAGGTTTGAAGAGCTGGCAAGGTTTGGAGAGCTGGAAACGAGCAAACATGTTTTTTAGTAATTTGTAATCTAGGAGCATCTGACGCATACTATCCATTACACTTCAATCGGAAGAAGACATATACATTTTATAAATAGCTCAATATGTAACACATTCTTCCACTTGGAGTTTTGCAAAGGCCTAAAGTGTGTGAGTCAGAGAAAGAAAGTCCTGAATCTTTAGAAGCAGAGAAGACCTAAAGCAGATGAGAAATTAAATGGTAGCCATATACATTTTCCTACTCCCCACCTCTCCTCCTTAACAAATACAGAAAAGTAATTTGACTTTGTTGAAAAGGCAAAATATTAGTCTCTTTATGCCATTTATCCCACTGGGTAGCCAGGGTATGAAGAGATAGTTTTTCTCTTCTTGAGGAAAGGGGAGATCTGCCCCCCCCCCCAAAAAAGTGCCCTTCTAATACTGAGACCTAGTTGGAGAAGGAGTACATTTAATAAACACTGACATCTCAATCCTGCCCTTAACCGATCATGTAATACTGCCAAGAATTGGCATGTTGTGATGTAACTGTATGCTGAAAGCATTAGGATGAATTTCCTCATGGAGAACAGGTAATATCACCTCTTTTAAGAGGGGAAAAAGTAGGCATGACCCTATCAATTAGATGATGAAGTGATAAGATGTGTTCCTGCTGTTGATTGCTTAATTAGACTACTCATTAAGAACCCACATCAATTAATTCAATAAGTGGGACTAAGGTTGCAATGGGAAATCAGTTGTCTGAGTAAACCTGTGTGTCTTGAGTTATTCTAGGTTAATTTCTCCTGCTCTGTGCCAGAAATGAAGTCTTCTGTGTCTTAGGCTGTTACATGTCTCTGTCTTTAGTTTTACTTTCCTAGTTGTTTTCATTGATCAGTGTTAAATGAAATGGAAAATGCTGTGGAGTTAGCTGCAGAATTAAGTAAGAGATCAATATGAGGGATTGGAAAGTTGGTTTGTTACCTCTCCAGTCATCCTATGTAACTGATTAACAACTCAAGTCTGAGTCAAATCTTTTTTATGCTGATGCTTAACATCCCTTGAATAGACATGTTTTTTTTTTCCTGATTGATAAAATCCATACACAATTCAACATAATCATGTTCAGCCTGACAAGGGCCCTGTCCTAACTTTGGTTTGTTTATGGGTAGGTACATAACTCTTTAGTCGTTTACCAAAGTGCAGTTTGTTCCATCCGGTCCATCTTTTTATAGACTTCATGCTTAATCATTTTCTACATATATTTCCACCAAGTACACTTGCATGCTTTATCAATCAGTGGAATACCTAAGAAGTTTACAAATGTAATCTAATTTGAGATGCCTCCAGCCAGATGGGATCATCGTAGAGGAACTCTTCACTTACGATGTTTCTGAGAAGAGTTTGTTGGAAACTGGTGCTGTTTGGATCTTCAGAGTACAGGCCTTCAGTATGCCTTGACTTGGACATGTACTTGAAGGAGCTATATCAAGTATACCTCTGCCAATATTCAGATCAGGTCCTCAAACCAGAAGGGATAATCCGGAACTCTTCACTTAAGATGTTTCTGAGAAGAGTTTGTTGGAAACTGGTGCTGTTTGGATCTTCAGAGTACAAGACTTCAGTATGCCTTGACTTGGACCAAGGAGTTATTGCTTGGACATACTTGAAGAGGCTGTATCAAGCATACCTTCTGCCAAAATTCAGATTAGGCAGAAACAACAACAACTCCAAACAACAGCAACCACAACCACAGTAACAATGACAAAAAACAACAGCAACAAAGACAACAGCAGCAGCAACAAGAAAAAACAACAACAGCAGAAGCAGAAAAGGAACTAAGCTTGGCCATTTTGTATTCCCTGAACAAGCAATGAATCCGCAAACTAATCCTTAAAATGAGAAGTAGGAAAACTGAATCAATGCATCCTTCCTGTAACACATTATGACAGGATATTAGTATTGTTTTCACTTTCCTTTATTTGATAGACTTAAATCCTTCATAGATACTATCAATTTAATATAGATTTAATAAGAGTCCATGAGAGTCCATGAATGAACTTCTATCCTGGAATGCATTGGTTAGTGATTAGGGAACAATATCCAGTAAGTCAGTGATGATATAGGTTATTATATTTGAATCCGGAATATGATAGGGATTCCCTAGAGGTGGGGAGGGTTTAGGTTGTTGAATTTTAGGAAGAAACTCCTGCTGTCCAAAGCCACTTCCTGAGATCAATTGGCCTAATTTCCTCCTAAAAGTGTCAAGACTTTTACAGATGGCTTATCATAGAATGCACTGTGACTTGCTGAAAAGTGAAACATTGCTTCGGTCCACGGGTAAGACCTCTGAGCTCTATGAAGTTTGACTCTTCATTCAATCCTTTCCTCTTAAGTTTGTTGTTTTTGTTTTTCTTTTATTCAGCCTGTTAGTTTGAGATTAAAAAAAAAACCTACTGGACTATACACCCTTGATTATTTTCTTTCTTTCTTCTTCTTCTTCTTCTTTTTTTTTTTTTTTTTTACTTGTGTCATCCCAATTCTTTTTTGTTTGTTCTGTTTTGTTTCAGATTTCCTTCTAGTCCATGATGATAAATTCTATTTTGACACTTAATGAAAAAGAAAATTATGCCTTTTTCTTTTTCATTCACCAAGGCTATATCTTCATGACGATAATAGTGTGACTTTACAGAGCTTATAAGCGGTGATAGTCTATAATAGTCCAGACCCATGAGAGTGACTCACTTGGTTTGTGGGTTAGGTCTTCCACCTCAATAAACATTTTTATGAGATTAGATTGTTGATTTAAGTTGAAATTGGCCAAGGAAATGCAGAGTACGAATCAGACACGTGGGTATTCCCAGGTCCCTCACAAGAATCTAAGTCATCCGATACCAGCGATTCAAAAATAGCGCTTTACGTCGTGTGGAAATGTTGCACATTTTTCACAGGTCTTGGTTCTATCGGAACCCTCGCAAGATGTTTGGACTGCATCAACAGATTGACGTAGACACCGATGTCAGTTGAATTCCAAGGCTCATGCTGACTGAGATATTTGTGATACATTCCCATGGAATTATGACCTATAAAAATGATTTGTGACATATTTATAGCTCAGCTTCTGTAAGCAAGAACCGGTCATATGTAAGCAGAGCCCGTTGTGAGTAGTTCAGGTAGCTGACCTGGTGTGAAATATAATTCTTTGATATTGGGAACAAGTGTTAGAATAGAATGGAAAATGTATCATTGATATAAATTTGATTAATATCCAAAGCAAAAAGAGTACTGTGGTACTCAAGGAAATTCAAGGATAATTTACCATGATTTATCATCAAATTACATTTTGAGTAGAGATGTAGCAAGAAGAATTTTACGGAAAAGAAGCGAGTTTTAAATTTTTCAATTAACCTGTTAGTACTATGGCCAACGGAAGATAACTCAGTCTGGAGTCTATGGAAAAATGTGTGTTATACCAAAATAAATCTCTCATATAGGCGTGCTGTGCAAAAACGCATTTCATTCTTTGCACAATTTTGCTCTTTATTTTTTTCTTTAATTGTATCTTACATACATGTACCACTGTATTGTTTCTTTAAGAATCAGTATACACATAACTTCACTGTCCTCAAGACTCATCAAAGTGTTACATAATACTTTAAATTGTGTCAGTCAGCATAAGACAGTTTGCTCTGTTTGTTTTAATGTCACTATACTAAACTATATTCAAAATATGAGCTTCAAATTTTACCTTTATAAAAAAGAAGAATGCAAGTTCAATATGCTCTCAATTAAACGTAAAAGCAACAGAACAGTAGACTCAACAGTAAAATTACAGTAGACTAGTCTACGTCTTGGAACACACTTGCAAAAATTGGGGTTGTTTATGAAATCGAACAGCTGTTCGATTATATGCATTGTTGTCTTACGTTATCGTTTATTTTCTTTGAACTCCTTTAACTATTAACTCTTAGAACACCAGGTCAAGTTGGGGGGAAGTTCTTAAACATGCACTACACAAATAAGTAACTGTACACAGAGTAACTTTAACTTTAAAGAGATTTGATGGTAAATTGTGGCTTTACACAAAAAATTGAGATAGAGTCATTTGATTTAAGAGAGGCTTTGATCTACATGGGTGTTGGAATATTCACTTCTGTCGGTATCCTGAAAAAGAAGTCTTGAAGTGCATTTATCTTTACCACACAAGTGTCTGTACTTCTCAAAATGAATATTTATAAATGGGTAGAAATTCCTTGGATGGTATTTGACGGCAATAAATTCATCATCGTTACTATTGATATCCTAGTGGTGTTATATTCCAAACCGGATGATGCTCGACCCCACTAAAACTCAAGTGGTAACCGTCAAAGTACCTCATCTTGAAATAGATCTCAATCCCAAAGCTTGTTCAGACATACCAAATGATATCGTTCCAAACATTGTTTCCATATATGTTTGTCTAACCACTTATAAAACCAGCTGATACCATATAGTGCTTAAAGTCAAGAGGCAAGTCCTGTCAAGGGTGTGATGGAGAAATAGTTCTAAATGCAACAGCTTGTTCAGACATCGCAAATAGCACCATGAGAAACAGTATTTCCATATAGGCCCATGTTTGTTCAGCAACATTTCAAACTAGCTGATATCGGACTGCTCTAAAACGGAAGAGGAAACCGTCAAGTGTTTCATCTAGAAATAGATATCAGTGCAACAGCTTGTTTAGATAAAAGCATCATTTGATGTGTTCTAATTAACTCCTTTTATGTGTACTGAAAGCTCTTCAATTGATACCAATATAGTGTCAGAGATTTTTAGAGTTGTATCTTCTCCTTCAAGTGTCAGTCCAGATTTTACTGCACAGTATAAGCCTGAAATATTTGTGCATTTAGAAAGTAGTGACATACAGGAGGATGTATGAAAGATATACTGTGTAAAATACAATGTTGCTATTATTGTTCATACTTGTAGTGTAGCCTGAACAGAGGCAGTTATTTACATTCATATTACATTCATAGATACCGGAACCACTTTGTAAAAGGATATTGCTACGCATATGTATGAGTACATGATGTATCTGTTCAAAGTAGCCATGCTTGGATTCTAGAGGTTGTTTCTTGAGAAAACAGATCTTTTAAGAGATTTTATCCTTTTTACTCACCATTCAAATAGGCCAGTGCATATTTTTCGAATCATTATTGATATGAACTATATGATTACTTTGATAGATTATTTTGATTATCTTTTGAGAGACAGAAACTGGGGAAAACTTAGGGAAGTCTATTATTTTTAATTTGGGAGGGGGTCCCCTTTTCTCCATTTTCATTGGGTTTCATTTTTTTGTAAATCGGTCATGATACATGCCATGTATCAAATTCCATCCATAGCCTACACTGAGATTTTTTAAGATCAGGGCACCGTTTCATAAAAGTTGTCAGCATAGCACTGACAAGTTGTCAGTCACTGACAGTTACCACAGTAACAGTCAGTGATCAGTGCTTCTCAGCCAATCAAAACCAAGGATTTTACTGAAATTGTCAGTGACTGACAACTTGTCAGTGCTGACAACTTTCATGGCAAGGCATTAATAGAAGACTCCTCTGCACACCTGTGTACCTGTACACCAGCTGAACTAGTGATGGCAGCAGACAGCTTTTGATCTTTGCACACTTTGCTGTTACAGAGTTTCACATGCTCATATGCGGAAAGGTTATATGTTCATCAAGCATAAGAATATTAATTCTTCATATTCAGAAGAAGTGTATGTGTGATTTTAGTATTTTTCATCTCTTCTGTTAAGCTCATATTCAGCAAACATCTCATTTGCAAGGTGCTCGTTGTGATTCTGTGCAGTGAGACAGTGACAGTAATTAACTGAAATATGATTTCCAGGAAATTAGTTTGTCTGTGGTCTGGAGTCCCTTGTGAAATCATTCCAAGTGATCAGGATTTTGTGATGGTTGAGGTTTCCTTCCGATAGGAAAGACTCTGACATGGTCACTACCTTTCTCTCTGCCATTGGGGATTTCCAGATTATTTTCATGCAGGAAATAAGAGCAGACTGCATCTAAGAAATAAATGGGAGGATTTGTAGCGATTGCTTCTTCTTCTTCATTTTTCTTTTTTTTAAAGACATGCTTTAAAGGAAATATTTAGTGTTCCTAGTATTCATGGTTTTGAAAGATATTCTAAGCTTCTTTTTTCCATTTTTTTACAACTTTTGTGTAGAACTCGCATGAAGAGGATTACTCTTAAAGTATATTCATATTGATATTATGAATAGAAGCAGTCTATTGATTTGACTGAGTGATAGCTATGTCCCCCCTCAAAATATTTGCTTTAATGTCAGATAGTTTTGTCTGGACAATTTCTCAGGCCCCCTTCCCCGGTTCCTTTTTATCCCTTGGACAAGTACCTTTAGAAATATATATGTATCTGTACCCTTGAGAAAACTGTAGGTACCCCAGAACCATGACCTCATTGTCAATAATCAATGCTGGAAAGAAAATGAACATGGAGGAAAAAAGAAAGGCAGTGAAAAAGAGGGAGTTAAAAGTAAGAAAGTAATAAAAATAATCAGAATCAAAGACAGATCAGCATGTATTCACTAAAGAGATTGTGAATAAACTGGATAGAAGGCGTTAAATCGTGTCCAAATGAGACCTAGAGTTTTAATCAAGTGTCTGTGTAAATACCAGCTGGTAAACCTCAACGAAGCCTCTTTATTATATGGGTTAAGAGGATCACAAGCATTTGCTTCAAGTTCTGCATCCATGTATGGTATTTCACCAGTAGATGGAGCTGTTCTAATTCTGGTTACATTTCCTGCCCAAAATCAGAAGTGTAAATAGGGGAATAGATAGCAATTGAAATATGATACCATACTTTCTTAAGTTTTTGAGCTACATGTATTAGGCTTTTATTTATACATGATATGATGTAAATCATATTGCTGGTTTTTTTCATGGGAAAAGATTCGGATATTAGCAAGTATTCTCCAATTTCCTGTTTGTAGAATCCACTTGTTCTGTCTGCATGATATTAACCATCACTTATGAAATATAAAATAATATGAAAAGAAATAATTATGCCTACTCAACAATGCATGTGATGGAAGAGTACAAGTTAAACAAAATCTGTTAAGATGCTGAAAATGTGTATGAATATGCTGTTTAAGTATGTTTTTTTTTTTTTTTTGTAAGAAAAGATGTCCTTTGCACTTGATGAATCTACATGTAATTCACTCATTTAGTCTGTCCAGTAGACATGCAATTTGAATAAAAAAAACAAGAAACATATATACAGTAAAACCTGTCTTAGTGACCACCTCCCTATAGTGGTCATATTGCTTGTTTTCCCTTGGATGGCCACTATATACAGGTTTCACTAACAGTACCATTGGTTTCATTAATAGATTGTAATGTTTCTTCTTTTCTTTTCTTTCCCTTCCTATTCCAGGTGGGCCTCCCGTGATGACAAAAAGATTAAAACCCAAGTCAATGGGCGAGGGCGACAGATTACTCCTGACGTGTGCAGGAAAAGGTACACCGATGCCCCTCATGTACTGGGAGCGAGATGGGAGGCGATTAGAGGATAATGACATACCCAGACTCAAGATCAAACCTTCTAAGTAAGTGAACAAAATGAAAACAAATGTTTTATCATACAGTCTAACATCCTTTTTAATGCTTAAAGGGGGTACCCAATGCTGAAACAATGTTGGTTCATTTAGAAGAGCATGATTTTATTAGCAGAAAATCATCTGCCTCAAGTTTTTTAAAAAGTCGTGTTGCCAAGGAAACCCCCAAATGTGGTAAGATTTCAGGATATTTTTGACCCCTCAGCTGTGACCCAATTTCAACTGGGTACCCACTTTGATGTCAAAATGACGTCACAGTGGGTACCTTGTCGCGCACTTCTAGCAAAATGCGTGCAAGGTATAATACATTTTGTACAGTCTAGCGCACACCACAACTGCAATGCAAAGCAAATGCAAAGCTGGGTACCCACTTTTACGTCATACCTCATACTCAAATTTTTGGGTCAACTCTTGACTTTTTATGAGAAAATTAGCCAAAATGGATTGATTTCAATTGAAAATCATCATATTTTTAATGTTATTCTTCTTAGAATTCTGTTCTCGATCATATATCAAAAAAAAAATTTGCCATTGTGTAATCACTTTAATTGCAATCATGCAATGTTTTCTATTGAAATATTAATTAGCATGTTTCTAGATTTAAAAAAAAAAAGCTCATTATCTATTATAAAGATATTGTTTCTTTGCTTGTGGATTATTGAAAGTGTATTTGATAGTTCAATTCACCTGTCATGATATTCCAAACTATTTCATTTCATTTGATGGTAGGTTCTTAGTGAAGTTGATTATCCTTTCAGTTGAAATATTCAATTTCTATCTGTTAATTGTGTTTACTATATGTGTTCAGTAAGATAAAGCCCTGTGTATGCTTTTGAAATATAGAGTAGTTCATTGCATCTTCATTCGTTCCCTTCTATTCCTTCTTATTGCTTTATATTATCTTCAGAATGGATTCTATTCATGTTTGTAAGTAATTCCTTTTTCCTTATATCCACTTGTACTCTTTTTACTTCTCTCTATCACTTCAGTTTCCACCGTGATTATTCCATAGTCTCTTCTCTTCTTCCTCCCAATTAATCTCTTGATTTTTAAATTATTTCTTTCTTTCTTTCCAGGCGTAATGTAAAGCTGTCGATCAGAAACCTTGATAAATCTCTCCATGAAGGAACCTATACCTGTGTGCTAACTAATAAAGTGGATCCTCCTGTCATTGCAAGCTCAACATTAAGTAAGTCACTTCACTGAAATCTAACATTTCATAGAATTAAGGGAGAATAGTTAATCATACTTCTTAGACCCTAGTTAGAAGGTAACTGCAAAAGAGTATTTATCCTACATTGCTGAACTCTACATGTAACATTTAAAATTTCAACCCACTTGAATTTTGAAGAATTACTCTTTAGAGGCATAGGGAAATAAACTCAAGTTACTTCATTACGGGAGTTATTTATATTTTCATTGTCGTAACCAGCTAATACCAGTGTGTACTAGCTTGTATGCAGTTGCTCATGTTGTTGGTTTTTTATGAGGAGGAGGGGGGGGGGTTGAAATATTGATATTTTTCTACCCCCCCCCCCCCCCACCATCATGTGTGTGGTACTCTGCACCTGTGAATGACACTTTGATTTATATGCATAATGATAATTTGGGAAGTTAATTGTTATCACTGTGAGCTAACTTATTGCAACAGTCTTGAATGGACTTTGTATGATATGATTTGTTGATTTAATTGTTTGTTTGGATTCTAAGCTGATCATATAATCAATGAACAAAAGGCCAAAATGAATTAATCATAGATGATACAGGCTATTTCCTTTGCTGTAATTATTTGAAGTGAGGGAGCTTCTGGTGAGAAGTAGAAGGTCATTAATTCATATGGTTTATACATGTACCTCTTACCAGGATATATCTTTATGTGTGTTAAACCTGTCTACTGAGTTATCAATAATATGAATGTACATGGAGTGTGGATAAAATTGAAAAGAACAGCTCTGGCATGAGATATTCTTGATGAATATTCAAGAGAATGAAATAGATGTAGGAAAGCAAGAGAGTGAGTAGAAAGAATGAATAGCGGGAGAGAGGGGGGGGGGGTGGGGAGAGGGCATGAAAGTTACCAAGAGGATGAGGAGAGAGGATGAGGGAGAGCGAAAGAGAAGGAAAGAGAGAGAGACAGAGACATGATGGAAGATGGACGTCAGTAATGCTTCTGAGTAGAGCTTTCCAGGGCTTCGTACTTTATTTTAAACTTTGATTTACAGATTTGTTTCATATTCATCTGTTTGTTTTACATGTCTATATCTGATGTTTTTTAATACATAAAATAAAACCAAACCAAACCAAAAGGTATACATTGTAAACTGAGAGGGAAGAGCTAAAGAAAGAGAGGACAAAAGAAGGAAAGTGAGATGAATAATGAGAAGAAGAGAGAAAGATAGAGAAAGAGATGAAGGCAAATAATACCATTAATGAAAGTTGAGATACATGATGATTTCAAGGAGTAGCAAAGAGACTGACATAAGAAATGAATCAATTTAGATATGGAAACTAAAGGAAGAAAAGAAGATTAGATAGTTGAAAGGGGAAGAGGAGGAGGAGGAGAGTAGACACACAGCAGCTTTAGTGTAAATTCAGTGACTGGTAGGTGAGCATACAGGGCTGTGCTCTGATTGGCTAGTTCTACTACAGCTGTCATGAGCTGCATGAGCATCCTCCCACTCAGATGATGCTGGAGTTGAGCATCTCATCGTGACGGCAACCGCATCTTTGTACTTGGCAACTGGTATACACCACCACCACCATCACCATCTTCATCTCATCAAATCTTCTGCCCTATCTTATTTGTTCCAGAGAATTTATTTCATTATTTTCTTCAAGTAAAAAGTGAGGAATTCAACCATTGTGATGTTTGAAAGCAGTGATATTACCATAGCAACTGCATCTTTATTGCATTATTTTTCAGAGGTTGATGTCATTTCATCATACATGTCTGCCTTTATCAAGGTGTATAGTTCTTGCATCATTGCTTTTGAACTTGTGAAATAATCCACATTTGCTGTGCTGGAGTATGACATCAGAATTGGAAGACAATTTAGAAGGATATTTTGAGCTCTTGTCTTGATTGTCACAATCTCCTTCCAAATAGGTTTGGATATAGTCTGTTGTGGTGTGAGGTAGATTGTTTGAAAAGTGAGGTCACATATTGGCATCTTTCTCAGGCCAGGAATGAATGTACGTGAACATGTAGTGGGAGTTACTTTGTTTTCATATCACACCTTTCATGTATGGGAGAAAGAACTCTTATTATTCATAGGTTCACAGTGTCAGAGAGTGTAGCATTGAGCAATGATTGTGCAAGCATGCAGTTTATATGCCTACAAGTGGTGTTCTTTTGTAGTTTTCACTGCTCAATTTAAGATGGACCATCGTGCTTGTCTTTGTCTTGGTAGCATATATGTATTTCCACTTTCATCAAACATGACTAATGTATTCTAATGCAGAAGTGGAAGGGGGGGGGGAGCTGTATTTGTAATTTTGCCAGGCATTGAAAAGTTGATTCCCCTTTATATTGTGGGCTTTGATTTTAAGCTCATCTCTTTCAAAGCATTTGTGATTCAGCAATACAGGTGTTATTCAGCAGTTGTTACATAATACTTGGAAACATTTTCTTGTCTGCTTTTGTTTTTCATAATCTTTCTTCTTTGGCTGACTTGCCTGTATGTATGTACCTTTATGTAGTCCTTTCACCAACTCTGGCTGAGTTAACCTCAATTGATTTGTTTTGATTACTCAATGATTTCCGGTAAGGAAATTGATTGTTTCGTCTGTAGTTAGTCAGCAAATATTCTTTGATAGAATTTAAAAATTAAACATTAGAAACATTAATTTTTTTATCAGCTGAGCTTATGCTGTTGAAAATCACATGATGTGAAAGTGAATATGTGTGACTTTTAACCCATTATTCCTCTCCATAAAAAGGGAAGTCATAAACTTCCTCCCCATTGCTCTTTCATAATTCAGTGTGAGCCTGCAACTTGTTAAAGTGAATGTTTGGACTTCTGACAAATATCAGTAGATGTGTGAATTTCGTGGTCCATTCGGCTGTAAATTGTTTGATGGATGGCAGCACAAATCACTTAGACATATCCCTCTTTTTTCATCTCATGCCATTTTAGTGATTTCTTTTGATGGGTGTGATTTTGAAAATTGCAGGCAAAAGCAGTGAGGCATGTGCTATGAGAGAATATCACTTTATAATATGTGATTAGAGATGGAGTGCCATATGGCTGGCTGGCGCAGACAATGAAATCATAAGTGTGTTGATGCACATTCCTATGGAATCAACATTTTTTTGTGAGTCTGAACTCATGCAGGGCACTGTATACCAGCATACAGGCAAAGAGTTAACGCCTGCCCCTACTAATTGTACCTACCACCCTGTCGACTGTTATTATTCATGTGAACTTTGGACCTCAGGGTTATCCCTAGACTGATGCCTTATATTCAAGTTCTTGAATAAACTCCTTGGATATTTCGGCTAACTAGCATCACGCTGTGAGCTGTATTTAATTACTCTCATATCAGAGCATACTAACTTCCATTCAGAGTTAGTGTTGATCACATCTACCAAGCTGCAATGATGTTTCAACATTTTGTTGGCATTGGTCTGTGCATTGGAAGAATGGAAATATTTTCAGCTTAATTGAACCGAGAGGATACATAGAAGCCATAGATGTCATGTTTCGTGCGTGAGCAGTAGGATGAAGAAAAGGTGGCTATTGACCATTGCCATGGAAACGCTGTATTTTGAGGAGTAGACCTGTTGTAAACAGCTGGAAATTGGAGGCTTTATTTGGTTTGAGAAGAGAGAGATTCTGGTATCAGCCTGTATTTTGTCTCCTATTCCTTCTTTGGGAATTATTAAAGGGTATTGTCTGGTGTTTGCTTGGTTACATAACAGCAGTGACAAATTTACACTTGGGAGGGTTAGCATCAATCTGGATGTAATGGAAAAACCCCTGAAGAACAATCACTTGAAAAAGAAATCATTATGGTTGCATCATTTTTTTAATCATTTGATTTGTGGAAACCTTTAGAGTTAATGAGTTTCAAGGATGTTATGACCTTCTAACCAGTCGCGTGTCATGTGATGTACTTTCAGTTTTCATTACCAATTAATAGTTAGAAATCTTTGGACTGCCTTTTCATTATTTCTTCCCATTATACCCACTTTGATCTTCATTACTGTAATGATTCCATGTGAAGCCATGCAACTGAATTCCTGGCTGAAATTCGAGGAAGATTGAGCATTGAGACCAGTGTGGTATTCAATCTGTGCCTGATTGCCTCTCCGATCTTTTCAAGTTTCCCGACGAGAGGCGACCATCTTGCTTCGGCCGGCATTAGACGTGGAGGTGATGATCCCTGCCCTTCCATGATCAGCTGTCTGCTCTAGACATGACTCTCTCGGTAATTAGACATACTTGAACCATCGGGAAACTGGAGAGCAGAAGAAAATTGGGGTGGAAAATTGGTGCATAAGGTGTGATGTGGCTTGTTATTGGGGTGAGGAGTGAAGGGCGTGGATAAAAGATTCATCACTTCTCTCTTGTTTGTGATTTTACTCGTTTTCACCTTGATCACATGGGAAGAATCTGTGCGAAAAATAGTGATAATTTGTCAGTTTGTGTGTATACACACCAGGAAACCTGATTAGATCTTGAGAGCAAATAGGCCTAAAACTTGAGGCCTCCATGACAGATGATGAGATAGTCATTTTTTGTGCTGCACACTTTGGGTTGTTGTTGTACCATTACCTCTAGAATATTACCTTGTTTCATTCTCATCCTTTGGTGGTAAAATATTCTTGAAGTATTGACTACTGTAGCTGTTTGGATTTCAGACTATTTCTCTGTATCTTGTTTTTATGTGTAGTGACATCAGGAGGCTCTGTTTTTACATGTGATATATTTGTGTTGAGGAATTGAGGGGCATTTTGCTTCTGGCCATGTTCTGGGCTAAAGATCAGTTTGCTGTATTTGAAGTTTGCTGTATTTGAAGTGAAAATCTTCTTGAAGTATTGACTACTGGAGCTGTTTGGATTTCAGACTATTTCTCTGTATCTTGTTTTTATGTGTAGTGACATCAGGAGGCTCTGTTTTTACATGTGATATATTTGTGTTGAGGAATTGAGGGGCATTTTGCTTCTGGCCATGTTCTGGGCTAAAGATCAGTTTGCTGTATTTGAAGTTTGCTGTATTTGAAGTGAAAATCTTCTTGAAGTATTGACTACTGGAGCTGTTTGGATTTTAGACTATTTCTCTGTATCTTGTTTTATGTGTAGTGACATCAGGAGGCTCTGTTTTTACATGTGATATATTTGTGTTGAGGAATTGAGGGGCATTTTGCTTCTGGCCATGTTCTGGGCTAAAGATCAGTTTGCTGTATTTGAAGTGAAGCAGCTTGTAAGATGTTTGCTTCAGAGGCCGCGTAAAGCACACCCAGTGGGATGAGGTTGGTAACCGGTCTTAGAGACATCAGACATCTTAGAATCATAGGGTACCTCAAAGTGCTTATTTCTTGTTAGCTTCGCTTCTTTAGAACTCAGCTGTCTACTGCATGCATAATTGGAGATGTGACAAAGTTATATCGTGTTTGATGAAGCCTGTGCTTGCACAATCTATGGTCTCATATTTCTTTCGCAACTACATCTCAGCATGCTTGTCTGTATATTGTTACATGTCCTATTTTGATCAAATGATTAACCAAGTCTGTATTAAGGCTTAGCTAATCAATGGATCTGTGTCTTGTAACTTTTTGTCCATTGAACAAAGCAGTCACCTCAAATATAATGATCTCTGAGAAGTTTTGAGAGAAACAGTTGAACAAGTAAAGAGCAACGATAGACATCAAAGGAAAAACAAATCACTGAGGAGTATTCGACTAAAGACTGAGGAAAGACTCAAAGTCTGACAGTACTGGGAAAAGTTTTGTTCAAAATGGCAAGTGCGGTGACAGCGGATGTTGATGAGATACGCTTGGAGGAAGAGAAGATGCCTAGAACGTTCTGGCAACGATGTCTACCATTTTTCCTCTACTCCTTCATCATCATCTGCATCATTGGTGCACTCATCTTCCTTGTTATCACCTTGACAACCAACTGGTATCTCAGGTACATCTTTGTTGGAGAGGAGTATACAGATAATGGTGAGTGGTGCAACTGAACATTTTTTGTAACCCCATATGAGTAGTGAGGGACATTTAGAGGCCATGCTTCTTACACTAGTATGTGGTGTTTTCTCTCTTTTTTTTTCTTTTCCTTTCTTTCTTTCTTCCTTTTTTTTTGTGGGGGGGGGGGGAGGGAATTTCCTGTGTGATATACAAGGCAAGCTTTTTCATAATATTTGAATTAATGCCACATTTTTAAGTCCTGCACCCTCTCCTCCCCTCCCCCCCCCCCAAGTTTAACATCCTTTACATCAGCAAAAAGCCTGCAAAGTGCTGAAGATTTTATTAATTGGTACATGTATGATTTGTCTATGGTACTTTTAGGGATAAGCTACATGATATGCAAGTTTTCAGCACTTTAGCAAGTTTCTCACATGACTTGGGGCACTTCTGTGTACAGGTATGCATCATAGGTGATTGATGCTAGTCAATATCAGACATCATTTATTAGATTTGATTGATGAACATCTCTAAAGACCTACCATCGCAACACATACACAGCCACAGGTACATGGAGTTGATTTCAAGTTACGTCTGCTGATGACAGCCTAGATAAATTATAAATGTTTCCTTTGCCTCTATCACCTGAGCTGAGGTCTCCTGTCACCCTACTGCCAGTGAAGTGATGAAAGATAGAGGATATCATTTTTAGGATAGGAAATTAGGACAGTGGGTGTGTGGCTCACTTAACCTGCTATGGAAAGAGCATGGGGCATAGCCAGACATCACCTTTGATTGGAGGGGGGGGGGGGGGGGGGTCAGTGACAGGCTATATTTAATTAAGAACACCACACATAATTCTCTCATAGGTTCACCAAAAATTGAGTAATAAGTCCGTATGAAAGAAAATGTTTTCATCTTGTGAATTCTTGATTTTTTTTCTTCAATTCTTTCAAAATTACTATTTTCCTAAATGAAATTTCTAGTAGGGGGAGGGTTGTTGTAATATCTTCTCCCTGGAGTAACACTACACCCCTGAGAATGAGTAGTCAAAGTGATACATTTCACTTGTATCACTTAGACCCATTTTAAGTACCCATTATTCCAGTGCTCCAATTCTACTACATCAAAGGCCGCGGCCATATGGCTGGGTTTTGAAGAGCACTTTGGTCAAAATGATAGAAATTTATGTGAAACGGTGCAAAGGAAAATATGGAGATGTGCATTGAGTTATAATGGAAGAAATACTGAGATACAGAAAGCTTCCAGAGAAGTCTAGAATTTTTTTTTAAATGTTCAAATAGAAATCATAGTGAGGAAAACTAATTTCCTCAAAAATCCCTAAAGAGAATCTGCCTCCTGCCATTTTCTCCAAATGGCTAGCATCTTTATTCATCTTAGAAAAAATCTCTCTCTCTCTCTCTTTCTTTCCCCATCTCTGTCGCTGCTTATTTTTCTCTCTCTCCTTTCTTTGTTTGTCCCGCTTTACTTTTCTCTGTTTGTCTCTCTTTCTCCACTCCTTATTCATCTCTTCTCCTTTCTGCATGGAGAAAATAGTGCGCTATTCATTGATGTATTGGTTAGAAGCTACCTGAGCCCTACTCATAGTAATATGATAATGGCTGCTTCACAATAAGAACTATTGATTTCATCCCAGGGCCGGATGCAGACTTTTTCAAGGGGGGGGGGGGCGGTCGGCTATAAAACAGGATCCTAGGCCTTTTCAGATCTATTTTACTCCCAAGTTCTCGCTGATAAGCAAATAAAAATGGTTTCAAAGGGGGGTGCACTGGTGCAGCCAATTCGGTCCCCCTGGGTGTCAAAATGAGGGGGGGGGGGGGCTGCAGCCGATTCAACTTCCCCCTGGACCCTCCCCTGCATCCTATATGTAGTAACCCAGTACGAATAATTTTATTCCAGTACCTCTTGACTTAAAGGTAATATCTTCATTTTGGGGCTCAAAAGGACAGGTACATGTAAATGAAGATTGTATACATAGTATCTTTAATTTTGAGAAAGAAAAAGGTCCACACATCTCTTATGATCGAGACTATATGACTCTTCAGCAACATTAATGTTGCTGTTTTAGATTCTTTAGAAAAGTGCTTAAAAAGCAATTACACATTCTGTCATAAATTTTGTGTGAATTGCTGCAGGTAATTGCAGTTCTTTTTTTTTTTTAAAGATCATAATTCATATATTTGAAATTATGAAAGGAATTACCAAATATATATTCGATTGTGGTTGTGGTTTTGAAGTACAGTCTGACCTTGCCTATCCGGCTGCGTCGGGACCGGCGCCCATCCGTAAAAGTGAAATGGCCAGATATGAGAGTAATGTAGTGGGACACCTTTTCTATGAAAATTTATAGGGTAGAGCAGTCTATTTGCTGTAAAATATATATTTCCTTGGTGTTGTGGATGATTGTAAATTATCAATAATATCTTTATATTTGTACGAGATGAAAATTAAACAAAATGGAAAATTGCTATGATGTTTCCGTCTCCTAGGCTTTTAGGTGAATTGGATGAAGAATACAAGAGGGAAGCTGTCCGGGAGACACGGCCGGTTAATAGAGGAGTTCGGATAAATGAGGGCCGGATAAGCGAGGTCGGACTGTATATCTTATAAAATGTTTTCTTGTTATTTTTTTTCTTTTGTATAATTTTGTTATACTTGGAAGTTGGTTAATCATTTCCTCAGCAAACGAAATCTAATAAAGATTATTGCAGCAAGTAGAAGTAACATCATTAGAATACAGCATACACTTTACCCTACCTTCATTCTATTGTGAGAGAAAATCACAGCTAGAATTTCTTTGAACTGGTGACTTGCAATAAAATAAGATAACATGATGTGGGGGAGTTTAGTTTGTTCACATGTCTGATTGCTTGGTTGTACTGTAACGTTGAACACGTTCCCAAGAAATATTGACTTCTTTTCAACTTGAATTTGCTTGTAAATGCAGGAGCTTGCCAAGGACGTTTTTCAGTCAAAGATTGCGATGGGAGCAATAAGGCAAGGTAGTGAGTGAATGTTATGTAGGTTACGTAGACGAGCTCTCTGTCCTCTCTCTTTCTCTCTTTCTTTCTCTCTCTCTCTCTCTCTCACTTTCTCTCTCACTCTCTCTGTCCCCTCTCTTTTTCTCTGTCCTTTCTATTTCTCTCTATCTCTCTTACTTTGTCTCTTTTCCTCTTTACAACATCTCTCATGCCCCTACTTTCATTTTCTCACATTTTTCTTTCTTTCTCTTTCTGTCTTTTCTTCTCCAAAGATGCATAAGAAAGTACATTTTAAAGGAAGAATGGGTTCAAGACATCCTTCTTATATTCATAATATAAAATGTGGGTTTTTGGAAATGGCACAGTTTGCCTAACAGGTACAATTTTCTCTTAGTAGCCATTTGTAAAAAATTTCCTGGTATTCCGAACCAATTAGAAGCCAAGGCAATAATGGTTCCACATTGTAGACTGGTCAAAGGTAAAGAAATATGGGACATCCCAAGTAAGGACTGTACATAGTTTGCAACTATGAAAATGAGAATGTATTTCATACAGTTGAAGATGGAGTGGAGAATGTCTTCAAACCCGAGTATGGAAGCCATCCCCTTAGCCTAGCTGTGTGTTGCTTGGGATATCCTGGTATTTCTTTACCCAACCAATCTACAAGGTGGAACCATGATTGCCTTGGTGTCTAATTGGTAACATGAAACCAGTGAGGACTCATTTTTGACAGCTACTTTTCTCCTCAAAATATGAGCTAAGATGCCTGCCTGTAACAGCTGGTATGGAATGTCAACGCACTTATGGCATAAGGAGTGCCTGGTATATGTCACTCTCACTTCCTATCTGTGCTCTCTTTATTAGTTGACTTTATTGAAGTCTTATTTTGTTAATAAGTTATTCATTTTAGACAGTTTCTAATTAGGCATCAAAGTGTTGTTGTTTTTCTTGAAGCATAATATTAGTATTTGTCAAAAAATTCATCCAAACCCATATTTCAGGCGATCCTCGGTGCCGGTGATAATGACATACTCCACTACCCTGTATTAAGCTGCTCTACATCCATTCACCCTTATCAGTCTAAAAACTAATTGCCCATAAATTTCACCTCCTACAAACATCTGGTTTGTCGTTTATATGGAAATTTTTAATACTAAAGAAAATGAGAAGAAAATCAGTGACAGATGAATATGATATGTGGTGGTATTTTATTCTGTAAAGTAATGCTTTTGATGTTTCCCTTCATGAAGCATTTTAAAAAAATATGTATATTGGGCATTATCCTGCTCTATTAATTTGATGCAGGGAAGATGTCCCCTTAGTCTGGGGAATACCCCCCCCCCATTCAAAATTTTCTAGCAGTGCCTGATGGGTAAATTGCTCTAGCAGTAAGCATATGACACACTTTTAACTTGTTTGAACCCATTTTCTTCATTTGTGAGATTTTGTATATTATCAGACAAATTCATAAATCGGTAATTAAAAATTTAGTGAAATTCATCTATAAAGGGAAATGGCTTTTGTTGTATTGCCCATGGGAATCAAGTATATCCTTGTAAGAAGCCTATGTGAAGTACAGAACTCCTGCAGGAATCAACCCGGTAACCCATTGACTACCGAATTCTGAAAAAAAAACCCTCATAGGCTTAAAACAGGGACCATCCTGTTCCAGTGTTAAATGGGTTTATTTGATCAAAGGCATTGGCTAACTTTGAGAGCAGCCAATTCATAAAAATTCTCAAACTAAGATGAAACATGTGTATGGGTATTTGTATTTGTACTCAAAAACCCTGAAACCAACCACAATTTGAAATGAAAAACTGTTGGTAAGATGCAAACTGTGATTTTATTATTTTTGGTCTCAGAGACAATAAATAAGAGGACCGATTTGCTTGAGTTAAAAGAGAGCGTTATTTGCCTCCCTCCGCATGATACACCAATACACACAGTACGGTCCAGTGAGTCATGCGCGCATGCACACTCCTTACGTCTAGTCTGTGCAACCGACCCCTATATATTTATCAAACATCGGTTCAATTTCTAATATTTGAAAATACTTCCTGTGGATATTAACTTTCAGACTGGTATTTTTACACTGTAACCCTTATGTTTATCCCATTTTCAAGTGGCAAAATGATTTTTTTTTTAATTATTACAATGTTTACCAATGCCTTTAACCAAGGAACAATTAAAACATTTGGGATATTAAATCATTTATCTTCAACAAAAACTGCAATGTACATGTATTCTCTATGCACTGTGTGCTATGCAGGCTCTGTGAATCAAGATTTTAGCCTGATTGACTTAAAAGCTAGTTTGTTTCTCTAAGGAAGGGAGGGAAGGTCTTTGTTTCTGAAATTAATAAATGAGTTGTATATATAAGCCAGTATCTGGATGAACATTATTAAGATTGATGCATTTTCTAAATTTGATACCGTGGAGGTGTGATTTTTATTGATATTCATTGTTTTTATATCCTATGACCTATAAAAACTTGACTCCATGGTGATTCACTAGGGTGTCTGCAGATACAAAGGTGACCTTGTAGAGATGCATCAAAATCTAATGAAAATAAACATAGAAAATATATTTTCTGTTGCAGTAGTAAGAAAAAAAAAGAAGAAATGATAAGGTGTTTTAATTCTTGTATTGTCCTTTATTTCTTTTCTTCTTCCTGTTTCACTTTCTCATATGTGTTTTATAGTACATTTTTTATCATATCGACAAGGAGAAAAACATTATTTATATTTTGATTTTTTAAATGTATTTTCTCTCATTCTCTCTTTTCTCCTTCCTCATTTCTCTTTCTCATTTTGTCACTGTCTTGTCCTTAATGATCTGTCCTCTTCCTATATCTTCTCCCTCACCCCTCCTCCTCTTCTTCCTCCTCATCTTCTCTCCTCCCTCCTCTTTCCTCTCCATTCTCCTCCTCATCCCCTTGTGTCTCCTCCTGCTCCTCTCCTGCTTCTTCCTTCTGCTCATCCTCTTCTGCCTTCTCTCTCTTCTCTTCTCTCTTTCCTCTCATCTACTCTCCTCCTCCAGTCCTCCCCTCCTCTTCCTCTTCTTTTTCCTCCTCCTCACCTCTCTCAGCATCTCTCTTTGCCTCCATCTTCAAGCGATGTCCTTGGGGACACAAAGCACCTGCCACAAGGCTTGTTGTATCTAAAAACATGCATCTCACACCCCAATACTCCCTCCTTTACCATTCTATCTATTGATTACAAGCCACAAACTACTGAAATTGTTATTTCTCATTTCTCTCCAAAACTGCATCTAATTAACCTTCAGATCAGAAGATTTTGACTTGCTTTCTCCTCTCCATCCCGGCCTTGACTTGGAAATGAATGAGAAAATTAGATGAATTGCTTTCTCTTCCTTTAACCTCTCTCTATTGGATGTCAATCACGGGCAGGTGTTTAGGGATTTCTATTGTTCCTACCCACTAAAAGCCAATTTCTAATCCATATGGAAATGTTTTCTTTGGTTTGAGGATGCATAAAATGAAAAATGTATATTTTCCAGGGATATAGTATCAACAGATATCTTTGCTACCATCTGAAAGTAGTCTATTATCACACATTTTTTTTCCTTGTGTGGAAAGGAAATTTTTACGGTTTATGATTTGATTGAAATACATATGTGAATATTAATCACTGAGGTAAATTCAAAATTCTATCTTCAGTTTTATATACATGTTTTGTAACAAAATAGAAATGCCTCGTAGGGCTATAGCAGATCAGTTTTGGAAATGAACTCTTAAGATGAGGTTCGTCTTGTAATTAAGAAAAAGGAGAGGAAAATACATTAGGCTATATTTCTAGTACTGTGGTAGATTCCTAAAGTGCTCGCAAGATTCATATGAAAGGACATTACTGAACTTGTGAAGGATGAGACTTGAAGTGTAAAATTAAGAAGAAGTTGGTCTAAACAAGTTCACCTGTAGATACACAAGACCTTCAAGTGTTTCCGTCTTGCCAGGTATTTATAACCAGCTCTAAATTGAGCTCTGATCAGATAACAGTTCATAAACTTAGCTGATATTAGCTTGCTACAGGATTGGACAGGGATGTTCACTAGGCCTGTAGAGTGGGTTGCAAGAAAGAAAATGATGCTAACTCTTTGCGCCTTACCATAGACATAAATACAAAGATACTGTGATGAGCTGTATACACTGCAGTGATAGTATATGAAAGATATATTACCAGTGGGCTGTAGTGTAGATATTCGGGGGGGGGGGGGGGAGGGGGAGGCATAGGATACATGTTCCCCAGTGAAAACTGAAGCAATAAAAAATTGGGAAGGCAAAGAAAGAAGGGAGGAAGAAAGAAAAGGAAAAAAATGAAGGTGATACGAAAGAAGATGGTACAGCCCCCCCCCCCACTCTTCCCTCTCTCATTTGCTTTCTTTATTGATATTTCTCTTACGAAGTGAGATTGGAACCCCTCCCCCCCCCCCCTCCACTCCATGATCTTATCCCTTTCATAGTTGGACCTTCGACACTACATCACTACTTCTGATTATGACATCCGGTATTGGTAACCTACAATTTCTATTCAAAACTCATGTATCCTATAGGCCCTACTTATTTTGAAGGGAATAGAAAATCGCATTTGAGCATAACCTCATCATCTTGATTAAGGATACCATAAACAAATGAAAATCAATACCTATCCTTTTGATTGGAAAATTAATAAATTCATGAATAATAGATATGAGCATATTTGATGATTCCACAACAAGGAAAGACCAATGAGGCAAATTGCTATTACAGTGACCAATCACCCCCTAACCCAAAATGATGTTGATATGCAAAGCCATGTTCCTTTCGTACTTGCTTTGTACTTATCCTGAGGTCCTCTATTCTATTATTCCTTATCTCTTAACTTATCGGTATAAATGGCACGCACCACTCTTTACCTCGAGAGCAAACGTTCAGCACCGCTTCCGCCTCTCTTTCGGTAGGGCAGGGTAATTTCTGCCGGACTTCTAATAATACCTGGGGGGAAGGAATTCCTCGCATGTAAACCCTGATTGTTCTAGCATCTGTGTCATGTTGTGTATATCAGGGAAGGAGTGTAGGTTTCAATTTTACATGAAATTCACTTCATCATCTGTAGAAGAATGAACCTATTCATGAAAGGCTTTAGTGTATGATTTTATTTATAGAAGTAGTAATAGATGTATTTGTAGATGTGCTGACTTCATTAGAAAAGTATTTTACCTCTAGCTAGAGACATTATTCTGTTTTACCAGGAAATTTATCCGTCACTTTTTTCTCATGGCTCAGATCTAAAATGATTAGAATCTCAGAAATCAGTATTTGTATGGAATCACATGAGCTTTGAGAATATTGCTCAATATGTTTTTATTGGCCAACATCATTGAAATATCTTCATAGCTTCAAAAATTTTACCATATTTAAATTGCATTCCAAAAATGGATCTCAAGAAGCTACAGTTTACTATTTTAAAAGTATTTAATATCAAAGGTTTACTTAGTGAAGCAAGCCCGGGGAGTGTTTCATAAAGCTGTTCGTAAAGTCACGCACGACTTTACGAATGACTTGAATATGAATTGCCAAATGGGATGCCAAAAGTTTTTCATGACATTTTGACAACATGTGACTGCATTTCCCATGATCTTAATTAAATTGTGGCAAAAAGTGTATTTTGCAATAAAAATGTTTGTAAACAATAAGTAATGTTAATCTACATTTGCATATTTTACCTTTAGCTGATGCGATTTATAATGATTGAGAATCCTACTTTGCTTGCCATATTGAAGTGTTTGTGAAGTCATTCGTAACTTCACTAACAGCTTTATAAAACACCCCCCTGTTTCATTAAATATGTTATATAATCCCAGCTGCAATGATTTGCAGTTTTCCCAAACTTTTCAGATTTATCAAGGTTGAAGGTTTGTTCTGTAACTTGAGTGTGTCTGCTAAGATTGGAAATGTTAAATCAGGGGAAGAGAGGGGGGCATGTGAGAAGTGTTCCAGATTGCATGAGCTCATTTATCAACTTCCTTTCATTACTCACATACTGTACAATTAATGTGATCCAATGTTTAAGCACGTATGAGGTTCTTTTCATGCAATACTCTTGAAGAGCTTCACGGATATTAATTGGGAACGAAAACATTTATGGTTTATTCCGAGCTGAGTGATGTTTCTCTAGGGTTTTGGAGCCGTGCTAGAGTTTCAAGCACGTAGACTGAGGGTGTAATTGCTTGGCTGATTAAACCTAGCCTCAAGGAATGTTATGTGATTGAATTAATGACAGGCTGCAGTTGAAAATGGAGGTGATCGCTTCCAACATTTACCCATAAATCACCCTGCACCGGTGCTTTGTAAGAGGCATGTCCCAAATGCCAGAGGTATATTGCAGTACAGGTGTGTCTTGCGTGGTGCACAACCCCTGTGACGCATGAATAGTCCAAAGCCATTGGCAAAGCTGTTGACAACTGACTTGCATGTGTTTTGCTACCTGTTGGCAGTGGGAATAACTTTCTAACATGTTGTGGGAATGAGGGAATTTTAATAAAAAGCTGTTGCTTTATCATATGAAGAGGTAATTGGAGTGGAAGGCAGCTGGTCATAAAACGTTATTACACAATCTTTATAGACCCAGAACTCTTGGGTCGATCAGTCAGTCAACACCATGTGCACCCATGCAGCTACTAAAGATAGCTTTATGATGCAATGTAGGTCATTCAAAATAGTTTATCAGTCAATAAAACCATTCAAGAGACAGAGAAGAAGTGGAATTTCTTAAAGTGAAGATTGAATCACCTTATTTCAGAAAATTTGCAACATAATCCTACTTGTGAAATATGAACTTACAATAGTTTGGACATACTAGTATAATAATAATGATAATAGTGGGTTCTTGTACATGTGTAGCGTTCATGTCCATCAGAATTGACGCTCCTGGCGCTCCACTGTTATTACCCCAGCTTTAGCAAGGCAGCCATTAAGGCGCTCTAGTATTTCAAGGAAATTCATCCTACCGGGTGCCCATTAACTACGACCGGGTCGAGAATGGCAAATTGTAGATTAATGTCTTGCCAAAGGACATTGGTGCCACGGCGGGACTCGAACCGCCAACCTTGTGATCTACAGTCCGGCAACATATCCACTAGACCATAACACCTCTATGTGTACATACCCTTCTATAAGCACAATGACCAATCCATTTTGTCAATTTCTCTCTGTCTATATCTAGGTCATGTTTGAAAGCCAAAGTGTTTATATTGCTTGGGATTCAATTTCCGTTGGACAATATGCAGACTCCAGTGAAATCATGCAAGTCACAAAACTCCATGTACGGCTAAAAATTTAGAGGATGTTGTGAATTTATTATTTTTAAAATTATTCTTGAATAACTTACACTTACAATTTTCCTGGTGTATTTTTTAAAGTGAATTTTGAAATTGGTGTACATTTATATGTTTATTTACAAGAATATTCTTTTCTATTTCTATGAAAAATTGTATATATATATATATATATATATATATATATACATTGACAGATTCTTAACATTGACACAAGTGGTGAGTAAAAAGGCAACAGAAATGATCAAGTTTGGAACTCAAGCCAAGAAGAAATTCGTCTTTTTTTTTTCATCCATCCATTAAAACAGTTATCTGATTTGGTTCCAAATGTGGTGCCGGCTACTGTTTCTTTAAATCGGAAATTGGTAATTTAATTGGACATCTATTATTTCACTGCACAGTCTCCACTTTACAGTCCCTATTTTACAAAGAAAAAAATCTTCCTCTCTATTTTCTAGTTGTCTCTATCTTAGAAGCTCCGATTGCATTGTGAATTAATCAAATCTGTGTTGGTAAATTGCTGTCTAATTTGACTATCTGGGAAAGATGTTACTGTTGGCTCTTCTGCTCAGCGTGTTGCTGTGAGCTGGTAAACATGATGAAAACCTTGATGTGAATGCAGTGGAATAGACATCTTGTTTGAACTGTACTGCTTGTTCTTCCAATTTTGTAGATTGCATTTTTCGGGTGATAATTGAGTGTGTATTCATGTCACCCATGCATAAAATAAGCTGAATTTATTAAGAATTTACTAACTTATGATTTTTATTCATAAGAGAAACATATTCAGACAGTAGAAAAGAAAAAGTGTTGTTATATTTTCATTTCATTCATTTTTTGATTGCCCATGGGGTTTGATATTTCATATAATTAAGCATGGATATAAATTTTTAAGAACTTTATGGGTAAACCAAAACTTACTATGCTCGAGTGTAATTACTGCAGTGCATGAGTAATTCCTTTAGAGTAGAAGATATGATTAAAGGGGGGGGGGGGGTTTGGGGGGGGGGTAAAATCTAGTTTTTAAAAGTTTTGTTGTTATCGTTGTTAATGATAGCTCCTTACACATGCATGGATTAAGTTTTCATTTGTGTCAGATTTTCTTCTAAAACTTTTTCGAGCTCAATTTTTCTTTGCTCTGGTGTCTTTTTTATTTCTGTATATCTGTGTTCAAACTAAAGAGAGTACATACTAGCAGCACCTTACTAACTTTCAGGGAAACCAAAACACTTTTAAGCCAAATTGCAGGAGGCAAACCTGAGCAAACTCCCATCTAATTTTCACCCTTATGAAAGCAGCAATGTGTTTGCTAAGGCAGGTAATCTGACTGGAATGGTGAAGCAAAAGAGAACAAACATCGCTGGAAGGAGACTAATATCTAGGGATAATTACCCACTAGACATTTGCCTAATCTGTACCCCTCATGCCCAAACGCTAGAAGCTACATGTGGGATAGGGTGCACTTAGAGACAGGTTGAAGAAATACAAATAGCGAGAAAAGCAGTAAAAAGAGAGACCATGTCGACACAAATATACCCGGTGATCCCTTAGCAATTACAGTGCATTGGTAGAGCCTGGAAATTGACACTTTCCTAGGGAGTGGAATGATAGGCGCTTAGACGGGTCTACCTTACCCTTCGTCTGAGATTGATCAAAAGATATGTGTCATGGATACACAGTGATTAGCCTTGAGTCATTTGGAAGATGAAGAATGCTTGTATTAGCTCCATGGGTAAGCTGAAATTAGGGCTTTGTTGTGATTGTAACTTCCAAGCGTCATTCCTTCATCACTTCACCTTCTTTTCTTCTTCAAGAAGTGGAGATATTTTAAGGGTATTTTCACCCCTAAAGAAAGTATGGAAAGACAGGGTTTGTAATATATTTGCATGTTCATGACACTATAATATAGGAGACGTGTCTCTTAAGGTTTCCTAATGACAAACACCATTTTCAGCACCATCTTCTATTCTATTAACTTGTTGACTACTGAATTCTCATATTCCCCATATCATCCCTGTTTTCACGAAGTGACGGATGAGTGCGCAGCTTTAAAAAAAGTTAGTTTTGAGTAAATCACTTTCAAAGTTTCAAACCTCAATCTCAACCTCTTTAGTGTATGAAGGGTGAATAAATTTTATATCCTCGTATAGGGCATATTCTGGACAATGTTCATTATCAATCATTTGCATATTCCTTTTATATTTTAGACGAAAAACGAGGTGTAAACAATGCCGTCATTTCGTGAAAACACAAAATTCGAGGTCCCACTGTGATTTTGTTTTCACGAAGTGAAGGATCTCACCGCATGAGTGTTAAACAAATGGGACTTGATGAGCACGCATTTGACCTAATTGTGCGCGATCATGTATTCAAAGCGAAGACGCGCTCTTTTATTTTTTTCACGAAGTGACAGAACTCAGCCGCACACATAAAACATACGGGAGGGCTGAAAGCAGTCACTTCGTGAAAACAGAAAATCCTTTTACTAGGTATTTTCTTGTTGACATCATTGCCAGAGTTACATAATTAGACATTATTACGGTCTGAAACTCTGTGAGGTTCAAGATGTAAGTGAAAGATGTCCAGAAATGCAATTTTCCTCGGATCTGTGACTTCGTGAAAACAGGGACGATATGTTTAGTACAGGGAGCACTTGGTTCCAGTAGGCATTGGGTTAATGAGTTATTCATTAATATATCATAGAATGTGAACTGTATTCTTAGCAACATGTCCACATCTACTGTAGATTGGATATGTGGGATGAAGAGATTGATAAAGGAATAATGGAGAGAGAGAGAGAGAGAGAGAGAGAGAGAGAAAGGCGGGCGAATGGAAGTTGAGAGATGGGAAGAGAAAGAAGGGGAGGTGGGATGAGGATTAGGATGAGAGGGGGGCAGAAAGGGTAGAATGATGGGTCAGAGAAAGAAAGGAGGGAAGAGAAGGAGGAAGAAACAGAGAGGAGAGATAGAGAGGGAGAGAGCAGGGAGATGAGGAGAGAAAGACATTAAGAGAGAGAGAGAGAGAGAAAGAAAGAAAGAGGGAGAGGCAAATGGAAGTGGAGAGAAGGGGAGGATGAGGGAGGGGGGGCACAAAGGGAAGAGTGATGGAAGAGAGAAAAGAGGAGTGAAGAAGAAAGAGAGGAGAGATAGAGAGGGAGAAAGCAGGGAGACTGAGAGAGGTGTGGGGAGAGAGAGAGAGAGAGTGAAAGGGGAGCAAGAGGAGAGAGAGAGAGAGAGAGAGAGAGAGAGAGAGAGAGAGAAGGGGTGAATAAATTACAAAGATGTAGCGAGCCTGAATGGAAAATGATACTTTGCAAAGTTCATGTAGATTAAACCCTTTCAAAATACATGCTTGAGTGTGCCATATAAATGTGACTATTTCCATCCACTCATTATGAAAAGCTGAATAGTGTTGCTTCATAGAATCAGGTCACTGTAAATAGAGTCAGACCAATTTTTTTTCAATTTGAATAGAAATGATGAGACAAAAATAGGTTAACGTTATCATAAGGCAGCTGCTAGACAGACTCATAGTCAGAAAAAGCTCAGTTATATTCTCATAAAATGAGTTCAAAGAGAAGCTTGAATTCGGAGGGCTAGAGATGAAAGATAGTTTGTGAGCTTTCTCTTTTTTTTTTATTTCTGTCACTTTCGAAGAATATCTTAGTAGAAGTGTACCCTGACAAGGTTTATTCTTCAAATGCCCTTATATTTGAAATTATGAAAAGAAACAGCTTGAGTGTTCAGCCTAAACATTTGTATGTAGTCCCATATACCCATTCCTTTGTGCATTACACATGATTTTAAACAACATAGGGATGATTTCTTAAATACAATTTCTTACATATTTCTTGCATATGATTTTCAACAAGACAGGGCTGATGATTTAAAGACTTTGGGGTATACACCAATTTTTATTTACTTCTTGATTAACCTTTCCAAATGCTTTGAATGAGTTTCTTTCACATTCTAATTGCATGACTAGAACTCAATTTATCTTAAACACCATTTTGGTTTTTAGGCGATTTCTATTTACCCACAACTGTATCAATCTTCACATCAAAGTGTACACAATTGTGGATTAGGGCAAATAGACTGTCAAGGTGACTGTTGAATTTTTAGTGAGGTATTTTGATATGATTCAGTATTGGATTAAATTCATAGGAATCGTGATGAGGCGCATCCGCAAAGAAAATTAATTGCCATATTCAATTTAAGGGTAAAATCTGTTTAATCCTATAAGTGAGCCGTGATTGGATGGTCGGAAAAGATAGGTAGTTTTTCAGAGGGAGAAGTAGGATGAAGGGAGAGACATTTCAAGCAATGTACAGATGGAGTGAAATTAGATAGGAAAGGGAGAGAATGTACCTCTCAGTTCTATATGTAGGCGAATACTGTAGCCATATTCGGTAACAACTAATATTTTTCAATTACAATTAAAAATGAGCATGTTCATTATAATTCACATATTGAACAATATGTATAAAAGTGGGATGGAAATCAAACAGTACTGTACATACATGTTAGCTTGAAGTAGTTTGAGCCAGTATGATCAATTAAAGGCATTGCCTAACTTTGTGAGCAGCTGATTTAAAAAATTCTCAAACTGAGATGAAACATGTGTATGAGTACTTGTATTTGTACTCAGAAACTTTGAAACCAACCATAATTTGAAATGAAAAACTGTTAATAAGATGCAAAGGCTGATTTTATTAGTTTTGGTCTAATGAGACAAATAACTAGAGGAGCATTTTCAACCAGTTAAAAAAAAACATTGGCTGCACCTCTCTCCTTGTACTATACATCATATGCATACACACACATACACTGTTCAGGTGAACTGTGTGCCCATGCAAGCTCCTTATGTCCAGCCTGTGCAACCGACCATTATATTTTCTTCAAACATTGGTTTACATTTTAATATTTAAGAATACTTTCCGTCACTATTATACTTTGAAACTTTCAGACTGGTATTTTTAAACTACATGTATAACTCTTGTGTTTATACCATTGTCAAGTAGCAAAATGAGATTTTTTTAAAATTCTCACAATTTTAGCCTTTTACTTTAATTCATGTAGGCAGAATCTTATAATTGTTTTTATTCATGAATGAACAAGCTTTTTGAATAAATTGAAGTCATTATATGGGGGAAATATACAAGCAAGCTATCCAGGGTAATTTAATGGATTTATATATCCCGAACTACTCTACTGGTCCAATTTGAAATCAAATTGCTTCAGCAAGTGAGCTAAATTAAATTTTGTAGTAGGACGGAAAGTCCAAATACGAAGATTAATATTTTGGAGTTGCATACTATGCATACAAGTCATATGCACTAAAATAACAGTAAGCATGGTGCTGTAACTTTGCAAAATCTTGATATTCATTAAGCTACTATGCTCTTTTCTTCTTCTTTCAATCTGTAAAGAGGTGTAAATGCCCTCACCTAACAGATTTTTGTGTACTTTAACAATTTAAGCCATTTGAATAATTACATGTAATTTCTATGATTTCCAGAGAAATATTTTCACATGTGTCCTGAACTACTTCCCTTTACAACTCTATTTCCTGAAATATAATGCAAACGTATTCATCATCTCTGGAAGTGATGACGTTTTAACCTCTCTGATTCCTTGCATCATCAGCTCTCAGTGCCTGTAGGCAATTGTCCATCTCTACGTGCCCTTGCATAGGGTGAATTCTTGATGATAAACTAGACCATGTCATACTCAGTCAAAGATGAAGATTATGAGAGTGAGGTAAAACACTCCATGCTGTCAGGGCAGTGTGGAAATCATTACATGGAATGCGATTAAAGTATTTCAGTATTTAAGGAGATACAGACAACTGATGATTGATGATGGGCCGATAGAAATTAACTGTTAGAATTTTGTAATTTTTAAAAAATACAATTCCATGACAGAAAACTTTGTTTTTAGCATCATACACTGGCATAAAAGCCATAAAGAAATAATTATGGAGAGAGAGAGACGACTCAAGCAAGAAGAGAAAAAATGTGCTTTACTTTTAGATTTTCTTCATGTTCAGGATGCTTTAATACATGTTTCAATATTTTAGTTTATGGGGAACCCAAAAAATGCAGTGTTTGTGTTCTAGACAGGGTGTCTTGCTGTACCAGTGATCACTTAGATAGTTCTCATTGAATATTCATTTCAACATATCAGTTTTCAAGTGTTTGAAAATTGCAGTGCACTTTCTTGCAGTCCTGGCAAGTGTGAAAATTTTGACTGTGGATCCCCACTCTCTGTTTGTCAGAAATATCATCTTATATTCCTTCATCCACCCCAGCTTCATTTGCTCATCATCGACTTTAGATGGCTTTTGAAGCATCTATCCTTAAAGTGCTCTTTGCATTGTTTACCCATCATGCTATAGCTATGTTTGCTAAGGCTTTCTAAGAGAGGAAGAGAGAGGACTTGTGGAAGAGAGAGTATTAGCTGTAATTCCATCCACAAATCGTTTGAATTTCTTTAAATTAATGCGCAGTATTCCACCACCTCACCCAATCACATAGGAGGCATGGATTGGGGAGGAGACACACATGTGAGATTGAGAATCTTCTTATGAGTTGCATTATATCTGTCTAAAATCTGTGAAGAAAGAATATAAAGTAATCTAATCTTTTCCTGCATTTTGATTTTTTTCCTTCGTGTATACGGTCCTGTGTAGAATATGTTTCAAACTTCAGATGATGAATGTTTTGGCAAAGTAGACAGTATCTTCATATTGACCTTTTTTTGCGTAGTGGTTTCATTTCTTGTTCTCTGTGTAAATTTGCCTTTGTAGAGCCAGAAACATGTCAATTAATGCCCTTCACTGTCTTATTAGGCAAAATTGTATATTACATTATGTTTAAATTATGAATTGATCCATAATGCTGTCTTACATGTGCTTAATCTTCGGCTGTATTTTGTAGCAACATAATCCAAGCTAGGTCTGAAGATATACTGTTTTAAAAATGTAAAGTGACATATGTTTAAAGATGTGTGAGAGATGATTAAGAACATGATCCATATTAGTGATGTAGTTGCACTGCAGTTGCATAGAGTCTAACAGCTCTGTTGAATCCAACATGTATGTAGTCAGTGTTCAGCTGTGAGTCTATATGGTAGAAGTATTAAGGCCTTATGTCCCTGACGATAGATCTACTGTCATAAAGATGTAAAGTGATATTTTGTTTGCAGATGTGTGAGGTATAATTAAGAACATGATCCATAGTGATATAGTTGCACTGTAGTTGCATAGAGCTAACAGCTCTGTTATACATGTATATCCTACATGTACATATATGTGGTCAATATTCAGCGATGGGCCTATATTTGAATTTTTTATAAAAGTATTAAGGCCTTATATCTCTGAAGGTGGATCTACTGCTTTAAAGATGTAGAGTGACATTTTGTTTGAATATGTGTGAGGTACAATTATGAACATGATCCATATTAGTAATGTAGCTGCAAAAAGTTTACAACTCTTTTAAATTACGGATGTCCTAGCGGGGGAGAAACGTAGAGGATTGGATGTACACATGTAGTAGACAGAGGTTCGCCTCCATAGACATGGTGTAAACAATCATTCTTCACCCTGTCCAATGCTATACTTGTCTCAAACTACGCATCACCATGAGAAGCCTGTTCACACTCATAGGTCATTTTTGTATTGTCACTCACTAAATGAATTATTGTGGCAGGCATGTTCACATGCATGCACCACTTCAAACCTAAGGCTTTCTCTATTTCACATTGTTAAGAAAGGGCAAATGGTGTGTTGGAGAGGGGGGGGGGTAAGACAATTTTTTTTTAATTCACCTTCTTTTTGATGACTAATGCAACAAACGGCAGACTGAGGCAGTTGAATTTTGGTGCAAGTGTAGTGCACACTTACATGTATATGTAGCACATTCTCCAACCGAATCTACTGTATTATTTAATTGTTCATCACTATATTATTTAATGTTATTTTGTAGATTAAGATTTATTTGTGTAAAGTGCATATAGAGATTATTTTCAGTATAATTTGCTGTATAAGAAATTATTTTTATTATTTTTATTAATGTCTAGTGCAGTTTTTTCAGTGTGTTTACTTGTCATTCTTCTGTGATAATAATATACATGAAAATAGACATGAGATAGCATATCTTATCAAGGAAAGATGTACATGATAGGGCTGTATGACCATTGCTGGAGGAAATAGAGAAAAGAGTCAAGAATGAGCATTGCTATTACTCCAAATATCCAAGCATATCAGCAATAAGGTGGCTGCAGATTGTTCCTGCATGGATATCTACATTTATGTTAAGTGGTATGGGATGTAAAATAGATAAAGAAGACACATCAACGGTGTCTGCTTGTAAAAAGGAGGTAGAGTAGTGTTTAGATGGTCACAGGTCATAGGAACCAATCAGATACAAGTAGTGCTTAGAATTGATGGCTGTTTGCTATGACATCATAAGAAGAAAAGTAGGAAGGAGGAATAGATAGGAGAGATGGGAGAAAGAGTGCAGTGAGAAAGAGAAAAGGAAAGAAACACGGAAAGTGTAGGAAATGATAAGAATGAATATAAAGGCAATGTGATAAGAACATTAGATTTGAGAGTGTGATTGTGTGGGTGTGTGTTTGAGAGATAGAGAGAGAGAAATGCTGAAAGAAAACTTGAGAACATTAAGAGACAAAAAGACAGATGAGAGAGAGAAAAAAAGACAGAGAAATAGAGAAAGCTTATGAGAGACTATACACACTGTCTTTCAAAGCACATAGCAACATATTTTATAAAAAATCAAAAAGAAATTTGTTAGAATTTGCTTGGACCATATATTTCTGGGCTAGAGGGTTAAGTGCAGTCATGAGTGCATTGTTGAGACATACTTCAACCTTCTTCACAATCCCTCCCCCATGTTCAAGCTTGACTCTACAAGCTTTCCTACAGTAGATTACTGTCGTCCATCATCACATATGCTTTTAAGGTGTCAAAGGTACTTCACAGTCTGCATCGCTATGCTTCATTCCAACCCAATTCTTGGTCATTTGTTTTCATTCTGAATGGAGAATGAGTTCCATTGTGAGTTGATGATTGGTCATTCCTATTAGATGACTGAAAATAAAGAGAGAGAAAAAATATCCGCCAAATCTTGGGGACACAAGTTGTAGGATGCTGGAGGGCAGTGGTTCCTATTTCAATAAAATAAAATTCCTAAAATGGACTATGTTATGTAAGATTTGTTTTGATTTATAATTTTAGTAGACAAAACTTTGCTAAATTAAATTACACGAATTTTGAACTCGTAATTTATTTAAATTTTTATATGTTGGTTTTTATTTAGTTATTTATTTTGTATACAGATATATCATATTGATTCAGCCATGATGATGTTTTATGCATAAAATACAGTTATTTCATTGTTGATTTATTGAAGATGATTATTGGAAATGCCCAAAATTACAAACTTTTGTATAAATATACAAACTAGACATACAAGCAATTCTTGCTGATTGATAATTCATCTGTTTTTTTGTCATTCCAGGCATATGTGCGATACAGTGCATGCATGGTGAGCGTAATCCAAGGAAATGTCGCTGTGTATGTGATGAAGGCTACAGTGGTGACCTGTGTCAGATACCAGACCCTACCACGCCCCCTCCACCCACCACACCCACACCATGTGACCTAGACTGTGGAACAAATGGCACTCTTGATGATACGCGGTGAGTATTTGATGTAAAGTAAAATGAGAGGAGTTTGAAACTGCAGTTCAATCATTTCTTCCACCTTTAAAGCTCCAAATGCTTTCAGCATGGGCATCATTTAGGATGTGATTAGATTTCTGTGACTGAAACCAAAGTTGCTGGGGGGGGGGGGTGCAAATTTATACAGCATACCCGTAGATTTATGTAGGTATTTTTCCACAATCTTTTCAATCTGGAGGACCCATTTGAGTTTATTCATAGCAATATAGAGTTTCCTTATTAGCTAAATTATTCAGCTTTCCCTCATCAAATTGGCAACAGTTATTTTTATTTTCGTCTCGTATATAGTTTGAAAAATATGAAACATTTTTATATAAAGTGAAGCATTGTAAATAAAAATTACAAAATTAAATGAAGAAAAGTTTGCCAATTAGTACATGAAAATAGGGATGAAAATATTTCACACTGTGTTGCAAGTTAAAAGAGTTTAATGATTAGTTACAATTAAATTGCTCTTATACAAGATTCTGGATTAAAAGATACTTCAAGAGTGTCACTGAAAGGAGACATTCTACTGCTATGGGTCAAAAAAAAAAAATTGTGCCAGAATTAATGATTACCTTGATGTGCCTCTAACCTTGCAACCAATTTCCCCTTCTTTCTAGCAGGAAATGTTTTGAACATTACTCTCATGAAAACAAATCATTAAATTGTCTGTTATGTTTCTGTTTTCTGTGTGTCTCAATGAAATGAAATTATCACTTGTAATCCCAGCTCCAACACAGGACAGGTTAATTGATAACTGATATATCACTTTTTTTTAGACAGATAATTACTTACACTGAGATGAAATGCTGCTGCCTTATTTTAAAAACAAGAACAGTAAATCATTTTGATTCACTCTACATCAGTGACTTCTCTTGTTTGTTGAATATGATTAGGAAATGAACACCCCAAGCATTCTGGAATAACTGATTGAATTTGTTGTAGTCTGCAGTACTGTTTTTCACAATTAAATTTAAAAATTAGAAAGGTATTATTGAACTTCTCTAATTAAGTAAACCTTTTGTACTTGTGATCAAACATGAAAAATCAATTATATTGTGTATATTGTACCGGTAATTGCAATCTGTTCATTTAGTAATCACATCCCCAAATAATTTACCCAGCATATCTGCATTTACTCAGATGTTCATTGAATATTGACTTTCCCTTAAGTGAGAAATTGAATTCTTTTTTTCCGAATGGAACCGATGATGTAACTAAATTTTTTTCTTCCCTTTTGTTTATCAAACTCCACCATCAATTTTATAATCCAAGCATATTTGGTAATATTGTTTGCCGTAAGTTAGGGGACGTCACCAATATTTGCCCAACTGTCAGCGGCATATGTGCACCTGAAACCAAAAGGGAAATGGGTGCATATTTGCAGGGTTGATTATCAGCTAATGAAAAAGATCGTGTCATGTCAGAAGCTCTGTTATCTGATTGGAATTATCAATTACGATGGCAGAGTGTTTTCATTGGAGGCGTAAACATAAAGAGAGAGAGAAAGAGATGGAGAGAAGAATGCAACTACAAAAACAGGAAGAGAGTGGAGGAGTGAAATTATGAAAAACTAATGAGAACTAAAAGGGAAAGAAGGTAAAAACAGGTAGAAAATGAAGCAGAATATTTTATGAATGAATTATTAATAACAGACTAAGTAGAGGTGGAAGAGGAGGGGGAATGGGAGCAGAAAAAGAGAGAGAGAGAGAGGGAGACAATGAGAGAGGAGAGGATAGAGACAGCCAGAAAAACATTAACTCATTGTAAAAAGTAGTTTGCAATTCTCCTTGCTCTCAGCAAATGGTTATACTTTACTACTGGCAGGACCGGATCCAGAGTTTTTCGGGGGGGGGGGGGGGGGGGGGGGTCGGCTATAAAAAAGGGTCCTTGGCATTTTCTGGTGTATTTCACCCCCAAATTCTTACTGATAAGGAAATAAAAAGGTTTCAAAAAGGGGGCCCTAGACGATTCTGCCCCCTAGGTGTCAAAAGGGGGGGACGTGGCCGATTCGACCTCCCCCTGGATCAGGCCCTGACTGGCTCTGAGAAAGAGAGAGAGTTTGAAGGGGTGAACAAAGTATGAGATTAAACAGGTGAGAACAAAGGAAACACAAGAGCAAGAGGAATAGATAGTAATAGGAACCATGTTCAATGGAGAAAGAGACAGAAAGATGTATTCCTTGTATTGTATGTGGTATATGATTATTTTCCTTATCTAGTAATATATCAGAAACCAAACCAGATAGTGATCAATTATTTGTTTCTATATTAATCTCTCAAGAAGAAAATTGTACTACACAATATGCAAATGACATGTAGAAAATATTGCATGATTAACCAACACCACAAGGTTTCATAGTACAAAGTCTTTAAAAAGAAAAGAAAATTATGGATATCTTTGGTTGTGAAAGCTGTAAAACGATAAAAGATTTCTCAGTGTGGACTATTAGCAAAGTATCAATGACTGTTCTTTTCATGGCAGGAAACTTTCACAAGTTAAGAAATTGGCATTCATTAGAATTGTAGCGTTCAACTGTTGTGAGTCTGGCCTGCTCATGAAAGTTGTTAAAGTTTGCATAGCAAGGATTCTGGTTTTACAGTAGTTACATTTCATCTGTTTGGAGCCAGAAGGGCTTTAAGACTGTGCAAAATGATATGAGTTAATGCCCTTCTGGCTCTGAACGGACGATTCGCAGTTATCTAACTGATCTGCAAAATAAGAATAAGTCACTTCCATCATTGGATTCTGCTTTCTTTTCTTTATTTTCAGGTGTTTCTGTAACTGTAACCCAGGTTTTGAAGGAGAGACCTGTTCAGAAGTACTCCCTACAGGTCGAACCCCTCAACCAATCAGTCCAGACAATTGTACGCTAGACTGTGGCAGCCATGGCAACAGGGTCCGAGGTAGCTGTGTGTGTTCGTGCGATGAGGGTTACAGCGGATCCACCTGTGAAAGTGAGTTCTCCTCCAGTGTCAACGATGTTGGGGAGGAATCAGATATGATCAGCTTCATCAGCAGCAGCAGTGACTACCAAGGTGCTTTTGAGTTAACACGCGTGATTGGGTCATGTGGTTATATCATGTGATTGATCATGTGACAGAGCTGTCTCTGAATCATGTGACTGTTGTTCAGTATGTGCTTGCATATCATTTGCCTATCTTGACTGAGAAGTGAAAACAGAATATTAGATTTGGCATTGTATCAAGTTCAAAACAATAGCACTTTCTGTTTGCATTTGGAGAGATGTTTCAAGTAAACAAAGATTGAAAACCCCTATTAAATGATTAGGAAATATTTCACAACTTGCACTCAGTGCAGTAGGAAAAACTTTAAGTTACTCTCTTTATCCAGTATCAGTAATGACAGCAGAAAGATTAAGTCAAGAAGAGATCATGTGATATGTTTTTATGATAGCATAACTGATCAATCTATTAGAGAGCCTTCATTACAGTCATGTCTGTCACCTCTAACACATCAACTTTACTTTAATTTCCTCCCTTCATTCTCCAACTAACAACGCCACTCCAACCGTCAAAACTGAATTTTTAGTTCTTCATAGTCTGATGCTTATTTCCCTTCACATACATATATATCAATCAAATATTAATTTTTCACACTAATGCTCATAGCAAATTGCACACATACGTTTAGTTATTTAGGGAAATATCATTATCCCAATTTGATTAATTTTCAATTGATTGCTTAGAATGGCAGCATGTGTCATTCACATTTCTGAACGAAAGTAAAAGATGAGCTCTTTATCATTTACGTCACTGCTTTACATGAAGTTATTCAAAGTGGTAAAAAATATATAAATCTGTAATACTGCGGAAATTGGGGGCTGAAAAGTTAGAAATCAGTGAATGCATGAAAGGTCAGAATGTTATTGAGCCGCAATTGAACCCCACATTATGCCTCCACCCACATAATGCTGAAAATTGTTTATACTGAACTGAATGTATCATTTTCATTGCTTTCTGTCATTAGAAACTAAAACATTCTGTTTATTAATCTATTTCAGTAACAGTACTGGAAAAAAATGATTAGTTAACCTTTCCAAATTGCAAGTCTGACCACTTCTAATTTCTTCTTTCTCTGTATCTGTAACATTCCTTTCTTCTGCCTAACAAAAAGTCACATGACCACATAGTGAGCCAATCACAAGGCAGTGTTAACCAAAAGTAACCAGTAGTCAATGCTGATAGCTGATGTAAATTTTGTGTGCACTTTTACAAAACAAAAGAGTACATCCTGATTTCCATATAAATGAATTCTTATTATGTCGTCTGAATTGTTGTTTAATTTCCTTTTTATTTGAAAATTCAATTTATTATTTCTTCATTAGCACATGTATGATTTATTCATGTCTGTATCTCATGACTCATAACTGATGAATATTTTAGTTTCAGGAACCAACAGCTGTAAGTACATTATTTTAGTAATTGTTTCTACAAGTAATGAAATTAATCCAATTTTACCTGAATAAGTCGCTATGAAGTGAACATGATTGTTCCTAACTGTATTGTAGAATTGCAAGGTCTTTTGTGCAGAAGATTAGAGCACTACTATGAGAAAGGGAAAGATTAAGAAAGAGAGAGAGAGAGAGAGAAAGAGAGAAAGAGAGAATTATTCTAAATTAAAGTTCAAGTTGGCATTAAAGTGAAATACGTGAGTAAAATGTGATGACTCACACAGCCACACTTTCACCATCATTAGAAGGAATACTGACTTTCATGTTGACATCTCTAAATTGAGAAATTTAAAGGGCATTCCTAGCTCCCCATTCAATGTCGATGTAATTGGTATCATACGGTGTTAATAACCAGCACAGGTATGTTTCTCAGCATTACTGATTCAACTCACAGTATTTCAATGTGTAAATGAATGTGTGTCACAATGGTATGCAGGCCACAAACATTCTTTGAGTGAATGCACATTTAAGCATTTTAATACATCACTCTGGTATTAAAATACTTAGATGTAATATTTGAAACAAAATTCTGAGTTAGTCATCCAACAAAGAATGCTGGAACAACTTTTGTTTTTTTCACACACTTTATCATCCTTTGATAACATTATACCATCATTGTTTGGCAAATTTCTGTAAATTGTTCCTTATTCTCTATAGATTTACTTGAATGAATAGTATAGGAGAAATCTGATGTATTTGACATTTGGATGTTGTATATTGTGATCTACTGAGCAGTTGCAGTACAGCTGATATTAATTGAGAGATTGATGAATTTCTTTATTTTCATGAGTGTTCATGAAAAAGAAACTCTTATGAGGATGATTAATAAATCCTTATGGCAGCATGCATGGCATCATGGTAGGATCTGTGTCTGTATGCCTTAATCTGTCCAACTTCTTTGTTCTTGAGAAGGTATCCAAAGTTCCAATTAGATGGCTCCCACCACCCCATCTCCCTTTTTTTTTAAAAATGAATAATTTGGAGAGAGAAAAAAAATCAATATTTTTAATTTTTTCTTGACAATTTTCTGTAGTACCATGGAGTATAAAACATCCTTAGTTATACCATTTAGGGTTATAGCATGAAAGCTAAAGGGCTTGAGAGATGGTGCATGATGCTTAGTGACTCAAACATGAACAATCTACAGCATGGTATACTTTCTAGACATCTGAATCATGAAGGTATGTAAGATGGGAAACATTCCAAAAGAAATAAGACTGGTGAGAACTCAACCTCAGTCCTCATCGTCAAATGCTCTGATACCACTTTCAGACACACACCTTGGTTTGGTTTGAGTTTGAATGAACTTGTCTTCACAATGTATGTAGCACAAGTTCCATTATGTAAAATGCCCCAAATCAGTAGTTTAGACCAAATGGTATTCTTGGTGTACTTTGTCCAGATTGATTTCAAATAAAAGTGAAAAATACCCCTGCTAATTTGTGTGAAAGAGATTGCACCATAGATATGTTCAAAGTATGCTTGATGTCCAAAAAGGGAAAAGAAAGGCAAGATATGCTAGAACTGTGAAACAATATCAGGTCTGGATTAGATGAAGACAGAGTCTACCTAGCCGAGGATGAGAGTATGAAAGTGGTTAGCACATTGTGAGTGAAGAATAGAAGAGATCATTTCCAAACATGTTGTGTAACTTCCCCCCACTACACAGAGCTATGTCAGATATTTATGATATGCAATGTGTATTTTAGTCCTATGACGTATTGGCCCCATCAGCCAGTTAATTCTAGAGAAGTATTTACATCTGTATGCTGTGGTTACATCATATCCATATGGTATTGATAAATGCTATCAGTATTACGCAAAAAGAGGGTGGAGTACTTGCAATGTGCAATCTAACTATTTAAATGGAATAGGAAGGTTTCATTTGAACAAATTAGAGAAGACAGATTTTAGGTTCTTATCTTCTGATTTTCTGTTATTATCTGTAGGAGACATATGAAATTAATCCAAATTAATCACTTTCATTAGAAAGTAAATTTGGTTAGATTTCACCCTAAAGGTACTATCCTTGGAAATCATTCATGTATTCTACCATTTTCATTATATTGAGTTACATGTACCATCATGGCAGAATTAGAAGATGAAAGCTAAAATTGATGACAAAAACACGTCTGACCTTTCCAGTAACTTGCAGTAAATTTAGAGAATTTTTTTTGCAAAAAGCACACATAACCAGTTGTATTAAAGACCCTTATTTTTTATCTCCCTTTTTGCTTCAGTTTGTCATTTCTATATTTCTTATTTATCGAATATTTTCTTCACATAACCTTGAGGTGAGAGAGTAAAGAACCGTTTATTAAGTTTGATCCTTCGTACATGACTCAGAAAAGTACTCCTGATCAATATGAGTCTTGCAATTATAATCATGTGATTGTAATCTCATTCATTTGTGCTATGTTGCCATGGTAACCCATCTCATGAGAATAAAGAGGTACACCTATCATTGCGAGAAATCAAGTCCACGTTCAAAGCAATGGAATATGATTCTCTTTCTTACTTAAAGGTAATGTTCAGTTTTACAGGTAAAAGTAATACACATTGAATCAGTTGATAACAAGTTATGTTTTTTTAGTTGAAGAATAATTCTAAATTACCAACTCTAAACATGTGATATTAGAGTTCAAACTCTGGCCTGTATGTTTACAAATTAATAATACTGCCCCGCTTACAATGGTTCCTTACTTACCCACAAGCTATCTTTGTTCTATAACTGATAGTACTAGACTTGTAATTTCCAGATCAAATCTTTGTTCTGCTGAAAAACATTTTACATGTAGTATTAGTGCTTCTAGAGCTTTGAACAATCTCCCACCCTCAATCCGAGCAATAGAAACTCTGTCAACCTTCAAAAGACAATTGAAGACTTACCTTTTTTCCACAGAGCTGGTTTTTTTTTTAACTTTTGAAGTTTACTCTGTAAGCACTATGGTACTTATTTTTTGTATAACAAATTATTGATGACCATTATTATTTTAGGCATTCTGGAGCTTATCTTCCCTTCATTGATCTGCTCATGAATGAAAAAAGCACATTTGTTTGTTTATTCTCCCATTAATTTTTTTTATTGAACGATGTATGTAACCTTTAACATGGGAAGGATTTGGTATGAGAATTGTGGCACCACAGCTTGACGTCAGATTCTAATCATCATTTATATCTACTCATAGTGAGATATATGAGATATCAACTCACTATAGAAGAGAATGAATCGTAAGATCAGAGAGTGGTTTTTCATCTTTGTAGTGAAGATAGTGAGCTGAGTCATACTGGTATACTTTGTAAATGTACCTCTATGAGAGCAAGATGGCTGTTATCATTAACTTTTTAAACTAAAATTACATCCTTCTGGCTGTCACAACTGATATGAAATATGTTTAATTCAGGAAAAAAAATGTAAATAGGGTCATATACACTTTTTGTTGTGAAGATGATACATCAAAATAACATTCATATTGTAACAATATTTAACATAATTTTTGAACAATTCAGAAATAAGTGAATACACTACATGTCTTTGATAATTGGCACCATCAAAGGTAAACCTTAAGCTGATTTATTTTCTGGATTTTAGCAGGAAAATTATTGTGGGGATGTTGGTTTGTCTGTACCATACGCATTTGTGAAAAAGCACTGAAAATTTTAACCCATTGAGCACTTAATTCTCTCATTCTCTTAGGTTTATTACATTGGGCCATCCGGTTCATGTAGGCAAGTGTACATTACAAAATAGCAATTTTTTTTTATTGAAACAGGTTTAGGTCATTTAATTGTCAAGGTTAGGCATTTTATCTTTATGTCGTTGTGCAAAAGAACGCTGTCCGGAACGCAAAGTTCAAAAATGAAAACATTAAAATGTCTATTTTGACATATTGGAATAGCATTTTTCGCAAAGATCATACCACAAGAAGATCGTATATCAATTCAGTAGGTCTACATGCTGCTTGTGAAATTATCAATCATTTTTTGAAAAATTTAATTTTCAATAGTTTTCCATTTTGTATTCCGGACGCGTTCTTTCGCAATACGACAAAAAGATAAGATGCCTTATTCAAGTGGAAGCTATTTTCATCCATGAGTTTATTTTGGAGAAGTGTTCATGAACTTTTGTGGCACAGAAAAAGGAGACTGTTCCATATATTGAGAGTTAGAAGGGGAATAATCTGTTTAAAATGTGTGTGATTAAAATCCTTCTGCCTCTCAGAGAGTTTGTGAAAACTAAATTTCTAGTTGTATGCCTGTTGCCTAACAGTCTGTAGATGTATTGATCAAGCCTAAGTACCGTCTTTGTCCACTGACTTTAGGCTCATGTTTGCTTTGTTTTAGATGACGATTTGGCGTCGTGTCTGGATGGGACGTACTGCTCCAACGGAGGGACATGTGAAACGTTACCAAACACAGACGGCCAATCAGGCAGCAGAGCTACCCCAATTTGCTCGTAAGTTTGCATTCAGTTTTGATGAGAAAGTGCCTTCTACCTTTAACCGATTTTCATTCGTTTTAGGTTTCATCAAACAAATAGACCTTATGAGTCATGGTATTGGGAAAGAAAGGTGGAGAGAAGTCAGATCAGGTTTTAGTGAGTCTAGAATTTAACTCTTTGACTACTGCATTCACAGATTCCCATAAGTTTAGTACAAGGACACCTGGTTCATGTAGCCATTGGGTTATAAGCAAAAGAGTTCAAGGAAATGAAAAGGATTGAAAAGTAAGTATGAAAAAAATAGGGCTGAAAAAAAAAGATGGAGGGGGGATAGAGAGTAGGACAAAAATTAAGAGGAAGGTAAATGTACATCAAAGACTGGAAAAATGATATGATTGAGATGAAACTATATAAAAACTGTTAATCTGTTCAAATTAACTTCTTTGTTGATTTGCTAGATGACTTTGAAGTATTTTACCTCAGATGGAAAGGCTGAGGTATATGTGACTGTATTTTCTGTTAAAACCTGCTGCTGGCATACAGTGTACATTCTGAATATGATAATTGAATGATTTTAGACAAAGGTTTAGGTTTTTTCTTTATTCTTTGAGGGGGAATGGTCAGAGATCGTGACTAGTGTGACGACATGTGATGGCATGGTATCTCAACTCATTATTCAATTACCCTACTATCAAGTGGCTGCAGTGTATTACTTCTTGCATCTGTTAGTTCCTTTGTCTGTCAAGCCTGAGTAGGAAATTGAAAAAAGAAAGCCTGTGACATTCATTGACAGTTGTTAGAAGGCACTTCAGCTCCGTCTATCGATTAGAGAAAGTTCATTTGGGGTTAGTTTACCACGCACTCTAAAATCAAGAATGATGGGTAGAAAATAGGCAGCAACATACATCTAGCAAGAACCACTTCAAGAAATCAATGAACTCAAGTCAAGAAAAGCCTGTCTGTAGATAGAATACCCAGAATTTGCTCGTTGTGAGTGATGTAGGGAGTTCTATAACATCACAATATATTTGCGCTTTAAAAACAAAATCAAATACAGTCTGCCAGCGAGAGTAATTATTTCCAGCATGTAGGTGAAAACTGAAAGCTTGAATAAACAAGAGCAAATCTTTGTTTGATTTAAGACATTTGTTTTGATTCATATAAACTTCAATCATTTCCTGTGGACAAATTGAAAGGAGATGAAATCAAGATGGGGTTTGCTTCAATTTGTTTCTGGTTATCAGTTGTAAAAATACTTTGTGGTGTGCATGAAAAGTCATTTAACATTAATGGTATATGGTAGGCTTACTTATTCATAAGTGAAAGAATACAGCAAGAATATATTGTAGCATCTTGCTATACTGTTGATCTCTCATGTTGCATTGATGAGACAAACAACATCTGAATTGAAGAGAAATTGTGAAGCAAATCACATTGCTAGTTTTTGGAGATAGTAAGGTGAAGAGTACATGTGTCTGTGGCAGAGTACCTTTATAAAGCATGAGTGTTCAAACAGATATTCTCGGATGTTGCAAGAATGAGGGGTTGCTAGAGGAAAGAAATAAAATGCATGAAATTTTTGTGATTTTTGTTGATGTTTTTATTGCTTACTTTGCTGATGAAGACAAGACCTTTGAAACTGTATTCCACCTTTATTTCTGTAGATGTCCTTATGGTTTCTCTGGAGAGCGATGTGAGATTGAAGTGAGATGTCCAGGTCTAGACTGTGGTCCTAACGGAAGTCTGTCACCAGATGATTGTACCTGTATCTGTCAAGACATGTATTCAGGACCAACATGCTCAGGTAAGTCATGAATATTGTAAACTTACACCAAGACCTGAACCACTTGAAATAGCCCTGATCTGATATACTATGGTTCTAACAGAAGTTTATCCCCTAAGAAATGTACCTGAATCTGTATCTGTCAAGGTCAGGTACTGAGGACCAACATGCTCAGGTGCAATACACATATCTCATAGACCTTTATGTTACAGCCTGAACCTGCTTAAAGGTGCTCTGTTTTCACTTAGGAAAATTCCCACACTTTCTGAATTGCAAGTTGAGTTTATATACCATAAGGTGTCTGCTTGTTTGATTTTTATTCAACTTCTTACACATGCCTATGGTTGTCCTTTACCTCTTAATCTCTTAGAATATGATTATAGTATTCCTGAATTGGACAAATTACCTTGCAGAAAACGGCTTTCCTGGCATCTTATGAATGAAAAATAAAGATGTCTTATCACAGTCTGATTTGATATGCATACTATGAATTCAGTACTCCTGTTGTATGAACAGAAAGATTGACAGGAATGAGTGACATTGTGAAAAAAAGAATCAAATTTTTTTCTGCCAGGTGTATGTGCACTTTTGTGCCTAACTGTGCTTCTTGTACATGCCTACATTGTTTAGGCCTGTAGTATGGATCATGTAGATAGGACATGAAAAAATATATATAATGATGTAGGAATGCGTAATAAGAGGAGTGGGTTAAGTCCACCTTTTTCATGTTGTGATGACAGACCTATGCAATAACATACCTCTCAAAGGAAATGTGCAATTTTCCCAGGGAAGCATTATCATAACATCACTCTTTCATATAGGAAAATGCACTTTCCTGCATGAATGGGAATAGGAAATTCACTCTATTAAGATTCTTCCTTGAATTCACCTTTGATTTCTGTCTCCACTGAAATCTGTTGTGATATCAAATCTGATTTTTAATTTTCTTTCTTTTCTTGATCCAACCCCGTCACTACATCCAAGTTATTAAAAAAACAACAAAAATTTATTAGACATGTTCATAATAACACCTGTAGTTTAATGTGCAACTTAAGGCCACTTTCCCAAAGTCTCATCCTGTGTCTTTGATCTTCTTCTCCGTGACCAGTTCTTTTGCATCGGCTTTCCCAATCCCCCTTGTTTTGTCTATGACTTTTGATAAGGTGCCTAAATGCCTTTTGTAAAAAGTAAGAATCACTCAATTTTGTTAAAATTCTGTTAGGAGTAAAAAAAAACACAGAATAACCCATATTTGATATTTAAAGAATACAAAAAAAGGGGAAAAAATGGGAAAATCATATAATTAGTATGAGTTAGATTTTACATAAATTGCCAGAAATATGTAAAGAATTATCTATCCCCACTAAGACATCAGGAATGGCATAATCATGGTTGGTTGGTTTGGGGTTTAGAGACGCTTATCATTTCTAAATTAGAATATTTGAGCCATCATAAAATGTATCGGTCATTAGATATTCCTTAACATTCAATGAATGGATGCAGTCATCCTTCATTAATTACATGAGGAGGTTAAATATATTTTGGACCATCTGTCTAAGTGATCATTTAAAAACAGGATGAGAGTCGGCAGACACTATCTGTGATTAGGATTAGGTTTGTGCCATGTCTTTTTTTTTCTAGAGAGAAAGAGATATCATTTCTCTTAGTCAAATGGAAGAGGTTTTAAAACTTAAACAGGATTTCTAGTATTCAAAAATATTGCCTATTGCAAAGATTACATGCACCTTTTGACATGTAGGCAAAATCTATTTTTCAAAGATCAAGGTTTAGAAAATATCTTGAAAAATTATCCAAATGTAGGTACTTATATACACTATTTTGGTTTACATGAAGAGGCAATGTCAGTGCAAAGCTATGTAAAAGTGTATTAAACCACATTTAGGCATGAGGTGTACTTGTCTTTGAACTCTTCCTGAGGTCTTCCGTTACCGTGGTAATCAAACCCTCCATCACAATGACCACTATAACCTTATAGAGCTAGATGCTTTACCAAAGATCGATGTATCATGTCATTGACTCCCTGCAGGCTTTGGTGTATTGTGCCAGTTTACTCCTTGGCTTAGAGGTAGTCATATTGATTAGTACAGTCTTGTAATATCTCAGTATAATGCAGAAATCTTAGGCAATTATTTCAGAATAATCTTCAAATATGGGAGAAATCTAGAATGGATAGATGTTCCTGAAAATATCAAGTGTTGAAGGTGGCTCTTTTGTATTTTTTTTTCCCCAACTCTAGTCTTTTTAAAATGTTTTACTTATGATATCCTCTGTTCATAGCCAGAAGGGCAGTTAACTCATATCATTTTGTACAGACTTAATGCCCTTCTGGCTCCAAACAGATGATATGTTGTATTCATAGAATGTCTTTCTCATATTTTCTGCTGGACTTATGTCTGAGTGATAATGATGTGATATGATTTGATATGATTTGATATGATATGAATTATGAAATAAAACATGAGTTTAATGCTATAAAACCTGGAAATCATTGCTTGAAAATACTCCAAAGTATCATAATTTAGAGTTAAGTATGCACATCAGGAATTAGAAAAAGAGAAATTAGTTTGAATGCAATATGTAGGATGTGACGTGTTTACCATGTGATGAGTGTCTTGTGAGAGGGTATTACCCATCATGCCTAGGGTGATCATCAGGCATCTATCACAGTCACTATGGTAGTGTTTCACTGGTGTTTAGATATCTCCTTCCTACCGGTATCTATGTATCATCCCATGGTGAGCCAGAGGGGACAGGAGGGGGATGGGGGAGAGAAGCGATGCTGACACGTCCCACTCATCTCAAAACATGGTGGAAATTGGTGTAGAGTTCAGGAGGTGGCTTGAAGGGTTTCCAGAGACGCTTCTTAACTGATTATTATTGATGTGTTGCAGTGAAAATAATATTGGTCTCTAGGCATGTTACCCTATAAATCATATGAAAAAAACTTCAATAAGTGAGAAAGGAATCAGTATAAATTGTCTCTCATTGTGTTGTAATACATGACACGACTGAACAGGATAACAAATTTCAGTTTGATTTAAGAATTAAGACAAGCTCAGAATACAATGTTTTCATCATTATAGCAAGCATTCTTATTGTTGAAAAGAAGAAGGTTTGCCTCAAAGGCAGCTGATCTATTCTGAAAATATGCTTTAATTCGGCTTAATTCTGCTTTCATAAACTTCGTACTGTTTTATCAGACATCATTCCATGCTGTTTTCTCCCTATATCTTGGGGTAAAATGGAATGTCATGTTGCAAATGTCACCAATATCTTATGAATCTGTTACAAGAAGAGGAAAGTACACCTGAATATGTCCCCATTGTATGTATTATTGTTGCTCTTTTCTTTAATAATGTACAAGTTTTGCTTTAATCTGTTTGCTGTCAAGGCTAGGCATGCACTATGATGAAAAATTATATTTTGACTAACCACAATGCCTCAATCCATTTCTATTAAATTTTTGTCTACAGTTTTGAGTGACAATCATACAACAGCTTGCAGTGAGAGGTACAAGGATTATTGTTTGAATGGTGGAACGTGCCTTCAACTTGTGGGGATCAATAAACCAACATGCAAGTAAGTCATTCTAACAAAAATAAAAGAAGAAAATTCTTTGAAATTTGTTATTATTAATTTTCTTCTGAGAAGCTTAGGCACAGAACATTTTGTTTATCCTTCATCTTGCGATTCACTAAAAAGTAAGACTGCATGAATTTGGAAAGCATCCATTATATTAACAAAGTTTGTTTTCCCTCCCACCAGAATACAGCTGTTCTACCCTAGATATCAACATGGTAGAGTCCACCTTGCATGCCCTTTCTCCATTGGTCCAGTGCATGTAATGGATTGAATGTGGAGTGCTGATACAAGACTACTAGTGCATGTGCATGCGCAGTTATATCATTACAAATAAAATTCATACTCTTCACCCTAACATTTCTAAATCATCTACACCATTTTCAAACACTTCCCTACCAAAATACCATTCTAAAGTTTTACATTGCTGTCTTGTGCAGTTATGGATGTTGAATAATTGATGACATCATGACATGATTTGGAGAAATGTTAGAAATTGTCCTGATTTGTGTTTGGAAGAAGAAGGGACCCAGATTCATTTAGAGTGCAGTGCTCTGAAGTGATGTTCATGACATGATTATATATTGATGGGACTGTGATAAGCATCTGTCAACACACCGTGGCACAAATCTCCTCCAATTTCATTCAAATTGGAAGAAAGTGAAATCAAATTGCTCAAGCCCTGACACTGAAAAATCTTTTCTCTGTCAAAACACATATTTATGCACCTGTTTCACTTGTGGAAGGCATTACATTATCCATGCAGATTTCGGATGAAGTTTTCTTTTAATGATAATATATTCAGGCATACAATATTGGATGAAAGTGAACTATGTGCTAGCTTCAAACAGACGATTGTGACACATTAATGAAACATGCAGTTCTTGGAAAAATGTGTGAAACTAAAAGATTTGCTAGGGGTGAAATGTTGTCAGCATTAGCAAGATTCTGCTGTAGGGATCCGTCTGCATGAAGGAACTGTTAAAAACTGAGCATAGCTTGAAATGGGAGTGTTAGTAAGATTCAAAGAGATAGGGATTGTATTTCCTCTTCCGTCTTCCATTAGCAAGATCAAGGTGAAACACCTGTCTTACGTTACCATGGTAACTTAATCCATTCTCGGAGGAGGTTCTCTTGTAGCAGGGCAATTATTGTGGATTTAGGTTACAGCATTGTAATAAAAATGGTAGAGGGGTGAAAAGGGAGACCCTATGGTGTGAAGATTAAATTCATGGACTGAGAAAAAAAGAATGCTAAGTAGCTAGGTTCAAATTGTGTTTCTTACTACTCTGATTCTTGCATAAATTCATTTATTGTCTGCCTGGGAACAGAAGGCCGAGAAGGGCATTATCTTGTATCATTTTACATAAAGTCAACATCTGTAAGCTCAAAGTAGACATCAGAATTGGACTAATTATCTCAATCGTGCGTGCAGTGTTCATGTATGGAAAAAAGATCAGTTGATTTATTTTACTGAGAAGAGATGGAAAAAAATTACAGTTTGGTAAAGAGAGAGAGAGAGAGAGAAACAGCAAAATGCTTTAAAAGTGATTGGAGAAGGAAATGACTGACCAAAAGTAATGTTTCTACATCTTCTTCAGTTCCTCCTCTTGTAAATTGGATCAGACGATTATTGAGCCCTTCAATACTAGCTCTGGCAAATGAAGATGTTCAGGATACTATCAGGTCTAGCAGAGGCCAATAAAGCAGTAATACCTGGCTAGAGGTTTTAGGACCAGTAAAATAATCGAAAAATCTCTCATTGTATCTGTTTTATAAGATGAATGACGGACATGAAAAATGCAGTCATATCGTTCGTGATTGCTGATTGATTGAAGAATCACTGTTTTTCTATGCCAACTAGCATCTTTTAACTTTTCAACATTCTGTTAATTAATTTTCATTTCACATACTTGACTTTTTATATTAAAATTTAGCAGTAAAAGAAAAATACAGATGTTGCCAATTTGAAGGAGAAAAGATAATCAGATTATGAAAATTATGAAAAACATTATTCTTGTCCTGAATGGGTTAAGTCCTTTCAAGCTCCTATGAGATAAAATGAGTGAGAGAAGAGAAAAAGGGGTTGGGGGAGGAGAGTTTAGAAAGACTGAAATGAAAAAAAAAAAAGAAATTAAGTGAAGAAAGAAAAACCAAAGATTGTGATTGATTACGGATCTAAGAGGAAGAGAAAATTGGAATATCCAAAGGATTGAAAAGGGATAGAAGTACAAGAAAGAGAGAGAGAGAGAGAGAGACTCATGAGTCAAATAGTAAACTATGAACTAGAGAGAAATTGTCAAAGATTAAAGCATGCATATGGCTGAATGTATGGTGTGATGAATGAATGTATATAAAAATGTCGCCAAAGAACGCTGAAGATGAGAATTGGGAAATGATTTCTAAGAATAGCAAAGACGTTGAAATGAGGACACCTAAAGAGATGAGTCATCTGGTATCCTGGCACCCTCATTGATTGGGGGAAATAGAGAACGATGATGAGGTGGGATTTGATAGATGGAAAGGAAAACAAACTACAACATTAGTGAGCTGCTGTGTAAGGATTACAGGAGTAGTGTGGATGTAATTGTTTGGGGAAAGAGGGAGAGGGGGAGAGATTTACGCTGCCGTTCAATGATAAAAGGAAGCAACTCTGTGAAATGAGTTTTTTAGTAAATGAAGAAAATATGTCACTGTCTGGTGAGGAAATCTTTGGAATGGCTTCTTTTTGATATGTCTATATTTTGTAAATGGGGGGGGGGGGGGTCATGTGACTTTAATCTCTTCATCATCATGTAGAGCATATAGAAGTATACCCCTAAATCAGAAGAAGTCAGTTTTGATGAAAATCAGAGTTGTTTCCTTTTGCCGTTGGACGGCACTACTACAGCATTGTCATGGGAAGTGAAACTGTTTTCTTGTGCGGGTATATTATTTCAGTTTATTAAAGAAAACATTTAATAAGAAGTAAGAAAATGTCACAACAAGGTTATGACAATTTACTATACTGTTTTCTGAAGATGATGATTATCTGTTGGGAGTTAGATAGGTGTCATCTCTGTTAGTTGTATGAATTAGCACCTCTTTGGATCTCATTTGCATCAGTGATATGTTGTGATTTTGGCCTTCGACAAAGCTCTTGATTTTCAGGATCTATGAGATGATTCACAGAGCAATCACACTTCTCAATGACCAAGAGAAGCCTGGAACAATGAATTTAAAAAATAGAAAAAGAGGGATTGAGAGAAGTTTTGAAAAGAGTTGACACATGAGAAGAATGAATGGTATGAAAAACGCATACATATGTTCATAGCAAGATGAAAAGTTGTTAGAAATAATTGTCCAGGCAGAATTTTTTTTCTTGAACAGAAATAGAAATACATCCAGCTTTTTTTAAACTTTGGATGTGAGGTAGCTTAGGCATTTTATCTTTATGTCATTGTGCGAAAGAACGCATTCGGAACGCAAAATACAAAAAATAAAAAATTAGAATGTCTATTTTGACATTGTGGAATAGAATTTTAGCAAAGATCATGCCACAAGAAGATTGTATATCAATTTACAAGGTCTACATGCTACCCGCGAATTATCAGTTATTGTTTGAAAAATTTGATTTTCAATAATTTTCCATTTAGCGTTCCGGACGCATTCTTTCGCCCAACGACATGAAGATAATATGCCTTAGTAAAAACATAGTGGCGCAAAAAGAAACATCCAGAACACAAAACGCATGGTGGTATTTACATTCTCTGTGCTCTGGGTGCATGTGTTAGGACTATTCCATAGTTGAGATACCCAAGTCAAGTTTGAAGTTCCGGACTAAGAATACATGTTAACATCACAGGAAACAACAGAGCCCATCTTCTTTTTTATGATGTTGAGACCTGAGGGTTACAGTGATTCCGTTCGCTTTTCGCCTCCCAGGCACAGGTGATGCCAAATCTAATAATAATAATAATAATAATAATAATAACAATAATAATAATAATAATAATAATGATAATAATAATAATAATAATAATAATAATAATAATAATAATAATAATAATAATAATAATAATAATAACAATAATGATAATAATAATAATAATAATAATAATAATAATGAATAATAATAATAATAATAATAATAATAATGATAATAATAATAATAATAATAATAATAATAATAATAATAATAATGATAATAATAATAACTACTGTCTACCTTGAATTCACAGTTATTAACTTAAATCTTTCTCACAATTTTTCTTGAAGCTGCACACATTTTCATCATCATATATCTTTCATTGATAGCTTGCACATGTACTGTATCATTGTAAAGGCCTTGCACTTTATCCCCCTGCACTTTATCACTCCTCCCAACCCCCCCCCCCCCCCCCCCCCCCCCCCCCTCCTGATTTTGGCAGGATCCAAACCAAAATGAAGAATATTTGGTATTCTAATAGAACATCCCTACTCTTAGCTTGTACAATCCACCTGAAATGAGTAAAATTGGATAATAAAAAAAATGAATTTTGATAGGGTTGGAAAGTATTGCTATTATGGACAATACCAAAAAAACTGTACAGGTCAAGGCAAGTTCTTGTGTTCCCCCTCATGTTTTCAAATTTGTACTAGTCTATATGCTAATATACAGTCATCAAAAGAATTGTAATGTACAGACTATCTATCTATATACCTCAAGCAAAATCAGTACACCTGACATTATGCCAGTATGTCAGTGTATTTGCTTGTAATATATTGATATTTTGACTTTATCTTTGTTTCAGTTTAAATATCAAATACCAATATAAAAGATTATAATTTAATGACATAATCCTTGAATTGAAATGTCATACTATTTAGATTTTTTGTTCTGGGAAAATTTGAAGAAAGTTCACAGATTTACTTTCAGATGTCAGTGTATATCTTATGTATGGGCCATTTGGTGCACAGCCAAAATTTCAGCAAATTGAACTGTGGCTAAGAATATAGATAAGATGGAGAGTGATGTGTATTTTTATTGATTTTACTTGTATACATTTGATTTTAATCATCAAATATCTTGAAAGCAGCAACAGTTGCATTCCAAAAGCAATACATCGTCAAAAGTTTATAAACTCTCTTTGAGCAACATACATTGGACTTCTTCCTGTCATAAAAATCATAAAAGTGCTTTTTTTTGTTTGCTGTGTAGATGAATAAATTTGAGTGCTTTAATCGCATGTCTTCTTTTCTCGTTATGCTGTGGTCTAAAATGACATTATCTTTTCCAATTTTTGTTAAATTTTGCATGTTTGACTATTATTCTGTCATATCAGCTATTATGATTAATGAAAAGTATATTTTGAGAGTTATGCATGTGGGATTAGAAAAAAAAAGGTATGGCTACTTTTCAGTTTGTTTCAGTAGCAGATACCATTTTGCACAACACAGCATGCTTTGAAACTATGACAATTTGGTTTGTATCATATATAAATTTTACGCAATCTGTTTAGAATGCTTTATACTTTAATATTCTAGATTTCAGCTCTTTATCTTTTACTTGAAATACAACTGCTGTGTGGCAATTAAATGAAAAGCATTAAGTATGATCATAATTATTTCTGTGCATATATTTTCTTCTTTTTATGATTCATATCAGATGGACATGTTGAAGGATTTCTTTGAATCATGTTTATATTTACATGCATTTCTTTATTGCTGACATTGTTTATGTTTCATTATTTATAAACTATATACTGCACTTCATATTGATGTATGAATGAGAGACTATGTTGATCATGGCACATTCACATTGTTTTCATCTCATTACCATGGTTACAGATATATTGCAATGAGGAGAGGATTTCATTCAAACACTGAAGCAAATAAAATGATCAAATGGTTATATATTTGGAATATTAAAAAATGTGTGAGCTAATGTGCAAAATAGAACTGATTGCTTTTCAAAATAGAATGACAAAAGCAGTCCTTTTTTCTAATTGTCTGTGATATAAATAACTCTGATTTGAATTTCTATTCCAGTTAATGTTACCATTGATCACACATTTGCCCCTTTGAAAATAAACATCGACATACTTTGATTTCCTTCTTTAATTACTGTGATTCTTAATAAGAAAAGTGCATTATGCAGTGCAGTGTTTTGAGTGGAATCCACCCAACTGCTACATACATTGTGGTGGGTTTTATAGTGTTTTGCACATCCAACTTTGGTTCTGAGGTTCCCCATCCAAAACAGTGGTATTTGCAAACTGCAAAAGATGCTGTGCAAAATATTTATTCAAAATTTTGTGTTTTGGTCCTCTCTTGGTGAGGAATATTCCTCTATTCTCATTTTTAAAATCAAAGTCAAAGGACAACGGGGCAAGAGGCATCACATTCATGTCTTCTTTCTTTCTTATTGTCTGTCCTATTTTATCCCTGTGATATCTTATTATCTGTGTTAAAATCTATAAAATTGTATAGAAATCATCTCTTTCTTGTACCATTCAACTCAGTTCTCTTGCATGCATTACATCAGTCATATTAATCTAACTCTTCGTATCATTTCATCATGGGAAAAGAGGAACTTTAACTTGGGCTTTTCAAAGATCAAGTCACAAAACCTTTAAAAAAATATTTGAAGATGAGAATGAAATTGGGACTTTTTTTTTCATCAGTGCTGTGAAGATTAATTTATTCTTCAACTATCAAAAGTATCCCAACAAAAAATAAAGATTTTGAATGTGAAAGGCCAGTTATATAATCTACTTATTCAAGCTACCTGCTTTTGGACCAATGCTTTACAGATAAGTGAGATTATTTCAAAGTACAATTACTTATATAATAACTAGCAAGTGACAGGATTTGTCTTTTACCCATTCGTGACAGAGGTCCACATTTTGTGGTTTGGCCTAATATCTTTTGATGCAAAGCCCTAAAAATCATACCAAATACATGAGCAGAAAGAGCAAAAAATTCTACACAAACTGTGCCCATTTTGGTTGCGTCAATATTTGTTGTTTGATGCTGAAAATTTTTTAAAGGAAAATAAGCATTAAAATCCTTAAATTGGCAATGTGATAGAAAGTTTAAAATCACCATTTTCCCCTGCAAATTGGCAAATTTTTGACTTCTCATCATAATTTCTGTCAATTTATATTCATTTCAGATACATGACGTTTTATAAGAAAAATGTAGCAATAAAATAAAAATGTTGGTGTTGCCAATTTGAAGAATAAAAGCTGATCAAATTAGGCTTTAAATAATTCCTGTCACGAATGGGTTGACAAGCATAGATGAAGAAAAAGGTTAGACAGTAGAATTTTATTTGTATCATCTCTTCAAATTCCTTCCAGCCACTTTAATCATAGATGCTTTAAGAGTGAGAAGTATGAAAAGATCATAGGTTAGCTTCTTAACTGTGTGACCAATTAGGGCATCCATTTTTAGCTGTGAACCAGACCCCAATCATCCAGTTTAATAGGGAAAGCTGGTTCTTATTACATGCAAGCTTATTATTTGAGGTAATTTGTTGCACTGTCTGTCTGTCCCTCTTCTCTCTCCCTCCTCTCCGTCTCCTCTTCTGTCTTCTCTCTCTCTCTCAATCTCCATTGCTCTAAGAGGGGAGTAGGAGTATGGGAAGGTGTTTGAAATTACACTCAAACACGTCTGTATGTTTACTGAGTGTGATGTACATACTAAACTAGACAGCATTAGCAGGGATTTGCCTTAAAGCTCAATACCGAATTTGATTTAAAACTTGCACACACTCACTTAAAGGGAGTCTCTTGACTGTCACTTTCTTATTTCACCAGCTTAAATAATTCTAATCTATATATTTTCAACAATTTTAAGTGAGAGGGAAAAAATTTCCTTCATGGTTTTCAAAGAAATGTGTGTAAACTCTTGACTGTCTGATGATAAAAGTAGTTTCAGTATTTATAGGACGCAGTGAAAACTGGAAAAAAAACTGTTGAAATACTTGAGATTTAAGAATGTGAACATGTCTTTGTGACTTATTCAGCTGAAGGCTTTGTATTTCACTTTATGTAAAAATAGATAAGGTGAATTGTATTCAATTTTGATAAATTTAGAGGATGGGAAAAAAAAGACTGGGCATTAATTAACTTATACTTGAAAGCAGTGGAAGCATTAAACATATATCTACTTTACATGAGGGTAGTTCAAAATGAATTAAAATGTTGAAGTTGTTAATGGTTTGAGAATGATGAAACGACATGTTTCACTTCTCCACTTACTATTGTCTTGTCAGATTAATTGTCAAGATGTAAAAATTACCATTCATATCATTTAGCATCATTTGAACCTTCCGAAAAAAAAATCACTTTTGCACTGAATGTATGATTTCAGCTTTGTTCTGTGGATTGCTGCCATTATATTCTGCCCTGTATTGCAAAACTGCTTTTCATGTTTGTCGATCACTGTCAGTAAATGACATCATTTGGCTTTGCCTTCGCATCTTCTATCTATGTCATTGACTGTGTTCCAGTTTGAGTTTCAGTGGATGTTCTGCTGTTTCGTGCTTACAAATAAGATTTTTTGTGCTGCTATGTTTGCTTTTTTTACTAGTTTGTAAATGATTGTAACCCCCTTCAATGTTTGTAACAAACCTACCCCCCTTATTTGAAATCAAGAACTCATAATGACCCTACCCTTCCCTACCAAACCAACCCCACTTTATGAATACAGGTGTCCGGACAATAAGCGCGGGCAACGATGCGAAAGCAGCGTGATTGAACCAAACAAATGCTACCCGGGATACTGTCTCAATAACGGAACATGTCGGTATTCCGTCAAACGAGACAAACGCAGATGCATGTGAGTAGCTGAGGACATTTGAAGTGGGCCATTTTTTGACCAAAAAAAAAAAGAGTTAAACAAACCAAAAAATAAATCTAAAAATCATTTAGACCAGCCATACTTGCTTCATCTTGTAATGCTGTCATGACTATAAAACGTAGAATAGAACTGTCTCCAGGTGATGGGTGTCTAACTTCAGATATATTATCTTGACATACACACACATTGTATGAGAATATGTCTCACTACACCTCGAAATCATTTCTTGCAGAATTGTGGAAAGGTTCTTGATGTTCCTAATTGTGAATCTGTGAAATATAATGGGATCATTCTCATATATTTGTTAGTTTCTCTGTGAAAGATGGACTCAATAACAGACCTGTCCTTCTCCCCCTACCCATTCCTTTCATACCCTTTGAATGTACCCCTGTAGGAGCTCAAAAGTGTCACCAAGGAGAACAAATAACTACCACCTTATTTTGTCTTAACTGCTCCCCTAATCATTTATTCATTCATTTTGGCTTATTTTCTAAATATCTTGGTAAGAACATCCAAAAAACTGATATTTACTGATTCAACACATTTGGTCTTATAAATTATTCAAGAAATTCATGTAGCAAAATTTAGAAAAGACAGAATTTGAAAGAGCATAACGTCAGTATGAATATGTAGAATTTATGCACTTCAAAGGGATAGTAAATGTACAGCAAAATGATGTAAAAGAGATCCAGAAAAGGAGATGTGAAGATGTAGATTCTCATCAAGTGTACTTGACTGGAACAAGAAGACTTGTAGAAAAGACTGGATATTTCATGATGTCAACTGCTCGAAACAAAGAAAATTAGATTTAAAGACATGCCAATTTCTTGTCTTCTAATGATTCTACTTGATTCTTGGTGACTCTTGGAGTTCTGTACCTCCCCCATCCTCAACCCTTCATACATTTACCAAGAAAACAATCACTACATCATACATTAGCTTATGCATACAAAACATCATCATCATAAAAAATCAACATGCTTTTCATATTTTGTAGACATGAAGTGCTGCATACATGTAGCTTATATCTTCTTGTAATAATTGATAAGAGCTTAGGACACTGTATCTGCCATTCCTGTAAATTCTTTATGTATATATGACTTTCGCAGAATAGTTGTTGAGTTTGGGCTAATTTCCCATTCTAATAAAGAGTGTCATTGCAAAATGCTTTCAGGATAGCCAAAGAAGGTATGGCATTAGAAAGTAGCTACTGATATTCTTCCTATTATCAGTAGTCAGATTTTGGCTTGGAACAAATTATTAGATAAAATAGTCAGATATGTTTGCATAATAACCAATAGAAATAATGTTCTACTGAAATATTTCAGATATGTCTTTTTAACTTTGCTATTAAGGGCTGGTACGTTATGAGTAAATTCTTAATATTTTTTAAATCAATGGACACCTTTTCTACTTTTATGAAAAATTGGTACAACTCTTTAAAACAGGACCTTTCTGTACCCTACCCCAACCCATCCTACCCCATCCCTGTTGCAAGTGTAGTGATATGTGTATGTTTCAATATATATGTATTCATATATCCAACATACTTGTACCCATATTATAACAGTTTGTATGCGGAATTCAATCAAGCACTGTGCACTTTTAGTGCATGAATGTACCCTAAAATATTTCTAAATTTGTGTCCCAGAACAAGTAGCCTTCAGCCAAAATAAGGAATACTGTCATAAAAAATTGATCATATTAGGCAACTATAGCAGAATAATCTGATACTGATATGTGATATAAGAATGTAAAGAAAAGAGCATTTTAATACATGTAAGTGGAAATTATCTCACTGCAATATAATCACATTTTCCCATTCTTCTGAAACTATACAAATTTTGTCAATGCCAATGAAATATTCACTTTTAAGTAAACATAGTGAGAAAATTATCAAAATGTTTCAATTAGTAACACTTTCTTTCTAAAAAAAAAAAAAAATCCATGCATCATTATTAGGAATTAGAAGTATAAGTGTTCTAATTAGCCTTATAGACTGGTAATTTATTTCCAGCAGCTCTAAGTTATTTTCAGGTGGAGGTAAATTGAAGATAAATCTTTGATTGAGAGAAATTTTCTTCACCTTGCAACTTTTCCTTTAACCTAGAAAGGTGTGGATTTAATCTGTAATGCTGGCATCTTTCTATCCTTGAGTGTGATTTTAACACATTGGGGTTTGTTGTCTCCTAAAGCTGTTTCAGGGATATTGCCCTCCCTTCCTACCCCAAACTGTCTATTTGTCTATCTACTCATTCTCTGCCTTCCTTTCATTTGACTGCCAATTATTTCATCTTATACCAGTTTGATACCCACTACCACCCTTCCCTTCGTACCCTATTACCCCTGTATTACCTCTGTATTACCCCCTTGACTCCTGTCAACAAAGTAGCATAAGAACATCATTATAAAATACATGTATTAGGCCCATGTTGCTTCCTGCTTGTATCTGAAGTATGCAGATTGTGATTAATTTAATAGGGATGTGATACACCAATCATAAGTAATCTATAAACATAGAGTGACATAAACCTTTGTGATTGGCCAGTTTGAAAATTACATCAAGTTCAAGATATTGCAATCAATCTCATTCCTTCAATATGACTGTTTGACAATGGAAGTATTGATTGCAACTGGCCGTTGGAATATCTTGGTAAAAATCAAAGAAATCTTGTCGACCTTTGTGTAATAAATTCCTAGTAAATCATTATACATGTATCATTGTATGTCATCATGACAAGAAGGTTCTATGTGTTCATCTGTATTCATATGCAACACTGCTGGCTACCATGTAGTGGTCATAGAAAGACATTGTCTCCACTCTCCACTGTATACCATTTGAAATTCTCTCACATGACCGTCATTTATTTGGCTACCTTACATGAAAGAATATCTCTGTATTAAGTAATTTTTTGGAAATTTACAAGCTGGTCATAATTTTATTGTTAAATTTAGTTATAAGAACATGTGATGTTTTTTTTCTTCAGTGACATGTGATTATGAGCATTGGCAGTGGAATTAAAAACAGGATATACTTGTATTGCTTTAGAGATGCCATTGCCAAGAGAAATGATTGGTAATGATGTGATACCTTTGATGCAGTTAGTGTTAGTGTATCCACTCTGTGAATAAGCAGCATATATGTAAAGGAACAATCCTATACAGTGCAGTCATGTGATTTACAAATAAAAATGGTGGATGCAATAGAGCTCCCAGTAATCTCATGTGTGATATACCGACTGATATACTGTTTTGCAGATATTTGTTTATAGTTATGATAGAAGTAACACCATATAGATAATCAATTCTATAGGCCTTCTTAGAAAGGGTAAAAAGGGTTATTAAATTTTCAAGACATCCAAGTGTTGTTATGCAATCACGTTCTTGTCCCATCTTTGAAATATTTATCTCTTTACTGTTAAGAAACATTTGTTGTCTTGATTTATGTTTTTATTCCAGTTTTCCTAAATCCATAATTTATATCCATGTTGGTTCCTACTGTCCTCAGATATCCTGTCTATCCTTTTTGCTCCTCCCCCCCCCCCCACCTCACCTCTCCTGACGTTCCTACACCCATGTTAGTAATCCTGCTATTAAACTGCTTAGCAAGTATAACAAATGTTGCAATGCTACTTTGTGCCAACATGTTGCATCATTATTTTGCTTTTTAAACAACTTTTTGGTTGATTTGCTAATTTTTTACCACTATGTTAACCATTGCCTTTAACAACTTTTGCATGATACCATGTGTTACATCGTATATCATCATTTACCTAGTTTCTTATTGATATTAAACATGTATATTTCTATTTACAGCTTATCAATCATAATTTTCATCCAGTCATCTTGTATTTCTCTACCTTTCTTCATATCTTCCTATCTTACATTTGGGAGGATTTTCAGTTTTCCCTCTTTTTCTTTTCCCTTCTCTGCAATAGATATTCTCTGTATTTATTCTTTTGCTTTATTTCTTGTCTTCTTTTGAAGCTATTCTTTTGTTCATTCCAATTTATATATTCTCTTCTTTTTGTACATTTTCTTTCCAGATATCATGAAGAAATACTAATTGCTGCTGTAGCTTTTAGAATAACAAGCATACATGCATTAACAGGTTTATGAATGAGAATGATATATGATTCCATGTTTATATATTACCAACAGAATTTTTTTCTTGAAGCATGGGGCTGGTACAATGAGAGACTAAATTTATATTTCCTCTTCTTTTGTATTTACTTCCCTAAAAGTTTAATTCATTATTTCTGTAATTGATGCTATTTTAATGTGTATTTTTATCTATGTTTGTCATATCTTGCTTTATCTGATTTGAATCCTTTTCCATGTTACAATTGTGATGAAAGTATAATCCCAAAATCCATGAATCCTGTTATTTCCGAAATTCAAATTTGATTTTCTTAAGGAATCTCAGTACCCCATTAAAAATTATTGTTTGAAATTGAAAATGTATGATCATATGCTATGTTACATTTGCTATATCGTTTTGTATGATTTCTTCAAGTGTTGAAGTCAGTTATCAGGGTGTAAATACCATGGCAAAATTTGTATCCATTCATTTCTTCATTTTTTTAAATAAAATATTATATTTGGGAAGCTTGTTTTATATTTTATCGTCATTTACCTTATATCCATATTGATTAAGAAAAAAAAGAACTAGTAATCTACTAACTGGGAATAATCTGGCAATTCTTTATTGTTAAATTTTCACACAAAATTTGGTGTGGGAAGTTGCAGTATATAAAATCCATCTTTAGAAATGTTTTAATTTATTTTGTCAAACAAGTAATGCAATATATTATAAAAGCATATTAGGGACAAGAGGCAAATGATTAAAAGAAAAATCTCCCGAATCCCCTATGAATTTAGATTATCAAAATTACTGTGGTTAGAACCAAAACCAGAGATATTTTGTGTTAATCACAATAATTTATTCTGTGTTTGTTTTTAACTCATGAAAACTGCATTGTTATATTACTCTCTTTTCTTTCTTTATATCTCCCTCTCACCTCTCCACATCCCTCCTCATCTCTGGTCCTCTCTCTTCTCATCTGTTTGTGTCATGCGTTCTCAATGTGTCGTCTCTCCATCTCTTCATCGTCCGTTCGTCTGTGTGTCCTCCTCGTCCTCTACAAGTGGTCCACTCTCTTCTTTATTTTTTTTGTTTTATTTCCCGCCTCATATAGCTGTCCCGACCTTTACCGGGGGTCCTCTCGCTGCCAGTATATTAATAATAATGCTGTTATTAGCAAAGCGCCTCCTGTTGTCCACCCGAGTAAGTACTTGATAAGCAACCATGTAAGAAAGAACACAGGGCATAAATCAGCGCAAACAGCGAGTCTTGCAAAGTGATTCTCTGCAAACTTTTGTTTTATTAGAAAAGTTTTCTGGAAGCTTTTGCAAATGACATACTGTTTGTGCTGGTTTTCTTCCCTGTTTGATATGTACGTTGTATTAACTGAAACTTGTACTAACAAGAGTAATGTGATGATATCCGTTCTCTCTCCCCTTCCGAACTTATTATCTCTCTCTTGTACAGTTGTAATGAAAACTATGGCGGCCCCCGATGTCAGTTTATAAAGCCACAACACGTAACCAGTAAGTAGGCAACACCCGCCTGTGACCCCCCTCCGTGACCTTTGGCCTGATGACCTTCGGCACCATGTGACCTGCGGCTCTTTCTCTCTCTTTTTCTCTCTACCACTATTTCTGTCTTGTGCTATCTTGTGCCTCATTGTGCATACAGGTCAGACAGTCAGTAGCATCCCTAGACTGTACTTATCTATTGCTTAGAATCATACATACTGCTGTTGGTGAATTTGAGGCTCGAGACAAAAAAACAACAACTAATAATTCTTTTGTAGGGAAAAAATTATGATTTCTATTTCTTGTATAAAAAAATGATGACTGCATAATGCAGTGAACATTCATTTACACATATATTCATAAATATGCATACATCCAAAGATTATATCATTATTGAAGGCATATTTGTTTATATTTCCCATCTTTCACAGAATTACAATAATTTGTCAAAAAATTAAAACAAGAACTAGTTATATTCAATTCCTCATAAATCAATGGATGAAGGAAAGGCAGATGTGTCTTGGTCTGTTTGAATGAATCTGAGCCGATATGTTCATATCTTAAGCTGAAAGCTGCAGTTACATTCACAATTTTAAAGAGAATCTATACAAAAGAGGTATGGGCAAACCAATGTTGTATGTATGATTGAGCAAAAAAGTCTCTTCAGTCCCACTGGTATAGATCAGTGTATAGGTGGCTCAATGGTTACATGGCTTGAGGTATGATGATGTCATGACCTTTGACCTATGACATCATAGCTTCAGCAAACTCTTTCCCTTGCCTGTTTGCATTATGTTGCTATTTCTCATGCATGCTCTTGCCAAATAAGTCTTCAGTATATTTCACTCAATAATGAGCAGTGTTATGTTTTGTAAAATACTTTTAAAAGAAAAATATACGTATTTGGAAAGCTGAAAAATTAAAGTGTCTGTATTGGTGAGTTGTAAGATATTTAGATTTGATACATCCAGAAGCTGGTGAGGTTTTCTTTGGAATATTTACCATATGGGAGAATTTTATCCCTGTCTCTCGACATCATTTTGTTGGGAATGAAAAATATCTGCATATATAAAATGATAAAAGATGATAGGACACTGAAATGGTCTTTGGTATAATATTGACATCACTTGCAGGATTTCTAGAATATTTATGAGAGAAGAAACTTGATAACAACACCCCTCATTGGGCATTGGGTGTATAAAAAGTGAACATGCTCCATATAGTTTATTTCATGAAAAAATCTGAGAAAAAAAAATAATGTCAATGATATCACAGTAAGGTACTATAGCAGTTTTAATCACAATGATATCAGTTGATGTATAAACACTTTTCACTTTCAGCTATGTTTCTCTTCAAAGTGCCCCTCTTCGAGAAAGAGCCAATCTATTTTATACAGCTTCTACCCCCCTTTCAACACCCCCCCCCCCCCAACCCAATGCCCCTAGATGTATAAGTCCTACTTGTGGCAGTAGGTATTGCATGTAGTAGCACACAGAGGGAGTCGTAGCATGCCATATATATATATATAGTCAGTGTCTGTGTCAGTGATGGTGTATTGTGGGTTATGATGGGGTATTTTAGGTAAGAAGAGGGTATTGTGGGTAATAGCAGGGCATTGTGGGTACTAAAGGATTGGTAAGGAATGTTTAGAATAAAAACCTCTTGGTAGGCATGATGGGGAGCCCTATTTTTAAAAGTAATTTCCATATGGTGCATAATGAAAAGAAAGAAACCTACTTTTCATGATCATTAAAAGCAAATGCTCTCAGACATCTAAAAGATACTTCCAACGAAGTGTTCTTCAAAGAGGAATAAGAAAGATAAACTTGATATAGAAGTTCAAACTGGGAAAAAATAGTGAAAGGAAACTGTAACTAGTGACTCAAGACTATAGACATGATCATCCTTTTTTTTTTTACACAAAACTCACAGCAAGTCACTTTTTAAAAAAAAGGAAGTTTTTATTTTAATAGTTACATTATTGATCTGAATAAAAAAGTATTCATTTTATGGGGATAGTTTTAGATTTTTGAAGGAAAATTATCATCTTCAAATTCATCAATATGACTGTCATTTTCTTAGATGGAATGCTGTAAATCAGAAATTATTCTTTTTTTCTTTTATTTGTTGGTTTGCTTTTAATCCTGGATTGCAAGTTAAATGACAGCATATAAGTTAGAATGTGGACCTACCCCATGGTTACATAATATCTATACAAATTTAACTGAGAAGTCACAGTTAGTAAGAAATTGTTGTCTACATAGAAAGGGAAGAGAGGATAAGGCTAATTATTAGAACCATCATGATCCTAAAGGGAAATTGTAAAAGATATGTCACCTTCAAATGAAAACAAAATTGTATGTCTGGCCATGAATAGGATGTAGTTTAGATAGCCAAGTACAGCATAGAAAAAATTCTTTTTTTTTTTTAAAGGGGTTTTAACATTTTGGGAAAGATGTCAAAGGATACTTTGGAAAGGGAAATAACATTGAGAGGGTCGGGGCAGCTGGCCAAGATCAAAAATGTAATGTATAGAAAGAGAAAATGTCAATACTGTTAAGTATGTAATTTATTTGATAGAATTCAAAACACTTCCCCAAATCTTTAACAGATGTAATTCTCTAAGATGCGGATTATAGATAGCAACAAAATTCCCTTGATGTGACAAATTTTAAATATCAAGAAAAAGGTGGCAAACATTCAAAGATGGGTGGTTTCAAAAGTAGGGGAGAATCTGAGTTAAAGTACAGAAAAATGCTGGGGGAAAGGCATTTATCTATATTCATTCATGAGATAGTCTTTCTGTCCATCTTCTGATAATCCTTGGGGGGGGGGAGGAGCAAACATTGTTTTCCCTCACCAAGTATTCCTTGCATTGATTTAATAGTCTCTAATTTGGAACCATTTCTTCATGAGAGTAATGTATAATATTATGAGTGGATAAAGGAAAGAGGGCAATGAAAACATGTCCTATTCTGACACCATGCCATGTAGTGGTCAAGGAATGGGAAAAAATAACTTTGATATTATTTTCACTGATAGATACCTGTTTTAATTGAGATTAAAAGATTTTTTGCTCTGAAAAGATATATTTATTTTGAAATTTAGAGTCATGGGACTGATTTATAAAAGAAAGATAACCTTTTTTTCAAAGTGAGACAAAATTCTTGCTTTGACTCTTGAAGTTGTAATATTGTATCCTATGTTACCCAATTTATTTCCATGTAAACACACGTTTCTGAGATATTTTTCCTTTTAGATTTATTTCAAATATTGTTACTCCAAGAATAAGAATATGTATGTTTATTTAATTGTGTTACTTACATTATGTGGAAATAAAGAAACTTCAAACTTCAAGTCGATTTTTTTTCTTTGAATAAATTGCTAGACGAAGGGAAAGTAAGTTCAGAATTTTCCTACAATTTCACTGTTGAAGCAAACTGGTTTTATAATGTTTGTTTTTATTGATTTCCCAGAGATTTTTAAGACAGTTATTCCATGACTCCAAAATTTTCAAGTGGTGCCTTTGGTATTGTATCCAGGTGAAATAATCTATGTGAACACTCGCACCAAGTTATTCCATTGAATAATTGATATTGATTCTGTTGTAATTCTATTGAAGAGTTTCAGGGCAGATTTAAGAGTGGGGTGGTGGGATTATTTTAGTTTATGATGATTAAACCATTATTTTACCTCCTAACCAGGCATTGAGCAGAATTCGATGAAGGTTATCATCACATTGACAGTCATCTTCATCAGTCTCCTCCTGGTTCTACTGCTCGTAGTCTTCATCTACATCAAGAACAAGTAAGTATGATTGGACTGAGCCATTTCTATAGTGCTCTCCATTGGATGGCCTATGACAGGAGCCATCTGTGGACTGTTGTCCATTGGTGAAAACTCATGACTCTTATACAAGAGGTCCAGGGTTTGATCCTTGCTGGGTGCTTACATCGTTGGACAAGATGTTTTACCCACATTTGTCCCACTTGACCCAGGTGTAAATGGGAACCTGGTAAATTGTTAGGGTAATAATAATGTGCAGGACCCTCAGGGAAGAACAGCACTGAAGCTGATGAGGTTTCCCTGGGTAAACAGAATTGAGTTTAGACCAGCCCAGTTCAGCTCTCAGATGGTCCAGTCCTGAAGCACATTCTCAGGCCTGTCCAAAAGCATCTGGACCAGTTTATTTGGGTAATGTATTGCAAGGCATATCTCATAGTTGCATGATGTGGATCTTGTAGAATGCCAATAAGTTCCATGAGTTTGTGCAGGGCCAGTGCAGGACAGCTGGGCTAGAGGAGGATAGCCTGACTGTGGAGTGCCACTACTGTGATTGGACCTTCTACGAGATGGCCAGAAATCGGTGCTGTCATGGTGCAGCTTTTCTTCAGTAATCCACAAGACTGGCCTTTAGCAATGCTAGAAAATCTACCTTTTGGGCTGTAAAAGTTGAAAAACTTTAGAAATTAATAAGAACAGAACTTACTAGTGACCCAGTGAGTGTCAGGAAGTTGAATGTGAATCTTAAGCTGCATGTATGTTATTGCTCCAGAAAGCATGATGTCTGGAAATGGGATTGACTGAATCTTGTTAAGTTTGTCACTAACATTACATAAAGACAGGTATCGAGGATAGGAATAGAAATCAAAATCCATTATAATATTTAATCATCATCAGCTGGTTGCATACAGAACATCATGCATTGGTGATATTCATTGAGGAGAAAAAAATCAAGCTTAAAGCAGAGACATTTTTTTAATTTATTTAAATAAAGAAGTTTTATCTTGATCTTTTTCTTTTCTCATTCTCTCTTTTCTCTCTCTCTCTCTCTCTTCTCTTTATCTGTATCTCTATCTTTTCTATATCTATATCTCTTCTCTCCCTTTCTCTCCATCTCTATATCTCTCTCACTCTATCTCTCCTTCCATTTCTCTTTCTCTCTCTCTCTCTCGCTCTCTCTTTCTCTCTTTAAGATTGGTCTTTTTTCCCCTTATGACTCTTGTACATGCATCCCTTCTTCTTTTGAAAAAATATCCAAAGTCCTGTGGAAGCGCTTAGATAATAATGTGGTGTGCGCTATACAAGAATGGATTATTTTTATTATTATTATTTTTCGCTTTTATTAAAGGACAGTGTCTTACTTTATATCTGATAGCAGTATATTGAATTCTGTTGAGGTATATGTGTTTCTTAGTTCCATCCAAGACTAACTGCCTTTAAATATCCAAATTTTTGTGTTTGTCCCTCTGTGGTATTGATCAACATTTCCTAATCTGGTTATTTTCCTCAGGAATTATCAGGAAGAGAGGCGTAAGAGGGTCAAGACAACTCGGAATCCTCTGCGACCACCCAGTTATAACACCCACCCTCTGCATCAGAACACCAACAACCAGGCTGGTATCACATCCAGAGACATACAAGAACTGGAGATGGAAGTAAGTCCAAGAGAGATTCTCTCCCTTCTTTGGCAAAAGGAAGCAAATGACATACCGACAAAATCTGAGTTATTGATTTTTTCTAATTTTATATAATGTACTCTTCTTCCAAGCCAAATTTTATGCATAAACACTCATCCTGCTGAATATTAGGTAAGACATGACAACATTCCATTGATGTCAGTACAAATGACACACGCATTTTGCTCTTTTACAGAAAATGTCACTTTTGTCACTTGCTTCCTTTTGCCAAAGTAGGGGAGATCAGGACATTCAAAATCAGAGGTCTTTGATACTCATAGCCCTTTATTACAAAAAAAAATTTAGTTGCTGTGCTCCTTGAATTTATTATATGATAAAGAAGAAAAATCAGAAAATGATTGTCAGAGAAAATGTAAGAAATTGATTGCAGGACAGTCATCTTGATAGCATATGTCATTCTAACTTATGTATGTCATACATTCCATTTAGTGGTGGTTTATTTGATATTCAAAATTCATTGTCATATTATTCATCAATTCATTCAGTTCTCATCACCATAGAAAATGATCCATAAATTCATACTGATTTTCCTTCTCTCTCTTCTGTCATAGCCAAGAAGACCATCAGCTCCACCCACTGTCATGAGAGTAGAGAGCGAGGGCGGTGTTCACACATCACCGACTCAGAGGAGTCACTCAGTTGATGTGCGTTACAGCAGTGTACCGGTTCAAGCCAACCCGGTGGTAGCAAGAACGATGCATAATGGTTCTGCTCGCAAAATATCTCAGGCGAGCATTCATTCAAATCGGTCGGCATCGAGCCACCGGTCGACCGGGTCAAGCCCCGGGTCGGGGAAGCGGCGAAAGCTGGGCTATGAGGCGGTGCCTATGAGCGAAGCGGCAGACAGGATAGAGGAGTATGGTGGTGATGCAGCTGCCTGTGAGGATGCTAGTATCATTATGTTACCTAAGGAAGATGTATGTAGTGATGGAGAGAGCGTGTGCTCCAGCGAGCATGACGACATAGTGGATGTGCCCAATCCTCAAGTCTCCGCCATCGAGACCCATCTGGCGCAACCTAACGAGGATTTCGACGACAACGTCGACAGAGACTTCAGTGCCGACGTGGTGAATGCCAACGTCCATTTCTCAAACCCCTATGCACACGATGACTCTCCTTCCCTCTCGCGAGGTCACATGACGTCAAACACGTCATCACCTCGTGATGTGAACCTGCATGAAAACCCATTCCATGTGGGGCTCAGCTTGCAGGCTAAACCACACCAGCCAACAAACAAACTCTTCACTAATGATGGTTATTATGGCAACAGGTACGAAGATGAAATCGATAGGAGTAGCCCACCGCATGCCGTTTAATACATGAAGAAAGACTCCAATCATCTCACTATGTTGTAAATTACATACTGTATAATCATAACTTATTTATTATCTCTGAACTTTACACAGCTATTATATAACTTTCTGCCGCAGCAAGTGGCATTATTTTCTTGTCGATGTACGAAAGATATTATACATGTGCACCATAGTGCACCATAATTTGTGTTTTGTCTTGTCTTGTAACTATCTATTCTAGTTGTTATGATAAGGAGAGAGTGAGAGTTTTGTGATCAGTGTTTTTCAGTTTACACTAACTTTCTACAGAAGTCATTTGAAATTCATCCATTGATAATGAGAATGATTTATTCAAGTTGTGAAGCAATCATTTCATTTGTCTCTATCTTATTCAACATCAGAATATGTGACACTTTATGTTTTTACTACTTAATTTCACGTATCAGCTAAGAATTTATACCATTTTATTAAAACAGGCAATCGCATACCTTTATTCCAGTCACATTTTTATGGAAAAATAGTATGCTTACATTGAAAAGTCTAAGTCTAACATAAGAACATATGCAATGTCCTTCTGTAATCAGCTTTGTTATCATCAGAATAGGTTTGTTTACATACTACATGTCAAGATTCCAGGCCTCTGATTGGTCAAATCTGCTGGCATGAAATTCACTACTGACTAACGGGCAGTATAGTGAAAAATATTGACCAGGCATTATTCTACTTCCATGCATAAAGCAATGACACAGTAGCTGCTAATGAAATTAATAATGGATACGCACTGAGCAGTGAGATTAGTGCGCCCATTACTCTTAAATTTTCCTTCAAATTATTACATTTTGATAGGCAAATTTTGTCAAAATATCCCCTTCAGAGAATCTACATACAGGATGTAGTGTATAAAAAACAAATTTTGACTGTCAAGGTTAAAACTACAGCTCCTCTGCAATCCTAAGGCCGCTTATCAAAAGTCTCATCCTGAGTCTTTGATTGTCTTCTCCCCGACCGTTCTTTTACATCGGTTTTCTCGATCCCCTGTTGTTTGTCTACAGAGAAACGGGAGGATCGGAGGGGAATAGACACTGAGTGGGAAAGACGCTAAAAGCTGCGTTCCAAATTGGCTCTGACTTTTGATAAGGTGCCTAATACTGCACTATGCTCCTCAACTTCATCTCAGGGCACAGTACAGTTCCAAGATCAGCTTGGGCTATAGTTTCAGTGGTGCCCTCAACATGCTCAAAGCAGGGCAATATTTCTACATTAGTTCTCATTTGGTACACCATGTCATATGCTGAGGGCAAGAAGGACCTTCCAGCCCATCGCACACTACACAATCGGTCTGCAATCCAATTTTGGAAAAAATTGTTATAGTATTTGATATGAACATTCAAACATTCAAGTTCTAAATAGTCATATGAATGCTAAAGTTGAAACTCCGGACTGTTGCGAGCCTCCTTGTAGGTATAATGCGAAGTCATTTCCGAATCGTAGTGATGTCATAGCAACCTTGCAATTGGCTACGATTTGAAGCCAATTTGGCTTTTACTAACAGCCTTTCCTAAAGGCTTACAATTGACCAAAATTTTGATTTTAGTATTCTTTTCACATTTAATGCGAAATCTCATTTTTTCCCAAATCTGGTCGCAGTTGGATCCTTCAGTGCTGTGGTCTCAACTTTCATACAGACTTAAAACCTTCTTGCACTCAATAAATGATATCATAAACAATAAACCAATCTAGTCCAGATGTTTGAGCATGTTGGAATTTGTATTATTTTTATTTTACTTGCACATTTCATGGGATTGAACTAGGTTATTGAGATATTCTTTGAGCTTGCCAATGTTTTTGTATATTTCTTGATGAAGGTGGAGTTAGATTGGAAATATTCAAGTAATTTGAAAAGATGTGTAATGGGAGTTTTTCAGCTTAATGAATTCATATTCAACTTTGGCAAAAACAATCTCAGTAAACCAACAGCCTACAAGACCCAAAATATCAGTTTTGTGAACTAGCAGAAAAATATTAGTCTAAAGGGCTATTGGTCTTGAAGGATGTTAGTCTAAAATTTTTTACTTGAGACCTTTTGACCAAGACATCGATGGTCCCAGTTAAGTGTTTGGTAGGTCTGCCAGACCAATGTTGCTGGTCTCTTTTACTGTGGGTCTCATGGGCTGTATTAAGTAAGTACAAGATTCACTTCATTAATATGATAGAGAAATGAGCACATTGCTAACTGATACAGCTGAGGCTTGATGATAAATACATAAAGCAGGGTAGTCTGGTATGCCACCTTTAGTTTTCTTCTTTTAAAATATCTTTTATCCAAGCTCTGAAGTGCTTGGTAAAAAAATCGGTTCTCATTGTATTCAAATTTGTGGATTCTTCCTTCAGGAATCTGTAATGTCGAAGTATGATTTTGCATTATGCATGGTTATACACTAATTAGATGCAGGTTTTGTATGTTGCCGATGCAATGTCAGCCAAGCCTCTTGCAAGACATAGTAAAGCTACTTTCAATCAATTTTTTGGGATTTTTTGTTTTGACAAATCATTGTACATTTTACTCAGAACTGATTTGAAGCAAAGATTAGTGTCTTTTCTGCATAGTTATAGTTCACATCAAGCACCGCTCACACACTGAAGAATTATATCCTCAAACTGAAATGAGTTGAAAAAAATTATCAAATTGTGAAATCAAATCCCTTTCATCGTGGAAAAAGGGTACCCATGCTGTTAAACTATGTACTACTTTTTGTTACTTCTGGTTTACTCTTAACCCATTGACTATTGAATTATTTTATTCTCTGTAGACTTAATACAAGGCTAACAGTGTTCCCTTTGATAGGCAATGGGTTTTGTGATAACCAAAGTGTTTCATTGTTTTTGTATTTGCTTTATGATGAAATCCTGAGTATTCCTAATTTTGTATTGCATGTAGGAGAGAAGTGAGAAGAAGAAAAGTTAGAATTTGTTTGCTTTCTCTTTCCCATTGATCTTCATATGGTGCTGTTAGTTTGAATATATACTCCTGTCTATTTATATCTTATATGTACATCATACGTTCAGTAGGGACCAAAGTTATACTCACTTTACCTTTCTTATTTAAATGTATTTGCACTTGTCTTGTACTTTCTCGTTCTCGCTCCTCTCTCTTTGAAAACTTATTTATAAATATCTAAACTTATATGTATATTTGTTCAACTGTACTTAATATGTTATGAAAAAAAATACATTGTAGTTTTAAGTTTACTGAAACATAATGTTTCATGTTATATAGAGTTTATTATTTTTGTGTCTGTGAGGAAAGATATCATGAGAATTATATTTTGTATTTATATTGTATTGAATGCACATTTCATTGGATATGTTTGATATGAATTGTGCATTCTGTTTGTAAATGTCTTTGATGTACTTTGCTTAGTGAGAGATGCAAGGCATCTTATCAATTATTTATGCACAGATGTTTTTTTTTTTTCAGCATTGCATTATTGAAACATCTCATACCATTAGCTGAAGCCTATTAAAATAGATTTTTTCTTTATATATATAACTAGGTATTGTTATTTCAATTTGTAGTTATAACGGACATCATTTGACAATGAATGATGATCACAGACGTATTCTAGGTCATATATGTGACAAAGTGGTGCCAAATTTACATTCTTATTGCATAGAAAAGAAATTAATTCAAAACCTTAAACAGTGCCCCTTAACACATCAATTCTCTCAGGTTTTGTACTTGAACCCTCTTGGAAAGACCATTACAAGGCTCAAAGATATCAAATATGTCAGCCTATAACCAAATAAATCACACCTTTCAAATATACCCTAATTTTAAGTATTTATTTTGACTGATTCTACACTCAGACTTTCTAGCAGTAATGAGATTTGCTCTGTTCACGAAAACAAACAGTATTTGCTGGGTTAAGGTATTGATATTATATCCAGATGTGACCATATATCTCAAAATCAGGAATAAATCACCAAAATTTAATATGAAACAGCTCCAAATGGCTTTTTTATTATAAAGTTATAAAAAAAATTATTTAGGAATTGAAGTCATATAAAGTTACAGAGGGTAAAATAATGTTGACATAAAGGTATAAAGAAAATGGTATTTTTGAAAAGTACAGTATGTGTGTTAATGTAAATAGAATTCAAAGCTTTGCAAAAATAAGTGGACATGCATTTCTCTGATTTAATACTATATTATTACATTTTGCTTGATGCATTTGAATATTTGGGGTCACATTGCTTTAAAATAAATGATGCAAGAGAGGAATTTAAAACACTTTGGTCAGAAAATAAACAATTATGTTTTTAAGAAATCCTGATTATACTAGAGATATTTCAAAACCCTTCTGGTGTTTTATTATTGGTTTTGAGATTTTAAATCACAAATATGCTTATCATAGAAACAGTATTATGACAATCAATACTACATTTTGATTTGAATAGTAATATATATGACAATGTCTTCAGAAAAAAAATGCATTGACCTTTGTATAACAATTTAATATGATGACTCTAATCTGTGCTATGAATTGTAAGTTTACCTTCGCCACTCATGTCATTAAATATGAGGACGAGGGAGTATTTCACAAAGACTAGGTTTGACTCAAATCGCTCTCAACTATGGCAGGCCATTCATGCCACCGTTTGCTTTCACCATCGGTCTCTCAAGGGATGTGCAAATCGTTGTCCCTAATTAGAAGAATTTAAATTTTTTGTTTTCTTCATCAATGAACTATACAAAAATTATCAATTCTGCAGATTAGTGACCATGATTTGCAAATCCTTCGAGAGATCCATGATGAAAGGACACAGTCTCATGAATGGGCAGCCATAGTTAAGTACGATTTTAGTCAATCATAGTCTTTGTGAAACACCCCCTTGATCTTGCTTTCCAAGTGGCTATCCTAGGTCTTATTTATTGATATCATTCAGATCTATTCAATTATTGGATGTGTTCAGATTGAAACGACTAGAAATTAATGAATAATGAACTACAAGAAAATTAGACTTCATTTCTATTTATTTCCCTTTCAAGTGGTTTATTATACTAGTTGATATTCTTTATAGTTTGAGCAGATCCATCTCAACCAGAAATAAGGTTTTATTTTGATTTTTTTTTTAAATGAGGCATTCAAATCGTTTCATGATCTTCTGATGTTCACTAGCGAATGAACAAAATGATGTGAAATACATTGTGATATTTTTGTTTATATACTGTATGATGATATAGGGTCAGGCAAGATTAACTAAATGCCAGTTTTTATGTACATGTATATGCAATCAAAATGGTGAAATTCAAATTTCTAGGACTTATATTAGGTTGTTTAGAATGGACAATAAACAAAGATTTTTTTCTTTAAAAAATCTCTGTTTAGATTATAACGTAGCATACCAAAAATGAATTATGCATTTCAACAATACATGTGCTTTTTTAGGGATTTTGTTTTATTTCTATCATAATAAAATCAGCAGGCATTTAATTAAATAAAAAACAATTTGTTAGTCTTTTTTGTTTAAACACCTCAGTGATTATGATGATGGTGGATGTGATGATGTCGGTGTGACTATGATGATGTTGGATGTGTTGATGTCGGTGTGACTGTGATGATGATGGATGCAATGATGTCGATGTGACTGATGATGGTGGATGTAATGATGCTAATGTGACTATGATGATGGTGGATGTAATGATGTCGGTGTGACTATGATGATGGTGGATGTGATGATGACGGTGTGACTATGATGATGGTGGATGTGATGATGTCGGTGTGACTATGATGATGGTGGATGTGATGATGACGATGTGACTAGATGATGGTGGATGTGATGATGTCGGTGTGACTATGATGATGGTGGATGTGATGATGTCGGTGTGACTATGATTGATGGTGGATGTGATGATGTCGGTGTGACTATGATGATGTGGATGTGATGATGTCGGTGTGACTATGATGATGGTGGATGTGATGATGTCGGTGTACTATGATGATGGTGGATGTGATGATGTCGATGTGACTATGATGATGGTGGATGTGGAGATGTCGGTGTGACTATGATGATGGTGGATGTGATGATGTCGGTGTGACTATGATGATGGGTGGATGTGATGATGTCGGTGTGACTATGATGATGGTGGATGTGATGATGTCGGTGTGACTATGATGATGGTGGATGTGATGAGGTCGGTGTGACTATGATGATGGTGGATGTGATGATGTCGATGTGACTATGATGATGGTGGATGTGGAGATGTCGGTGTGACTATGATGATGGTGGATGTGATGATGTCGGTGTGACTATGATGATGGTGGATGTGATGATGTCGGTGTGACTATGATGATGGTGGATGATGTCGGTGTGACTATGATGATGGTGGATGTGATGATGTCGGTGTGACTATGATGAATGGTAGGATGTGATGATGTCGGTGTGACTA
>CM057170.1:1067797-1221164 GCA_029962745.1 Echinometra lucunter | reverse complement strand
TTTTTCTAATTTGATATAATGTACTCTTCTTCCAAGCCAAATTTTATGGCATAAACACTCATCCTGCTGAATATTAGGTAATACATGACTAACATTCCATTGATGTCAGAACAAATGAACAACACCATTTTGCTCTTTACAAAAATGTCACTTTTGTCACTTGCTTCCTTTGGCCAAAGTAGGGGAGATCAGGACATTCAAAATCAGAGGTCTTTGATACTCATAGCCCTTAATTACAAAAAAAAATTTAGTTGCTGTGCTCCTTGAATTTATTATATGATAAAGAAGAAAAATCAAAAATGATTGTCAGAGAAATGTAAGAAATTGATTGCAGGACAGTCATCTTGATAGCATATGTCATTCTAACTTATGTATGTCATACATTCCATTTAGTGGTGGTTTATTTGATATTCAAAATTCAGTGTCATATTATTCATCAATTCATTCAGTTCTAATCACCATAGAAATGATCCATACAATTCATACTGATTTTCCTTATCTCTCTTCTGTCATAGCCAAGAAGACCATCAGCTCCACCACTGTCATGAGAGTAGAGAGCGAGGGCGGTGTTCACACATCACCGACTCAGAGGAGTCACTCAGTTGATGTGCGTTACAGCAGTGTACCAGTTCAAGCCAACCCGGTGGTAGCAAGAACGATGCATAATGGTTCCGCTCGCAAAATATCTCAGGCGAGCATTCATTCAAATCGGTCGGCATCGAGCCACCGGTCGACCGGGTCAAGCCCCCGGTCGGGGGAAGCGGCGAAAGCTGGGCTACGAGGCGGTGCCTATGAGCGAAGCGCAGACAGGATAGAGGAGTATGGTGGTGATGCAGCGGCCTGTGAGGATGCTAGTATCATCATGTTACCTAAGGAAGATGTATGTAGTGATGGAGAGAGCGTGTGCTCCAGCGAGCATGACGACATAGTGGATGTGCCCAATCCTCAAGTCTCTGCCATCGAGACCCATCTGGCGCAACCTAACGAGGATTTCGACGACAACGTCGACAGAGACTTCAGTGCCGACGTGGGTGAATGCCAACGTCCATTTCTCAACCCCTATGCACACGATGACTCTCCTTCCCTCTCGCGAGGTCACATGACGTCAAACACGTCAATCACCTCGTGATTGTGAACCTGCATGAAAACCCATTCCATGCGGGGCTCAGCTTGCAGGCTAACCACACCAACCAAACAAACAAACTCTTCACTATGATTGTTATTATGGCAACAGGTACGAAGATGAAATCGATAGGAGTAGCACAACCGGCATTGCCGTTTAATACATGAAGAAAGACTCCAATCATTATGTTGTAAATTACATACTGTATAATCATAACTTATTTATTATCTCTGAACTTACACAGCTATTATATAACTTTCTGCCGCAGCAAGTGGCAGTATTTTCTCTGTCGTTGTATGAAAGATATTATACATGTGCCACCATAGTGCACCATAATTTGTGTTTTGTCTTGTCTTGTAACTATCTATTCTAGTGTTTGTGTAAGGAGAGAGTGAGAATTTTGTGATCAATGTTTTTCAGTTTACACTAACGTTCTACACAAGTCATTTGAAATTCATCCTTGATAATGAGAATGATTTATTCACGTTGTGAAGCAATCATTTCATTTGTCTCTATCTTATTCAACATCAGAATTTGTGACACTCTATGTTTTTACTACTTAATTTCACGTATCAGCTAAGAATTTATACCATTTTATTAAACAGCAATCGCGTACCTTTATTCCAGTCACATTTTTATGGAAAAATAGTATGCTAACATTGAAAAACTAAGTCTAAGTCTAACATAAGAACATATGCAATGTCCTTTCTGTAATCAGCTTTGTTATCATCAGAATAGGTTTGTTTACATACTACACGTCAAGATTCCAGGCCTCTGATTGGTCAATCTGCTGGCATGAAATTCACTACTGACGAACGGGCAGTATAGTGAAAAATATTGACCAGGCATTATTCTACTTCCATGTATAAAGCAATGACACAGTAGCTGCTAATGAAATGAATAATGGATACGCACTGACAGTGAGATTAGTGCGCCCATTACTCTTAAATTTTCCTTCAAATTATTACATTTGATAGGCAAATTTTGTCAAAATATCCCTTCAGAGAATCTACATGCAGGATGTGGTGTATAAAAAACAAATTTTGACTGTCAAGGTTAAAACTACAGCTCCTCTGCAATCCTAAGGCCACTTATCAAAAGTCTCATCCTGCGTCTTTGATTGTCTTCTCCCCGACCATTCTTTTACATCGGTTTTCCGGATCCCCTGTTGTTTGTCTACAGAGAACGGGAGGATCGGAGGGGAAAAAGACACTGAGCGGGAAAGACGCTAAAAGCTGCATTCTAAATTGGCTCTGACTTTGATAAGGGTGCCTAATACTGCACTAGCTCCTCATCTTCATCTAGGGCACAGTACAGTTCCAAGATCAGCTTGGGCTATTGTTTCAGTGGTGCCCTCAACATGCTTAAAGCAGGGCAATATTTCTACATTAGTTCTCGTTTGGTGCACCATGTCATATGCTGAGGGCAAGAAAGGACCTTCCAGCCATCGCACACTACACAATCGGTCTGCAATCCAATTTTGGAAAAAATTGTTATAGTATTTGATATGAACATCAAACATTCAAGTCCTAATTAGTCATATGAATGCTAAAGTTAAAACTCCGGACTGTTGCGAGCCTCCTTGTAGGTATAATGCGAAGTCATTTCCGAATCGTAGTGATGTCATAGTAAACCTTTGCAATCGGCTACGATTTGAAGCCAATTTGGCTTTTACTAACAGCCTTTCCTAAAGGCTTACAACTGACCAAATTTTGATTTTAGTATTCTTTCACATTAATGCGAAATCTCATTTTTTCCCAAATCTGGTCGCAGTCGGATCCTTAGTGCGGTGGTCTCAACTTTCATGCAGACTTAAAACCTTCTTGCACTCAATAAGTGATATCATAAACAATAAACCAATCTAGTCCAGATGTTGAGCATGTTGGAATTTGTATTATTTTTATTTTACTTGCACATTTCATGGGATTGAAACTAGGTTATTGAGATATTCTTTGAGCTTGCCAATGTTTTTGTATATTTCTTGATGAAGGTGGAGTTAGTAAATTGGAAATATTCAAGTAATTCGAAAAGATGTGTAATGGGAGTTTTCAGCTTGATGAATTCATATTCAACTTTGGCAAAAACAATCTCAGTAAACCAACCACCTACAAGACCCAAAATATCAGTTTTGTGAACTAGCAGAAAAATACTAGTCTAAAGGGCTATTGGTCTTGAAGGATGTTAGTTCTAAAACTTTTACTTGAGACCTTTTGACCTAAGACAATTGATGGTCCCCAGTTTAACTGTTTGGAAGGTCTACTAGACCAATGTTGCTGGTCTCTTTTACTGTGGGTCTCATGGGCTGTATTAAGTAAGTACAAGATTCATTCATTAATATGATAGAGAAATGAGCACATTGCTAACTGATACAGCTGAGGCTTGATGATAAATACATAAAGCAGGGTAGTCTGGTGTGCCACCTTTAGTTTTCTTCTTTTTAAATATCTTTTATCCAAGCTCTGAAGTGCTTGGTAAAAAAATCGGTTACTCATTGTATTCAAATTTGTGGATTCTTCCTTCATGAATCTGTAATGTCGAAGTATGATTTTGCATTATGCATGGTTATACACTAATTAGATGCAGGTTTTGTATGTTGCCGATGCAATGTCAGCCAAGCCTCTTGCAAAGACATAGTAAAGCTACTTTCAATCAACTTTTGAGATTTTTTGTTTTGACAAATCATTGTACATTTACTCAGAACTGATTTGAAGCAAAGATAGTGTCTTTTCTGCATAGTTATAGTTCACATCAAGCTCCGCTCACACACTGAAGAATTATATCCTCAAACTGAAATGAGTTGAAAAAAAATTATCAAATTGTGAAATCAAATCCCTTTCATCGTGGAAAAAGGGTACCCATGCTGTTAAACTATGTACTACTTTTTGTTACTTCTGGTTTACTCTAACCCCTTGACTGTTTAATTATTTTATTCTCTGTAGACTTAATACAAGGCTAACAGTGTTCCCTTTGATAGGCAATGGGTTTTGTGATAACCAAAGTGTTTCATTGTTTTTGTATTTGCTTTATGATGAAATCCTGAGTATTCCTAATTTCGTATTGCATGTAGGAGAGAAGTGAGAAGAAGAAAAACTTAGAATTTGTTTGCTTTCCTCTTTCCCATTGATCTTCATATGGTGCTGTTAGTTTGAATATATACTCCTGTCTATTTATATCTTATAGTTACATCATACGTTCAGTAGGGACCAAAGTTATACTCACTTTACCCTTTCTTATTTAAATGTATTTGCACTTGTCTTGTACTTTCTCTTTCTCGCTCCTCTCTCTTGAAAACTTATTATAAATATCTAAACTTATATGTATATTTGTTCAACTGTACTTAATATGTTATGAAAAAAAAAATACATTGTAGTTTAAGTTTACTGAAACATAATGTTTCATGTTATATAGAGTTTATTATTTTTTGTGTCTGTGAGGAAAGATATCATGAGAATTATATTTTGTATTATATTGTATTGAATGCACATTTCATCGGATATGTTTGATATGAATTGTGCATTCTGTTTGTAAATGTCTTTGATGTACTTTGCTTAGTGAGAGATGCAAGGCATCTTATCAATTATTTATGCACAGATTTTTTTTTCAGCATTGCATTATTGAAACATCTCATACCATTAGCTGAAGCCTATTAAAATAGATTTTTTTCTTTATATATATAACTAGGTGATTGTTATTTCAATTGTAGTTATAACGGACATCATTTGACAATAAATGATGATAACAGACGTATTCTAGGTCATATATGTGACAAAGTGGTGCCAAATTTACATTCTTATTGCATAGAAAAGAAATTAATTCAAAACCTTAAACAGTGCCCCTTAACACATCAATTCTCCTCAGGTTTGTACTTGAACCCTCTTGGAAAGACCATTACAAGGCTCAAAGATATCAAATATGTCAGCCTATAACCAAATAAATCACACCTTTCAAATATACCCTAATTTTAAGTATTTATTTTGACTGATTCTACACTCAGACTTTCTAGCAGTAATGAGATTTGCTCTGTTCACTGAAAACAAACAGTATTTGCTGGGTTAAGGTATTGATATTATATCCAGATGTGACCATATATCTCAAAATCAGGAATAAATCACCAGAAATTTAATATGAAACAGCTCCAAATGGCTTTTTTATTATAAAGTTATAAAAAAAATTTTTAGGAATTGAAGTCATATAAGTTACAGAGGGTAAAATAATGTTGACATAAAGGTTAAAGAAAATGGTATTTTTGAAAAGTACAGTGTATGTGTGTTAATGTAAATAGAATTCAAAGCTTTGCAAAATAAGTGGACATGCATTTCTCTGATTTAATACTATATTATTACATTTTGCTTGATGCATTTGAATATTTGGGGGTCACATTGCTTTAAAATAAATGATGCAAGAGAGGAATTTAAAACACTTTGGTCAGAAAATAAACAATTATGTTTTTAAGAAATCCTGATTATACTAGAGATATTTCAAAACCCTTCTGGTGTTTTATTATTGGTTTTGAGATTTAAAATCACAAATATTCTTATCATAGAAACAGTATTATGACAATCAATGCTACATTTTGATTTGAATAGTAATATATATGACAATGTCTTCAGAAAAAAAATGCATTGACCTTTGTATAACAATTTAATATGATGACTCTAATCTGTGCTATGAATTGTAAGTTTACCTTCGCCACTCATGTCATTAAATATGAGGACGAGGGAGTATTTCACAAAGACTAGGCTTGACTCAAATCGCTCTCAACTATGGCAGGCCATTCATGCCACCGTTTGCTTCATCACCATCGGTCTCTCAAGGGATGTGCAAATCGTTGTCCCTAATTAGAAGAATTTAAATTTTTTGTTTTCTTCATCAATGAACTATACAAAAATTATCAATTCTGCAGATTAGTGACCATGATTTGCAAATCCTTCAAGAGATCCATGATGAAAGGACACAGTCTCATGAATGGGCAGCCATAGTTAAGTACGATTTTAGTCAATCATAGTCTTTGTGAAACACCCCCTTGATCTTGCTTTCCAAGTGGCTATCCTAGGTCTTATTTATTGATATCATTCAGATCTATTCAATTATTGGATGTGTTCAGATTGAAACGACTAGAAATTAATGAATAATGAACTACAAGAAAATTAGACTTCATTTCTATTTATTTCCCTTTCAAGTGGTTTATTATACTAGTTGATATTCTTTATAGTTTGAGCAGATCCATCTAAACCAGAAATAAGGTTTTATTTTGATTTTTTTTTTAAATGAGGCATTCAAATCGTTTCATGATCTTCTGATGTTCACTAGCGAATGAACAAAATGATGTGAAATACATTGTGATATTTTTGTTTATATACTGTATGATGATATAGGGTCAGGCAAGATTAACTAAATGCCAGTTTTTATGTACATGTATATGCAATCAAAATGGTGAAATTCAAATTTCTAGGACTTATATTAGGTTGTTTAGAATGGACAATAAACAAAGATTTTTTTCTTTAAAAAATCTCTGTTTAGATTATAACGTAGCATACCAAAAATGAATTATGCATTTCAACAATACATGTGCTTTTTTAGGGATTTTTGTTTTATTTCTATCATAATAAAATCAGCAGGCATTTAATTCAATAAAAAACAATTTGTTAGTCTTTTTTGTTTAAACACCTCAGTGATTATGATGATGGTGGATGTGATGATGACGATGTGACTATGATGATGGTGGATGTGATGATGTCGGTGTGACTATGATGATGGTGGATGTGATGATGTCGATGTGACTATGATGATGGTGGATGTGATGATGTCGATGTGACTATGATGATGGTGGATGTGATGATGACAATGTGACTATGATGATGGTGGATGTGATGATGACGATGTGACTATGATGATGTTGGATGTGATGATGACGATGTGACTATGATGATGGTGGATGTGATGATGTCGATGTGACTATGATGATGGTGGATGTGATGATGTCGGTGTGACTATGATGATGGTGGATGTGATGATGTCGGTGTGACTATGATGATGGTGGATGTGATGATGATGTCGATGTGACTATGATGATGGTGGATGTGATGATGTCCGGTGTGACTATGATGATGGTGGATGATGTCGATGTGACTATGATGATGGTGGATGTGATGATGTCGGTGTGACTATGATGATGGTGGATGATGTCGATGTGACTATGATGATGGTAGGATGTGGATGATGTCGGTGTGACTATGATGATGGTGGATGATGTCGATGTGACTATGATGATGGTGGATGTAATGATGCTAATGTGACTATGATGATGGTGGATGTAATGATGTCGGTGTGACTATGATGATGGTGGATGTGATGATGTCGATGTGACTATGATGATGGTGGATGTGATGATGATGTCGGTGTGACTATGATGATGGTGGATGTGATGATGTCGGTGTGACTATGATGATGGTGGATTTGATGATGTCGATGTGACTATGATGATGGTGGATGTGATGATGTCCGGTGTGACTATGATGATGGTGGATGATGTCGATGTGACTATGATGATGGTGGATGTGATGATGTCGGTGTGGACTATGATGATGGTGGATGATGTCGATGTGACTATGATGATGGTAGGATGTGATGATGTCGGTGTGACTATGATGATGGTGGATGATGTCGATGTGACTATGATGATGGTGGATGTGATGATGTCGGTGTGACTATGATGATGGTGGATGATGTCGATGTGACTATGATGATGGTGGATGTGATGATGTCGGTGTGACTATGATGATGCTGGATGTGATGATGTTGATGGTGGTTGCAGTGGATTCATTGATGGTCATGACGTTGAGGAGGAGGAAGAGGAAGATTATGGTGAAAGTGAATGCATTGATAATGATTAAATTGTGATGATAAGAATATGTTTATGAACATAGTGAAGATGATGTTGATATAACAGATGGTAATGACAAAGATAGTGTTGATGGTGATTTTAAGTGGTGGCAATAGTAGTCATGGTAGTAGTAGTGGTAGCAGTATTAAAAATATCATGGAGACGACGATGGCGACGACGACGATGATGATGATGACATGATGATAATGACAATGGTAATGTTGATGGTGATTGTTAATAGTAGCAGTAGTAGTAGTAGTGGTAGTAGTATCATGAAGATGATTATCGAGACAATGATGATGATGATGATGATGATGATGATGATGATGATGATGATGATGATGTGTTAGATGAAATTGCATGATGTCGATGGTCATTGTGGTAGTGGCCCGGGGAGCGTTTCATGAAGAGTTTTGTCAGTGAAAATCACTGACAACTGTTATAAGCTACTGAAAATCTTCGCATCTGATTGGCTGAGAGCAAATTAGTCAGTGAAAATCACCGACAAGACTCTTCATGAAACGCTCACCTGTTCTCCCAAATTGGGGGGGGGGGGGGGGGGCTTGTCTCTTTTCTTCTTATTTTTCTCTTCTTCTTCTTCTTCTTTTTATTTTCTTCTTTTCTTCTTCTTCTTCTTTTTCTTCTTCTTCTTCTTCTTCTTCATCTTCTTCTTCTTCTTCTTCTTCTTCTTCTTCTTCTTCTTCTTCTTCTTCTTCTCCTTCTTCTTCTTCTGCTTCTTCTTCATCATCATCTCCTTCGTGTAGTTATTATCACGATGGAGACACTCATAATTTTATAAAGAGATAGATCACATGCAGATAAGAGAAAGAGAGAGATGGAAAAAAGAATGGACAGAAAGTGAGAAAAGATATTGATCATAAGTTAGACGGAGAGGAGGAGCAGAGAGAGAGAGAGAGAGAGAGAGAGAGATTGGACTAAACGAAAGAGAAGAGATAGATCATAGATTAGAGGTGGAGGAGGGCAGAGATGATCAGATGAAGAGAGATTGGACTGAAAGAGAGAGAAGAGATAGATCATAGATTAGAGGTGGAGGGGGCAGAGATGAAGAGAGACTAGACTGAAAAGGAGAAGAGATAGATCATAGATTAGAAGTGGAGGGGGGCAGAGATGGAAGAGAGATTGGACTGAAAGAGAGAGAAGAGATAGATCATAGATTAGAGGTGGAGGGGGCAGAGATGAAGAGAGATTGGACTGAAAGAGAGAGAGAGAGAAGAGATAGATCATAGATTAGAGGTTGGAGGGGGGCAGAGATGAAGAGAGATTGAAATGAAAGAGAGAGAAGAGATAGATCATAGATTAGAGGTGGAGGGGGGGCAGAGATGAAGAGAGATTGGACTGAAAGAGAGAGAAGAGATAGATCATAGATTAGAAGTGGAGGGGGGCAGAGATGAAAAGAGATTGGACTGAAAGAGAGAGAAGAGATAGATCATAGATTAGAGGTGGAGGGGCAGAGATGAAGAGAGATTGGACTGAAAGAGAGAGAGAGAGAGAGAAGAGATAGATCATAGATTAGAGGTGGAGGGGGGCAGAGATGAAGAGAGACTAGACTGAAAAGGAGAAGAGATAGATCATAGATTAGAGGTGGAGGGGGGCAGAGATGAAGAGAGATTGGACTGAAAGAGAGAGAAGAGATAGATCATAGATTAGAGGTGGAGGGGGCAGAGATGAAGAGAGATTGGACTGAAAGAGAGAGAGAGAGAAGAGATAGATCATAGATTAGAGGTGGAGGGGGGCAGAGATGAAGAGAGATTGAAATGAAAGAGAGAGAAGAGATAGATCATAGATTAGAGGTGGAGGGGGGGGGCAGAGATGAAGAGAGATTGGACTGAAAGAGAGAGAAGAGATAGATCATAAATTAGAAGTGGAGGGGGGCAGAGATGAAGAGAGATTGGACTGAAAGAGAGAGAAGAGATAGATCATAGATTAGAGGTGGAAGGGGGCAGAAATGAAGAGAGATTGGACTGAAAGAGAGAGAGAAGAGATAGATCATAGATTAGAGGTGGAGGGGGACAGAGATGAAGAGAGATTGGACTGAAAGAGAGAGAAGAGATAGATCATAGATTAGAGGTGGAGGGGGGCAGAGATGAAGAGAGATTGGACTGAAAGAGAGAGAGAAGAGATAGATCATAGATTAGAGGTGGAGGGGGCAGAGATGAAGAGAGATTGGACTGAAAGAGAGAGAGAAGAGATAGATCATAGATTAGAGGTGGAGGGGGCAGAGATGAAGAGAGATTGGACTGAAAGAGAGAGAGGAGAAGAGATAGATCATAGATTAGAGGTGGAGGGGGCAGAGATGAAGAGAGATTGGACTGAAAGAGAGAGAAGAGATAGATCATAGATTAGAGGTGGAGGGGGGGGGGGGCAGAGATGAAGAAGAGATTGGACTGAAAGAGAGAGAAGAGATAGATCATAGATTAGAAGTGGAGGGGGGCAGAGATGAAGAGAGATTGAAATGAAAGAGAGAGAAGAGATAGATCATAGATTAGAGGTGGAGGGGGGGGGGGGCAGAGATGAAGAGAGATTGGACTGAAAGAGAGAGAGAAGAGATAGATCATAGATTAGAGGTGGAGGGGGGCAGAGATGAAGAGAGATTGGACTGAAAGAGAGAGAAGAGATAGATCATAGATTAGAGGTGGAGGGGGGCAGAGATGAAGAGAGATTGGACTGAAAGAGAGAGAGAGAAGAGATAGATCATAGATTAGAGGTGGAGGGGGGCAGAGATGAAGAGAGATTGAAATGAAAGAGAGAGAAGAGATAGATCATAGATTAGAGGTGGAGGGGGCAGAGATGAAGAGAGATTGAAATGAAAGAGAGAGAAGAGATAGATCATAGATTAGAGGTGGAGGGGCAGAGATGAAGAGAGATTGGACTGAAAGAGAGAGAAGAGATAGATCATAGATTAGAAGTGGAGGGGGCAGAGATGAAGAGAGATTGGACTGAAAGAGAGAGAAGAGATAGATCATAGATTAGAGGTGGAGGGGGGCAGAGATGAAGAGAGATTGGACTGAAAGAGAGAGAAGAGATAGATCATAGATTAGAGGTGGAGGGGGCAGAGATGAAGAGAGATTGGACTGAAAGAGAGAGAGAAGAGATAGATCATAGATTAGAGGGTGGAGGGGGCAGAGATGAAGAGAGATTGGACTGAAAGAGAGAAGAGATAGATCATAGATTAGAGGTGGAGGGGGCAGAGATGAAGAGAGATTGACTGAAAGAGAGAGAGAGATAGATCATAGATTAGAGGTGGAGGGGGCAGAGATGAAGAGAGATTGAAATGAAAAGAGAGAGAAGAGATAGATCATAGATTAGAGGTGGAGGGGGGGCAGAAATGAAGAGAGATTGGACTGAAAGAGAGAGAGAAGAGATAGATCATAGATTAGAGGTGGAGGGGGGCAGAGATGAAGAGAGATTGGACTGAAAGAGAGAGAAGAGATAGATCATAGATTAGAGGTGGAGGGGGGCAGAGATGAAGAGAGATTGGACTGAAAGAGGAGAGAGAAGAGATAGATCATAGATTAAAGGTGGTGGGGGCAGAGATGAAGAGAGATTGGACTGAAAGAGAGAGAGAGAGAGAGAGAAGAGATAGATCATAGATTAGAGGTGGAGGGGCAGAGATGAAGAGAGATTGGACTGAAAGAGAGAGAAGAGATAGATCATAGATTAGATAGAGGTGGAGAGGGGGGGGGGGGGCAGAGATGAAGAGAGATTGGAATGAAAGAGAGAGAAGAGATAGATCATAGATTAGAGGTGAGGGGGGCAGAGATGAAGAGAGATTGAATGAAAGAGAGAGAAGAGATAGATCATAGATTAGAGGTGGAGGGGGGCAGAGATGAAGAGAGATTGGACTGAAGAGAGAGAGAAGAGATAGATCATAGATTAGAGGTGGAGGGGCAGAGATGAAGAGAGATTGAAATGAAAGAGAGAGAAGAGATAGATCATAGATTAGAGGTGGAGGGGGCAGAGATGAAGAGAGATTGGACTGAAAGAGAGAGAGAGAGATAGATCATAGATTAGAGGTGGAGGGGGCAGAGATGAAGAGAGATTGGACTGAAAGAGAGAGAAGAGATAGATCACAGATTAGAGAGAGAGAGAGAGAGAGAGACGAGGAGAGATAAAGAGAGATTGGACTGTAAGAGAGAGAGAAGAGATAGATCATAGATTAGAGGTGGAGAGGGCAGAGATGAAGAGAGACTGGGCTGAAAGAGAGAAGAGATAGGTCACAGATTAGAGAGAGAGAGAGAGAGAGAGAGAGAAAGAGAGAGAGAGAGAGACGAAGAGAGATAAAGAGAGATTGGACTGAAAGAGAGAGAAGAGATAGATCATAGATTAGAGGTGGAGGGGGCAGAGATGAAGAGAGATTGGACTGAAAGAGAGAGAAGAGATAGATCATAGATTAGAGGTGGAGGGGGCAGAGATGAAGAGAGATTGGACTGAAAGAGAGAGAAGAGATAGATCATAGATTAGAGGTGGAGGGGGCAGAGATGAAGAGAGATTGGACTGAAAGAGAGAGAAGAGATAGATCATAGATTAGAGATGGAGGGGGCAGAGATGAAGAGAGATTGGACTGAAAGAGAGAGAGAGAGAAGAGATAGATCATTGATTAGAGGTGGAGGGGGGCAGAGATGAAGAGAGATTGGACTGAAAGAGAGAGAAGAGATAGATCATAGATTAGAGGTGGAGGGGGGGCAGAGATGAAGAGAGATTGGACTGAATGAGAAAAGAGTAGGGTCACAGATTAGAGAGAGAGACAGAGAGACAGAGAGAGACGAGGAGAGATGGGGAGAAATTGGACTGAAAGAGAGAAAAGAGATAGATCATAGATTAGAGGTGGAGGGGGGCAGAGATGGGGAGAAATTGGACTGAAAGAGAGAAAAGAGATAGATCATAGATTAGAGGTGGAGGGGGGCAGAGATGAAGAGAGACTGGGCTGAAAGAGAAAAGAGATAGGTCACAGATTAGAGAGAGAGACAGAGAGACAGAGTGAGACGAGGAGAGATGGGGAGAAATTGGACTGAAAGAGAGAAAAGAGATAGATCACAGATTAGAGAGAGAGACGAGGAGAAATGAAGAGAGAATGGACTGAAAGAGAGAGAAGGGATAGATCACATGTAATAGAGAGAGAGAGAGAGAGATGATCATACTCGAAGAGCATAGTTTATTTTCGATAACCTTAGATTTACTCTTTCCTATTTTGTCCTCGAACATACTGTACAGATTCACTGTCAGCACAAGAATTCACTATGAACGTGACGGACAAAGAAAGCGGACAAAATAAACAACCCCTCATTCTACCCTTCACAATGGTTCTGGTAGTCAAAAGAACATCCCTTCACTGCTATTGTCTAAAATATGTGGAACAGGTGCCACATGCATATTCACCTGGAACTACATGATTAAACAGAATAGCTGTGAAGGGATGTTCTTTTGACTACCAGAACCATTGTGAAGGGTAGAATGAGAGGTTGTTTATTTTGTCCACTTTCTTTGTCTGCCATGTTCATAGTGATTACCTCTGCAGAAAGAAAAGAATAAGGTATGCTTAGGCTCCCTAGCCCAAATACTGCGCTGAATTAAAAGGGAATGTCATTGAATTCTAATTACCCATAGCAAGATGGTAGTGCACTCTCTGTATTGTCAACTTCCCTTTGTAACAGATTAGTCAAGGCTCTGAGTAACAAGACCTCCCTGACAGTGCAACAATAGACGCACTTTAAAGGGATGCTCCTTTCCCCAAGTCAAATGAATGTCTACTATACTATGCCTGCTTATGTCCCTGTATGTCATACGCATTAATAGTCCATAAAAAGGGAGATGTCGGATATGATATTAAAACCAGTAGAGGGAAGGGAGAATGATTTACATTAAGAAGAACCAGTGGCGAAAGCGCAAGCAAGATTGACAGGTTACAGGGCTAATGGGGCACTTAGCTTACATCTAAATTCAAGTCCTATACAATATGAAGTGATTTTACGTTTGAATTTTCTTTGAATTTGGCTGGAAATTGAATATAAAGAGGCAGAAATGAAATTAAATGAGACTGTGTACATGAATCATCTTATCTATAAAATTGAGGTATTGAATTCATTTAAAAAAGAAAAAAATCATTTTGAAGGTAATTGACACATGTTTTTCTTTGATGAGCACCCGTAAAAAGAGTCCGCATGAAATAGTGAATAAATTTTATCATGAATAAATTCGTCAGATGGATGATAGTATAATTATAATGACATCGATAATTCTAACTTATAAGCAAAATGATGTCATTTCTGCCAACCATTTCGTCTTAATACAATCCTACTTTCATCCATCTTTCTTAATTGTTTCAGGTAAAGCGCTTTCAACTGTGGAATTGCACCTTTAAGTAAGCGTAGGCACTTGGTATCGAACGAGTGGATGTAAAGAAAATGATTCTATTCACCTCCGATTATCAATGGACGGTAGATGTGCCTTGTTATTCATGCTTTTGTCTTGGATCTTTATTGGGTCAACACAACAGTACATTCAGGTTAACAAACATTCTGGACCATGCAATAGTGAGTGGACTTCGAAGTAATACACGAACGAATCTCTATTGCTGGGGCTGTAGTGAAAAATAGGACAGCAAAACAAGCTACAGATGGAAATGAAAATGGAAAATATAGTGCAGTATCAGAAGAAAATTGGGCAGAGTAAGGGGCGCAACGCATCCTGCGCCAGCCTACGCAGACTGCCGGTCACCTAGCTGACTGCCGGTCACCTAGCTGACTGCCGGTCACCTAGCTGACTGCCGGTCACCTAGCTGACTGCCGGTCACCTAGCTGACTGCCGGTCACCTAGCTGACTGCCGGTCACCTAGCTGACTGCCGGTCACCTAGCTGACTGCCGGTCACCTAGCTGACTGCCGGTCACCTAGCTGACTGCCGGTCACCTAGCTGACTGCCGGTCACCTAGCTGACTGCCGGTCACCTAGCTGACTGCCGGTCACCTAGCTGACTGCCGGTCACCTAGCTGACTGCCGGTCACCTAGCTGACTGCCGGTCACCTAGCTGACTGCCGGTCACCTAGCTGACTGCCGGTCACCTAGCTGACTGCCGGTCACCTAGCTGACTGCCGGTCACCTAGCTGACTGCCGGTCACCTAGCTGACTGCCGGTCACCTAGGGACGGGCATGCGAACCGGCTGAGGATGTCTGCCCTGGGAGGGGGGGGGGTGTTGGACTCAGAGCCCTTGGCTGACTGCCGCCACCTAGGAGTGGGGCCAGTGGCGTAACACCCGGGGGGCAGGGGGCAGCGGGAAAATCCACCAATCCACCGGGAAAAAAATGAAAGGGAGGGAAAGGAAGAAAAAGGAATCGAGAAAGGGAAAGGACTAAGAAGAAAGGAGAAGAAAGAAGAGGAAAGGAAAAGAAAGGAGAAAGGGAAAGAAAGAAGGAGAAAGGGAAAGAAAAAGGAGAAAGGGGAGAAAGAAGAAGAGAGAGAGGGAAAAGAGGGAATGTAGGAAAAAAGAGGAAAGCAAAGGGAAACAAAAGAAATGAGGGAAAATTGAGTACAAAACTCCGGAGTTTCCATCAAACCACTGGGATAAAATAAAAGGGAGGGAAAGGAAGAAAAAGGAAGGGAGAAAGGGAAAGGACTAAGAAGAAAGGAGAAGAAAGAAGAGGAAAGGAAAAGAAAGGAGAAAGGGAAAGAAAGAAGGAGAAAGGGAAAGAAAAAGGAGAAAGGGGAGAAAGAAGAAGAGAGAGAGAGGGAAAAGAGGGGAAAGGAGGAAAAAAGAGGAAAGCAAAGGGAAACAAAAGAAATGAGGGAAAATTGAATACCAAAACCCCGGGGTTTCCAGGGGCTCCACTCCCTGGACCCCAAAGAAGCTTTTCCTGTAGACCCCCATCAGGTGCCCTAGGCCAGAACCCTGGGTCCAACCCGCTAAGGGCTTCGCAACAAGCAACTCGCGGTGCGGGCTCACCTCCGCATATTCTATTTCTAGACTTAGTTACCGGGAACTTGTCCTCCCTCCCCCCCCCCCCCCCCCCCCCCCGATAACAGGCAGAGAATGTAAGAGACCGGGAACAGACAACGAACAATTCAAAGAAACGTCAGAGCTTCCGCGTGGGAGGGGAAAATCACCATCCCTGCACCCTCCCCCTAGCATGCCTAGGGGCATTTCAGGAGCACTATCGTCCACCTGAAATGAAATCCTAGCTACACCACTGATTTTAGACTTAATAATTACCGGGAAATTTTTAGCTATACGTATGCCCCCCCCCCCCCCGATAACAGGTAGAAAGCGTAAGAAGAGCGGGAAGTGACAGCGAAAAAACATCGGAGCTTCCGCGCTTTGCGCGGGAGGGGGAAAACTCCCCCCTCCCTGCACCCTCCCCCCCCCCCCCCCCGGAGCACTACCGTCCTCCTAAAATGAAATCCTAGTTACGCCGTTTTAACAAAGTGTGATTGCATTTCCCATAATCTCAATTAAATGATGTCAAAAAAATATACTTTGCAATTGAAATGTTTTCAACAATAGTAATTTTAATCTACATCTGCATATATTTCACCTTTAGTTGATGCGATTTCTAATAATTGAGAATTCCATTTGGCTTGCCATATTCAAGTCTTTCGTAAAGTAGTTCGTAACTCAAGTCTTCGAAAACCACTCAAAGTCACTGTAAGGTGCATTTTCTACAAAGGGACAAGAATTTTTTTTTAAAAGCAAGCAATTCAAGGGAACTCTTTGTCATTCATTTATTTATTCGGTTTATCTTATACGCAGTAAATAAAGAGAAAATTCAGCTCCTGCCTCGGCTGAAATTGTTCACTTTAAAAAAGGTAAGAATACATAAATATTTAACAGAAATATTGTTTGAGTATTCATTTTAGGATTAAAGTGTATAAATCATACAAAATAGACAGAATGCGAATGTACATTATTTCGAATTTAGAAATATATTATTATGTTTTTGAAAAATACATGCCACGAAGCGTATATAGGAGCAAAGGGAGACCCAAGGGTAATGATAGGCAGAAGGACAGGTACATGAATGCAGAGAAAGATAAGAAGGAGAGGAAGAGATATGGATGGGGGAGAAGGAGAGAGAGAGAGAGAGAGGGGGGGGGGGGAGGTGGAAAGAGAAGGAGAGAAATGGGGACCAAAAATAATAATGGCGGCCTTGAGCGAAAATGTAGGGTACATTTTCGTTCGGACATAATGAGGAATACAAAATAAATGCAGAACTCTATATTCATTCATTATTTCGATTTATTTAAATCAAAAGATAATGAAGCTCCAGAGCTGAAATTGTTCACTTAAAAAAAAATAGTAAGAATACATAAGTATTAGATAGAAACATGTTTATTAATTTACTCCTTATCAGCTACTAATTGCATTTTCTTTCCGTATTGGGTCACATATTATTTTAATTTATCTACGTTACAAATGTGTTAATATTTATGTTTAGTAAGTTTCATTAGGGTTCAAATGTAATTTGTATTTACTTATGTTTTGTGTTGAATTAATGTATATTTTATCATAAATTTGGTTGTGTTGTTGTTTTATCGTACTTATATTGATATGACCTGTAAAAATAGTTCTAGACAGTTAGTGAACATTAACCCGACTTTTGAAATTATGACTGCAACATGTATATGCGCTCACAGTCTCTCACGTTGGCGCCAGGAGAGACCTGTGGCGCGGTACAAAATAATATGTCATCATGATTGTGAAATATCGTTGGAGCTTTGAATGAATGATTAGTACATAAATCATACAAAAACAGACATAATGCGAAAATGAAATATTACAAATTTAGAGGGTTTTTTTTAAAAAGATTCTATGTCATGAAGTGTTGGAGGAAAGGGAGAGCGAAGAATAGAAGAAAGAGTAAAACTTAACAGAGAGACAGGGAAAGACGGAGAGAGAGAGAGAGAGAGAGAGAGAGAGAGAGAGAGAAAGAGATCAGGAGGAAGAACAGAGGGGTGCATATAATATGAGGAGAAAGATAGGAAGAAGGGAAGAGGGCTATATGGGGAGAGAGTGTGTGAGTGTGTAGTTACATCTGCCTCTACTGCCTACTCTCAAAGTTTCAAAGTTTCAAAGTTTCAAAGTTTCAAAGTTTCATATTTTATTGATTTAAATACACACATATTGGATTATTCTCAATTTTTCACAGAATGCAACAAAAATTTCACAAAATATAACATTAAAGAACAAAGTATAGCATAGATAACAGAGTAAACCAGGATTTTCACAAAATATCACAGAATATAACAAATTATAACAGAATATGACAAAATATACCAGAATATAACAAAATATATCATTTCTTTTTCCTGTGCTATCTGGTTTTTTGGTCTAACTTCCCAGAATAAGGATAGGCTGAGTAAGGCAATAAAAAATGCCAGTAAAGTGATAGGTTTGCCAATAACCCAGTTGGAAGACATAGCTTACAAAGCAGTCTTGGATAAGCTACATAGCATCATCAGAGACGATACCCATCCCCTCCATGGCTCTGTAGTTTTTAATAGGTCTGGGCGGATTCGGTTACCAAGAATAAGGACTAGCAGGTTTAGATATTCTTTTCTCACAAATGCAATGGTTCTGTACAATGCAGAGTTTAAACGATGACCCCCCTTTCATTTATATCATGTGAAAATTTATTTTGTTAGTGGGCAATACCCTTCAAACTGAAACCGAAATACCTCCAAGTACTTACTCCAACATGTATTTAAATCCAATTGATTTCTTGTATTGTACTTCATTGTCATGCCATATTACTTTTATACGTTGCGGGGGCGGCTGTGCTGAGGCAATGCTGCTGGTGGTGGTTTCCAGCACTGGATGGGTGCCGTTTCGACATTGTTATTGATGACTTGTAGTGGTGTGTAGTGTGGGTTGGTATGGTGTGTTTGTGGTTTGAGTTGTGGTGTGTTTTTGGTGTGGAGTTTTTGGGGGTATTGGTGTGGTGTGGATGGGTTATTTGTGTTTTTGTAGTGTGATGTGTTGTGATTATTTCAATGTCGAACCGGGGCCCATGGATGTGTTGGGCTGGCACCGTGCTTGAGACGTTTCCCCCCTCGGCACCAGGTAAAGTTTTTCAGTGCAGCTGCCCTTGCAGCGTATCATTTTGTTCTGGGTCAGTATTAGGTCTTTGTGTATATTATTTTAATGCCATTATTTTTTGTAATTATTTATTATATGTTATATATTGTTCTTTGAATACCATACCAATTTATAGGGAGCTTGATACGGGTGTTTCGAAGCGCACAGGTGGTCTGTCTACCTCAGAATATTCAATAGCTTAAAAGCAACAAAAATAAAATGAAATATTACTAGAATAATACAATTAAGATAAATGAAATTATCTACTTGTTATTTTACAGGCGCAACTCCATCTTCCTAACGGTAGACACATGCCATTGATTAACGGAGTCAAGAAGTATTCTGAGAAGTATGTCATAACATGAGTAGGTAAGGTTCTATATGTATCGACTTTGTCCAGTTAGTTCCTTGTAGAGATCCAAAGAGTGATTGTGAGATGAAGTTTTCCTGTAGAATCATATAGATGAATCCGTCGCCATTCCTGTCCATGCAAGCCTGGGAAATGGGTCACGAAATAGAAATTTTCAGGCAGGGACTTAAGGAACGTTCCGGGGGGGGGGGGGGGCACTGTCATTACGAGGTGGACACCATGCTCGTACATGGACTTTCAAAATGGACCCTAAACTTGTAATTAGCCTTCGAGCTCAGAATACCATAAACAAGCATTTTGTCAGGTTTCCCACCATAAACACGTATTTTCAAATCAAGTTACCCTTTTCAAGTAAGCCTTCTGTTAAAAGTATACCCATACCTTTTTTTTTTTTTTCCTTCTGATTTTTGCAATTTTTTATACCCTTTTCAGTGTATACGTGCGTACATCGCCCGCCCGTGAAAAACAACCCTTTTGAAGCGTTTTTTGTGTACGAGCATGGTGTCCACCTTGAAATGGCAGTGCCCCCCCCCCCCGGAACGTTCCTCCATTAAAACGATAAAATTTGATGGTATCTTAAGGACGCCAGATATTCGGGTGGAATCATTACATTCCATTAAAATGGATTCGAGTTCATTTATTATAAGTTTTTTGTTTTTTGTTTTCTTCACAAATGTGCTAGACAAACGAAAGGTTAAAATATTTGCTAGAATTATGAAATAACAGAAGATGATGCGGAGGAGAAACATAACTTAATAAAAACATAGGAAATGGTTAACTCAGAGACAAAAATAAAACTCAAGGATTGTTTCTTACCTTGAGTGTAGCCTGGACCAACGCTTTTCCAAGGCCTTTTCCTGTAATCGAAGTATTAATAAGCTATATCAGAACAATGAATTAAAGGGACCTTAAAAATTTATGAAACGAAGCGAAAACATATTGCGAAAACAACAAAAACAACAGTACTATAATAGCAACCAACAAACATCGACAAAAGATCAATAATAAACTAAATTGAATATTACCTTTATGATCTGGTAAGATGTACAGCCCTTGTAAAGCATATGCGTTCCCTTTCAAAACATAGTAGGCCTTTGAATAGATCATACAACCGACAATTTCGTCTTTGAATGCCGACTCCGTGTCCTGGTCATCTACTCGACGTCGATGCTCCAAGATGACTGATCCGTACATGTCTCTGTCGACTTCACCATCGTGTTCGAAATCTAAAGGCAGGGAAAAGTCACAGAGAGAGAGAGGGACGGAGGGGGGTGGTGTGGGGGGGGGGACAGAACGGGGGACACATAAGACGCGTAACTCAAATAATTTAACCATATTAAAAGGGGCTCATAGAACAAGGAACACTTCATAATGTTCCAATATTCAATGAATATTTCTTTCTGAAGGATCGTTGAAATTTACACCCCCCCCAAAAAAAAAATAGTGCATTTTTGATATCTCTAAAAAAAAAAATCACGAATTAAAACTTTCAACACGATACAAGACAACTGGATATAAGGCGTAGTGTGTACGAGGCAATGTGATATGATGCGCCAGCTAAGATGGATTTGATCAAATTTGTTGGATATGTGTATTAATCATCTTTGTTATCACAATTTAATTGTTTCAGCATGTCCGGTTTATGCTAACCTGCACCCTGATTGATATGAACAGGTGATTTGGATTTATTGTACTACCTTCAATAATCTATGATGAAAATGATTTATCACAATTATACATTTTAAAAATGAGAAAAACAGAAAGCTCAATAACATTTCTCTTGATTGGATTCTTGAATATGGAATTTCACCCCACGAGGGTGAACAAAATGCATTACGAACCCAATAATGGACATTGAGCATACACCCCCCCCCCCCCCCCCCCCCACCCTTCGCATTTCCCGCATAATCACGTGATTGGTCCCTTTCAGTACTTTTTTATCTACCTTCTTTTGTATTCATCATAAGCTCCGCTAATTCTTCCCCCTCGATCAGCTTTCGGAGAAGAGGATAGACTGACCCCAGATCTTTAGTAGTCGCTTCACGTATCACGTAATCATTATTCTAAAGACATAATGGTAAGGAAGACAGAGAGGATGAGAGAAAACGAAGTAGAGAGAGGTTAAAGATTCTGATTCTTAGTTTTTTGTTATTTATCAATAACAAAAAAGAATATATAAACAGATTAATCCTGATGAATTTTTTGGGGGAAAAAGTTCTTAGGCTTCATAAAACAAACAACGTACTAAGAGAAAGTTAAGTTTACAAGAGGGTTGAGGTATTGATACAAAGAAAAATTATTCCGAGATAAATTATACACCTTTTGAGTAGTAATTTCAATTTTTGGGCAGGCCTTTATGACACTGTGCATGGCTCTAAAAGGAAGGACACGGGTCGGTTATGCCCCTTCTCCCTCCTCCGACAGTGAACAATAAACTTCATGAAAGCATTACCGAAAACTCGGGCGTTGATGTAGGATTGGGCGTGAACCAAAAGTCAACCGCTCCCTTCGGCATAGAGGTCATGTTTATCCCACCCATGGCTTCTAGGGCTGATTTCTTTGTGACGTCACTTCCATCTACAGTCATCATCATGCAGCGGATACCTTCATCTAAGGATATCTGGGGGGGGGGGGGGCGGTTCATAGAGCTGTTCGTAAATTTACACATGACTTTACGAACGACTTGAATATGAAGTGCCAAAGGGATGCCCAATACTTTTCCTGATGTTTCAACAAAGTTTGTCTGCATTTCCCATAATCTCGATTAAATTGTGGCAAAAAATATAATTTGCAATAAAAATGCCTGTAAAACAATAGTGAAGTTAATCTACATCTGCATATTTTAGCTTTAGCTGATGCGATTCATAATGATTGAGAATCACATTTGGCTTTCCATAATCAAGTAGTTCGTAAAGTCATTCTTAACTTTATGAACAACTTTATGAAGCATCCCCTGGTATCAAAACCAATTATGACAATGAGAATGATCAGTAAAGAGGATAATTATGAGGTAAATGATAATTTTCATCTGAATATAACTGACATCAAAAATCATAACTGGAAAGAGATGGAAATCACCACTAGAAGTAGTAAAATCTTCAAAAACTGTCATGTATCGAAACAGTAATAGCATTAATAATTAACAGAATGACTGATAAATAAAGAGGATATTATCACGGAGTGAATGATGTCATGTAAGGATACATAGGCTTGAGACTTGCGACTGGTTCAAATTAATCGCAACTTTATATAAATTGCAGCTCTGAACCAAAAAAGGAAATGATGATGATGATGACGATGATGATGACGATGACGATGATGATGATGATGATGATGATGATGATGATGATGATGATGAAATTTCTCAATGTGGGTAGCAGATTATGATATACAATGGATTTCAAATTATGATGATTTTTAACAATCGCATCTCTCTGGCCCCTATGAAGTCATAACTGGTGCATAACTGAAAAAAGTGTTAAAATCAAGGTGAGAATGGTTTTTGATTACCGTATGAACACGATTGAACACGAGTTATATCACTTTTTCACAGGGAAAATGATAATAATTATAGTATTCACTGAAAAGAAACATGCTTCAGAGAAATTTCTTGTATTTTAAGATCAAGTCTGATTGAATTAATGATTTGAACAATAAACTAACCTTCTTTGCATACTTTATTAATTCTTGCTCGATTCCACGATCTGCGGGGTAAATCACAGTACGTAGACCTTTATCATACTGTTTTGAATCAGCTTTGGGGCAATGTCATTGTGCGAGGTATGCAATTGCTTCAATGTGTACTCTTGCACTGCTTTATATGTCTTTGTCAACCCCCTTTATATTGAAATTCAATGTGAATCCAGTTTATAAGGTGAGAGGAAAAAAAAAGAGAACAAAAAGAAATGCACACTTCCTAAATCTCTTCTACTGACCTTATCCCTTGGATGAATAATTAAGCAACTTTTTAATATAAGAACCGTTGTTTTCTTGATATTAATCAACTAACAGCAACAACAACAAAATCATACTAACAAAGGCTTACAACTAATTTCCATGGTTACAAATAAAAGACAGATTCCTACTTTTAAAATTTTGTTTGATGTAGCTGCAGTGAAGCCAGGAGAATTGACCCATCGAATACCCATAGCCGAAAGAGAGAAATACACAACCGATGATATCAGTCTTGTGTTCTTTAGCATCAAAAACCTCGGTGACTAGCGCTTTGAACAGACCCTCCTTAAAATGCTCTTCAAAACCTGAGAGAAGAGTGAGAAAGGAGTGACAGAGAGATGGAGAGGTAAAAGGGAGAGAAAGAAGAGAGAGAGAAGGGAGAAGGAGAGAGGACAAACAGGGAGAAGAGAGAGAGAAGAGGGGAGAGAAAGAGGAGAAAGGGAGAGGAGAAAGAGGGAAGAGAAAGAGGGAGGAGAGAGGGAGGGAGAAAGAGGGAAGAGAGAAGAGAAGAGAGAAGAGAGAGAGAGAGAGAGAGAGAATGGAATTAAAGGGGTACCCAATGCTGAAACAATGTGAGCCCATTTAAAAGAGCATGATTTTATTAGCATAAAATCATCTGCCTAAAGTTTCATAAAAAGTCGTGTTGCCAAGGAAACCCCCAAATGTGGTAAGATTTGAGGATATTTTTGACCCCTCAGCTGTGACCCAGTTTCAACTGGGTACCCACTTTGACGTCAAAATGACGTCAAAGTGGGTACCTTGTCACGCACTTCAGCAAAATGCGCGCAAGGTATAATACATATTGCACAATCTAGCGCGAAGCTGGGTACCCACTTTTACGTCATACCTTATACTCAAATAACATATTTGTAATGTTATTTCTTTTAGAATTTTATTCTCGATCATAATTTATCCAAAAAAAATTTACCATTGTGTAATCACTTTAAGCAGTGTATTGGAAGGATAAGAGGAAACAATGCTTGTGTTGCATTATTACACTAACCTGTGGACATGCAACAAGGATTAGGCTCTTCGTTTGAATGACTAAAACTGCAAAGCTGGGGGGGGGGGAATCAAGATACATTCTGGTGATAGATATTAATCACATTTCACTAAACTGTAATGGTGTAGCACTGTAACTACAAAATATCAGTATCAAGATGGACCGACTAAACGCCTTGCACTGTTTTAGAAATATCTGCACTGTTCAGAAATATCAACGTTTGAACTTACTCTTTCTGCTATTCGTGAATTCTTTTCCTAGATGCTCTTCGATTACACACTCACTAAGGAGTTCATACAAGACTGATACATCCGACGATGTCGCCATACGGCTTTCATATTGAGCCATTTTGTAGTAAGGAAAGCAACTAGAATCATTTGCTTTTCATAATTCACCAGGGAGTTATACCTTCCTGGTTTAGCGGAAGAGGGCACGTTCTACATCACATGCAGGGCTAATGAGTCTCTCTCCCTTTTTTTTTTTTTTTTTCTTCTTTTTTCCTTCCTCATTCAGACATTATGGAATCAAAGTTCATAGTCCAACACTTTATTTACTGAAGGTATATGGTACGCCTACGACAGTAGGGAGCAATTTGCCCTATGAGCTCCTTACCGATTTCTTACCACAATAAAGCCCCCGACCGATCCCTTTTAGAGAAAGATGATCTAAGTTATGAACAGAGGAATCAAATAATATGACAGTCCCAACACGACATGCCGTAATACGCCAAATATATTACAGTAGAAAGAATTTGTTTAATTTTCAAAGGCATAATGCCAAAATAGTGATTGTCAAACACTACCCGAGGCCACCCCACCCCTACCCTTGGTGCGTGCATGCATGAGCAAGCTTGATTGTCGCGTCGCGATATCGGTGAACAACTTATGAATATTCATGACAGTGTTGATAAAGTCTGGTAAGGTCACCTTAATGTGTAATTGTGTCATCAATTAAATAAAATATGAACAATCATTTTTTCTAAATATTTTGATAACATAATTTTTGATCTTTTATTTCTTTAAATTTTTACTTATTAAATTGAGCATACAATTTTGTAACAGATTTCTAGATTCTATTCTTGAACGAGCTTGTTTTGAATACAGAAAAATATTCTGTCTTGGCAACCGAATCTTCCACCAAATTTTTAATAACTTTCGGCTAGCAATAGCGTCACTCATACAGGAACCAATCGGAAAAGAGTGAGGTATGGTTTTCAAGCATTATAATTAAATGTACCCCTGTCGTAGATAGATTACAAGTCATTTGTTTTGAATTTCGAATGCCCTTTATCAATAATCAAGTGAAATTTTCGCATGGTCCCATATATCCGATCTTGTGTGGGGTTTGAGTTGCAGATTGGCCACTCGCGATCGACGTTGACGGCGGAGGCGCAGCTCTGTGAGGACCGCCACGCCTAACTCAGTAACTGTTACATCAATACGAGCTTGATGTTGTTTGCAATGTGAAGCGACAGCGCTGTAGAGTCTTGTCTACAGACTCTACGTTACAAGCAGGCCACATAGCAAAATCTTGTGAACTCATGACAAAAAGTGGGAGTCCATCGTGTAGATCTAGATCTATGTGATGAAGCTGAATTCTCTCAGCTACAAAAGTGACATTATCTTAAAATTTAATAATTGATTGATGATTTTTCACTTCTTATATTTAATTTGACAACTTACAACTTACCAAAAAACGATTTTTAAAAAGTATATGTATGCAGCGCACGTTTACCTTCTGGGATACCGAATGGGTTCGCAAAGATTTTGAGTGTGTCCTATCCGATGCTGACTACCATGACCACGTTCACTCCGTATGGTACAGCAGTGCTTCATTCAGTCATATGCATCATTGAATAACTGATGATTTTTCACTTCTTATATTTATTTTTACAACTTAACAAAAAGACAATGATTTATTGCTTTATGCTCACTTGGAAATTCTGTTGTTTCCGCTGAGGTCAGTCGGAAGTTTGACCTCTCGTACATAAAGTCTATGCATGCAGTGCGCGATTACCTTCTGGGATACCGAACGGGTTCGCAAAGATTTTGTGTGTGTCCTTATCTGACGCTGACTACGTTCACTCCGTACGGTACAGCAGCGCTTCATTCAGTCACATGCATCCCCGGGGGGATAGATCTATGTCTCATTGAGGCCTGTACATCATCCACATAAACCACTTTCTGAAAAGCACCCTAAACAGGGATTAAAGTAGGATGAAAACTAGAGGGATTTTAATACCCTAAACAAAGGAATAATATATTACATCTCCAATTTTTGTACCCTAAATGGGGATTTTATGCAAGGATTGCATCATAATCTCCTAATTTAATAACCTTTTCCCAGATTTTCTTGATTTTGATACCCTTACTAATTGGATCCCCATTTTCCCGCCTGGTGTTGAAAAACAACCCTTTTTCTACGTTTTTGTTTACACGGATGATGTAGAGGCTTCGATGAGATATATCCCTCTGGGCATGCATCATTGCCATTGGTTTCCTATTTCCCCCTCCATTCACTTTCTACACAAGTGCGCGTAGCCTGGGAAGGCTCCTGGAGAGTGAAAAGAAAAGATAATGCTACTTTCCAGGGAGCCTAGCATTTTGTGGTATCTCTAGTTCGAGATATGCCAATTTTAAAAAAACCCACGAAAATCACTTTCCCAGGGACTGATGTTATGATGTGGGGCTGTACATGTATGTCTACAAACCTAATATTTCACCTAAAATAGAAATGCTTTTTCTTTTCTGTTCCCCTAATGACTGACCTCATCTTAATCCTCATATTCTAGAGAGTAATTGTGCTGAAAGTCTCAACAAAAACTTTTGCAGTAAGAACATTGTCATTTTCACAAGAAAAGGCGATGGTGTCAATTTGACATTGCAAAAATCAAACTTCCCCATGTCTGCGCACTTACTCATTTTACACGCAGTTTGGGATTTTCTTTTTTAAAGGGGACATTTTCAAGGCATGTAAATAAAAATACATGAAGTAGACTTTGCTCAGCACTTTTTTCTAATGTTTGCACCAATACATATCACTAAAAATGATAGAAGATTTTGTGTTTGTTGCATCTTTTGTAATGTTAGGATCGTGCAGTAACACAACAAAGTATGCGCACACATGGGGCACCAAATCATACTATAAACCTTGTAACTATAGCATTAAAGCACCCTAGTGGTCTTTATGATGTGCTACAAACTACGTTCTGAGTTTTTGAAGTATTTCCTGCTATCTGATCGCATCATAAAAACTTTATGGATTCTAGTATAGAAATTTCAAAAATGGATTTTCTGATAGGATAGGGAGGTTTTGCCTCTGATGTCTGCTTCATTATCATCCGAATACCTTTGCAATCGTTGGCATAACTAATGTGCTAGCCCAGGCCTTAGGCGCATGGGCAGTGCAACGTTCGCATGGGGCAAGATATAGCTTTGCATTGTAAAAGTTAGTTGTATTAAGGTTCTTTGATACCGTATTTGTTCCAGGTATGATAATTTCACTAAAGTTACTGAGTTCACAGAGACAAGGTATTTAATTAAATTTCTAATTTGTGTTCCTTTCTGTTTGTTTTTTGACAGATCATTTCTATCATCTATCCAGTTTGAAATCACCATGGACACTGAGTACCTGAAGAAACATCTTGGAGACTGCCTTACGAGAGCATTGGCAGAGGTAGCAGAGAAGAGACCTCTTGATCCCATTGAATACATTGCACAGTGGCTCTATAAATACAAGGAGAATGAAATATATGCAAATGAGGTATGCATATCAATTATTAAATATACCGTAGTTGATTTTGATAACCTGTACAAGTAATGCTAGGGAACGTGTTTTCTGGGGGGTGTTTCATAAAGCTGTTTGTGAAGTGCCAAATGGAATGCCCCAAATTTTTCCTGACGTTTTAACAAAGTGTGATTGCGTTTCCTGTAATCTCAATTGTGGCAATAAAAATTTTTGTAAACAATAGTAATGTTAATCTACAACTGCATATTTCACCTTTAGTTTATGTTATTTATAATTGAGAATCCCATTTGGCTTGCCATATTCAAGTTGTTCGTATTCATTCGTAACTGGAAAGCTTTAAGAAACACCCCCGGATGTGATGCTACTCAAGTGCATGCAGTGTCTAATAGTTTATTGTCTCTACAAATAAAGAATTCGGGGATGGAGGTCTGAGCATTTAACAAGAAAAGAAACATACCAAGTGAAAAAAAAAAGTTTCTTTTCCAGGTTTCAGGAGAAAAAAAAGATGGATTTTCGATTTTTCACGATGGCTGCCATCTGAGATTTTGTCAATTTTTTTTTTTTTTAATTTTTTTTTTTATTTTTTATTAAACAAGTTCAAGTTTGATTTTATTCTTTCAATCATAAAATTAAAAACAAATGACAGTAGTATTTACAGTGTAAAATGTACATATATATACATAACATAAAGGATTGAAGAAAAGGAAACTACAAAAAAGTTGAAAACTTGTAAGGTGTAGCTCCCTATAATATATACATCACAAAGAAAGTAAAGTAAAGTAAAGTAGAAGAAAACATAGATACACGTCATTCAATTCACCAACATGCAAACCACCAGCAAACACCAGCAAACATACGAGGGAGGGGGGGGGGTAATGGTAATGTCTTTCATATTTATAAAGGTATAAAGGTCAACATGCATAAGAATCGATATACAATTTTTTTAACTTAGACTTAAAGGAGCTGATTGTAGAAGAACTTCTGATGTCTGAAAGATCATTCCACAAGCGTGGACCGTAATGTCTGACAGAATTAAGCAGTGATTGATTTTGAGCTTTGGAATAATGAAATTTATTACTTGAGCGAGTGTTGTGGCAATGAACAAATGTATTGATAACAAACATTTGAGAAATATTACTTGAAATAATTTCATGAGTTGTTCGAAACATCAAAACTGCTACTTGGAGTTTATGTATATCATATATGGTCAAAGTTTTTAGGCGAAAAAACAAAGGACGTGAATGGGCTCTGAAAGAGGAATTTGAACAGATTCTTAAAATTTTCTTTTGTAATTTATGCAAGGGTTCTAATTTAGTTGTTCCAACATTCGCCCAAATAATATTACAGTATTGTAGATATGGCAAGATAAGGCTGTTATAAAGCATAAACAATTCTTTTTCTGATAGAAATGAGCGAAGCTTACACAGGATTCCAACATTTTTTGAAACCTTATTTATAACATATAAACGATGGTCATTGAACGACAGATCATCATCGAGAATTACACCAAGGAACCTCACTGATTTGGAATAATGTAAACAGGTTTGGTTCATATATATTTTTACATCAGAAATATCGTGTTTAAATTGCTTTTTACTAAAATACATAACAGTTGTTTTATCAAAGTTTATTACCAAATCATTACAACGAAACCAGTTCATTATATTAATCAACTCTTCATTTGTTTTTTTCACAAGTATATCAAAATCATTATGAGAGGCGACTATATTTGTATCATCTGCAAAAAGCACAAAATGAAAGAAGGATGAAACATTACATAGATCATTAATATAAATCAAAAACAGGAGAGGTCCCAGTGTGGAGCCCTGCGGGACTCCACATTGGACCCGCTCACGATGCGAAACATAATTGTTATAGAAAGTATAATGAAAACGATCAGATAAATAATCCTGAAACCAATTGAATGCAATACCGCGAATACCAAAATGGGCTAATTTAGAAAGTAAAATCTTATGGTTTATTACATCAAAGGCTTTGGAAAGATCAAGAAATATACCAAGCGAGTGTAAATTATTATGCATATTATTAAGGATGTAATCATGAAGATCAATTAATGCAAGGTCACAAGAAGAATTCATTCTAAAACCATATTGTGCATTATTCAAAAGGTTATTGTTATTGATATGACTTATGAGTCTGTTATACATTAATTTTTCTAAAATCTTAGAGAAACAAGGCAGTAATGTGATGGGTCTATAATTTGAGAACAAGTGAGGATCTCCTTTTTTAAAAACAGGAATAATTTTACCAATTTTCATATCTTTGGGAACCCTACCAGAAGAAAATGAAAGATTCATGATGTGAACAAGAGGCTTAGTAATATAAAATATAATTTGTTTAATCATTGACTGACTAATGCCATCAAATCCCATACTTTTACTTGCTTTGATATGTTTAACAACCTCAATAATTTCGGTTTCACTTGTAGGATTTAAAAATATTGACTTTAAACAATTATCTGGAAGATATGAAGAGAATTTTACATTGGCACTCTGAATTTGACTGGTTTTAATTCTAGTAGCAATATCAGAAAAAAATGAATTAAATTCATCGACAATAGTTTGATTATCAATTATTTTGGTGTCACCCTTCATAAAGTAACATGGTGTGATATTTTGTTTAGGTTTCCCAATTAACTCGTTGATTATTTTCCATACTTTAGAAAGATTATTTTTATATTTTTGGAGTAAGCCACAGAAATATTGTTTTTTAGCCTTTTTGAGAATAGCATTCAATTTGTTGCGATATCTTTTAAATTTTCTTTCTGCTGATAAATTTCTGTTTTCACAAAATTTTTTATACAACTTATCTTTTTTTCGAATACATTTCAATAAAGAGTTAGTTATCCAAGGTTTACGAGGTAATTGTTTATTTTTTCTGATTTTGGAGACACAATTATTTTCATAGACATTCTTAAAAATGTGGAGAAAATTATTATAAGCGCTATCAACATCATCGGAAGCTAAAACATTGTCCCAGGTGATATTGGATAATTCATTTTTCAAAGAATCAATAGACAGGGAATTAATTTGAGAGATGAGAGGATGGGAGGGTATATTGGGACTTGCTTTTATAGGATACATGCTAGTTATCTGAAAAATAGGTAAATGGTCGGTAATATCACTGTAAAATATTCCAGTCTGGATAGGAGTAGAATGGATGTTGGTTATAATATTATCAATAAGAGTTGCTGACTTTGAAGTTATACGAGTGGGTTTGTCAATCAAGGGACGGAATGAATTATTAAAGATAACGTTAACAAAATCATTGATGCAGCTTACAATATTACCATTAAGGAAATTTACGTTGAAATCTCCCATGATATAAACATGTTTATTTTCACAAGATAACTTTTCAAGGCATACATTCAAATCAATATTAAAATCATTAATGGGAGTGTTAGGGTCCCTATAGACGATACCAACAATTACATTTTTTTTATTAGGAATAAGAATTTCTATAAACAAAGATTCGCAAAGAGCACTTGACAAAAATATATCAGTTCTAACATTGACAACATATGAATTATGGATAAACATTGCAACGCCACCACCTCTACTTTTCTGTCTGTCATTATGAAAAAAGGTATATTCGTCTATATTAAATAATAGTGGTGTTTTTTCGTGAATCCAGGTTTCGCTAAAACCATAAACAGAAAACTTAATATCTAGTAAATTAATAAAGTGACTGATTTCATCAAAATTTCTAGATAAACTTCTTGAATTGAAATGTAATATACTAAATTTATCTTGTTTATTTTCAGAAAAATTAGGATCTTTATTAAATTCATCGTGTAACCAATATTTAGAAGGACTTGCCAATGTATAAAAGTTTTCATCAGGGTCTAAGTCATTGATTTCTTCACATTCATTGATATCAAAAGGATCAAAAGGATCAGGACATGTGGAATACAAAATGGGACCGTCATCACTAGTTATATCATATTGCAAATCAGAAGTTTTAGAATTACCATGGGGAGAAAAATCACAGGTAGCCATAATCACACACAAAAGAATACACACAGACACACCCAATCACACACATCCAAGATGTACTGAAGTATTAAAATGTAATATTTACAACAGGATATTATATGTTACCAAATCAGGCAGCAATGAAAAATCATTGACCTGGTTAACAATTACGAATTAAAAAAAACAGTAAACAAAAATATATATAACAGTAGCAGATGAATTATTGGAAATAAATTCACGGATACAACGATATCAAGGAAAGATGCTGTTCTTTATAAATTGAAGTGTCTGAGTTCGCTCCATGTAATTTATCCAATAAGCATAATATCTTCCTTGGAGTGAATTTGCTTCTTCATGGTACCTTTATCGGTTCTGAGTGACACTATTATTTTGCCATTGATGGACCATGCCGACTGTATTTTCGATTCAGGTTGCTTGCTGGCCTTCACCGCTTCCCACAACAAAGATCGATTCAGGTTTGTCAGATCTTCGAACATACTCATTTTTGTGTTTTTTAATTTTCTTCTGTTTTGTAGTAATTTTTGGCGATGCTGATATGATGTGAGTTTGACTATGATTGCTCTTGGCTTGATTTCTTTCCCATCTTTAGCTACTGGTTCTACACGGCGTGGCACACGATGGCTCCTGTCGATGTCCTGCATTTTAAGGTCAACGCCGAGTTGCTTTTTAGCTATTTCACACACCCTCTCACTTGTGTTCTCATTCTCCTTTTCAGCTACCCCAAACAGACGAATGCAGTTTCTTCTGGAATATTGTTCCTGATTATTTGACTGTTTCTCTAACCATTTATTTCTCTCCTCACACATTTGTTGTTTCTTTTGCAGGTTTTTCAGATCACTTTCAATGCTCTTAACTCTTTGATGGAGATCTAGTATTGTTCCATCCTGTTTCTCCAGTCTTTCAATGAGATGCTGGAATTTGGAATCCAAAGCTTGGCAAATTGTCTCTTTGATTGTAGAAAGCACTTCTTCATCCAGTAAAGCCTCCTTAACGAGGTTCTTTGTCGAGCGTGTTGCCGTCATTGTGAGAGGATTAATCCAGGACAAAGTACAATGCTTATCAATTGAGCACGAGAAGAATCAGTTGGAGTTCAATCACTCTTGTCCAACTAAATAAGAGTTTATCTGGGTAAAGCTGAACTGTAGATCTATGTCAAACAACTTCAAGAGTGATGCAGTGGGACCAGGCTGAAAATTTCTCCACTAGAAGATTGAAATCAGTCCACAGTTTATTGCTTGAAATATGACATCTGCCACCAATTTTGAACCAGGCAATGATTCAAAAGGTTCAGAAACTTACATTTTATTGTCCTGTCATCAAAGATCCTGGTAATTTTCAAGCATCGGCGAATAGTCAGGAGAATAACAAGAAGAATATAGCAACACTTGGCAATAATGTAGTATAGTGGTCCAAGAACTTTTTTTTGTGTTTTCCAGTCACATGAAACAGCAAAATAATAGAGACATTGTAAGTCACACAAGAAATGAACATAATTACACTATTTTTGATAGTGTTATCGGCATAAAAACATTCATATTTAATTTGCATCTCCAACTTTGCGATCTACATGTATTTTGAAAAAATCTTGAAATATTGAAAAATTAAATGATTAAATAATCAAAGATCATATGAAAAACTGTAAATAAAATAGAAAAACAAATTTTTCTTCATTGATTTCATTTTTTTTTTAATGTAAGTCTTTAAGATTTACGCATGTTTGTTGGCAGAATAGTATACATCCTGTTGGCCAGGTCAGTTCTCAAGATATCTTGAATTTGGGATTAATTGAAAATGTGTATTGATCCTGTTATTAAAAGAACGCATTCATCTGATTTTTAAAGATTGAAGTGTGTCAGATCTTGGGACTGAAATTCCCAGTCTGGTAATAGATTTGGTTCTGTTTGAAACGAAAGTAGTTACCACTTGCAATAATCACACAATCATTCAATATCTATATGTAACATAAATTTAATTCAGAGCGACCAGCTCTATAAATGTACATATAGTTAAAGAAATTGAACAATCAGAATTAAATCATGAATCACATGCATATCAACATAACCTCAAACTGTATTTAGCAGTTAGCATCAGCATGAATTAACCTATACTGAACATGTTGCAATATGTATCTAATGAGAGTGATTTATTTATATTTAATCAAGGCCTAATAATTTGGCATCCAAACGTGACAATAATTTTGGTTATTAATTCCACCAATTAAGTTTCATCAAAAGCGGGTTTATACTTGGATGAATACCTACACTGGACCGTAGTATATCTAATCTAGTTATAATTTATATAGTGCAGAATAAGGACCCCTTCGACATCGTCAATGACTATCGTTGGTCGGATTGGTCCGATGAATATAGTCGTCTAAGAGCGAGCGGCGGTGGCTTCGACGACGCGAAGTAAAGCGAGCGAACTCTCGACGAAAAGCCAGTCCAGATTCGCGGACGAAATGATGAGGGCTGAGAGCCACAGTACGAAGATTGCTACAATGAATCACAAGTCACGAATTCTGAGTTCGAGGATGAAGTACGAGCCCAGCTCGTCCCTAAAGAGAGTAAATAAATAACCATCTCCTAATAGACAAGGTCCAGTAATAACACTATAAATCTTCACAAGTCAGTTACGATATACTAGCTTGAATTCACTGAGCTACTTACGGAAAATAATGTAAAAAGGAACTACGGTATCTTTTATCCCTAAATAGCAAAAGGAAATCTCTCTTCTCATAGAAGTATAACTCCTCAGTTCAATGAATATTTACATCAACTATATCATATACAACATCAATAAACTGATCCTGGCTATTACTCTTGTTCAGTTCACAAGCCATATATCACATAACTATCAGTTTAAAATATATGGGAATCGTCATTGTCATTGAGCGTATAAACCAACAATTCTTCCATAATAAAATGTCTACTTTAATAACATTTAATTACTTCATCTTTATATCATTACTTCATGTTTAGTTGGTTTCTCCTTGGTTTAATTTCACAAAGTTTTCATTTATGAAATATGATTTACTATACAATACAACAAAGCATTTAATATTCTTTGCACTTTAGTGTTCAATACTCCAACATTAATCATAAGCAAAATAATTACTGAATTTCTGTTTTCTTTGAAAACACTAAGTTTTGCTTTTAATTACAATAATTAATTATACCAATAAAATAGTGAACTTACAGTTCTTTGGAACAGTCGTGCCTGGTGAGATGAGGGCAGATGTGGTGGCTTTACCTGGCCTGTGCTGCCTGGATCCAGCCTGCCAACGATGGGGATTAAGACTCAGCTGTGCCTGCACTACACAGCCTGCAACATTCACCCAAAGTAATGGCCTACGAGAACCACACCCTCACACTCCGAGTTAAGACCAAATGTGGAAGGGTCTTCCTCTCCCGAGAATCAAACGATTTCTGATTTGCTTTTACTCAAACACCACTCCATCTTGACTCTCACAAAGACAAAGTCATTAACATTCTCAATATTCCTCTGCTTTACTCTTCCACGCTGAACATATCCAATTAAAACTACTTAACTATCCAAGCTTTAATTTCACCTATTCAAAACTCCCACCTCAAACATTCTCAACAATCTTTTCCTCTCATACATAAAAACAAACATCTAAAGAATTTTAGAGCCCCATTGAACTTAACTAAATATATCAAGTTAAATGACCCAATGCTCATGACCTAAGCTTGTCAAGAAGTCAAAGTAAAATTCTAATCCTTACACCCCAGCGGGTTTGATCACTTACTTAAAGATACAGTTGATTGACTCTGGGACTATGACAAGAGTCAACCACCCAAATTCCTTTTATTATATACAAGCTGAATGGTTACTAGGGGTTAACACTAAATAGACTTACAGTCGCATTGTGACAAAGTGTACACAATAGGCTCTGATTTAGGGTCTAAACATCTTTAGCTACCCCTTTCTGAGCTTGTTTGCTGTATCTATGTGTAGTCTAGATTGGACATATTTGTTACTTTCTTCTTTTACCTCCTAACCCAATAACAAGATATCTAACTTGATATTTTCCTCCTTGGTCATCAGCAAGCACAATTAGCTGTGAGACTGGAAGAGGAAAGGGTTGAAGCAGAGAAAGAGAAAGAGAGACAAGAGAAGATGAGAATAGAAGCTGAGAGATTAGCTCAAGAAGAGGAAGAAGCAAGGGAGGTGAGTCCAACTCAACATTTTACATTTTCTCCATTAATCAAATTAAACATGGTTAAGTCCCAAATTAATGTTTGAAGGCAAAATGGGAAATGTATAACAAAAATTATTTCAAGAACATTATCAATCTATTACTTTGGAAAAAAAGAGGACAAATGTTACAGAAAATTGTGTTATGGATAAATGATTTCAATTTGTTCTACAATAAAATAATATTGTTTTCTAGTGAAAATGCCATAATTATTTATAGGTAAATGTAGTAGATTAAAACTGAAATGTGACATAAATAAATGAATGAGTGGTTATATTGTTCCAAAGCTGCAAACAATTGAAGGAAAGAAGTACATGCCTTAATTGACATTTATTGACTACTGAAATTCCAACATTTTTAGTATTCCTTGACAATGTGGTGATTTCCCCATCCTGTCTGTCATTCATTAATCACTCAGGCTGAAGAGAGAGCTAGAGCTGAAGCAGCGGCGGCAGAGAAGCCCCAGCCTCCTAAGGAGCGCTCTAATCTCCCAGGAGCTCCTAACCTGGAGACTGTGTTAGAAGGTGAGGAGGCCATGGATGATGAAGCTAAACAAGCTAACCAGGAAACACAAGAAAATCAAGAGGTTAGTCTTCATTTTTTTAAATGTTTCTATGAAGCATTTATCATCACTGCAGCCCTTTGAATCATCTGTTTGTAGTACATTGATAGACATTTGGTTGACATTTGTGTGAGAAGACAAATATTATACCATGTCAAATTAGTTTATTGTATTCAGTAAGTTCAACCATTTCAGGAGTTTGAGAGGCAAGAATATAGTAATGAATAAAGAATATATATCAAAATTCAGGAATCTGTGTTTTCTTAACTGGTTGTAAGTAAAATTTAAGGAGCATCATAATTTCCAGAATCTAGAACCAAGACCAATAAACCATACGTGTATTACTGAGGAGGTCAAGTGAATGTTCAATAAAGTTACGTTGACTCAGTTACATTGACAAAGCCCAAATGTATCAATACTATGTAACATACTATAGAATTTTGTTTCATGTCTTCAACTGGTTAGTTCATATTCATTTAATATGCTTTTCCAGTAGCTCTGATTAAACTAGTTATGAAGGTATTATGACATCACCATTTCCCTTTCACTTGCTGTCATACAGGAGGCTCCAGCGGCTGCAGCGGAGGGCCAGCAAGAAGGAGAGACACCGATGGAGGAAGGAGGAGGAGGAGGAGGAGAGGAGCAGGCAGCTACTGATGCACCACCAGCTGATACAGGAGAACCACCAGCAGAGAGTGGTGATGGTGGAGGCCAGGAAGCAGCTGCGGAATAACTCTCTTTACATATCAACTATCCAATGAGACTCTGAACAATGATGATGATATTGGTTGGATATATCAAGCACATTTTACTGAATATATAAAGTGGTGGATGCAGGTGTTATCCTGGATTGGGAGTCCAAAGGAGAGCGTCTTCTCACAAGTCAATATCGAAGCTTTTTCAACGAGACTACCTGCAGATTCTTTTGCTCTACTATTAGATGTTCTTCAGAAGAGCTCTTGCACATTACCCCCATCTGTAAGATATCATGTTTTAATAGTAAAATGGAATGGATAGGAACATCAGACTGAATAGGAACAATGATGAATCCCCCATTCCCTCTCCCCTGGGTGATCAGCGCATGAGGCAGACATGTTTTTCTCTAAGTTATCTTAAATAGAAAATCACTAAATCAGTTCTTTGGATACCATTTAATAACAGACAGTGGTGTATCGGGGGGGGGGGGGGGAGGCACAAGCCCGGGCACCAGTTGTAGGGGAAGAAAAAAAGTAAAAGCAAAAAAAAAAAAAAGAAAGAAAGATTTCTGACCAACCACAGAAAGATTCCAAATTTCAAGTTTTTATAATTTTTACAGTTTTTTCATTGGCGTCAGAAGTTGGGGGCGCAATTTCAGCGCTTCCCCAGGCTCCGTTTTCCCTAGATACACCACTGATAATAGAACACATTTTTTTCCTATTCACTAGTTTGTTTCCGTTCATCCTGTTGGTATTACTATGGAATACAGAAATACAATACTTTAAAAAGGCCAACTTACGTGTTAGTGTGTTTTGAAAAATACACATGCATATGATTGTGTGCTTAGACTGCTGAATATGCAGTTGTTTGTTGTTCATAATTGGGGAAATGCATATAGGCACACTCATGCATATATATTTTATTTCTCTCTGAATTTCAAAGTTGATTTGTTTACATCATTCCACTGCTTTATGACCATCTGTTTTTGTTTTCTTAGATCAAGGTGTCAATGTAATGAGATGACAATGTGTAGAAAAGTTTCTCTGTATAAAGATGTATTAGATTCATGACTATGTCAAGACTGTGTATAGTGTTCAGTGTTTTTCAAACCTGTCCAGGGGATTTTTTGACTGTTCAGAGTAAAACTGGAATCTTGTTAAAAGAAATCCTGATGACCAAGGAAATGACTATTTCCCATTGAAACTTTGTTATGTTAGGGCATAACAAGAAAACCAGTCAAATACAATAGAAGTGAGACGACCCAAATGACTTTGTTATAATGAGATGTTGTTTTATCTGTTTTATAATGAGATTCCACTGTAGAATTTATTTAGGAAGGAAATAATAGTGCCATTCAAATTTCAGGATGACTGACACTATTCAGAAAAATATATATACCACTTAAAATTCAGAAACTATTCTACCAATATATCTTCATCATTTTATAATGCCTAATTGCCTTTTAGTGAATATTTTGGTGAATTAAAGAATAACTTGGTAATAATTTGGTGTAAATTTATAGAATGGAAATGTTTTTGCTCTTAAAAGGCAGTGAAAAGTCTTTTTTTTTTTTCTCTCTTTGTCTCTGAGGTTATCTGAGATCAGAAATTTGTAAATGTGTGCATTAGCGAACACCTTGATGCATTTGCTTGCTAATATAATTGAAAATTATACACATGACAGAGTCATAACTATGTTTACCAAGGTCTTTGGGAAAAAGGTTTGTTTCTGAACTTCTGCACTTGCATTTAAAGATTTAAAAGTAAATTAATATTTTTGCGAGTTATTAGTTGTTGTCATTTATTTTTCCTCAGCACCCCCCTTCCCCAGTATAATGATTTCAAGCGAATGAAAATAAAAAATGTGGAAGGGTAACACAGACTCGGATATCTCCCTTATCCTCGGATATCTCCCTTACTCAGATAAAGTAAATGCCCCAAATTCACAAAAGAGGTTTAAATTTAAACCATGGTCCAAATCTACAGTAATGTAAAACATGCATGCCCTCTTGTCCAATGGGTGGATAGCAAATGCGCTTTTATATGCTCACACATATCTATGCTTATTTTATTTACACATTGGTTTGAATATAAACCTTGTTTGTGAATTCCTGCCTATATATACAATATAGATGTCTGATACATATATGTATTCAATTTGTAACAGTTCTGTATGTTTGTATGTCCAAACTGTAAATAAACCATTTTGATCTACATCAGTGATGTTTGTAAATCTGCCTGTCTATATTAAGAGTCCTGAATGACAACCTCATTTATACAGTTAGCCTAAGAGGGAAAGGCCTGTTCAAATATGAGAGGGAAATTGCGGGGGGGGGAGGGGGGGGGGGGGGGGGGAGGGGGGGTGTTAAAGCGCATTTTAGAACCTGCAAGTACTTGAGTGTGTAGCATTTATAACACCGATTTGTGACAGAGGGTCCACATTGAGTAGTTTGGTCTAATAACTTTTGATGCAGAGCCCTAAAAATCATACCAAATACATGAGCAGAAAGAGCAAAAAATTTTTGCATATACTGTGCCCATTTTGGTTGCATCAGTACTTGTTGTTTAAAGAAAAATAAGCATTGAAATCCTTAAATTGGCAATGTGATGGAAAGCTTAGAATAACCGTTTTTCCTTGCAAATTGGCAACTTTTTGACTTCTCATCGTACTTTGTCAATTTGTATTTATTTCAAATACATAACATTTTATAAGGAAAATGTAGCAATAAAAGAAAATGTTTTTGTTGCCAATCTGAAGAACAACTGATTAAATTAGGCTTTAAATAATGGTGTACCCCAAAATTGCACTTAACCCCCCCCCCCCCCCGGTGGTTTCCCTCCTCATATCTGAACAAGCCTTTAACTTTTTTATAATTGGCATCAGGGGGGTGTTTCACAAAGACTAAGATTGACTCAAATCACTCTTAACTATGGCAGGCCATTCATGCCACTGTTTGCTTTCACCATCGGTCTCTCAAGGGATGTGCAAATCATTGTCACAAATTTGAAGAATTTACATTTTTTGTTTTCTTCATCAATGAATATAGAAAATGGTTAATTCTGCAGATTTGTGACCATGATTTGCAAATCCTTTGAGAGACCATGGTGAAAGAAAACAGTGGCATGAATGGCCAGCCATAGTTAAGTTCGCTTTCAGTCAATCTTAGGCTTTGTGAAACACCCCCCGTGAACCAGTATGGAGAATCTACCCAATGATATGTGATAATGGTAAAGTGGAACAAGCCCCAAAGAATGAATTTCATAAGAACTTTTAACCCATAGAAGTACAGTAGCGTCTCCTTTTAGTGATACTTTGCAAGTACATAGATCCAGAATGCTAGGAATTACACATTATGCATGTAAATTAAAATGCAGTACCTAATACCCTTTATAAGAGTGATTTTATTGCAGCTGATCATTAATCTCTCTTTTGGCAATGCAGTGTAAAGTATATAATTACTATTTTGTCTAGAGCAATGGTAATTATCTAAGTTAAATTTTGGAATTTTCATATCTCTTGGTTCATGTTATATACACTTATTTTTTTTCAAACTATATATGCAGAAATATCAATTTCCATTGTCAATTTGAGGAAGAAAATTTGATCAGTGTCTTGAGCATTTGATTTTCAAGTGGATTTGGTGCCTTAGAAATCTTATATATTATTATCATTATTATTAATCTTAATATTAATTAACACCTTAACACTTACAGTGCCGATGTCACGTATATGTGACAAAGAGACTTTGCATTTTTAATCGACCATTGCTCCATTTAGAAAGATGTATGTGGTGATGAAATCATGTCAAAGTTTAGAGGATAAATCTAGTATTTGAAATATCTATCAGTCACTATATGCTACCATAATTATGATTTTATTTTTAGAAAACTGCAGATTTTGGAAACTAAGGATCTGTTCTCACTTTAGCATAAAACAATAGCAAACAAATGAGAAACGAAAACCTAAAGGTCAAGAGGGAAGCTCAGTTCTATTTCACAATAATTTTTATGGCATTGAATTAATAGAAATATTTGGTATCATTTGAAAGGGTTACAAATTTCTGTAACTTTTGTGTACAACATATTTGTATAGAAGTTACTGTTGAAGATTTGCGAGCATTTGAAAAGTAAGCATTGTTCATGATTTGAAAAGAATTTTGGAACAAGCAAAACCCCTTGGCACCGTAAGAGTTAAGAAAACTGCACTGCTATGGGTTAAAGCACATAGCCAGTGATTCAACCACCTGGGACATAACCTGAAATTATATGAATGACAGATGTACACAAAAGAATTCACAATTGCAATAGAAATTTTTGTTTTTCAATAAATGATCTTTTATTCAGATCCTGGATTTGCCGTCTATCTGACGATAAAACACTAACAGAACTTACTAAAAAACATGCATATGCATGTAAGAATGAATACAACAGTACAAAATATTGACAAAAGTCTTCAGCAAAATAGTACTTTTATCTCTCTTCAGCTGGAGAATAAGAACCTAAAACCTGTAGTCTACTTTTTTAACATTAACATCTTTGGAATGAAAATCTTTGGATTCCAGCTGGATAACAAAACAGCTATCTTTCACTTTCAAGACAGAACTATCATCATTTTATACTTTCAGCAAAGGCGTTAACTTATCCTTATTTTCAAGAAATACAACTTGAAATGGCACACAATACCATCCTTCTAAAAAAGACCTGTCTGATATCACATCTTCAAGACAGGTCCACTGCTCAGCTGAACCATTCACTCCATTAACATAAACTAAATCAGGTAGCTAATATGTTCCATTATTTTGAACATTAATAGAAAAAAATCATTTTGAAACGTGCCTCGGTAACCACTACATCTCGTATATGAAATTCAAAACCAGAATAAATGCTAGAAACTTTTTGTGTAAAAGGCCAGTATTAAATCAAAGAAAGAAAAAAAGTTTTTTGAGGAATAAAAAAGAAGTAATGAAAGGGAAAACAGCGAACACAGTTCACTTCTAACTGCCATATGACACACTTGTTCTTGACCCACATTAAGAACCTCATATCTTCTAGACAGAGCTATGCAGATGATAACTTTGCTCACCATATCTTCAACATTTCTTTCAATTTTCATCTCTTTTAGAGTTTTTTGGCATCTTCAGAGACATTTTGAAATACTACAGTGGAGTTGGAATCTCTCCTTTCCATCAGCTACTTGCATGAAAACATCAAACTCTCATCATATCCAATCAGAATATAATACCTGTACAACATACCGGCCCACAGCCAATACCATAAACACATTCACATACACCTCATGTAAGCCATTCAAGAATTAGTTACAAACCAGTTTAACCTCTATCATTCATCAAATAGTAGTTCTGCTTTCCAAATATGCTCAAGACTAAATAAACCTCTCAATGGGAAGACCCTTCCCAACCATGGGATACTGTATGCGGGACTTTTCTGGGTGAAATGATCAATTTCATCAAGGAGAATGTCTTCAAAACCCTTCAAAGCAGCAGTTTCTTAAGTACCACTTGGTGCCTTTCAAATGAAATTCAAATGTTGATTCAACACAGCTTTACCAATGTCCTGGTGCCACAATCTCTTTTGGCAGCTGTGTACAATGAGCCTTTATTTGATAAAAGATGATCAGATCAGACCAACATGGTAGAGGATTACTCATAGAGGGGCAAAGGGACACCCCGTCATATGCAAATAAGTCAAGATCAGATCAGCAGCTACAATACCAGAAAAAAAGCACACAATCCAGGTTTCAAAGAAGACATAATTCTGAAAATGACTACTAAAAGGTAGGCCATAGACAAGAAGACCCAATTTGTTTCATGGAATAATGTTCAAGACAATGACCACACAAATCGAGCCCTCAACAATCTGTGTGTCTTCAGATATCCAACTTCCCAAGGCAATTCCTACATGTTCAAGCAGACCAGATTCTGTTATGGATCATCAACATTCAAGTTCTTCCCTTATCCAGCCGTCCATGACAAGAAATACCACTGCATTTGTTTGATGAAGAATGAAAGGCTTCATCAGGTGAAGCAATGTGTGGAGGAAACTCAATGAAGATCCAGGATTCAACCAAGGATTCTTCCAAGCAATATCTAAATGTTCCCACAATTCACAATTATCTGTCTACCCAGGATGCAGACTAGCAGAATACACCAACACACCAAAGGTCAGCAAGACTACCGGGATCCAAACTTTACCTCACATCAGGCAGAGGAAATCAAGCTACCAAACCCTAAGAATCAAAGATTACACCTACATTTCTATTCATTCTCAAGCAACATTCGCCAGCAACTTTCCCAACGAATATTATCATCATCAAATAGGATACAAAAGAAATGGAATTCTTCATATCAATCACTTCAACTGAAGACCTACAAACTGCTCACCAAGGCTACCTGGACAGACAGGATCACATACCTTGACAACCTGAGACCATGACTGACTGATGAACACATACATGTAGGACTGAACCAAAGAAAGGCTACAACATCACTGGCCTTCAACAATATATTTCTCCTCTGTGGAAAAGATTTCAGAGCAAACCCTCCAGTGTACAATTGCTCACAAACGGCTGTCAACATAAAGCTTCAACTCTGACACAAAGTACCAACCAGATTGGATAGAATCAATGATTTTTTTAAAACTCTGGCACCAAGACCAATTCTTAGATCAAATTTTGCCCTTCTGTATCACTTAGGCAAGTCTTCTCGAAAACTGTGGTAACAAAGACTAACGTTGAATATCAGCATGGTAACTGTGATTGTTGTCAAGCAGGCGGTGGATCAAAGTCGGGCTAAGAAGCAATTTCCTGGAATAACAAAGGTTGAAATCTGCAATTCCCTTGTTTCATTCTTGCTGAAACCAGATTTCCAATCATGTACAAAATATCAATCTAATACTTATACATGTAAGCCATAAACCAAAAGACCTCAGCTTGGCCAAGCTGTTCGTCAATTCAGACTGGAGGAAAGTGAATATGCCATAGAGAGGCAAGGAACAATCAGGAAGTGGTGAGTGGTATCACTGCTGCTTGGAAGGATGTCTTCAGTCCTATCACTGTAACTTTGAGAGACACGCCCACACGAGGTTGGGCACTAATAAATGTTCATGTCTATATTCCCACAAGGGCAAGATGCACACCCTACATACTCACCTTGGCCCATCACTACAACACTGCGTAACTTCACAGAAAGAAGGTCAACTTCAACAATGAAAATCAATGAATCAACAATGCCAAACCAAGTCTCGTCATCAAATTCTGAGATTGTGGTTGGATAGTGTCCCTCAGTCAATTCTGGTGAAGGACTTGTGGTATAAATAACTTATCTCTCAAACTGGCATCCAAAAATTACCCGACCATTCATCTGCTGTAGAAAGAGGAAAAATGCATCTAGACCAAGTTTTCTACACTTTGTTCACTCCGAAAGCACACATCAAAGGAAGTACCATGAAAACTCATTCACAGAGTGCTGACTGTAGCTTTCACTCCGAAAGCACACATCAAAGGAAGTATCCTGAAAATGCATGCACAGAGTGCTGGCTCCAGCTTTCATTCAGAAAGTACAAATCAAAGGAAGTACCCTGAAAACAGATTAACGGAGTGCTGACTCCGGCTTGTAATTAAAGACCACTTAAGGTATCAGACCTTATTGGACCTTGTTACATAAAAGATAGGTGATCCAACCTGCACTTAGTCATAACAAAAACACTATGCCACATCTCTTAAAAACAGAAGAAATCTTAAATGAAAAGAAATGAAAAAAAATCAAGTTTACAAAATAAAGAAAGAAAAAACACATGAAACAAACTATGGAAGAGCAAATGAAAAGAAAAATAATTCAGCAAGTTCACTCTTGCGTCGTTTCAACCTTAATCCTTTTCTCGCAATTGCTTAACAATTAACTGCTCCAGAGTTTGTAACGAGTACGAGCACCTTGAATTCTTCACTCATAGTGACAACAAAAACTTCACTACATACAAGGTCATTGTACTCTTAACCCATGTTACATGTTGACAACTCAGGAGAGTGGAGTTAGAACTCCCTACTTGAGTCAAACTTCACTACATACAAGGTCAGTGGGTGATTTCAAGTTCCGTGTGCGGTGTTGGTGTTGGTGTTGAGAGCGTGGAAAGGCTGCTGAACCGAGCTCCAACACTGACTGTCAGTTTAGAGGGACGATACCGATCTGATCTGATCACCTCATCGATAGCTCAACACCGAGTGACGTCATACTCTAGTAGCGAAATATCTCGACGATAAAATCATTTCCCCTCAGAATTTCTAATAAATCTACATCTTATTGGATTCAAATTGCATAGTCATTTGAAGAAGCCAATAGGATCCAATTATCACTCTTTCAAGGAAAATATATGGTTTTGATTATTCCAAGTTGTTTTGACTGTGAAATAGGTTTAACCACCAACATGTTATGAGTGGCCATAGCAAAGAGTGCCGATGCTCCGCGAGGGAGAAGCAGGAATAACATGTATGATTACAACACCAACACCAACACCGTACTTGAAATCATGAATTTCCCAATCCCTAGGGGCTGGTGTTGGTGAATGGGGAAATTACATGTAAATCGTCAACACGAACCGTGATACTCGGTTCAGCAGACGACATTCAACACCAGAAAGCAACACTGACTACCAGAAATACGTCAAATCTTGTGAGGTCAATCCCAACACCAGCCTGATTTCAAGTTCGGTGTTAAGGCTGGTGTTGGTGTTCTCACAACACCAACACCAGCCTCCAACACCGTACTTGAAATCACCCATTGTACTCTTAACCTATGTTACATGTTGACAATTCAGGAGAGTGGAGTTAGAACTCCCTACTTGAGTCAAACTTCACTACATACAAGGTCATTGTACTCTTAACCCATGTTACATGTTGACAATTCAGGAGAGTGGAGTTAGAACTCCGTACTTGAGTCAAACTTCACTACATACAAGGTCATTGTACTCTTAACTCATGTTACATGTTGACAATTCAGGAGAGTGGAGTTAGAACTCCCTACTTGAGTCAAACTTCACTACATACAAGGTCATTGTACTCTTAACCTATGTTACATGTTGACAACTCAGGAGAGTGGAGTTAGAACTCCCTACTTGAGTCAAACTTCACATAAATGCATATCATACAAAGTTTTCTCAACTGGAAATGGAAAGAAAAGAGCACCAAGTTATGAACAAGAGAGCCTTTGTCACAAGCTCCTACATCCTTCAAGGCTGAAACACATATATTGCATTATGAAATATTTCTCACATATGCACAACTGTGGCGCTATTCGTTACCTACTCTACGCATGTTTCACAAAATGGAAGACAACTTTGCCCCATCATTATACCCCCATCAACTTAACACACAACCCACAACACAGAACCACATGTCTGTATATGTTACTACCTTTGGCACAGTTTGGAAGAGGTAGGAGTGCATCCCCTTGTTGGCAATCTCAACAACAATGTTTCAAAAATGTCTTTATACACCTTCATCAATATAACAAACAAACAAGTACAAATCAAAAGCCAGCACCTTTAACACATTTGGCACTCATAAATGAGGTAAAAAAGGTCCCTTCTTGGCAATGTAATACAAAGTTTCTTTCCAACATCATCACAATGAGGAAAGGTAGCACATCTTGGCAAGGAATACTCTTTGGAAGTTGCATAAGTTTGTCAAACTTATCAGCTGCTTAAAACTAAAGGCAAACATCAGAGTTTAAACTATACATGAGTACTTTGTAATAATGAAATTAATAGGCTCTTGATGAAACTACCAAGTTTACATATGAGTTACAAACAAGTAATAGGAAATTATCAATAACATTCTTTGACTATCATAACTAATTGACTACTAGATTCTGATATTTCTTGAAGTCAACATTACCTTCACAGTCTTTTTGCTTTCTAGACAATATACATGTTGATAACAATTCAACCTGTCAGTTTATAAAAAAGAACTTGTAACTACTGCTAAAAATAAAGTGACTTTTGCAAATCACAAGCCTCTCTTGGCTTTTAATGCATGAAAATACTTGTGCTTTTTGGTTTTAATTTTGAATGAACATCCACAAGAATTTATCTTCTTTGATCAAAAACTCTAGAAAGTAAATTAACTGTATTATATTCAACAATGTCTGCTATGATTTATAGCAAGCACCCTCATACTGGGGAGCTGTTGTCATCAGCCTCTGCTTCTGTGTTGGTTACTCCAAAAGGCTCTGTAAAAAGAAACAAAATATGATATTTCTAATTTATTTTCCATGGCCATGGAGTAGCATGAAGCACAAATAAAGGTATTCCAACTGCAGTCTAATGCAGAGTTACTAAGAGTATATAATAAATTTTATCCTCCATTGGTCAGCTTTAAGACATAATAAGCAATATGGAGTGACAAACTTGGAATTGAAATACACACATGATTTTCTATCATCCTTGATGTATATTTCATTGCTTGGGTGATCGTAAATGATTGGGATATGAGTAGAAGGGGAAAAAATAAATAATGCTGCAGCAAAGAGCATCCTTTTGGTGCTGCTGCATCTGTACCTAAATCAGCACTTACACCTTTGGTAGCAAAAAAGTTTGGACCATTAAAACTGTCATACAGTTAGCACAAAATAACATGTCACAGTTTGTCTGTGCAACTTTTGGCAAGGCTCCCTTTTATTTGAGCCTGAACTATCAATGATGTGTTAATGCCCATCTCATTATCATAAGGTCCTGAAATTTACCTAAAATGAGCTTTCTTGTACACAAAGAAAGAAGCCTGAACTATGGTGATTACAAATTACCAGGGCTTGAATTCAGGCTTTTTCTTTTTGCCTGAAAACTGTAAACATGGCAATCAATTATCAATTACATTCTTTTGATTTTATGATAGATTTTTTACCTTCTGAATGAGCATTTTCTTCAGTCAGGTTTGGTACCTCATGGTCAACCTCATCATCTTCAAGGGGAGGGGGTTCTACAGACAAGATAATAACAAAAATTCAAGCGATAATTGTAGCTGAAAAGTGTTGTTTTTATCTTATGATGATAAATGCTGAACTGATATGACAGTAGTTTAGACACCACAAACAGCTCAAGCACGTTTGTGGAAAGTGGCAAAATCTAGATTAGAGATAAATTAGGCATTCTGGTCATACACATAGATTTCAAAAGAAATTGTAAAAGTTATCTTAGTTGTACATAAACATAGGCATCTAGTGTGAGATTTGGGGATCATCAAGTTGATCAAATTTAGCCTTCCCCACTGCAGCACTTGCACTGCACGCAGAAACAAGTATATGGGATCACACACTAAATTGGACATGAATATTCAGTGCAAACATTTCAGTTATTTTGAATATGAGGGCATTTGAAGGGTAATCCTTTCCAGGGAACCTTTTTAAATAAACTGACAAGAAAAGAATGAGAGCTAAACAAAATTCCCAGAAACCAAGTTTCCTTTCAATGACTTGAAAATGCACAATATTAGTGCCTTGGCAGGGATTGAAAAAACTGTTTATGAAATGCACGTTAGATTTGACATGCTCTCAACAAATAGTAAGATTCACACAGATATATTATATACAGGTATCTTGAATTTCATTTCCCTTTCTCAATTTTAGCAAACAGAAGCGTATGCTTACTTTGCGCTTTATAAGGTACAGTCTTATTACATACTAATGAGCAAATTATACTTATCGGAAGGATTTGATAAAATAACTTACCACTATCACAGTCTGAGGCCTCTTCACCATCTCTTGTTTCATCTGTCGTTTGGAAAAGCAAATGTAAAATATTTTTATTCAACTGGATTTATCATATTTAATCCTCGACATTTTTATTATGAATGTATTCAAAATGCAATAATGGAAGCAAGCAACACACACTGTATCTAGAGCAGCTTAAACTCATCCACACATCTTTGCAGTACTAAGGCATTTGAAACCAACAATAGCAAACAATTGTTTTATAAGAATTTTTAGCATTTCTGATAATGGGTACGTTTAAAAATATCCTTGAATAGCTTTACTCATGTGACTACAGTCAAATATTGACCTGGGCTGGTTTTCTGAAAATTGTTTTATCTTGTATCTTATTTTAAATTGCCACAGCAATCAGAAATAGCGTACATCATTGGCTCACATCGCACACTTTTATCTGGTCATTTGTGCAGTTCAAACCAATCACAAGTACTCCTGTAAAATTTGTTATGACAATAAACACAGTGAAGAAAAGACAAAAGATAAAATAATTTTCAGAATACCGGCCCAGTTCATTATCTCCGGAACAGATACTATTTGTATTTAAAGTCATGAAATCTACATATAATTCTTTTGGTAGTATTTTAATATCCTCCTTGAAAATGTATACATGAATCACACCATCATCATAAACCTGCCTTTCTGAATCGTTTCCATGTTGAACTGGTTGAATTGCTGTACCACAGCTTCTACCTTCTTCTCTGCTGCTTGCTCCTCTCCCTGTCCTGTACCACTCTGATCTGGGGTCTGCTCCAATCCTGGTGAGCCCTGGGCTTTCTGTCCTGGTGAGTCCTGGACTAGATGTCCTGAAGAGTCCTGGACCTGTCCTGCTAATGGTTCCTTGTGAGGAGAGGCTGGTGGTGTCTTTAATAATGATAATAATCAATAATAATTCATTAATTAATGAATTAACTAATTGATTAATAATAATCAGTAGGAGTACGAGTAGGAGTAGTAGTAGTAGTAGTAGTAGTAGTAGTAGTAGTAGTAGTAGTAGTAGTAGTAGTAGTAATAATAGAAGTTACAATAATAATGATAATAACAAAAACATCAAAAAAACAAAAACAACAATAGTAATAACAACTGATAATTAAATATTTTTGTAAAGCACAAAACACATGTTTACTTGCAGTCTTTATGCATTTTAAAGAATAGAGTACAAAAGATGAATTTTACAAGATAAGGCACACTGGGTTCATAATTCTGACATTTTACAAAGTGGTGAACAAACGTATATTCAATGTACCAACGGAGCTGTCATATATGTTCCAATAATGTTTATTTGTTATGGCAACTTTGGGCTGCATATCTCTCTGCACTTTATTGATGAAATAATCAAGACAAACTATAAATGGGTCTTTACAGTCCCATCAGTAGAATTTCTCTGAACAGTTCATAAATTTGGCATTATACACATTTATATCAAGAGTGATCGCACAATTTGTTTTGTTCTATTCCAATCTGAACACAAGAGTAATAACTGAAAATCTTGAAAAAAAAAAATACTTCTGAGACCAACAGAAGTTTGGCAAATGTTTATGGTAAGAGAACTTTTCAAGAGGAGTAAATTTTGTGGCAATAATTTGTCCAAATACTTTTAAGAATCACATGATAGTAACTTATCACAATTTAAAGTCTGAATAAAACTGAAGTAAATTACATCAAATCCTGCCAGATGTTCACTTTCATTCTAAAACCAGATTCATAATATGAGTTTTGATGAAGCACGCTGTTCTTACCTGCTGTTCATGTTCCATCAGAGGATCAATTACAGTACTGACGTCAGTCTTATTCTCTTCACCTTCAGGAATATCAGACAAAGAACTCTCATTCAGGGTGGAGTTTCCTCCATCAGCCTCCGCTGTCATTGTCCTCATCTCTTCTGGAAACTCTGGTGGATTGGTGAAGAATTCAGATTCCATAACCCTGGCTGCAGAAGGTCGCTTGGAGGGGCTGTAGTTTAGCATGGAATCTAAGAGCTCTGTCAAAGAGGATGGAAGACTACATCCTTCTAGATCAGGAGTGCCATCTGGCTCTACCTTGAAAACTCTGGTTGGGTAAAGGGCCTGCACACAATACAAAACATACTTGCCATTAATTCACCTTTGTATCAAACAATCAGTTTAACCAAAAAATCTGTAATGTTTATTGCAATTCATTTGTGTGCAATTAGTACATGCAAGCAATACTGTTACTCTTCCTTCATAGAGATGTAAAATTATAAGATAGGATATAGGAGACAATAAAGTTTCCCTACTTCTATGTTCCTCTTCCTTTATCTCTTCGCCCTTTCCTTTCCTTCTTTTGTCTCTCAATCATTTTTTCCATTTACGCTTTTCATTAATGCATTTTGGATTTTAGTACTTTTTTTTTGTCAATTCATCTTTACTTGCACAATATTTCAATGGCTGTTTTAACAGTATTCCATTTTTTTTTATTGCATATAGTTGTATTGTTTGGAAGATCAACTTTTGTTGAAGAGGCTACCATGGTAAAATATCTAGAAATAAATCAAGAAAATCATGATGCTGTATAATGCTTTGATCTCATAAATGTTTATATCTTGCTATGAAGGTTTAGAAATGAAGACTAACCCACAGTAGGAGGAGTCCACAAGCAAAGATATCAGATTGTGATGTAGCTTGAAGTCCACAGTTCACCTCAGGAGCAGTGAAACGCATTCCTGTCTCAGTGGTGAAACCTTTCAGGGCCGTCTCACTCTATCATCCAGGGATTATACAAAACAAGCATGTAAGAGATACAGAAAATGAGAAAGAGATAGAGAGTGGAAAATAAAGATAAAGACAAAGTCATTGAGAGCAAGGAGTGCATGTGAGACAGTTTATCAAGACTCATACCATAAATTTCACAGATTATTTATGCCAAAGCTACAATTGGTTGAAAAAAAAATTAAACTATTTCAACATTTTCAGATTAATAGTAAGAAATATAATTCCTTTTTAAATGTATTACATATGCATACATAAAATTTCATGAATAATTAACTTCTACTCACTGTAGTTCTAGTGAAATCAAATTCAGCCAGGTTAGCGATGATACAAGGCTGCTGCTCCTCCCTGTCTCCGGTCGGCTGCTCCAGGAGAACATTCCTGGGATGCACTCCTCCATGAACCAAACCAAGTCGATGTAACCCCTCAAGTGCCATTAATACATCCCTATAAAGGAACAGTTAAAGATAAGATGGTAAGCTCCAAGTTTAAAAGGGTGCGAAAAGTGCTAAAGGACCGAGCAAAAGCTCATCTCATCTTGATCAATATTTCCACTACCATCACTACTGCTTTCTCATTTTTCAATAACATCATCATTATCATAATCATAATCTTCATCATCACAATCATCATCATCATCATCACAACCACCACCATCACTGTCATCTTCATCACAATTATCATCCTTAGAATCACCATTACCATCACCCATCATTTCTATGCAATAAAAATAATCATGATCATCAACACCATCATCTTCACATCATCATAGTCATCTTTTTTACCATCATTATCATCCTTGTACCTATTACCATCATCATCGGCTGAAATACCATTGTTATCTGGTTGTCATCTTCATTATCCTCCACCTCTTGATTAAACCATCATCACAATCTTCATTATTTAGGTTTGTTCACAAGCGGCAAACCCCCACAGTAATACTGCTTTTTTTTTTCACGTGTAAATGAACGGTATAAGAGGTGGCAAAAAAAAAGCTGAGGCAAGAGGCATCTTGTTTTTTAGATCCTGGCTCAAAAAAGGTGTAGACCAATCAAATTCTCACAAAGTTAGCGCAAAATATGATGTCACAAGTTGGGCAGTGTGAATTTTGGGAAAAATCTCTTTTATTTGAGCGTGAACTATTGGCGTGTTAATACACATCTCATTATCATAATAATGCCTCCAGCACCCACCTTCGGTGGGAGGAGGCATAAAAATCACTTGGGGTGGTCGGTGGTCTGAATAAGCCTTTACCATCACCGACATTAACCACTTGGACATGATTTGATTTTGGTATAACACACATTTTTCGTAGACTCGAGCTGAATTATCTTGGGCTTTGTGCTCAACGGGTTAATATCACCAAAACCATCACTATCAATTACCTGCAAACATTGATGACATCTGTTCTTGTGAGTAGTTCATCCTTTGTGAGAGCAAACTCCAGGTTGCCTAGTCCCATGTAGGGTAACTGAAGGAAGAGTTGTGAACCATCACTCTCAGGATAGACAGCGTGGAGTTTCATACAGGCAGGGACTTCAATCACAGAGTACGCAATCATCTTGTCAAGAGTGTGTTTATCAGGAAGATGGATTACCTGTAGAGGGATCAAATTATGATTATCAACAACTGTAACTGGAGGTGTAACTAAAGTCCCCAGTTTTCCATGATACGGAAAATGGAAAAATTTCACAGAATTTGGGAAGAACACGGAATTCACAGAATGTCATGGAAAACATGATTTTTAGGCCAAAAATTTGAATTACGAAAAAATACAGCACAAAACATGAAAAAACAAAGCAAAATCCAATAAATCAAAACCATGCATCAGCGGAAAATCTGGATCAAACCCGTTCGCAGTGTTTAGCGTGTGTCCACGAAGCTTCAATTGCATCAGCATGCAAGCCTATAATGCATGCAGTGTGTATATATTAGGGTAACGTTTTTGTCTATGTTTTTTCAGACTTTTACTACTTACAATTGCTTTGTCATTATGTTTTATACATGTCATGAACATGAACATGGAATTCAAAGTTTAAAACACTGAAGAAAACACAGAACTGGGGACTCTACATATAATGATAACGATAATGATAATGTGCCTTTCCGTCCAGCTTGACAGAAAGGCACTTTTAAAGCGCACAGAGAACTTTTCAAGTTATTATGCGCGAAATGAATATTCTCTATTATCATTACAACAAAAACTATACCAGTCTCCTATAAGGTGCTATATCAGTATGAACTGAACAAATTGATTACAGTATCGTTGTTATCCAAGTCACTGGATTCAATCACTACCGAACACATTTTCAACTCCTTGGCAAGCATCCCAGCCAGTCACACATTTTACAGGCATGCACATGCTAATCCAGTCACACTGACCTTTGCATTCTAGTGGATGCCCAATTGAATGAACCACTAACTCACAACACCTCCACTTGAAGACTTTCAAGCTATGATATCTAGAGGTTGGGTAAAACTCAGTCTAGTAATTCATGATGCAACAAATTCTTGTAATAATTAGAATTATATTTTGGATCAGAAATTTATCCTTTCACGATTGGCTTAAAGACCTTCACGTGATCATTGGTATTTTCAGCTATTTCAGAATGTTGGCTTGAAGGTTTACTATTTGGGAAATGACGTCACTCTTATGACGACATTTTCCAAATAGTATATACTATTTGTGAAATGACGTCACAGTACGCAAAATCTATGCGCGAAATGAAAATTCAGTGGGGCATACGAGAGCTCGAGTGCGCACCATGGGGAACTCTCGCGGTGTCACGGCTACTGCGTTTCTCAATTTCCGATCACTTTGCAGTTTATCCGTACAAAGTTTAGTGCCATAAAGCATTCAATAAGACATAAACATGAAATAAAGAATATTGATTTGGTGTCATTTGACTGATTTATTTTAATAAACAAGGTAAAAACCCACTTCACCTACTTGGCTGATTTACAACGGGGCCGTGTATCAAACAAGAAAAATATAAAATAAGAAAGTAAAATTCATGTACAAATACATAAAATTTATAAATCTTGATCCAAAATATAAAACAAATATACTCTGCCATAATTTCGAGTTTCTGGTTAAAACTATGGGCCTCGGTGACTCGAATAGTACTATTTCGGAGTCACCTCTTGCCCATAGTTTTAACCAGAAACTCTCAAGGCAAAGTATATTTGTATGTTTCCTCTGTGTATTCATCCATGGGGTATAACATACAATTTTTTAAATGTTCATGAAGTTAAAACAGTTATGTGAGTAGCATCTCGGTAACTGAGATGTCAGCTTTGCACACACCACTGCACAGCCTATGGCACAGGAACAAATAAACTCACTGTCTCCTAGGTGAGAGAAGGACTCTGTCTGCTTCAACCCGTAGCCTACCGGAACCAGATAATACCTGTATTGAGCCTATGGGAAGGAGAGAATTCAGTAGTCGACAGGTTAAACAGACATGAATGCCATAATGATTGTTACCTTGATAATGCTGACAGGTATCCCATTGACTTTGGCAAGCTTCACTGTTGTCTTGTTACAGTCTGGTACAGGTGAAAGGTCAAAGTGTGTGAGATCACGACCATCTTTGACAAGACCATTAGTTTCCTATGAATAGGCAAAGACAAAAAGCAGAGAAAATGTCATGTTAAAACAATGACTAAATAAACAAAAAATAAAAAAAACAAGAAAGATATTTTCATAAAGAGTAAAACTGACCAAATTCCATTCTATTCTACATAAGGGGGAGGGGGGAATCTATAATACTACAAAACTGTTCAAGTAAAAGATGACAAAACTAAGAAGATGACTCTTCAACATGAAATTATATGATCAAATAGTACTTACTTTGTACTTGTAGGTAATTCTGAAGATAACTTACCAAGAATTTGGTGATGCCAATGGCTGGGTAGAGCATTGGTAGCTCAGGGAAGTGATTCGCTGTCAACTCAGAAAGCTCCCTCTATAGAAAATGAGACATGAAAATAAGTAATAACTATCAAATTACCACCACATCTTTCCTGATGGATTTACGACAAAGTATAAAGTTTTAATTACATTGCCTAAACATCGGTGATAAAAAGAAGAGTACCACTGCACAAAATAATTATTATGGTGTAAGAGATAGTAGTAATGTGATAATGATGGTAAAGAATAAGATGATGATGATGATAGTAATAGTACTAGTTATTAGGAGAAGGACAGAGGTATGGTAAAGCTGAAGATGGAGATATCTTATATTTATAAAGTATTGAAAGTGATAAGAATGAGATAAAACAAGAAATAATTGCATTAATTAAGATATTACAATCAGGAATCATACCAGTAGTGCATCTTCCCTCCGGTAGAGAGTCCAAAGCTTCTCTTGAATGATACGTATCTCTTCTGTAAGCTCAGCCATACACTTCACATCATGCTGATCTGAATCCTGTTTGAAAAAAAAAAAAAATAAAAGTTTTACGACTCCTTCAAGAAATCATTTATCAAGGAATTAACAATGGTGCGTACAGCATTAATTAGGCTTTCACTTAAGAAGAAAAATAAATAAAAAAACCTAGAAATGGGATTCATCATGAAAACGAATGTTTTGTCGAGATACTTAGCATAAGTCTGGAGAAGCCTTAGACAATGTGTGAAACTTAGGATGGACATTTGAAAAGTGAATAATTGAGGACTCGGATAAAGCATTAAGTAAAATGACACAACAATACAAGAAAATAATTTTCATAAAGAATTAGAAGATTTTACACTTAATCACTCATGTATGTTTTAAAATACCTCAGACGTAGTCTCTTCTACATAGAAAACAATCCATCCCTCAGATGGGATGTTCCATGAAGGCCCTGCGTAGAAGAGATTCACCACCTATGCATGTTAAGAACCCACTGCACTACTCAAAGAAGAGTAGGGGGAAACCCCTGGTTTAGTGGCACACCTGCACAACCCAATAAGTTATATCAGGAGGAGAGACCCAAGGGTCAGAGTGATTGAGTTTGCTTTTCCCATTCCTGGCCCAGGTGACATCAAATACTTTATAATAAACAATGACAAAAACAAAAAGGGGACTATAGGAAATAGGTGACACGATAATAAACAATAACAAAAACAAAAAGGGGACTATATACGAAATTAGGTAACACAACATTTGCTCCTGCGATAATTGGTGCTGTCTTAATTTCTCTGAAGACATAGGTTTAGGGCTGGGATAGTGGTTTCTGTTCAAAATGATGTGAGGAGAGTGTTTTAAGCTTAGTGTTAGGTATGGGGTTAGGTTTTTTTATTTTACTTAACATACAGATTTTCCATGGGATAAATTGTCGGCGGAGCAAATGTCATGGAACCAAGAAATAAAATCACCTCTTCCAAGTCTCTCTTATCAGCCATCTTGTGTCTAAGTCTGGATCTCAATCCTTTGATCTCTTTCATGATGGTCTGTAGACAGGATACATCAGGTCTGTTGTTTAGCCATGGATTCAGCTGGGCAGCCATTGCAGCAAAGTTCTCACACACTTGAGCAAGGCTTGCTAACGTCTGCTTCTCTTTGATGAGTGCTTTGACGAGAGCGCGTACGGTGGACGAGACGACTTCTACTTCACGCACATCCAGTTCCTGATAAAACACATTAAAAAAAGACAGAAAGATTGTCATCTGAAAACGCTAGCTGAGATCTGTTCAGGTACTCAAAGTTTTCACACACTTGAAAAAGGCTTGATGGTATGTGGTTCTATTTTTAACCCATTCGTGACAGGAGTTATTTAAAGCCTAATTTGATCAGCTTTTATTCTTCAAATTGGCAACACCAACATTTTTATTTTATTGCTACATTTTTCTTATAAAACATCATGTGTCTGAAATCAATATAAATTGACAGAATGTATGATGAGAAGTCATAAAGTTGCCAGTTTGCAGGGAAAAACAGTCATTTTAACATTTTCATCGCATTGCCAATTTAAGGATTTTAATGCTTATTTTCCTTTAAAAATATTTCATCATCAAACAACAAATATTGATGCAACAAAAATGGGCACAATATGTGTAGATTTTTTTGCTTTTTCTGCTGATATATTTGGTATAATATTTAGGGTTCTGCATCAAAAGTTATTAGACCAAACCACAAAATGTGGACCCTCTGTCACAGGATGGTTGTTAAATACACACCAAAGATGTCAAGTGATATTGTGCCTTGACTCAAGTATGCTGTACAGGAAATGAACTGGAATTCTCTGTCCTCTTTCTCCTCATAATCAACAGATTGAAAATTTGGTAAAATTATATTATGAAGCTGACAAAATAATATACTCAAGATTGATATTAGCTGCCTTCATGTACACAACTGACAAATGAAAGACGATGAGAGATTGAAAATTGTCTATTTTACCAAAATCGAATTGTATCCTAAGTATCAATGTAAACAGAATGTGTGATCTCCATCAAAGCAGAATAATACTAGACATGCACTATTATCTCTTTAAAAACTGACCCCTCTCCCCATCCTTTTCTTCTGTAAACAAATTCTATTTGTTTAATCTTTATGGAATGCACTTTTATCACCATACCTGCTTGGTCTTCAATGCATTGCTATCATCCAGCGCCACTGATGGTGCGTAACCATGGAGAGTGAATGTTAACTCTGTCTCCATAGCAACCAGAAAATCATCTCTCAGCTTGTCCACAGAATCCAGTGAAGGAGAGCAGATGTCATCAAACAAGAAAGACTATACACAACAGAAATATATTGTTAAAAGAAGTAATGAAACATTTCCTTTCTCAAACTGAAGACCGAGTAAAATTCTGCAGGAATTTGAAACACGCCATTTCACTGCTAGGAGTGTACGCACGGAAATTTGCCAATTTTTCTGACTCTACATCCCATTCATGAACACAAAATAATTTGGGACAGAATCTTTAATAATGGCTCTATAAATTCATTGCAAGAAGGCATCTTGAACAAAGAACAAACCATAGTCTACCTCCACTGACCTAACAGATTCTCATAAGATTTTAAGAAAGTTATGACTGAAATATAGAAACAATACCAATGACTCAACCCAAGTTAACCCTAATACTCCCGGGGGGGGGGGGCATTATGGCCCCCCCCCCTGTCGAATTTTTGTCGGTACTTCCTAACACCTCAATATTTCGAAACGAAATTTCATGACTTTTTTCTCTGATCCTTCCCGCACATTTTGAACCAAATTTATGGCGATTGGACCTACCGCACGGGTGTCAGATTATGTTTACCGAACACATGTCACTGAAATTTCGCTATTTCTCTATGTGACTGTGTATAACCCTATGGACAAAATCAGGAGCTTTTCCAATTTATGTAAATACTTTTCTAGTAAGTATCATCGTTTCAAATAGTGTAAATTATTACCACATACACACACACACACACACACCCTCACACACCCACACACACACACCCACATTCACACACACCCACACCTACACATACGCATCTGAATCTTTACATAAAACGCTTGACGAAAAACAAGGAAATACATAAGAAAATTGAAAAACAATAAAATACATAAGAAATAATTACCACAACCTATCTTTTTCTTTCAGGAATTGATGAGGGAGTTATGAAAGACATTTGTACCAAAAATTGCTATTCCTGAGGCTTTATTCAGTGAGAAATACCAAAATCTATGATTTCTCGCATAAATTAGCATAAATTAATTTAAAAAAAAAAAAAAGGACTTTCGTAAATTTAGCTATACAACTTTGTAGATTACATAATTCTTGACCCTTGTGCAAAATTTTGAGGCAATCGGGCGACCCATGGCCGAGATCTCAGGGGGGTCATAATAGCCCATAATGGCCCATAAAGGTCACGAGAGGAGAGAGAAGGAGAGAAAAGAAAGAGCACCCTCAAGGGGAGGACAGAAATAGAGAAAATAGAAGAGAAGCAGAGAAAGTATTACAGCACAATGAGCACAACGAGTAGAAATAGCAGTCAATTTTACCTTGTTCATGTTGGTGAGCAACTCACACCATTTCATTCTCAGTTCATTAGTCACATCACGTAGAGGAGTTATCTTGTCACATCTCTCTTCCTGTATAACAAATTTAGAGAAGTATGATTAGCATCAATATCATATCAATAACATACATTTTAACCCATTCGCGACAATGGGTCCACGTTTTGTGGTTTGCCGTGTTTGCAAGAAAACTAGAAAGTTTGGTGACCTCAAACTTCGCCTGCCGATAAAGAATAATTTTGGCCAATCAGAGCACTCATTACTTCGTCTTAGGACCGACCCATTTTAGCCTGATGAATTTTAGAAGACCCTTTATTGGACATTTCACCTCAAAAACGTACGAGCCTGCGATGAATATTCATAAATGTTTTGTTCTCGCCACAGTTACCTAGCAACACGGGCATTTTCGCGGGTTTTCGGCGATATCGATAGCACCTCTTACGATACCACTCATTATTCGCATTTCAGTTAGATTCCGGACTGCCCAGCTCGCCCAATTTCTCCTCTATTTTATCCTTTGTGCTCTTCTGTTCACTTCTTCTTCTTTTTTTACACTTTTGTGTCGGAAGGTTTTGTCATTTATTTCATTCTGGTGGATACGTAGTTTGTGATTATATTTGTTTGCAGTGAAAATCTGGTGAGTTTTAGGTGACTTGAGTGAATCAATCGCACGAACCTTTTCGTGTACAATAAGTATGTGACTGACTGCGAGTGCGAGTGTTGTGTACAGTGTATATGCCGTAGTGTCTGCCTGCTTGTGTAGTGCGTATATGCAGTAACGAGTGTTGTGATTTCGCAGATTTGCGTTTCTGCCCTGTCATTTTAGCTTTGAGTTTGTTTCTAACTCACTCACTCCTGTGTCTGTTTGAGTGAATTTAGAAGTGGTTGTTTGTTTTATTACGATTATCTGTGTGGCTTTTCCGATTTTGTTTGATTTTATTTGACCCGAGAATCTCGTGAAGGAGCGAATGTTTTTATTGACTGTTGTCTATGCGTGTGTGCATTGACATTGTAGTGAGTGAGCGACTTTGTGTCTCGCCCGCGCCTAGCCTGTCATTGTTGTATGTGAGTTTGCGTTGATTTGTTACTCAGTAACAGTCCCATACGTTGTTATTTTTTGGTGTAAGTCTAGATCTACCATCTAGAAATTTCTAATCTAGCGTTCGAAGTTTTGTTACACAACAGTCCCATGATACGTTAGTTTTTGTTTCTTGCAAGTTGTAACAGAGTCAGTGTATTATTATGGCCAATCTTTTGGATGATCAGAGTGATGCTGCTGGATATTTGGATGTGTTTGGTTTGACTGATGATGAAGAGGGTGAATTTGACGGTTTTCATGCTGATGAAATAGAGATTGGTGTTGATGATGATTTGGATGTTGATGCCGATATTAGTGTTGTGGATGTGTTGGCAGGTGCAGGCGAAGGCGATGATCAGGCTAGGCGTGATAGGGATGTGTTCGCAGCTGTAGATGATGATGGTGACGATGATGTGGTTATGGAATATGTTGGTGATGATTCCGACTCTGACACCGATCCAGACGGAGAGTGGACAAGAAATGTTCACTATGTTCCTCCCCGGGACTTCGCCGGTCCTGCTCCCGGACCAGCTACTCAGTTAGATGCTACAAAGAGCGAGCTGGATTTTTTTTTCTTACTTTTTCCTTTGGCACTTATCCAGCTTCTGGTCCGGGAAACCAATCGGTATGCCCAGCAAAAACGGGCTGCCAATCCAAATCTTCGTCCATGGACAGCGGTGTCATTGTCGGAAATGAAGAAGTATTTGGGTATTCGCGTGTACATGAGTGTGGTTCCTCTCCCGACTTTGCGCATGTATTGGAGTACCGATGAAGTTTTTGGTTTCTTCTACCCCAAGAAGGTCATGACACGGATGCGTTTTGACGAAATTAGCACTAGTTTTCATGCAAATGATAGGGAACAAAACCTCCCTAGGGACCATCCAAATTTCGACAAGCTTTTTTTGGTTAGGCCAATTCTCGATGCAGTTCTGTCAAATTGCTTGCGCGAGTACAACCCGCACCAAAATTGCTCTGTTGATGAGGCTATGATTGCCTTCCGTGGCTGTCTTGGGTTTCGCCAATACATGCCAAAGAAGCCGACCAAGTATGGAGTGAAAGTGTGGATGAGGGCAGATCCTGTGAATGGTTATGCAAATGAGTTCCAGGTTTACACTGGAAGAGTGCAACGTGAGGTGCAAGAGAGAGGACTGTCTGCCCGTGTTGTGCTTGATCTATGTGAGAGGCTTCGGGGGAGGAATCATGTGATCAACGTGGACAATTATTTTAGTTCCGTTGATCTGTTTGAACGATTGCGTGCTATGGGGATCTATGCTCGAGGGACGGTTCGAATGAATCGAAGAGGTTTGCCACGGGACATCCTTTCCAGGGCTCCTCTGAGGGAGCAAGGTGACTGTAACATCGCTCAGAAAGGGAGCATGTCGGCCTATGCCTGGAAGGACAAACGTGTGGTAAATCTCATCTCTACAGCCGATGATCCCACCAGGGGGGAAGTTGTGCAGAGGACGCAGCATGATGGTAATAAGAGAGAGGTTGCTTGTCCCCAGGCCCTCCAGCAGTACAACATCTTCATGAATGGTGTGGATCGTGCAGACCAGAAAAGAACGGAGCTCCCAACTGCACGCAAGAGCAGGAGATGGTGGGTCTACCTGTTCTGGTTCCTCTTCGATGTGTCTGTGTCAAACGCTCTGGTTTTGATGAACGAATCAGCAGCACATCGTAGAGTGAACCGGGGAGGTAACCATATACCATACACCATGCTGGAGTTTAGACAGCAGCTCTCTAAGCAGCTCATGGCCAGGACACAAGATGACGATGACGAGCAAGATCAGGAAGATGAAGAACACAGTCATCGCATCCAAGGTGGGGAGAAGCGACGTCGTTGTCAGGGATGTAAGAATGTTGGTGTAAGGTGTGAGACAAAGACGTCCTGTTCCAAGTGTGATGTGGTGTTATGTGCGAAGAGGTTTGCCCAGTACCATGGTTGGAAGTAGTGTTGATGCTGCAAAGTGTGTGAAGGACTATTCTCAGGTCATTTAATTTTTTTTTTTTCAGTGCAATTATAGATTTCATCTGCCAATACTTGCCTGTAAATATGTAAATAATGTATCAATGGAAATGATAATTGAAATTAAATTTCATAATTTGTGAATTGCAATTGTAATTATATGTATATTTCTGCTTTGTTGACAATGAAATTGAATTTCATAATTTGTGAATTGCAATTATATGTATATTTCTGCTTTGTTGACAATGAAATTGTATTTTGTAATTTGTGAATTGCAATTGTACTGTGGAGTGAAAAACCAATAAAGAGAACCTGCTGTGCAGGTGTTTCCTTTTCCTTCTTTCTTCCTTTTCTGTCTTTCTAAAAGACATTTGCCCTCTTGGCCCTTATGAAGAAAAAAAAAATCCCAATTGCCATGTAAAGAAAGGACATGAATACATTTACTAACACTGAAAACACTGAATACAAATTACTAATATTTTTTTTCTCCTAACTATGATCTTTCGGGGAGGGTTTTTTGTTTGTGGAAAAAAAAATGTGGTACATGTATTGGAGGCCCAGAATTCAAAGGGAAGGCAGTTTCTGAATTTGTGGCTAAAAATAAGAATGAAATTTATTGGAAAAAAAAAGAAGGAAAAGATATGATTGGGGTACGGAAAAAAAAAAATTATTAAAAAAAATGCTGGGGGTGCATGTGCTTTCTGAGACCTTGTAGAAAGGCTAATGTGATTGGATTGATCTGGCAAAGCAGCTTTATTAGTTTAGATGAATTTATACAGAACAGGGAATTCTATAGTACATACTGACAAAAGCAAATCTGATACTCTAAAAATTATAGTTGTGAAAAAATATAATGCAAGGCACAATTGATCACTTGCCTCTTGGGATTACAAACTTATTTATCCATATTTCTGCAGTTCTACAATATCAGTAAGAATAACAATTGAAAGGGAAATTATGCTCGAGATCATCCCTTCACAATCATTTCCCACCAGTGTTATTGTTTATTTTTTCGAGGAGAGACACAGAAAGAGTGGGGTGTCCTTCAGTCATGAACTGCCCTAAATTCCTGGTCACTTGGCAACGTCTACGAGACTTCAGTAGTATTTTACAATTTCCAGACCTTGGTAAAGACTATGCCTAAATTTGATCATAATTCTCTAGTAATAACAGCTCATGATAGATCGAAAATTCAATAATTGTACTTCCTTTTTATATGAAACCACTATAATCCTCCTCACTTCGTTCAGTCAGATAATAGAAGAACTATTTCCAAGATTTTTCCCAATTCATGACTGAATGACGAAACTACGTTGGTATGCTCTGCACGTGGAGTGTACTATGACTCATCACAGCCAAGGCCTTTTTCCCACGCAAGGCCTTCCACTATCGCGATACCGATAGCAGAGTTCTTTCAAGTCTTTTGCTTAGATATACCATTTCGAGACAGGGTGAATGATAAATCCAGGACAGAAACAAAGACTTATAAAACTTCAAGCAAGGTAATTCTAGTAATTATAACAAAATGATAGAATTTTATATAAAAGAAAATTAGATAAAATCATTCAGTTTACGACTTTGGTGTACTAGATTCTTTACTTATTGGTTGTTACTTTCTAATCCCCCCCCCCTCACACAGAGTAGACGAACCCAAATATCACGCCCCGCCGGCGTGTCTGGCTAATGAGGGCAATACTATTTTTTCAATAGGTGCGGGTAGTTATGAATGACAAACAAACGAATAAGATAAGACAATTCTGATTATAAGAGAGTAAATTTCATTATTTTTTTCACATCAAAGAATATTATATTTTCGATGGCTTTTTTTATATGGCATTTTGTTTCAAATGATTGTTGCAAAACACAGTCATTTAGTATGAGAGCAGTCCCTCTAAAATGGGCTGTCCCCGTGGGTGAGTGTCGTGTTCCTAGACTTGTAAATAAGTCTGGGCTAGTGCTTGTGTTGCCGTACGGAAGAGTGGCATTCCCGATCCCTTTTTAGAAAATCATTGTCGCGAATGGGTTAATATCCAACAAAGCGAAGTTTCTAAACAGCATGACTCATAGCTTATGGGTACATAACAAAGAAGTACTTCTCGAATGCCGTGTGCATTCAAATCAGTAGCCAAACCAAGATGAATTTCAAGCAACATTAGCATTTAACATGGTGGATAATGAGTGTCTGACAGGAAAACAATATCATGAACATAATTATTTTGAGAAGATGGATTATCATTTACTTATTGAAACCACATGTTGGATTTCACACACAGATTCATCCTCGATGAGATGCTTGTTCTGTACTCACCAGCCATGCTTGGTATTCATCAAAGCACTCCATGTCAGCGACACTATGGTCTGGTTTAAGGACCTTGGTAGGGTCTAGGTAGGATTCATATTCTGATTCCAACTGGTTTACCATTGTCTATGAACACAAACATGAAATAATGAAAAACTAAAGCAAGTTGGAAACCACGTACATAAAACAGCACCACTGATCTAAAACAATCTTATATGAGTTATCTATTAGGTACATCCAACGAACTGTTAATAAGGGGGGGTCATATCAGAAATCAGAAATTGACGTCTCTTATACTGCCAGTCCCCAAACCTTTCCTCAAAATCTTTATTAGTACCATAAAAAAAATTCATGTTAATCAAAATAGGCTTGATGGTTAACGGACATTAAGAAAGAAAACTAAGAACATAAAAAAGGCCAATAGGAGCACAAAACTTCACTTAAAATTTCCTAACACATCATCTGAGATAGAAATATTACATAGGCAGAAAAAAATAGATGGACTTATAATATGTATATGTTTACACTGACACATATTCGTTAAACAGATTACTATTTCAGCTCTTTTATAACCTACGTCAATATCTTTCAGTCGCTTGGCGATTGGCAACTTCCTGACATCCTCCAAGAAATTGGTGAGGGCTTTATAGGCCTCATGACGGGCATCATTCCTATTCAACATTGCATCGGCCAACTCCTCCTGCAAGAGAAATCAAAGTTACACAAAGAGAATAAATCAAAATAGATGCATTGATATTTCTCTAAGCATAAACTACAGGATAATATCAGCTAAGATATCTCATTCCATCTTCCACAGGAAAAAACATCATAATTTTCAACTTTTCTGTATGCTCATGACATGCAAGCCAAGCACTGAAGTTTGCACTTGGACAAGCCACTCCAATAGTACAGTATAAGCACTACAGAAGCTTGGTGGTCTCTTCTTTTGAATTCAAACCAAAATTATCAATTTAAGTGTACAGATGAACTATAAGCACTGCACATTGGTCACACATCCATGCTCGGGTAGATAATTTGTTGCCTGGCTGGCAGAAGGGCACACCTATGCAAAATTACAAAGTCCTGTTCAAGTTAATGCCCTTATGCCACCCTGCCGATTCACTTTGCACTCCAATTAATGCCCTTCTGCCAGCCGGGCAACGATTTTTCTTCACAGATCACTGGAACAATGTACCATACCATCATTATTACCTGTGATTGAAGGTTTTGTAAGATCTGTTGCATACTCTCCAGTTCCTGTAGTTTGATACCAACTGGTTCTGAGTCTGGGATCAAACTGATGATATCACCTTTCTCCTTGGTAGGACTACCCTCTACGAATGGATGGAGTCTCTTAGCAGCAAGGTCAATGGCCAGCTGGATGGTGTTCTTGCTCTCTGGGTCTATTGAGAAACCCATCCTGTAAGGGAAAGAAACAGAATGACTTGAAGATACTTACAAAGCAAATACACTCTCACCGCAATCTACCCAACAGTTAGTACATGCTTTTGTTACTTCACATCTTGATAACTGCATTTCATTACTCTTCCGATTACCTTCCAACCAAATCAGTCGACTGCAAAAAGTTCAGAATGCTGCTGCTCGCCTTGTGACAAACTCTAGAAGGTCATCACATATCACTCCTATCTTGAAATCTCTTCACTGGCTCCCTGTTCAACAGCGTATACTCTATAAGATTTTACTTTTAACCTATCAAGCACTCAATAATCTAGCTCCAGAATATATTTCATCCCTTTTGTCACCCCATTCTGCAGGTCGTTCAGGTTTACGCTCATCAAATAATGCTAGGCTTAAAGAAATACGTACTAAAAGAAATTGGGGGGATAGAGCATATGCATCAGCAGCTCCTTCCTTGTGGAATAAGTTACCTCTTTCTCTTCAAACAAGTAACTCCCTTTTCACTTTTAAAACTAGGCTTAAAACTTATCTAATGCTTAATGCATATTGTTAAATATCCTTGTGAGCTTACATTTAAACACAACTTTCGTTTTTCATCTTATGTAATTGAAATTGTCTTGTATGCGCCTTGAGCATCTCTTGAGATGGATATGTTGCGCGTTATAAATATTGTCATTATTATTATTATTATTATTACACAACAGTGAAATAGAGTTAACATTATTATTTCAAGATGACCAAAAAACATTTTCATTTTTTTGCTCAGCATAAGCAATGTTATCTTACTGGTACTAACAGTTTTCAAGCCAATACCTGGTACCTATAATCTTCTGAAAGCTCTTGGCTAGATGTGAGCAAATCACCACCAAGTGACCAAATCACCACCAAGTGACCACCATCATTATCACCACCACCACCACCACCACCACCACCACCACCACCACCACCACCGTCACCACCATCACCACCACCATCACCACCACCATCACCACCACCACCATCACCACCACCACCATCACCACCACCACCACCACCACCACCACCACCACCATCACCACCACCACCACCACCACCACCACCGTCACCACCATCACCACCACCACCACCACCACCACCACCGTCACCACCACCACCACCACCACCACCACCACCACCGTCACCACCATCACTACCACCACCACCACCACCACCACCACCACCACCACCACCACCGTCACCACCATCACCACCACCGTCACCACCACCATCACCACCACCACCATCACCACCACCACCACCATCACCACCACCACCATCACCACCACCATCATCACCACCAGCACTACAACCACCACCACCACCAGCTTCAATGATAGTAATGAAGTCCTACCTAGCATCTTTGATCCTCTGGAAGCTCTCAGCTAGAGGAGTAAGATGGGTCTGTAGAACACAACTCATCCTCTCAGATTCTTCCTCTTTCTTCTTATCTGCCTCAGTCTAGATAAATGATATGTAAGTTTATATATCAAATTAGTGCTTATTACATGAATCATAATATATCTCTGTACTATGTCATTAATTACAGTCCGACCTCGCTTATCCGGCCTCATCAGTATAAGTGAAATGGCCGGATATGAGAGTAATAATAATAATAATAATAATAATATACAGTTCTTGTATAGCGCATATCACATTATGATATAACGTCTCTATGCGCTTCCAAAGGACTTGGATATTATTACCCTGGCTTTAGCCCGGCAGCCGCCAGCGCGCAAGCATTTCAAGGAATAAATTCCTGCCAGGTACCCATTCACCTCACCTGGGTTGAGTGCAGCACGATGTGGATGAATTTCTTGCTGAAGGAAATTAACGCCATGGCTGGGATTCGAACCCACGACCCTCTGATTGAAAGACGAGAGTCAGAACCACCAGACCACGACGCTTCCATGTAGTGGGACACCTTTTCTATGAAAATTTATAGGTTAGAGCCATCTATTTGCTGTAAAATATCTATTTTCTTGGTGTTGTGGTTGACTATAAATGATCAATAATATCTTTCTGTTTGGACGAGATGAAAACAAAATAAAATGGAAAATTGCCCACGTTTCCATCTCCCAGGCTTTTAGGTGAATTGGATGAAGAATAAAAGAGGGAAGCTGGCCGGGAGACACGGCCTGGTTAATGGAGGAGTCCGTATAAATGAAGGCTGGATAAGCGAGGTTGAATTGTATCTCACCATTTTATCTACATAACCCATTCGTGACAGAGTGTCCATATTATGTGGTTTGGTTTAATAACTGTGGATGGACAGCCCTACAATCATACCAAATACAAGAAAAGCAAGAGCAAAGAATTATGCACATACTGCTTTGGTTGCTTCCGTATTTCGTTGTTCAATGCTGAAAATATTTTAAAGGACGTAAGCACTAAAATCCTCAAATAAGCAACGCAATGGAAAATTATTTTAGTTTTATACTGTACAACATCATCAGGTATTATTAAACCAATGGCATCTGACTATGTAACCAATGATCTTGAGGAAGAAGAAACCATACCTTGTAACGCACAAGCTGTTTTTGTAAGATAAACTTATCATCTTTAAGTTGGTCCAGGACATCTTCAAGATTTTTTAGTCTGGTCATCAAATCAGCCATCTCTTTGTTGTTATGTTGTTGATGAGCTTTGTGTCCTGCAAACATTGATAGATACAGAACAGTTCACTGTTAAGTGTTGGTAAAAATATGAAGAGCATTCAGAAATATATTTTTTAGTTTTTCAGTTGTAACCCCCAGTTCAGCTGTTAAGCTCACTTAACAGTATAAGTACAGATTGTAACAGCTATACTTTAACCAGACCTGGGCCCCATTTCATAAAACCTGTCATTTATTTTATTTTATTGCAGTATAAGAAACATTGTACATGGCAGCCTTAATTTACATCAATAATGAGTGGCACAAAAGTACTACACAAAAAACAATAGTATTTAAAAACATTAAAATAGAACATTCATAACGAAACTCTAGATACCTTATTCACAGAATACTGAAGGTAGGATAAAGAAATTGGATGTGAAAAAGTAAACATTTTATAATACGATTATTTTTGGAATATATTACGAATAGTGCTACAGGGAATAATCTGGTTTTACACGCTTTAACTTAAGGTATTGGCCAATGGGCGTAAGCAGATGTAAGTGTGGATATGGAAACAAAGATTGGGGACATATAATTCATACAAGTTGAGGGGAAAAATGAAATTAAGGCGTTACCTTCTATTACTGGCAAACAAAGATAAATTGTAATACAACACAGGTACTGTGATTAAAGAATCCATCTTTAAAAAGAGTAAAAGTATGCTAGTATAAAAGAATAAATAACAAATGGTCCAAACAGCTTCACAAGATATTTGCTGGAAATAGTGAAAATAAGGTAGAGTTTTCCACACCACAAGACACAACTGGCAACAGCTATACAGCACCCTCATCATTAGTAACAACTGCCACATTTCTATGACAAATTTGCTCTAAGCCAATCAGACACAAGGATTTCAGCAGCTATAACAGATATTACTACTTGTTATCAGTAACAACTGTCACATTTCTATGACAAATTTGCTCTCAGCCAATCAGATGCAAGGATTTCAGAAGCTTATAATAGTTATTGCAACTTGTTATTGATAACAAGTTTTATGAAACAGGGTAACTTCATACAACTTCTTCCTACTCACCATTCATGCCATTCACATCTCCACCACCCTGCATTTCCTTGTTCTTCCACGGGTTCCCAGCTCCACCTCCACCACCAGCCGATGGAGGAGGAGGCCTGGAGCTTGCCTGGACCACTTTCTCCTGGTAGCCTGGAGCAAACTTCTTATTGAGAGTGTGTGCCACATTGATATCCTTGTGGAAGAGTTGCACAGGTAAGGAGTCATCTTCCTGAGGTTTGATGCCTTCAGCAATGATGATCTTCAGCTGCCCACTGGCATCCTCATCAGTGCTAAGGGAACTGAGGAATGTGTACGCCTGGTATGGAACCAAAGAATGCAAGAGAATAAAAAAAATTAGTGATCAATACATTAAAAGGGGGAAAAACTTCTACCTTGCCTCCTAAGCAGAGCAATAATTCTAAGCATAGCACTAACCCTAAGAAAGTAAAGTAATTTTTTACATCAAATTTTCTCAGCTCTCCATATATTTTTGTTTATTTTGTTTATTTTTGTTTCTGAATTTTTATTTTTCATTTTTTGGGGCAGGGGGGGGGGGGGGTCACTCTGCTTAAAAAATCTATGGGATCTCTCTCTCTGATCCCTATCTGAGCATGCAAAATGTAGATGCATGCTTGCCTTGGTTATATAGGCTGCAGATAAATTAGTGAAATAGTGAAATGTCCACTGGCAAGTTAAGTTCATTTGCTAGGAAGCTGCAGTTTCACGGGCAACCATACTTCTCTTAGCTCACTTTTATCTTAAATAACTGTATGGTGAATACCTCTTGTATCATGTACAGAAGCACATGCTTCTAAACAAACCTGATTTGCTGCATCGGATGAAGAATCTTTCAACAATGGAGCAACACCAATAATCTTAATCTTCTGAGCTATGGGACTGATGTTTGCTAGTTCATCTGAGAGTTGTACCATGGTTTTAACATCAACCTCAGCACTGTTGCCATAGTCTATGTACAGCACCTGAGCCTGGGAAAGGAAGGGAAGGGAAGGAAAAGGGTGCAACAGCAAAAGTTTATTTCACCATCACTAATCCACAAGTATATCGTCCGTTCAGAGCCAGAAGGGGGTTAAGTGTGAATAAAATTATATAAGTTAACGCCCTTCTGGCTCTGAACAGACGATATGTACTGTGTAGTCACCAAAACAACTGCAGACAAATTCAATTACAATGGCTTTTGATAACCATTTCTCTTTTGAGAAACTTGAGAGGTGACATACAGGTAAGAGGAGGTGCGAGGTGCGAGAGCTCAGTTGGTAGAGCACTGATCTTATAATTTGGTGACCCAGGTTCCAAACCAAGTTGATGCTCTAGTGCCCTTTGGTAGGGAATTAATCCTCATTTAATACCAGGTCCTTCGGGGAGGACTTCGGTCCTCTACTTGCTTACTTGCAAGCATGCATGCTTTCTTAGACTTCTTATCATAAGTCGGAGCCCAATTTTAGTACCTTCCCCCCTCAGTTTCTTTTGGTCCAGTATCCTCCTGTTCCTCCATGGACAAAACAACAGAGGATCGAGAAAGACGAAGTGAATTCCCGGGCGCGGGGAAAGACGATAGAAACCAATGGACACGACTTTTGATAAGGTGCCTTAGCAGCCAACTAAAACAAAACCTATAAACATAAACATCTTGCCAACATTCAAATAAAATTGGTTGACAATGTGATGCAGTTAGATTCTACCGGTCATATCCTTACCTTGTTCTGATTATGATTGATCACACGACAACGATACCAAGCACCGTCCTCTTGAAAGATAGCACCATAGATCTAAAAAAAAAACATGGATAGATGAACTCAATGATTTGGTCTAGAAATGTTTCACAAAAGAATGTATCATGCTAAATGCCCATCTTCTCCATTATACATGAGAAAACTACACATTCTGTGCAGCTTGGATCTTTATAACATGTGTTGTGTCAAATACATTTTCCCATGATATATCCTGAGCTGGAGACAAGCTGCACCTTCGGAGATAATGGATAAACATGAAATTTTGTGTACAAAACATATAGAGAATCGTCCTTCAAAACCTGCCATTTTGAAGCAACATTGCCAATTTGAGGATCGCCATAGGAAATAAATTGAGACTTTTCAAGCTTTCATAACTTTCTCATTTCATAAATGATTTTGATGGAACTTTTTGAAAATTGCTTCTCTCTATCCTCTCTTCATTAAAATTTTTTCTAGGGTTTTTGAATTTTTTCCATTTTCCCCAGGGCTCCATTCTCATTTAATGACCACACAAAAGTTGAAATTGGCATCTAATGGAGCAAATACGACAATCATTCACTTTTTCTTTTGCACGACATAATTTGACTAAGCTACGTCACTGACCTTTGTCCTGTCATGTAGCAACTCATGTAGTCTATGTGCAGAGGAACAGTATTCCTGAAGTTTGGCCATGATGACAGAGAACTTCTCCAGATTTTCTCTGTTGAGTGCCTGGACATACATGGTGTGTGGGTCTACCACATGGGTGATACTCACCACCTCCTACAAGATCAATAAGAAATCAAAACATATAGCATATTAAAGGAGAATGCAACCCAGACATCAGTGTGCTTCCAGTGAATGAAGAACAAAAAGAGTAAGCAGTGAAAGTTTGAAGAAAATCGGACAATCTGTTCAAGAGTTATGAACTTTCAAAGTTTAAGTAAATCCTTATTATGGGGATCCTTGAATTGGCAACTTTGCCAGCATCTGTGATGTCATCATGGACAACTCTCCATTCATTTTGTACACAAAATTTAACATTTTCTTTATTTTCAAGAAAAATAAAAATTCTTTTAATCCATTGCTTGAGTATGACATGGCTATATCAATTCTGCAGGCATTTTGGGAAGAATTTTGTTGATTCCTGACTTGAAATTTCATATAAATCAATTTTTTTGAAAAATTATGTACAAAATGAATTGAGAGTTGTCCAAGATGACATCACAGATGCTGGCAAAGTTGCCAACTCAAGGATCCCATAACAGGGATTTACTTAAACTTTCAAAATTCATAACGCTTGAACCGACTGTCCGATTTTGCTCAAACTTTCACTGTTTACTCTTCTTGGTCACCTTTATTCACTAAGAGCACACTGATGCCAGGGTTGCATTCTCCTTTAATGTTCCATTTTGTGTTTCACAAATACAGTTGATACATGTTACAAGTATGTCAATCCAGCAGCAAAAGATAAAGCCTGTGTGCAGCTGTTATACCAAACCCAGGAGGCTTGATGCAACAGGTGCACACATGTTCACAGAGAGCTGAAAAATTGTCAAGAATTTTGTTGATAACAGTCTCAATTGATGTTGATAGTAATAAGCACTGTTTCTCTTATAGCACTATTTCGTCGCTGAGGTGACAAGACCTTGTATCTCAATTTTTGGTGAAATTTAGTTTTTTTCATAATCTTTAACGTAGGAACACTTAAAATGTATTTTCAAACTCTCACATGCCCATCTGCAAAGATTAGGCCACTATTATTAAATGAAACTTGACCGCCTCCATTGACTGTAATGCTACTTAAGGGAGCCATGTTTTAAGGCTCTCCTGAACATTCAACATTTTTGAGATACAACGTTTTGTCGCCCCAGCGGTGATACGCAATTTAAAACTGAAGAAATAAACCATTCATGGAACAAATTAAGACATCAGGGTATTCAAAATGCTAAGAATATAATACAGTTAACTACAATGAGAACAGATACATGTTTAAATGCTTTTGGAACAGTTGAAAGAAAGAATCGGAGCGTAACTCACAAGGCATCCCATTCCAAACAACTGGACTACTGCAATAAAAACTTCATTTACCTATCTTTGAATTTATTCTAGGCATATAATGTTGTGTCTGTAGTTGAGCGAGGATTGTATATATGGACTGACTGGGAGATTGTAGCAAGAAAAACAAGATTTTACTACACATTACTACACATGAAAACTACGATAAAATATTAAGTTACCTCATATCCCTGTAGTTTCTTCATATCTTCTGTTCCTATAAGGAAAAGCACAAGAGAGAGAGAGAGAATAGATTAATGTTACACGTATAACCAACATATATACTAACTTTTAATTCACGAGAGATAATAAAACTTGCTTGAAAATGTGGCTACATACATCTTCACTGAGAGTAAGCATATCTTAAGGTTTTCAACATGAAGAGTACTTTCTATAAGCCTCAAAACACAATATGAGATTTGAATGCAATCTATATTTTGGAATTTGAATATCACTGAATATGAAAAAAATGAAATGAAAAGTCTTAAGTTATTGGGCTTCCTAGTGGTAAATGCATGTAATGTTAACCCACTGACTGCTGAACTAATTCATTCCCATAGGCTTAATACACAGATCACACATTTCCAGTCACCAATGAATTAAAGACATTGGATAACATTGTTATGATTTGAAAAAATCTCATTTTGCAACTTGAAAATGGGATAAATGTTAGAGTTATAGTGTAAAAATACCAGTCTGAAAGTTTCAGAGTATAATATCCACGGGAAGTATTTTAAATATTAGAAATGTGAACCAATGTTTGAAAAATATATGAGGGTCGGTTGCATACATGTAGACCAAACATAAGAAGTGCGCATGCGCGCATGAGTCAACGGACTGCACTGTGTGTATTGACGTATCATGCAGTGGAAGGCAGGTAACAGTATTTTTTAATTCGTGCAAACGGTCCTCTTAGTTCATTGTCGCGGTTTGCGGCTAACTTACAGCTTTTCATTCCAAATAATGGTTGGTTTCAGGGTTTATGAGTACAAATACAAGTACTCATACACATGTTTCATCTTAGTTTGAGAATTTTTTAAATCAGCTGCTCACAAAGTTAGCCAATGCCTTTAAAAGGAAAACTGCAGTTTGTCTAGGCAACCCCTAGCAGCCTTTCAGGCAACTCAAAGGTTAAATCAACATTGAATGACAACATCAATCCAACCATGTACCTCTATTATTCTGAGGAGCAGGTCCATTCCAGTTCGGGTTTAGACGTCCAGGGTTGGTCAACAGAGTCCTGCAAAATCATGAAAGTTTACCCCATTATGAAAGTTTACCCCATTATTTGTGCAGCAGAAAGTTTTGCTCAAGACTCATGTCTTTTATCAGATATTTGAACGCCAACTTTATTGGAGGAGTCTGCACCTTTGAATGTTTTTAAAACAGATATATGGCACCATACAAATACTGTGAATCATCATCAGGATATATAAAAAAAGAATACTAAGAAACTAATCCTCTTTCATTTAAGAAAGTTATCAGGGTAAAAAGAGAGATGGGTTTTCTGGCCAGAATACCTCCAACCATATCCAAGCTCAGGCACCATAGAACATAGGATTTAATCTCCATTCAACACACAGCCAAAGTTTACCTTTAATCATTGCTTTCAGGGAGTTTGATGACAAAATACAATGCCCTATTAACACACCTGCTAATCCCATGGTTTGCACTTAATCTACCCTTTTATAAAGCACCTGCTAATCCCATGGATTACACCTAAACTACCCTTTCATAAAGCAACTGCTAATCTCATGGTTCACACCTAAATTACCCTTTCAAAAAGCACCTGTTAATCCCCCAATTTACCCTTTCATAAAGCAAGGTCAATGGATGTACTGTACACAGTTATACAACTGTAGGCACTCATAAACTAGCAGCTACTGAAAGTATAATTGGCTAAGCCAGTATTAAAGCAAAGAGCCCATGAAACAAAACGTCTAGAGAAGTACAAGTTGCCACTAAAAAAAAAAAAAAAAAAAAAAAAAAAAAAAGGACCGCCACAGGTTATTCTTTAGGGCAATAAACATGTTTTTTCTTTCTTTTTTTCTTTTTTCTTCAAATGCTGGTATATTTACCTCTGCTCATGGGTACACATTGACAATCTGCATAAATTCTGAAAAGATGCCAGTTCATATGAACACAACATCTACTGATAGAAAAATTATACCCATCTACAACTGAGGTATAAAAACAAAGCAGAGAGAGAGAGAGGGTAGAGAAAGGGAGAGAGATTAATTTCTTACTTCTTGCTTTTCTCTGATCTTCGGACAGTCAGTATTCGTCCCTGGACCACTTTCCCTTGACATGCCTGGATAGCAACATCGACTGAGGCATTATCTTCAAAGTTCACAAACCTAAATTATGAAGAAAAAAAAAAAGCAACAACAAAATACAACAAAATAATTAATAAAAGTCAACTGTCAAATCTATTCAATTTTTCACCTTGCAAATATGAAGTTAACTGCTGTCACATGATGACAAAGGTCTCAAAAGTTTAAAAGGTGTTTATCTTTTTTTTTTTTTTCTGTTACTTAAAGAGTGTTGTATCTTATTTGTCTTTAAAAGCTTAAAATAGATAATTAAAAAACAAAGAAACCAGGGGGAAGATGGAGGAGACAATGAAAGTTTTAAAGGGTGCTTTAATATCTCATTTTTCTTTTATAGACTGTTATATTGGTTTTCTTTTAAAGCTTAACTTTAATTCAGTATAAGAAAGCTAGGGATGGGGGCAGGGTCAAAAAGTCTCCTAAACAAGTCTCTACAGTTGCAAATAACCAGATGAAGATGAACCACACAATTTTTCAAACATTAAAATAATATTCACAGATTTTAATTTAATACAAATTATTGTTTAATTGTACATGACACTGTCTGCATGTTACATCCCAGTCAAGGAGTTTATGCAGTTCATCATCAGAACCAGAAGCTTTCTCATAAAATATCGAATTGACCAGAAAATGCATCTTAAAAAATCCTTACCCATATTTAAACATTTGTGTTCCATCCTTAGATTTTCCATCTTTCAGGACCGCTGATTCAATGGCACCCATCTCAACAAACAATTGGTGGAAATCATTCTAGTAGAAAAACAAAATGATTAGGATTAGGCTCTGAGGCTTATGTCTTTAGAAATCTGTCACATGCATTAATATTCATATGCACTTGCAAGAAATTGGCATTTGAGCAATGTTAAAATATGAGTATTTCAAGCTTTAAATGAAAGGAAACCTACCTGGATCTTTATTATGACATGATATTAAATTTGGTCTTAGTTCAGTGTTGCCCTAAATATTCTCCAAATCTTGCTTACTAATGTTTTCCTTCAACATCACTCCAACCAATTAAGTATCATCTCAGGGGAGCATTTTTATGCTGGGTTGTGTGAAACTCTAATTAAATTTCTTCATTTTAACAAGTGGTCACAATGTTAATGGTGCAGAGTTGACAACCTTCACCTTCAGTTTAGGAGCCCGTTTACACTGCAGACCCAATCTCGGTACCGCAATTTTGTGCGTTTACACTGCCTATTCTGGGCCGGCCTATTAATGTAAATGTTTCGCCAGTAGCGGCGCTCTGCATGTAAAAAACGATTTTCATTGAGGGGCGTGCGAAAAGTGAACCCGCATTTGGGTCCACGTGCGTTTACACCAAAACTAGGCCAGCCTCGGGCTCGCATTTGGTACCGCATTTAGGTCCGCGTGCCCAAGACTACCTCCAGAGCTGGTCCAAATGCAAGTCCGCATCGGACCCAAATACGGTACCAAATGCGGGTCCGCATGCATTTACATCTAGATCTAAATTTGGGCCGGCCTCGGGCTGGCCTATTGCTCGGTGTAAACGGGCTCTAAGTTGAGACCTTTTTTCAAACAGATGCGGATAGAAATAATTTTTTTTTTAAGTGCTACTGTGCACTGCCATACTTATACACGAATATAACTTAACTACCTTTCACTCATGTTGATTAATTGTATAGGGGAAATTGCTGACAACAGGCTACTGCAGCTAGTGAGCTACTGCCACTGCCCACTGGCGTTTTGTTTGTTCATTCATAACAAATGTTACCGTAAATACTAACAAATTATATGCAACACAACTCACCTCGGTAAATGTCCTTGGGAGGTTCCCGACATATATACTACCTTTAGTTGTCATGGCTTGAAATTTCTCGTTACTGAACCCCAATAATTGATGGCAATGAACTTTCCCTTACGTCCGTCCAGGCCAGTGAAAGTGTGCACGAGATCGGAGGATCTAGCTAGGAGGAGGGAACCTATGGAGGGAACTCAACAGTGCTAGTACAGTGCAGTGTTAACAGAGCTAGCTAGCTAGCTAGCTCCAGCGTCCGCAGTCTGTGTGTATAGGGATCGCACGGAGCTGCTGCACGTGCTGTCAGCTTTCACTTCTCGAAGTTCGATATGTTTACAAACACGTGCACTAACTTTTAGCAGAAGTTTTCGCTGAACGAATCTTGCCTCGAGGGAGCGCTGTTCATTTATTGATTGACAGCAGAGGTAGAGTACCTTTGTACTCTAATTGAGCTCAGAGCCCTTGACAGCTAGAGAGACGATGGATATAAAAAATGTTGCTGATGAGATTCATTTCTTGCCCACATTTGGAACCTTTAAATGTTCTTCAAAGAACTATTACTTGCCGATAAAGGTTCTTTGGTTGTACATGTACAAGGAACCGTTGGGGTTCTTGAAAATATAACCTAAAGATCCCTTTTTTGGAACCCCTTTTCTGTAGGGTTCTTAATACGAGACAAAAAGGGGTTCTGATTGATTGATTTAAAAACAACAAAAAAACTAACTCCCCCTAATTCAAAATAGCATAACTTTTTAACAAAGACGTTTTTCGTTAAAAAGAAATAAACAGTTACAGAATTCTAAGTCGCACATTTTTGTTTAAGAGTAGTGACTATCGTGTCAGTTTAACCACCGTACTACAGTTACCTATCAACTCGGGGCCGCCGGGGGCGCCAAGGGAAAGGGCACTTCCAAATACAAAAAGGATAATGATATTTTGAGACTTAGTATGCCTATTTAATCTTTATGAAGGCCCGTATAAGAACGAATTTTGACATTTTGCAGTAATTATGATTATAATTGTCTGATTGCTCATTTGTGTGGGAGCCGAAGGGACTCAAGCAAATTATACGAAAAAGTTTCCACTGCTGAAGAGAAGATTTACATTTTCACGATGCAAATGATGATAAAACCAGGTGCAAATTCATTTCAGGGCTCTTCCATAACTATCCATTTAACACTGTTGTTTTCCTTATTTTTCCTTGTTGACAAAGCTTAATTTTATAACTCCATTTTGAGATGTCACTGCAACCGGGGGGGGGGGGAGGAAATAGTGATTGGGATTTTACTGAGCACTATCTCATCAAAAACAATTTGGGGGCACTGCTCGTTCTTAAGTTGGGGCATTGTGCCCCTCATACCCTACTTTCGAGCTCTTACATACCAGAGTTGAAAAGGGGTATAATTATACAGAGCACTACAAATAAAAGAGAAGATAAAAGCAGATACAAGAAAGGATTAGATTTGCATTTATTCATTGTATCATGTGTATTAAAACATAACAGACAAAATACATTCACATTGTTATAAAGACAAACTGATTTTAAAAAAAGACGGAGGGATGACTCTACTCAGAGTTGTTGTCAGACCTCCTCCTCGTCTCTCTCTCTTTCATTCTCCTTCATCCTTTTCATCTTTCCTAGTTTTCTTTCATCTTTCTTATAATTTGCCTTATTTTTCCTTATTTCTTCTTCTTCGCTTCATTTTCTTCAAATCAATAGAACCATTATCAACACAGAGACACAAGATAATTATCACCATGATTAGAATCACCATCATTATTATCACCTTCATCATGAACACTACCACCATCATCATCAACATCATCATCATCATCATCATCATCATAGCTTGCTTTATCACAATCATACCCGTTAATTCTACCAACCACAACTTTAATACAAACAGCAACATCAACAAAGAGGATTTTAAATACGAATACTTGCACAGTGATTAAAGAATAGGTAGAATAAGGAAATATTTATTTTAATATCATACCATCAAACTATCATTAATTTTTTTGTAAAAATACAGTACAAAACTCACAAAACCAAACATTCTGCTTTTAATTTTTTTCAATATCAATAGACAGTTAACTTTTTTTAAAAAAAGTCATGTCTTGTGTTTATTCTTTCATTTTCCATCTTGATTATAGTAATCGCTTTCATAATTTTACAAATGTAATTGGGAGAAAACATAGAGCATGCACATACATATTAAAAAAAACCAAGAAAACATAAAGCATTTATGTACATAACGACACTGTTTTACCACGAAGCTGGCTTCATGGTTTTACAGACGAGTCCCTCTCAACATAATCAGAAGTTGCACGGTCGCCTATAACCGGATGCACGGGGGCACTTATTTGAGATGAAAGGGAATACTTATTCGGAAGGGGATTGCATTGTTAGGAACGAAAGGGGCACTGAAAAGGGACGTTGAAAAGGGGCACTTATATCACTAAGGTATAAAAAAGACTCGGGCAAATAGAAGCATTTATCAAAAAGAGAAATGAAAGTTTATACAAGGAATATAAGGGCCGCGTATTAGAAATCAAGTGGATATTTATATCAAAAGGGGAACTTAGGGTATACCCGGGTTGAAAAGGGGCATTTATGAAAAAAACGGAAGGGGCAGTCACATTGTCACAAGCAAAAACGGCAAAAACAGCACGTTAAAAGATAGGGGAATTGGAAACTACTAGAAAGGACAAGTTGCCCATCACAAGTAGCACTACAGCTTTAACGTTACTTTTAAAAAGCACTTATAAAAACAGAGGCACCCATCAGAAGGAGAAAGGCACTATGAGAAATGAAAAGGGAAACTAAAAAAGGCTCACTTTTCACATTTCAAAAGGGACCTTCACGTTATAAAATTGGCACTTCTGACGGAATGAAAATGAGCACTATTGTAGGGGCCGCGGAACGTTTTTTGGAGTGAATGGGGGGGGGGGGGGGGGGATCAAGGAGCTGACACCCGAACAGGCGGAGTCCAGGGGCTGTATAGGGCCGCTGACGGGGGTTCAGGGTGCCGAGCCCCCTGAAGCTCTTAGGGTTTTACGGTTTTGCAAGCCTATGTAATGAGCAATTTAAACAATTTTGATGATAAATTTTTACAATTGATAGTTGTTGTTTTTTAAAGCCGAAATTGTGTGTGTGTTTGTGTGTGGGGGGGGGGGGGGGCTGCAGTCCTCCACCCCCCCCCCCCCGCTTCCGCCGCCTATGTATTAAAACGGGAAAGGGGCACTAATCAGGTGCAAAGAAGGGGGGCATATAGATTTTAAGAACTGAAGAAGGGCAGCATATCTGACTGTTAAAAGTAAACAGTTTTGCAGGAAATGTGTCGTTGAATGAAGAAACAGGGGCATTGAACAGTGAACGTGTTTGAAAGGAGGCCTTTTATAGGCAAAAATCGCATTTTTGGAATGATTGAAAAAGAGGAGGCACTTTGCCACACTACCCCTAACCCCTTCTGCAGTCACCGGGGTTATTATTATCTAATATATTATAATCTAATTATTATCTAATGAGGCATATGTTTGTTAAATTTCATCAAATCTGTGAGGACTCGGAGCCTCATGGTGAAGGTGATGATGATGAGAAAGATGGGGATCATGATAATGATGATGATGATGATGATGATGATGATGATGATGATGATGATGGTGATGATGATGATGATGATGATGATGATGATGATGATGATGAAGTGATTATGGTGATGATGATGGACAAGAAGAAGAAGAAGAAGAGGAAGAAGAAGAAGAAGAAGAAGTTATATTACATCTTTGCTTATAATATATGCTTTTAATAGATTTTCCGTATGCCTATCATTTATGCTTGTTTTCCAAACTTGTGTCCTAATGTCAATTTCAGAACAGTACAGCAGGATATGTTGCATGACACAATTTTGAAGTTCATTTGTTTTTGAAGTTCACTTTCACATTCTTTCTTCAGTTATACAGAGATTTTTTTAACTACATATACTAGTTTAATGGGGTTATGAAGTGTGCAAGCTTTTTAACAAAATACGATTCAGATACAACACAAAATCTTGGATTGCGATCATTGCGATCCAGAGATCAAACTAGAAGACTGCTTAAAAAGAAGACAGATGTAAGAGCTATACAAAATATCTTTTTAGGGGTGGCCTATGTGTAAGAATATGTGAAATATGAAACAATGTTATTCTTCACCTGGGATTCTTCACAGTCGGGGGCGTCGTCAGGGTATTTTGATAAGGGGCAACATGACCCATGGGTAAATTTATTTATGTTTAAAATGAAAAATAGGGCTATTTACCCAGCCCTCTCTTTTCCACACTCTTCTTTCTTCTTTCTCCTCTTTTCTTCTTTTTCTCCTCTGTTTTTGTTTTTTGTTTTTGTTTTTTTGGATCACTTGATAGCGCATCCCCTGTTCACAGTGCACTGTCACTGACCCTATAGTAAAAGGCCCCTGCAACAAAATGCAACCAAAATATAAGTTGATTCCTGTTGATGTGCAGGGCTCATACAACTTATATTTTGTTATTCAAACATCAAAATATGTTTCATAGTTTTTCAAACAATTTTTGAAATAATTTTTCAACCTGCTAAGCTCTCCCCCCCCCCCCCCCCCCCCCCCCCGCCGATGCCGGGCCCCAATGCTCCAGATCTCATTCCTGCAGTGACATCATCACGTCAATCATTATAGTGAGCTAGTAACAACAGACAGTAGCAGCTTTGCCAGAGGCACAGATAACCACTTGTTTCCAAATCGAACAATAGGAGTTGCAATGTCAGACATGCTGTAGCACCACCAGCAAAAGAAAGGCAATTGTGGAGGTATTGTGTGAAAGAATGGAATTCTGAATTGTGAGCATTGAGCTGTGGAAGTTATATACCACTGTCTATATTGTAGAATGTTAGTTAGGCTGATTGACAGATGATGTATTCTGGCCTAGCTGCTACCAAGCTAGGAGTTTTATGAGCACTCCTCGCTGCTACACACATCGGGGACTCCCGGATGAGGATGGTTTTGGTCTGGATCCTAACTCCATTCCAGGGAGCTCCGTGGAGTTAGGATGGATCTACTTTAGTCATTCGGTTTCAAAGCCAGTGATTGGACTGAAATATCGTTGGAAGGAGAAAGACTTCGTAAGTAGAAGAGTTTTTGAAAGGACGTGCCGATTTGGTCAGCGCGCATCAATGAGTTGATCGTGCCATAGAGTCAGAGCGAAGACTTCGCTCCCAGCCTCCTCCCATGCCTCCCGCCGGCCGCCATCTGTGTCCTGTGGAAGCTGGAAGAGGGTGTTGTGCGTTATGCATTGCTGCTCAGAGTGCAATATTGATTGTTATGATGGTAGCGTTGACTTTGATGTTTATAATGATGATGATGATGATGATGATGATGATGATGATGATGATGTATGATATATGAATTTCAGACTATGTTGGTGATGATGATGATGAATTGATGATGGTGAGCAGGCCGGAGGATGAGGATGATTTAATGAATGAATGACAATGATGGTAAATGGTTGGTGATGATGGCGATAATTGTTTTAATTGATTATTAATGAAGATGTATGACTATTAATGATGTTGGTGATAATGATGGTCATGATGTATGGATGATCATGATGATCATGATGAGGGCAAGAAAATGATAATGGTGAGGAAAATGATAATGTTGGTGAAGACGGTGATGACGGAGATGATAATGGAGGAGGAGGAGGAGGAAGAGGAAGAGGAGGAGAAGGAGGAGGAGGAGGTTGACAAGGATCAGGATGATGATGATGTTTATAATGATGATGATGAATGAATGAATAAAAGTAGTAGTGATGGTTAAAATTTAATGATACTGCTGCTGCTGCTGTAGATGTATGAATGATGACTGTGGTGATGATAATAATGATCATGGTGATAGTGGTACGGTGGTGATGATAGTGATCAGATGATGAAGATAATGGGGATGATGATGATGAGAATGAGGGTGTGATGATGACGAGGATCAGGGTGAGGATGATGATGATAAGGATGTTGATGATGAGGATGAAAATGATAATGATGTTGATGATGAAAATTATGTGATGCTGGTGATGATGATGAAGGTGATGAGGATGATTCATGACTGATGATGGTCATGTTGATGATGATGATGATGATGATGATGCATGATGATGGTGATTACGATGATGTTGATGATGTTGATGATGATGATGATGATTGTGATGACAATGATGTGTGATTGTAATTTTTTTTAATTGTTATATATGAGGAGCATGTGCCAGATTAATTACAGTGAGATGGTGATGATGATGTATGACTGATAGTGATGATGATCATGATGATGGTGATGATGATGCAAGACTGATGTTGATGATTTATGACTGATGGTGATGGTGATGCTGAGGATGCTGTTGATAGCGATGGTGATGGTGATGATGATGATAATGATGATGGTGATAATGGTGATGGTGATGATGATGATGATGATGATGAAATATGACTTATGGTGATAATGTATGACTGATGATGGTGATGATGTTGATGGTGGTGATGGTGATGATGATGATGATGGTGATGATGATGCATGACTGATGATGGTGATAATGATGGTGATGGTGATGATGATGATGATGATGATGATGATGTATGACTGATGGTGATGATGTATGATTGAGCGTGGTGATGATGTTGATGTTGAGATGATGGTGATGAGGATGAAGATAGTTGTGGTGACAATCTTGAGGAAAGTCTTTCAGTCCTTTCAATTCAGTATATATCTGAGAGTCCTTTATTTTCCCTTTTCTACTTTTTGCTAGTGCCTATACCAAAGAATGACCTTTGCCACATGTTGCTTGATGCTGTCAGTACTTTAATAGCCACAACAAAAGACTTTCAAAGCATGTAAAACTGTTGCATTTAGTGACAGTACCATAATATGAAAATGGCATTTATTAATATCTATCATGATATTCCTTTTTTTACAGAATTAGCAGTGATGAAGAACTTGCAGTTGATGGACTGTATTCCTCCAAGCAGCAGCTGACTGAAGATTTTACTACCCTTGCTTCCTCTTTAGGTCTAAGTTATTTGGCCCTACAGTAAAGCAATGCATGTACATGTAAGTATGATGTTAAATAGGACACAGTGACCTGACACATGTTCCGGCAACAATTGCTGCAGAATTTTTTTGTCAAAGATGCGTAGCTAGAGTCAGGGTTGCATTGGGCCTGTAGGTCAGGCTTAGGGTTATGTTTAGGGTCATGCATAGATTTTGGTCCTGGGTTAAGCTTCAGTATTTGGTTAGTGTATGAAATTGATCAGAGCAAATGTTGCTGCAGTGTCATGGATTTGTATGGCAATTTAATTGTAAAGGGGGGGGGGCGGGTTCTATAGATAGGCTGATGTATTTGGGAGGTAGCTGGGGGTAACTGGTGTTTATTAATGGCATGATGGCATGGAGTTATTAGGGTGGTCTCCATGTTCCATTTTAGAATATGTAAGGAAGTTACAGGTGATGGGAAAAAATGGTAGGTAATGTGATGATCAGGAGTCTTTGATAATACCAGTAATGATATGTTAAGGCCCAGTCATGTATAAGCGACACGTGGCCAAAACCCGAGGGGGGCACTTGACCCCAAAAGTGGTAGGTATGTGCCGCGGGCGAGACAAAAAACGGGGGCTTTGGAACGGGCTTATTGTGAAAAGGAGGGTCTTTGGAACGGGCTGCGGAACTACAAATGTTTGTGAAAACGAGGGTCTTTGGAACGGTTCGCCTGCGTGTGAGTGCGTATGTATCCCTATGGAACGGGCATACGTGCATGCACCTAACGCGGCGCACAGGCGCCGGGCAGAGGCGATGGTCGGACACCGCTTTGCGGGCTGCTTTTCACCAAAAATGCAGCTCATTGTAGTGGATCAATGTGGCCGGAACGGTGAAACAAAAAACATGCGGAGCTTTGGAACGGATTTTTTTCTTCTTTTTTCTCGATAAGAAGAAAATGCTATGTTTTGGAACGGTTTTCTTTGTTCTTTTTCTCAGTAAGATAAAAATGCTATGCTTTGGAACGGAATTTTGAGTGTAAAAATGGGGGTCTTCTCCGCGGGACATACCCACCACGCATTATATACTGAGTGCCCCCCCCCCTCCCCGGGGGCCAAAAACTGGTAAAAAATGTGGTGTTCGTAATTGTGAAATGGATGAGTATATTAGGGAAATCTAAGAGTGGTGGGATTCTGTGGTGTTAAAGTGATTACACAATGGTAAATTTTTTTGGATATATGATCGGGAATAGAATTCTAAGAAGAATAACATTACAAATTTGATGATTTTTCATCGAAATCAATGCGTTTTGGCTAATTTTCTCGTAAAAAGTCAAGAGTTGACCAAAAAATTTGAGTATGAGGTATGACGTAAAAGTGGGTACCCAGCTTCGCGCATTGCAGTTGTCCTGCGCGCTAGACTGTAAGATATGTATTATACCTTGCGCGCATTTTGCTAGAAGTGCGCGACAAGGTACCCACTTTGACGTCATTTTGACGTCAAAGTGGGTACCCAGATGAAACTGGGTCACAGCTGAGGGGTCAAAAATATCCTGAAATCTTACCACATTTTGGGGTTTCCTTGGCAACACGACTTTTTAAAAAACTTTAGGCAGATGATTTTCTGCTAATAAAATCATGCTCTTTTAAATGAGCTAACAATGTTTCACCATTGGGTACCCCCTTTAAATAAGGGAGAAGATTGAAGAGTAAACCTAACTCCTGACATGGGGGTTGACGCTCTGTAAACCTAACTTCTTACACGAGGGTTGACGCTCTGAGTAAACCTACTCCTGGCACGGGGTTGATGTTCTGAGTAAATCAAACTCCTTACACAATGGTTGATGCTCTGAGTAAACCTAACTCCTTACACAGGGGTTGACGCTCTGAGTAAACCTAACTCTTTACACAATGGTTGATGCTCTGAATAAACCTTCTCCTGGCACGGGTTGATGTTCTGAGTATACCAAACTCCTTACACTTGGGTTGATGCGCTGTACCAAAGTCTGTACATGGTGGTTAACGCTCTTGATAAACCTAACTCCTTACATGGGTGTTGACGCTCTGAGTGTACCAAACTCCGTTTACGGGGGTTGACGCTCGTAGTAAACCGAACTCCTTACACGGGGGTTGATGCTCTGAGTATACAAAACTCTGTTTATGGGGGTTGATGCTTGTAGTAAACCTCACTCCTTGCTCGAGGGTTGATGCTATCATTTCACTTGTTGATACAATAACTTCAATTGTTTGGTGGTCTGTCATTCCATATAGAGTCCATTTTCTTTGAGAGAAACAACATGAGAAGTTGGTGGTAATCGATCAGTAACGTAATAGCAGAAGTGATTGGCACTATGTTGTATGGTAGGAATGCAAGAGTTGGGATAGGCTTCCTTTTTCTTGGTAGAAAAATGAAATTAGGTTGGAAATAAAAGAGTGGTGACCATGAATTTTTATGCAGTTTCTGAGATTCTGATATGATTTATCTCTCTATCCCAACCAATTTCTTCATTAGAAATGGACTGTTAGAGTTGATCGCTCCTCTACCAGCCCCTCTGCCCTGGGAAGGCCTGACCACTCCTTACTGAGCAGCTTATCTCACAACCAAACATCATCTCGGCTCCACTCATGTCACAACCAAACAACTTACAAGACCTGATAACTCATGCATGAGAAGCTCATCAACCAAACATCATCTCGGCTCCACTCATCTCACAACCAGACAACCCACAAGGCCTAGTAACTCATGCATGAGAAGCTCATCAACCAAACATCATCTCGGCTCCACTCATCTCACAACCAGACAACTCACAAGACCTAGTAACTCATGCATGAGAAGCTCATCAACCAAACATCATCTCGGCTCCACTCATCTCACAACCAGACAACTCACAAGACCTGGTAACTCATGCATGAGAAGCTCATCAACCAGACATCATCTCGGCTCCATGCACTCATCTCACAACCAAACATCATCTTGGCTCCACTAATCTCACAACCAAACAACTCACAAGACCTGGTAACTCATGCATGAGAAGCTCATCAACCAAACATCATCTCGGCTCCACTCATCTCACAACCAGACAACTCACAAGACCTGGTAACTCATGCATGAGAAGCTCATCAACCAAACATCATCTCAGCTCAGCTCATCTTGCAAGCAAACAACAGACAACATGAGGACCATTTGTAGCAAGCCCTACCAACAGATGTCACCAGAAGGACACATCAACCAAAGACAAAGAGAAGGATAAAGGAGAATAAGGTTAGAACATTCTAATTAAATGAATAGAAAATAAAAGCAACATTCAGGCATATTTCTTTTTCAGTCAGTAAACACTGCATTTTATTATCATTTTCTGGTTCACATTTCCAAGACTATGCTGTCCTGAATTTGACAATTATTATTCATTTATAGCCTTTTTTATTTACATGTACAGAGAGTTTTAATGGCATTATTACCTTATCATTCCATATACAGAATTTTTCCATTAGGATTTCATATACTGAACATGGAGTATAAACTGCAATGAGTTTGCAGCATATTATGTTTAAGTGTAATTTAAACAGTGACCAGTTCATAAATTTTCCACTGATTTTTCAACTTTACCCTTTGCCCTATACTGGAACCAGTTGGTTCCTTTGTTAAACCATTGTGAGATATGAAAACTCATTAGAATTTTTTTTTTAATCATTTAATTCGGCCAACTGTCATGTACTTGTATACTCATAGACCCTATCAAATGACACTTTGCACACTTTTAAATGATGATGCAGTCAAGTCCAAACTCCCCTCCTCCCTCCCTCCCTCCTCCCCCCTGTTCCCATATTATCTAACAGGTACACCCCATGTTCCAGCAATGATAAGTTAGCATCTTGTATGGTCTTGGGAAACGAAACCCAATTAAGCCTAGCATGTAAGTCACACCACAGGTGGGGCATAACTTTGAATTGAGGTTGGTTCCTGGTACACTTGGTACAATGATGTTTTGAATTATTGCAGTCTCGTATCTTGTCTGAAATGCCCTTGGTTTGTTGCATAGGGCATAAACCACTAAGAGGTGGGCTTAATGTTCCAAAATTACCCTAGCCATAGCCAGGTTACAGGTGTGATAGAAGTGATTACTCCATGGCTAAAACTGTAATAATATTCCATTCTTGTATAGCGCATATCACATTATTATCTAATGTCTCTATGCACTTCCAAAGGACTTTGGATATTATCTCTAGTGTGGTGTAAATTGCACAGTGGTGCTTACATCCACCTTGCACTGAGGCCATTTTGCCACGGAGCGGTACATATATCCGCCACGCAGTTGGTCCCTCATTTGCCATGGTTTATCTGCCACCAGTTGCTCCCTTATTTTCTAGGGAGTGTGAAACTTCTATCTCCTCTGTAGTGGGGTCCATTTTGCCACAGAGCGGTGCATATATCCACCACGCAGTTGGTCCCATATTTTCTGTGGTGGTCCTCATGGAGCCATATTTTCCTTGTCGATGGTGTCAATAAAAGACAAAGGAATGGCACCAATTTAACAGTGATCTGCTGACATTCTCATTGGGACAGAAATAATAATATTCCGTTCTTGTATAGCACATATCACATTATCATCTAACGTCTCTATGCGCTTCCTAAGGACAGAAATTCTGTTGCATACAGTTTTCTTTTGTGAATGTCATCATTCTTTTTGAAATTAGAGACAGCAATTTTCAAAGTTTGAACCATATATACCAGGTAGTATTGACCTTTTACAAGGATTTCTTGATCAGGCTTATACCATTATGCACTACCATAGTGGAACATAGGGCTGTCATTGTATCTTCTATTTTGTACTGTGTTTGTTTGTTTCATTGTTTTCTTTTTGACAATTTCATTTTTACAAAATATGCATTTTAGTCACTAAGTCACTTGACAGTCTTGAGTATGCAAATGTTGACAGAGGGCAGATGACATGATTTTTATTCAGAGACCTTAGGGGATATGATTTCCCTGTTCAATTCTTAAGGATATGATTTAATTTTGGTATAGCACACATTTTCCATAGACTCCAGTCAGAGTTATTCTCAGGTTTAACAAGTGAAAGGTACAATAGTTATGATGCAGTTTACATTACAATGCTTCGTCATATATTGGACATTATCAGCCGAATCTCTGGTAAACTTTAGTTTAGCATAGTTGTCAGTAACCAATGCAGTTGCTTTTAGTTTCAAAGAGGAGGCAGTTTTAGCACCATGTGTTGGCCTGTGTTTACATCAGAACCTTGCAGACCCTGACAAAAGTCTATTCCCTGAGACTTTCTCATTAATTTCAAGTTCAAATATTGCACCAGGAAGGGGGGGGGGGGGGGGGGAGGTGGTGGTTGCAATCAGGCAGTCTGAGCAATGTTTCTTGCACATACACACATGCACACAAGCAAAGGCACATAACACATGCATCTGTTCACCCCCCCCCCTCCTCCACACACATTTAACAGTGTTCTGAACCTATTTTAGAATTTCGATATTTCAAAGAGAAATTTTCACTTTTGTAAGAGTTACTGCTGTTAATTCAATTCTTCAACAATATTCCTACAGGCCATTCCCCTCTCTCAAAAGTGAGCTAATGTGTATGCCATCCTTCCTGGGATTTACACCTGTGAATTGTACAAGAGGCAATATTTAAAACTGGACTACTCAATGCATTGTCTGCTGGTGGTTTTTTTTTTTTTTTGCAGAACAGAACTTTCTTTTCTCACCCTTAGATTTTGCGAGAATTCAAATAAACTACCAATCTGACATAAATATAAAAAGTGGCCTGCATTATATCTTAGCCATAACATTGTCTCTTAGATTATTACATGATCATAACTTACAGACCATTCTTAAGGATTACAAACATACAAGTATGTTCCAAACCCTAGTTCAGGTTTCTTCAGTACTCTCAGTTACACCTTCATAGATACATGTGCTCCTATAGAAATTTTTTATTACTCTGAACATATTAACCTCGGACTAGTACAAGAGATTACTTTATGGAGAAAATCATTATGTCACACATTTCTCTAATCTCAACATGACTAATGCCCCTTTTGTCTTGTCTTCTTAATTTTAGTAGTTTGGAAATGAACTTTTTCACTTTGATTTTGTTTATTAGTACTTTCATACCATATTTACAAAGAGGAGTCGACACAGTTACTGTACAGAGTATGTTACAGATGAGATCACAAATGATTCAGCTAGCATAAAATAAAAATTTTTCCATTCATAGCAATTCATATAATACATATCAGTATGAAAAATAATGTCTGGATTTGAAGACTCAAAATGATACATTTACTTTTCTGTGATTTCTTACATTGTTTCAAGCAGAAATTGATACCTCTGGACCTTTCATACCATGTATGCTGTAATGATATTCCTGACTAATATAATCCCACTCCTAAATTTCATTATAGCATTAAGGGTCGACATGAGCATTCATGTCAAGATCATTCATTACTCTCTAAGTCATAATGAGCACCTACACCTAGTTTGTAGCACCTACAGTCAGATTAATAGCATGTTTCATTAAATATGCAATATACACACAATACCCATATGTTTCATATGACCACTCTGTCCAGCCATGCTGAATGCAGACAGTCAGCTCCAAGTTACATGTACTCCTCAATAAAGTACCTTTGAACCAAGAAGTCCCACCTGGTCACCAACTGACACAGTATCATTGAAATAAACAATTTTTGACCTACACCTGAGACATTGTCAAAGAAAGTTTGATCAGTTTGATATGGAAATGTATGAATATACATATATTGCACACTGATGGAAGATAGGAACATTTCGTAAGTTGGCAGATCAGAATCCTCCAGCACTTAAATGCAATTTTACTAAGAAGGCAATAGGGATCTTTTTCCTCAACACAGTTATGAATTTCAAGGAACATTCAAAGTAACATGCAAGGATATCCTTTATGTCATTACACAATTTTGCAATTAATACCATAACAAATATCTGCACATGTAATAGTCGCACATATCTTGTAATATGTTATAATAGACACAGTGTATTCTACTCTGCACAATGCAATTTTTTCCATGGAGGGTACAATTGAAGGGTAACAAAAATATAATGTCATTATCTTGAAAATGTATTTTGTATTTTCTATATTTTAGCAAATATAGTTATACAATCATCATTAACAAATTTTGTATTTGACAGGAACAAACTCTCTACAAGGACAAGCCTACTGTCAAAGGAATGCATACCGTATAAAAGTGATTCACACAATACTGATAAGTTTCATCAAGAATAACTCACGACAACTCGTCTGTTTCATTCCAACTTGGTTTCATCAAGAATAACTCTCTACGACTCGTCTGTTTCATTCTAAACTGGCAGAAGTATTTTCCATTTCAGATTTAATGGAACACGTAGCAAAGATTGGTGGAAGGAATTTATGCCTTAACGAATTTAGGCTTACCCCTCAATATTATGGACATCAAATAACATACCCAGTGTATACTGGGCTTGAAAGAAAGGCTTAGCAGCCCATAAATCACACACATTTGATCACAATAACCTCTCTCCTGCTTGTATATAAGTTTATTATAAAAATAGATATAATGTGGAAGTCTTTTAAAGGATCTCCTGCCTTGCTGGAGTGATATGTGTATATAAATATGTATTTCTCAGTGTATGTTTACATATGAATATTGCCATGGCTATATAGGTATTCTTCAGTTCTGGTAATGATAGAAAATCTGTCACTGAGTAAAAAAACAACATGTATTGAATATTGAAGATATGTATCTGATACATGCCAAGAGCTGTGGCATATGTCTTGAAAACCATGTAGTTGAGAAAAATATTTGGAAACTGAGGTTGGACAAACACACAGATCATGTGCTCTCTGTGTACGAAATGATTTACTTTTCAGTTTTGTTTGCTTGTTTAAATGTACATGATAAAATTGGTTTGAAATATTTTTCCTTGTAATCCAACATCAATACCAGAACTCAAGATTAACCTAAATATATAGGTACAAATATTTCTCTTTTTTTTTTACTATTAGCCAGGCAATATAAAAAATATTTCTTTATGACAATAGATATAATATATTAACATATATAAATATGTCTTTACAATGTTTTTTTAAAATGAAATATAAATATTAGGCCAAATAAAAAGGAAGAAAGAGTTCCATCACCTAGCCCCACTTAGTGAGTTTTTTTGAACCAGAAAAATAAATCCCTCAAAAATAGTAAAAATAATATCAATAAATGCAGTTCTGTGACATGCTTTCCCATACAGTAAAGCCCATTTTTTTTACATTTCTTTTATTTTGATTTTTTTTTTTGCATTTTCATTTTTTCATGGGGCATATTAGATGATAATTTTTCACTCATCATTCACTATTCACTTAATCATTCACTAACCATGTATCATTCACTAATCACGTATCATTCACTAACCAAGTATCATTCACTAATCACGTACCCGCCGTATCATTCACCAATCACATATCATTCACTAATCACATATCATTCACCAATCACATATCATTCACCAATCACATATCATTCACCAATCACATATCATTCACCAATCACATATCATTCACCAATCACATATCATTCACCAATCACATATCATTCACCAATCACATATCATTCACCAATCACATATCATTCACCAATCACATATCATTCACCAATCACATATCATTCACCAATCACATATCATTCACTAATCATATATCATTCATCAATCACATATCATTCACCAATCACATATCATTCACTAATCACATATCATTCATCAATCACATATCATTCACTAATCACATATCATTCACCAATCACATATCATTCATCAATCACATATCATTCACGAATCAATTCACCTTTCACTAATCTTTATATAGTTTACAAATTGATTATGCTGTACATATATGAATACATTCCAGATTTTTGTATAGCCCACAAATAAATGAATTAAAAAATGCAAAAAAATAAAGAGAAAATACATTGCAGCTGATCATTCTGCTATTCCCATTCAGTAAAACATCCATTATTTTTTTTTACTTTTCTTTTATTTTGATTTTTTTTTTTTGTATTTTTTTTTTACCAAAAGATCTTACTGGTAAATAGAGGAATGCATTCTTGTTCTTTGTTATACAGGTGATCAACTTTCTCTTCCTTTTTATTTGGCCAAGGTCCATGGCAAGTAGTTGCTATATTTGCATACACAGATGAAGAATACCAGTAAACTGGTATGAATAATGTAAATATAATGATCCTGTGACATGCTCCGATGACATTTGCTCCTTGATCAGTTTTGGATACTAATTAAACTCCTAATCTCAAACCCATGCCCATTTCAAACCCTAACTGTAACTGTAACCCTGCACCTAATTTGACCTACATTCATTGTAACCTACCCTAATTTAACCTAACCTACCATAACCTAACCTACCCTAACCTACCCCAACCTAAGCTAACCTAAGCTAACCTACCTTAACCTATCCTACCTTAACCTAACCTAATTAATCTGACCGAACTCCAAATAACCTATCCCAGCCTAAAGTACATAACCTTACCTTAGCTAATATAATTTAAGATAAATCTGAAGTGCAACCCAAACCCCCAATCCAAATCTTTGACAAAAGTAAATGTCACCGGAGAAAGTGCAAGAAATAAAATATATATATTTTTTTTAGAAAAATGACCAGGAGCCAATGGCACTTGATCCTGGGGCTGAAACAGGGCTTCCTCCTTTACAACCCGTACAGATGCAAGCTAGGGTTACTTCCCAATAAGGGAGCCTGGCCGGCTAAAAAGAGTTTAGCCTCCCCTAATAATTCAGTGCCAACATCGTAAAACAATGAGCCAGATCTGTTCTGAACGTTACGGCTGAAAAACCAACACATTACAGCTTGATCTTTGAAAAAGTAAATGTCACAGAAAAAATGCTAGAAGTAAAATATATATATTTTTTTTAGAAAAATGACCAGGAGCCAATGGCACTTGATCCTGGGGCTGAAACAGGGTTTCCCCCTTTACAACCCGTACAGATGCAAGCTAGGGTTGCTTCCCAAAAAAGGGAGCCTGGCCGGCTAAAAAGAGTTTAGCCTCCCCTAATAATTCAGTGCCAACAATGTGAAACAGTGAGCCAAATCCATTCTGAACGTTACAGCTGAAAAACCAACACATTACAGCTTGATCTTTTACAAAGGTAAATGTCACCGGAGAAAATGCTAGAAGTAAAAATTTTTTCAGAAAAACGACCAGGAGCCAAAGGCACTTGATCCTGGGGCTGAAACAGGGTTTCCCCCTTTACAACCTGTACAGATGCAAGCTAGGGTTACTTCCCAAAAAGGGAGCCTGGCCGGCTAAACAGAGTTTAACCTCCCCTAATAATTCAGTGCAAATATTGTAAAACAGTGAGCCAAACCATTCTGAACCTTATGGCAGAAAGACCAACACATTACAGCTTAATTACAGAGAAAAAAGATATGTATGAAAAAGCTCAGGCTGTGGAAGGAGCTGATGAAAGTGTTGTGTAACACCAAGGTGGCAAGAGAGCCAATAAGGCAATGAAAACAACAACTCATGTTGAGAAATATATTTGACTTGACTATAAAGGAACTAATTTATCAAATTGATCAGAAAAGACCTCATGGCAGACTTCAAAACACAGTCACTGACAAACACGTCCTCAGCCCAACAAGTCTACATGACATCATACAATGTGATGACAAGATCATGATCAGTAACGATAATTATCAAAACCTCACCGTCAGACAGTCAAAATTGGACAATGAAAAAAAGAACCATGTTTCATTCACCTGAGCCCCCCATTTCCTCTGCTAGAAATCATAGCATAAGTAATCTTGCTATAATTTTAAAAAACTTGAACAGGCATGCAGCAACTTTGAGCTGGTGACAGTCATATCAGCATGATACGACTACCTGCGGGTTGCGAACCTCATTGGAAGTGGCAGCCCTCTACAACACTTTTGATTGTGATACTGGAGTTGACTCCAAACCCTTCAAAAGGTAGTGGAAGAGGTACACTGTAAAGGGCATACTAACACCACACATGAGAACACAGCATGAGGGTGAGCCTCATGCTGAAAGATTCTTCCTAAGAGAGCACAGAATTTTTTGAATGAGGAGTGTCACTATCCATTAAAGGCTGCTCCAGGAAGCAAAACTATCTCTTGATCAAGCAGTCATAGATTATTTGTGCTGCTGAACCAGCTAGTGCTCAGGACCATGTTACAGGAATTTTCCAGGAGTACCACAGGCAAAGTGAAAGCTGTGATGCATAAACTGTAGCAAACGAACAAAACAAAAAGCTAAAGCTAAACCTACTACCTGCCATAACTCTGGAGGACTATATCCCCATGGAGCTGATCAAACGTGACCAGCAAAAGGAAAGCCTCTTTCTGAAAAGGATACAACTTCGCAGTGGTGTTCCAGGCAAGACAAAAAGACGCAGGCAGATGTCAACTGTTGAACCACCATCAAACGACTCTCAGCCATTTTACAACCTGTTGCTGAAGACTACTTATTCATGATCAGAAGAGAGCAAGAAGCTGTTCTCTGTACCTGTCCTCATCAATGATGTGAGAACCACCAAGGCTATAATTTATGTGGGCATATCTGTAAATGTCATGAGCAACCAATGACTGGCAAGGCCCTCTAGGACTTGGAATGTTGCATCACTGCAAGATGGAACCAGGCAACACCATGTGAAATACAAAGGGCATTTTCAAAGATCTGGCAGTGATATCTGCAACCACTCAACCAACCTACAAGATGAAACCTTGTAGGGAAGAAAGCAAAAAAGTCGCTGGAAACCATTACCTGAGCCATGCCAAACCTTAGCATGTGGCAATCAAATTAAGGAGAAATTAACGCATGAATAGCTTGTATAGTACACAACATGCCATACACTCCATGGAGACCCCTCGGGAGGAAAGGAAGTAATACGGCCAAAGCACAGCATCAGCTACTACTATACTGTGTAATTGATGCAAGTAAAAAAATTATTTTTAAGCAGGACTAGTAAATAAATAAGGGGAAGAAAGACTTTGCTATAAAGGGGGTCAAATAAAAGAAAGCATACAAAATTAAATTAAACTGTCAGTGGTGTTATTAAAGGATTCAGTGACATATGGTGCTGGCTATACCTAGTCAAGACCATGGGTGACTGTCAACCTTCATAGCAACTGCTGAAGAGCTTTGAATTAAGAACTACCGTTCTACCAAACCTCGATGGCCAGTTCATGGGAAAGGATGAGAGTAAACCTACAGGCCAAGTGATGTAGAACCGGGCTCTAGGTATATAGAGAAGTTCTTGGCTGAGCATTTACTCCTCTTTGGCTGGACTGCAGGAGAATCAGTCACATGTGCATCGTACTAGAGCTTAAACCAAACCTCAAGGAAAAGATGAATTCATGTTGAGCTGTGGAGCAGATTCCAGAAAGAATAGTCATGACAACAGCTTCACTCAACCTGATTATACAGGCAGACTTTAAGCATAGCAGAACAGCTTGCCCTCCTTGGTACAGTGGCTAGCTTCTAAGCAAGGATGATATGATTGGTTAGCTTGGGAACACTTACTCTTTGCTTAACATGGACCTTTCTAGAGTTCTTGCCTGGAAGGACATGATAATCGTTGGTTTCCTATGTGAGTCCATAAAGGACAAACTTACTACAGTGTGTACCCTGTCACTGTTTTTTTGTTCATTTTCACAATCATGGAAAACTTCGTTAGCCTTGGCTTTTGCCATGCAAGACACCTTCAAACATGGAATCGTTCTGCCATTGGACTCGAGAGATAAGCCTTTAGGAAACCCTTCCTGCTGCAGGGGAATCACTCTTACATGTGCATTTTACTATCCTCTTAACCCAAACCTCAAGAAAAACAGGAATACATGATGTGGAGCACAATCCAAAATAACTCTCATACTTCACTCAACCTGATTATACAGGCATGGCAAGACAGCTTATGTTATACAGCCCTCCTTGACATTCTTTAAGTCTTTAGTATTGTTTAGCACAGTGGCCTTCTGTGCAAGGATGATATGACTATTAGTTGTGGAACACTTTAGGAGTATGTAGAGTTGTCACTTGTAAGGACAGGACGAGTTCATGAAGGGTAAGCTCTCACCACTGCTTTACCCTATCAATGTTCATTTTCCCATTCATATCACCGAAAGCAGGTATCGGATAATGCTCATCCCATTGTCGACATATTTTAATCTATAGAAAAGCAAAGTAATTCCATGCATATGATATTGCATTAACACATCACAGCATGTTTATCTGGCTTAAAAACTATTCATCCTGAAGTGCATAGAGATAGCACAAGAGTGCATTATAAATTGAAAATGGGAGCTCCCTATTAAAATTAATCCTTCATTTAAACAATTATTTTGGCAGCACTTCAAAATGAGAAGTTTAAATGCCTGTGATCTCTATTCCCTTCTTGCTCAGAGATCTTTTGTGTATATCTGATGTTTTTTTTTCAGTCAGGGATGGCTTTGAATTTTCACTTCTTGCTCTTACACATCTAAAAGTTTACATGCTCCAATACATGCTTTGGTAATATGTCAGTGCTCCATATCATACATATTTAAAGTCAAATATTCCTTTCAAAATTACCACTATATTTAGTGCAAGTTTCTCCATGCATTAGATACAGATTGAATGAGGGGACTGTGGTCTTTAAGTGTCTTGTCTTTTTATGGCAAGTTATGGGTAGGTCTGGAGGCCAGGGGTGGGCTTCCCCTTTTACGAAATGGATCCTCCCAATGTGTCAACTTGGAGGCAATTTCCAACCTATCATTGCTGCCTCCGTCTCTTGATAGGTGCAACTACGAAATTTATAATAGCTGTCAGCAGGCACATACAATCATCTTGAATTAGCAATCATCAGTTAGATTCCAGACTCCTGTCTACCTCAAGAGACAAGTAAGGATTCTTCTGCTGTTTGTGGATGTATATTGTGCTTTCTCTTAGAAGTTCGCCCTTAAACTCTTTGCTTGTAGGAAAGTGTAAGATTCTTTTCCGAGGACAACAGGACTAATGGAATCGAATTCCCCTTCTTTATGATCGAGAACAGAAAATTAGCAGGGAAAAGAGAAGTGCATCAAGTATGGTATGGTATGGTACAGAACATGGCATGGGCTGGCAAGTAAAGAGACTTTGGAGTGAAGAGGATATTCACCTTTTCACTGTTGGAGACAGTTTGTTCCATCATAAACATATTTCTGAGATCTTTGGACTGTCAATGATCTTGCATTTCCTCTTGAAATTCATAGTGTATTCATGAATTATGAAGTTAGATGTCAGGTGACACATTTGTATGAGAAGATCATTTAAATGAGAATCATAGGTAAAAACTTGTCTTACAAAATCTTGTTCATACTTGATGCAAATTGGTGCCACTATACGATTTTTATTATGTTGATCTACTTTAAACTACATTATGATACACTAAGCTACACTAGCTATGCTACACTAAGTAAGTTACACTGAGCTATATCAAACTACATTTAACTACTTTAGAATTTCACTATACATTAATCTGCTATCATGGATTATTTTAATTATTTTAAACTACACTTACACATGTATTATACTGCATTTAAATAGTTTAATTACTTAAATATTTATTTAACTAATCCTTACAAATGATAGTAAACCTTATTATTTCACCAAATTTACAATTATACCACCAAAAGAGATTTAATGAGATGAGTTTTAACAATGCCTCATTGCTAATTTCTATACAAATAGTGCTCCATGATAACAAACTTCACAAGCCATCAATCAGTTTGAATTTTAGAAAGAAAGGATATTTTTGACAGTCCTAAGGTATTAGATGGTACAATATGACAAGTTTGTTAAAGCCATCTGCTATAGGCCCAAATTATCTCAGTGCCAGAATGGAAATCACTCCAACGTAGTGGTCATGGCTATTGCATACTTGATACTTTATCTTGCCTTAATTAGCTCTCTGTCACATTTTTGGTGCGCAAGATGCACGGTCAAACATCTTTATGAAGTTTCTATGCTTAGGAAATGAAAGCTGTATTACTATCTGGCATTCTTCTGTGACCAAATCAATGTCTAGTTTATAAGCTTATCAAGAAGGGTGCTAGAGTATTTTTATATCAAGGTAGTCACTTTGTAAGGAGCAATATCATGTTTATTAAATGAGTAGTGGAACAAGACAGTACATGATGCACAAGTACTTTGTGGAATAATAGGGTTCCTAACCAGTTAAAAAAGATGAAGACATAAAACCAAAAGGAGGGAGGATAGATGAAACTAGTGTGCTTAAATGGCAGTGTGAGAACTCTCTCTTTCAGCTACTGAGCGAAGAATAAGTTCCTGTAATTAATTATTCTACAAGTAAATGCATTTTTTTTTATCTGTAGGTGGTCTTAAACTTTTGCAGACTTTTATAGTTTCATTTAAGGACACAGGGGTTGAAGTCAATTAGAGTCCTTTTTAAAGTAGTACAAATTTTATATGCACTGTGCATTTTGCATATTTCTTAGATTATTGAGCAGTCTTGTGCCAAGAGAAAAGCTCAGGAACATGAAATTCATATTCAGATTTTCAGTTGAAAGGCTTGCTATAGAAGTTGGCAAAGGTCTGTGGTCTGTGAAGTATATGAGTCTGCCCCCCATTTAACATGTTGTTAAATGGGGAAGTGTAGTTTCTCAAAAAAGGAAGCTAGTGTAATGTCACAACCTCTGATGAGGCTTTTTCTTCTCCCCCATACCACAAATGATCAGCAAGTGCTGGCTGGTATGCCCAGATATTTAATATGAGGGAAGAGCCACTTGAGAAGAACTTGGCTCATAGGTTAGCTCATCCTAAAAGGAATTTTTGAGAAGACCTTTATTGACACTACAAATACCGATACCTATTCTACGTCATGATATTGTCTGACTCAACCCCAGGAGTAATTTTTGAAAACTAATGTCATGCCCAGGCATCTTCTACAAGGAAGGGTGGAATATCCTGCAATAGTGTGCTAGATGAGCCTGCCACTCCCTTCTTTACAAGTGTAGAAACAGGTTGTAACTTGGGAGTCTCAATTGATAATCAAGCTCTGGCTTGATAGACTGGCAGTATCAGGCTTATTAAGGAGAATTGTAAACTAAACTCGATCTGGCTTTCTATCCCATGTAGGAAACTAACTTGGCCGTATTATCATGCTTTCTCTTTGGGGATAACCTGGCTCAATGATGTATTCAAGATTGTGAAACTCTTCATCTTGGACGTAACATGTAGGAGCCAATCTTGTTGAATTTTTTTATCTGGACTGGCTCTCTACCAGCTGACTATGCCCATATTCCCACTTCCAACCTTGTTAACTATGACAGTGATTTAAACTACTGTCTCCTGTCAGGCTGAGGTCACCACAAACAACACCATGGGCATCGATCAAGGGCAAGATGAGGGCAAAATGATGCCCAGCTGATGCACAAGAAACAGAGTAGAGAAAGATAGCTGGATGAGGCTTCCCACTAGGAGTTATCCTTTGATTCTATCTTTTTGTTTAGACTTCCCATCACTGGAAGATACTCAAAAAGCAAATCGTTTCTAGGAAGGCACTTTATAAAAGTGACCTATCCTCCTCATCCCTACTCTGTGGAGCGATTTAGTGGAGCGATTGGTAGGGATACATTACACCCATGCTAGGCTTTGTAGGCACAGTAATAAGTTGTACAGTTTAATCTTATGGACCAGCTTTCCATCAGTCAACTACACCCATCTGACCTGGTCAATGGAAGTGCAAAAGTTACCATCAGAGGTACCCCCTCCCTAGCCTACTGAGGATCTATGGGCAAAATGATACCCTGCAGCCACAAGCTGATGACAGCTAAGTGACCCCTCCCAGTAGGCAATTATCTTCTGATTTCCTTTGTCTCTAGTTCGAAACAGTACATCATTTCAGATGGGAAGAGGTGTTGTACCAATCTTGTGATTTGGTAATTGGGTTAGAACTGTGAACTTGGTGTGTTATCAGTCCAAGAGAAGTCTTTGGAGCTGATAAGAGAGAAACTACAGAGATTGCATGTCACCTGATGCTCAAAAGGATTCAGAAACACTGACTCACTTGAATGTAAATTTTCTAAAGTTTCCTCTAAAATGTACCATGATGTAAAGCTTCAGGTACTGAGGGGGATAAGAAGGGGGATGCCAAGGTGCTTGAGCAAGGTTCAGAGATTATCCTGATGCTCACTCAAATCCAATAAGTTGGAAAGCAGAGATATCAAACCTTAACTCAACTTGGCGTCAAGACACAGTTTTAAGATCTTCCCCATCTGCCTCATCCCTTCTCTTTGAGGACATACATGTATCTCCCGGTGCCTGTTATAGGTTGGTGATGGGCTGAATTTTTCCGAAGCAGGGTACCAGTGGGTGATTGACCATTGCTTCTTGTTGCACTAAGTTAAATTTCTTCAATTGCATGAGGAGCAAGGCTGCAAGTCTGCTTTTAGTCAAAAGCAGTGATTTTGATATTGGAACCCATAAAGTTTTTATGCAAAGAATATTTTTCTTTCATGAATAAATTTGTCTTTAATCTTTTTTATGGCTGATTTTAAAACAAGAAGAGTGGTACACAAGCACTTGCTTCATCATTAGGTTGTTCTTGTGTGCAAAGTTCTGAAGTCTTTTACTTCAGGTCTTCATTATTTTGCAATCAAGTTAATGATTCTACTTAGACCGGAAAGATTATCACAAAATGATTAATATATATTAGATAAGAAAGTTGAGTATAATCTTGATTTAACAGAAAATAATTAAATCTATGAGGAGTAAACAGTATCTTAAAATTCTTGAGGTTCCTGATTGACATGAATGAAGCAATTATTTTGCAGATCTTGGAAGAATTGTCATAGAATTATGCCAACAATGAGACAGGTAGCCCAAGCTACTGAAATGATACTGATTGTAGATGAATAGCATAATGACATAATATCATCATAAATATCATCATGATGATGTTGTTAGATCTGATATAACAATGAGAAAAATGCTTCTCTCAAAGGTTGCCATAATACATTTGATTATGAAAGCATGGCTATGTCGTGCAATGTATGGATTCATTTTGGGTGTGTCCCTAGTTTCAAATTCCTTATACCTTTTGTATGTCCCACTCTGTCATAAGTCAAGTACAAGGCCAAGGGGAAATACCAGACACCAATCTCAATATAGCAAAATATTTGGAATTTTGTGAGATTCTATTTAATAGAATTGGTTATGATCGTTGTGCTGTGGCTGCATTAGAGGACATAGCTAACTGAGATCAAAAGGCATGTTACATGTCATCAGTTGTTGCATGATTTTAAGTGAATTTATTTCACAGGGGTAATCACTTCTAGCACCCCTGTATATAAGATGTCACCTTAGTTGGTGATACTGTCTCAAGGCTGCAAGCCAAATAAGCACTCACAACACATGCAAGTCTGATGCCTGCAGACTGACCAATTGGGCCCACCAGAAAAAGGAAAAGAGAAAGAAAAGAAAAGATGGAAAAAGGGAAAGAAAAGAGACAGGAAAGAAAGGAGAAAGAAAGGAGAAAGAGAGGGAAAAGAAAGGAGAAAGAAAAAGAAAAGAAAAGAGAAGAAAAGAAAACAAAAGGGATAGAAAAGAAAAGAGATAGAAAAGGATATCCTAGATAAAGGCCAAGAAGAAACAAAGCTCTTTAACTGATAATCTAAGAAAACACTCACCCATAGTCTCCTTTAATGTTCTTCTCCTTCAGGGCTGTCTCTCCCAAGTATGTTCCATGAGATGATGATGCAGAAGGAAGCCCTTGTATGAACCCACTGACCGGTCTCCTGGAAGCTGATTGGCACCTGAATTACTCCGACTCATCAAACAAAAGGTTAGGTACTGAACAGATGGTACAAGTTTCAAAGAGCCAACATGGTAAGAAAGTCATGTTTACATAGCATATGCCTGTTATTTTCCACAAATTAACTTTTTCTCCCATCCCTATAATTGTAGAAACTATTTGTACTTACCTGATGCAAAGATGGAATTCAAAATAATTTTCACTTCATGGGGACCAAAAAAAAAAATTAAGATAGAGAAGTTGGAACAATTGTTACAGAACAATTGATGAATTGCAAAATGTGGATTGCTATTGTCAGAAGAGAGTATTTTGTATCGTCTAGAGAGAATGATTTAAAGGATTGGCCTTGTATTTCCTAACATGCATAAAAGATTATTTGAAGAGTTGGCCCTGATTGTTCCATCAGCCATAGAAATATTGGTAGTTATTTGCCTGATCATGTTTAGTTATCATTGCAGAATGATGTGAAGGGCCTCGTATGTTCTATCATTCTTAGAGAATGATGTCAAGGTTTGGCCATGAATGTTATATCATTCGTAGAGAATGATGTTGAGGGTTGGCCATGTATGTTTTATCATTCTTAGAGAATGATGTTGAGGTTTGGTGTAGTAGACTTTAGACCAATCAACAAGAAAGTGAAGGAACAGTTCCCACTTTGCATTGTTTTTATAAAAAATTCTCTGTTTATACAATCAAATACATTTATGAGGCTTATGCCTACTCACAGTGGGAGGCTTCATCAGAAGAATTGTAGGGAATACTAGCATTAGCTGAAAGAATGGCAGTTTGACAGTCATGAGAGAATAGAAATGCACATAGAGGATGGAGGGTGTCGGCCCATTTCCCAAGGCATAGTCCTGTCCCCATTCTCCATGTATGTTCATGGCCTAGTTGATCCAGTTACTTAGTTTGTTGTTGTCCCATGCCAATTAGATTTCACTCCATGAAAGTAATGCATCGCCTCTGATGTAATCTGGATGTAAGGTGTAGTTACCGGCATGCATTTTTAGGAAGGGGCTGTGAGCACTGTCCATCAGAATTCCATGGCCATTCTGAAGCAAGTTTCTTTGGTGATTTTATGGCATCTGCTTGCTTCCTGCTTGCTCTGATGCCAATTATTTAGGCATCTGCTTGCTTACTGCTTGCACTGATGCCATTATGTGTTTGCATTGTAGCATTCAGTCTATGCTGCAGTAATGTGAAAAACCTTTGGCAGATTTTAAAGAGCATTGCGACTTCAGTGATCCTGTCTTATGTGGTGTAACTGGGAGGTTGATGTTCAATCCACGATTGATTGCCGTGTGGGTGGATCAGATTCCTTTTGATGGAGATTGTCAAATCTCGGTACTAGGAATTCTCTCTCCTTGGCATGTTGACAAAGTTGGGTGTTTTCTTGCATAAGTCCTCGATGTATGTATTGAGATGATGTTGATAATCCAGATATATGCTCGTTGATCAACAAAATGCTCTGCCTGTTTTCTGCGGTATGAATTTGTCAAAGTCATGTTAGGCAGTACCGGTACCTGTTTGCGTCCTAGGCATACCGATGATAATGTTATTGCAATTTTCAAGCATTCCTGCTCTCTCATTTTCTGAGTAGTGTCCATATGAATCCTTGTATTCTTAAGGAGATTTATCTTCTGTGTGAATCCCTATTCCCTTGAACTGTGCAATATTTATTCTCCCAGCCAAGGTTTGTCTTCACCACTACTCATCTGATGGAGCTTGCCATCATGTGTAAGTTAAAGCCTCATAATAAAACTGTTTAATTGTATATTTGATTGTGTATTCAGACAGCTTGATCTAATCAAGTCTTCAAAGCTGTAAACCTCTCCAAGGATGCTTAATCTCTCTTAGAGATTGGTGTGAAGTCATAAAAGGCTTCATTATTCATAAAGAATGATGCAATGGAATGGCATAGCATTCTAGAGAATAAATTCTGAATCTGAAGAGATACGACTCAACACTCCTGTGGAGTAAAACGAGTCGGGTGGTGTGTGCAAAAATAATTAAATAATGCTATTGGTAATGGTGTTCCAGCTTAGATTTGAATAGTTTTGGGTCTTGGGAATTTACTATATTTTCAGGTAGTGAATTCCAGTCTGTCAGTGTTTTGGGTAGAAATGAGTATTTATATGAGTCTTTACTGGAACTAATTTCAATGTATTATTTATTGTGAGATCTTCTGGTTAAATGGGTGACAGGGTGCAGGATTGGCATACGCATGTTTTATCAATTGCCTTGATAATCATAAGAGGGATTCCCCAAATGGTTCTATCCTTATGGATTCTGCAGACCTGACAAATCAATGTTGTACAGGGAAAAGCTCAGGAATATTGTTCTTCCTTGATCTTATTGAGGTATTTGGCATCATCTGCACATGGGAGGACCAAAGGCAAACTAAATCACAGTAAACCTCAGGTCTCTCCTTCCACTTCTTTGGATGTGTAGGCATACCACTACACTGAGATTTTCCACTACTCTTCATTGAATAGTGCAATGGGTTCTCAATGTGGAAAAGAGACTCTTCTCTCTATGTGGCATTGATTAATTTTCCCTATCCAAGGGACAGTGTTTCCCACGTAGCCTAGCCTCTGCCTATGAAATAAGAAGGGCACACAATACAGGCTTCAGTCATCTGCAATGGCTAGATGTGAACCCATGATCTTTGTTTCCTTAATTGGCCAAGTTGCTAATATAGCCAATGTGCCTCTATTCCAGATTACAAAAGAGATAATCTTGACAAGCAGAATGCCAATAATGCAATTATGTTTTATGAAATTTTAAAAAAAAATGAAAAGAAAGAGTGACTTTATCTAGATGAAGAGATGAACTGGTATATTATCTTCCTATTGAAAGAATTACTTTATATGGAGGGAATACCTAGCTTTTTTTTTAATGGACTTCGTGGAAAGCCAAGTTTGAGTAACATGAAAATTTTTCCAGAGTGCATGAGCTTTGATTTGAAAATTACCAAGAAATAAGATGCAAAATACCAATGTAGCATTCTAATTTGTATAAATTATCTTTAGAACTTGAATCAAAGGGATGGCTGTTTGTAACTATCATCCTTACAAAATGTAAAGAGATGACTTTTTCTTTTCTTTTATTCTTACAGAATGAAATGAAAGAATGGAATAGCATGCTTTGTTTTCCCTTCCTGGACAATGATACTAAGAGATTAATGATGAAACATGTCATTCTGAGAGAACAATTTGAAGGGATAGCATCACCTCCTAGCTGCAGGGCCTGTTACTGTATGCTGTGGTGAGATGAGCTTGTTTACAAATTCAGCTCATGTTCTTCTTAGCTTCAGGTATTATCATGGCTTCCACAGAGCAGTTACATGAAGTGTTATCTAAACACTGATCATATGTAACTTCATTACATAGATTTGTTTGTGATAATAGAATATTTTTATCCTCTTATAGACAAGGAGGAGTTCAATGCTCTCTTCTGCTAAGAATTGATTAAATAATTCAGCAATCATGCCAGAGTTAAAAGATTCTTTTTTTTCTCAGCTAAATGATTATAACATTGAGGCTGGGGGTCTGCTTAGATTGCCAGAATTGAAAATTGAATTGGGAGAATTGGGAGAAAATAGTTTATTAAATTAGAGAAATAATAGGAGGTATATCACTTAATTGCTGTATTGAAAACTTGTTCTGAATTTTGTTTAGTTTAATTGTGACATGTTGTTGATCAGATCTGGAAAGCCTGAATCTATCATCTGCCCCTTCCTTTGCCTTTTTGGAGCAGTGAATATCTGGCATTGCTCTGTGGTTGAGTTTCCTGTCTCACTGGAAACCTACTTTTATTTTTAGAAATAGTAATCCTTTCCATGGGGAATATGCAATGATTATTTATTATTTAGGTTTTATTATATAGCCTAATCGCTATGACCCTTGTGTCTCTCAAGCTAGTATAATTGAAATGGCTGTACTGGTGTACCACTACACTGTTTATAAAAGTGCATTTCCTTTTTCATATGCACATAGTGTAATGTTTTTCATATATATATATATATATATATATATTTTCCAATATGCTCTATACAGGAGCCATCCAGTTCCCATATATAGGTAATGGGTTAGCATCCTATCTCTGATACTGATAATGTGTTCCGCTTCAACCACTGTTGTCTAAGTAACAGGGGAGCGGTACATTAATGCACAGCCTAGGTTTCGGTCATTCATTTGGGCTGGATTGGAAATCACAATCCTGCCAAGCCCTTTCAGTATTTTTAAACAGTAATATGGCACCATAAATGCTGTAGATCATCTTTAGATGCTCTACGAACTATAATCACCAGGTCAACTTCTCTGACTTGAATGAGAGATGCATTTCTGATATGGATTTGCTATGCCATTGCTACTTTCAGGATGTATGAAGCATAAATGTCTCCATTAGAGCTGGGGTTTATGAAATAGGTGTTGAATTGAAATACTCTGTATTTGAAATGTACAATATTCTCATTTAGAATGTAAGAAACCAGAACTTTTATTACTGTAGAATGGAATTGCAGTTGGACTGTGGGGACAAGAGTAACTGTAGAAAGTAAAGAATAAAAGGCCTACCAACATCAGTTAAAAGGTCTGCACTTCAAATATAGGAAACAGATTTTTTTTATTGCAAGACTGTTATATGTCAAGAGGGTTACTAGAAGATTTGATTGTTAGGAAAAGATTTTGAGAAAAAGATAAATGTTTGCAAAAGTATGTTACTTACCTTGATCCAGGTAGGATATGTAGAATACATTTTGGCTATTTTCTGGCTCTGCTCCCACCCCCAAAAAGTCACGAAGTATAAGGTATCAAAGGGTGCATGAAATTATTGCAGGAAGTTTTTTAATTGTATTCTACATTCCTTTCTTCTTTTTTTTTATTCCTGCTAGGAATACAGTTTATTCAGGCATAAATGCTAAAGGACATGACTTTCTTACCATGCTGACTCCATGAAACTCGCTTCTCATCTGTCCAGTGTCGAACCTGATGCCTGGGTCTTCATAATTCAAGTGTCAAACAGCTTCCAGGAGAGTGGTCAGTGGTCCCAAACAAGGACTTCTTTCTATATCATCGTCACATGGACCACACTGTGGAAGAGACAACCTTGAAAGATTAGAACAAAAAAGGAGAATATGGGATCCTGTTTCCAGACACCAGAAAAAGAGGTTTATAACTGCTTGGCCTTTAAATAGGATATGGAAAGGGGAAGAGAAAGAGAAAGGAGATAGAAAGAAGAAGGATAGAGAGAAGAAAGAAAAGGGAAAGGGAAAGAAAAGGGAAAGAAAAGGGATAGAGAAGAGGAAAGAGAAAGAGGACAAAATGGCCCGGGGGGGGGGGGGGGGGGGAAGGTGAGATCACCCAAAACTACGGGCATGGTCTGCGAGGTCGAAATGATGACCAGGAAACATCATGTCCCCATATAGCCTTGAGAGACAGATGGTAGGCATGCAAAGGAGGATTCACACCTAAAGCAAATTATGCTTTTCTCTCAAATTTATGTTCAAAATGAGAGGGAAATGTCCCACAAAGTGTTTGAAATTTTTCTGCTTGGAAGCAGAGCAATCCCTTTGAAACTTCAAAGCCTTGGAAAAATTGAAGAAGGCATTGCGTAGGAATTGAATCAGCTGAGAGCTGATCATGGTTGATGCTGATACCCATGCATTTACTGTAAATGGCATGTTGAGAGTTGTGAAATTGAATATACAATATAGAGCTGCAGTCACACTTCTCACAGAATATCATGTTTCATCCAATGAAACGGAAGAAATCTGTGCACTCTAAATGTAGAGATGATTTTATATGGAAATTTTGCTGCAAATTCCTGTGAAATCTAGAAGTAGAATTTTTATAGTTGAGAACCTTATCCCTCCCCTCCCCTTAAAGTCTTTAAAGGAGGCACAAAGGAGTTTAAGCTGTGCCTGTTAGTGCAGTTTTGAAGATACATGACAAATACCCTTGCTTACACTATGATTGATAATGGGCGAATTTTAATCTGTGAAATCTATTACTTACTGATGTTTTCCAAGATGGCTAGATTAAAAAGACAATAAGATAGACAATCACCTACAGGTAAGACTACGGTGCAATTCACTGGTGCAATTCACACCATTCTTGAACTCTGAGGTCATTACCTGTGATAATCTCTAGGATGAATGTCTCATGTGTCTGACCAGAGCCCGAATCATGATGTATGATGATCACAGGTATGTCTTAGACTATAGGGATAGTTAGAGAACTTGTCGACCGACCAACAAAACTCTGAGAAATGGCAGAGCATGTACACAAGGAGACATGAAAATAATCTGCTGCATTCTTTAATATTTTGGGTTTGCAAGTGGTGGCATAGCCAGAATATATTGCAGAAAAAGGGGTGATGAGGAGTGGCAACCTTCTTCTGCCTGGAAAGAGTTCTCTACAGCAATTAGGAGACTGTTTTCAGATGATATGAGGTTGCCACCATTGCCATAATTCAAAAATCCAGCTTTTTCTGAGCTGTCCTCAACATTTTTAAATTTTGAGATACAAGGTTTTAACAGCCCACCGACGATAAGCAGAGTCAAATAGAGGTGAGACAGCTACAACAGAGGACTTTGCCTTAATTGGTTGTAGTACAGATCTAGGGCATACCCTTTTTAAAAAGAAAACCAATTCAAGTCAATTTTTAGGTTTCATACCCAACTTTGCTTCTAACATGACACATGATATGATTAGTTAGTTGGAATATCAATAATTTCTTGACTATCAGAGTGCTTTTTTTTTTAATTGATCCCAAGTTAAGAGTCGACCTTTGTCAACCTAGGGGGTTATTATTTTGGGGCTAATTGTTCTTAGAGTATTGCCCTAGAGTGGTAATAAGAGGGGGGGGGGGGGATGGGGGGATAATTCTCATTCATAGGGTTAATATCCTTGATGTAGCTATCTTGCTTCAGTTCTCAATTTTAAATCAACCATGTCATTGTGACATGCTGTTTTTAAAAGTGAGCTCAAGAGTAATTTTCCCAGTTTTTGTTAGAACACTAGCATCTCTGTATTTGTCATTTCATATATTGGTAGTCACAATCTCACAGGGGTTCCAAAGACCTCAGTTAATATTCCATAGAATCATGTACATCAAATACATCTGAAGCCATTGTCTGCATAGTATATCCTTGGGAAGGAATCATTTTTCTTCAGCATATGTAACTGTAAGAATGAAGAATGGGCATAGCCAGCTGAGAACCTTTTTGTTCATTAATCATGTTTTTGTTATTCAGCCGTCATTGGTAGTCGTACAGAACTGTTCAGTGGACTGAAGTATGCAAAGTTTTAGGGGAATTATTTAATGCTGCCGCAAATAAGGTCTAGGGATATATTTGATTTTTCTGTAGTTTACTTATGCACATAACATTTAGTTACAACAAATGATAAGCTAGGCTATAGGGTGAATTTAACATTCTGTCTTGTCCAAGTGTAGGCCAATCCATTAATTCATCAGTGTTAACCCTCATTTCATAGGAAAGGTTGATGAGTTTTTGCCTAACTTTAAAACTAACCATCTTAAATAATTTAGAGAAAACAAAGATAGAATAGCCGTTGAGTTTGATATAAAAGGGAGATAAAATGTTGACCCAGTCCTACGACAATACTTATTGGCCCTTCCAGATTAATGAGCTGAATGTAACCCGACACAGTTTTCCTGACTAAAAAATTGTTCCACTACTCATTAAAAAAAACAAAACTTTACTCATTGATGATTGCGATCTACACTGTCAGTGCTTGCACCTTTAGATCAGTTGTTCACTTTTTTTTTTCTTCCACTCATACACTGCCCTATGTCATGTAGTTATAAATCATGTGGAAATCAAGTCAGGACCAGGTAGGATCAGTCTATGCATGATGCAAAATTATATGGAGGGTTTAAAGGCTATCTGCATTTTTTTCAGTTAAAATGAGGTTTTAATATCAAAATGATCAATAAGAGAGCAGGAACCCATTGGTAATAATGGTTTCTACAGCAAACTTTGCTACAGCAGGGTATTACTCAAAGTAGGTATGGCCATCTGCATTAAACCAGTGTTTACAATATAACTTCATTGCAAGTTTTCTCAAAATGGCCAAAAACACAGATAGTCCCTTGCTGCACCAACCCTCAATATTATTACTACATTTTTGTTCTAGACTTTTATAATTTTGTTTTGTGAGTGTGCTCTATTATTTAACTGCAAACTTCAGAATAGTTATCATGCATGCATGTTACTCCCAATTATAAAGTCCCAAAGTATGCTCAGTGCAGGCAGAAGACATTCATCTGGAAACTCTTGCATTGCCATGCCATGTTCTGTACCATTATAACCCATTCGTGACAGGAATTATTTAGAGCCTAATTTGATCAGCTTTTATTCTTCAAATTGGCAACACCAACATTTTTATTTTAATGCTACATTTTTCTTATAAAACATCATGTATCTGAAATGAATATAAATTGACAGAAATTATGATGAGAAGTCAAAAAGTTGCCAATTTGCAGGGGAAAATGGTGATTTTAAACTTTCTATCACATTGCCAATTTAAGGATTTTAATGCTTATTTTCCTTTAACAAATTTTCAGCATCAAGCAACGAATATTGATGCAACCAAAATGGGCACAGTTTGTGTAGAATTTTTTGCTCTTTCTGCTCATGTATTTGGTATGATTTTTAGGGCTTTGCATCAAAAGGTATTAGGCCAAACCACAAAATGTGGACCTAAGTTTTGTAGTCTCATCCGGGACAATGATTATTGTAGTTGAATGGACAAAATGCTTTTAGGGCTGAAAACAGATAATAATGTTCCTAACATGAGAAGTGGACCAGAGTTAAGGAAAGCTAGAAATATATAACAAATACTGCTGAAAAGCAGGAGAAAATGGGCCATACCCAAGGAGGGAAAAAAAGATATGTGTCATCGCTAAGCAGGAGGAAGTGTAATGTATATCGTTACTGAGCTTAACCACAAAACGATAACATTGCTACTGAAATGTAAGCCCCAAGAGGCTTGTATGCATACAAAAATCAATCATCTCTTTATATCAGTGTGGCAAATTATGTATTGATATTTCACATGATTTGTGCAAACACAGAGATTTGACCGAAGGACAAATGAATTCTTTTTGGCAGATGTGTAAAAAAAAATGCAATATTGCAATAGCAACTACTTGCCATGGACCTAACAACATTACAAGATACACATAAAAGAGAGCATTAAAATAGTACATTTGTAGGTAATATACATACATGTATGTACATATGGCATTTATGATGGCAGTCATAGGCTTGTTAATGTACGATTGTATTGATTGTTGTGGATGTTGAAGGTCTGGAGATGTGCGACTGTTTTGATTGCTGGAGATAAAGACGGCCTGGAGATGTGCAGTTGTATTGATTGCTGGAGATGTTGAAGGTCTGGAGATGTGCGATTGTTTTGATTGCTGGAGATGTTGAAGGTCTGGAGATGTGCGATTGTTTTGATTGCTGGAGATGTTGAAGTTCTGGAGATGTGCGATTGTTTTGATTGCTGGAGATGTACATGGCCTGGAGATGTGCGATTGTTTTGATTGCTGTTGATGTTGAAGGCCTGGAGATGTGCGATTGTATTGATTGCTGGAGATGGAGATGGTCTGGAGATGTACGATTGTCTTGATTGCTGGAGATAAAGAAGCTATGAAGATGTGCGATTGTATTGATTGCTGGATATGTTAAGGTCTGGAGATGTGTGAATGTAGTGATTGCTGGAAATGATGGGTGGCCTTGTTGATGTTCGAATGTGTTGATTGTTGGAGATGGAGTGCCCGTGATTGAGATGCCACTGACCTTCACTGCCGCTGACGTGAATGCTCTCTTTTATGATGCCTGTATAGGTAAAAGAAAACAAAATTTTGCAATTTAATCAATATACACCATACATGTTTGTGACAAATTTTATGATAGAAAACTGATTATGTCCACTGAAATTAATACATTATTGATCACAATAATGGATTACTTCTCAACATTTAGGTTCTGTTCTGCAACACCTCAGTTATGCCCCCCCCCCCCTCTCATAAAGGTGTCATTGAAATGATAGTATTAATTTTGGTTAATTTTTCACCTTTCCACTTTTAAAGCCTGTAATACTTCGAAATGAGAAAATTTGTGTGTTTTTTCCCATCCATAGATGTCCCAGCTAAATGAGGAAATTTAACCAGTAGGCCATGTGTCCAAATTCATATCAAGGTAAAAATTTGGTTGTTGCCATTTTTTCATGATTTATTGAAGTGGTTATTGTTGCCCTCTTTAAGCTTTGCAGGCAACTTAACAAAAATATAAAGTCCACAGAATGAGAGAAAAAAAAATTGTTCTTAATTTATTCTTGATTGTTCATCTTGCTCCAGAAAATATTTCATATTTGTATGTCAAATTGCCTGAATTCATTTTTAAATTTATAAGGTGTTCCCATAAATATACTTTTAAATTTTGACAATTTTAGAAGACAAAATCAATGTTTGTAATATAGAATCTTATATTAAAATGAGCATTTTGTTTTTCTTCTTTACTTTTTTGTCGTTTATTTTACAACATATATAAGCGATTGGATTTACTTACACTATACAGCTCAGACTAGAGGTCATCCTCCGAGTCAGAGGCTGCATCGTCACCTGCTGTGATCTTGTCTGAGAAGAAAGAACATAAGAGCTACTGTAAGTCAATTGTATATTTATTTTTCTTACTCAGTGTATCCTTATTTCGTATGGTTTGTGCACATATTATTTTTAGACACTGTCAATTGAAAGAGTTCTTTTTTCAGGCAGAGAGATCATAGGGACAGATCATGTCTTTCTATTTGGTCATTAGAGACTTTGTTGACCCTCAAAAGGCCAGACCCCTCCCCCTTCATCTTTGTATATGACACAATATGCTCATGGCTGTTTCATTTTTCATTTTGAATATTTTATTATTTGCAGAACAATAAGATGTAAACATACAAATGTAATTAACAGAGAGGTAAAAATCAAACCTTATAGTTAATTAATCTCAAAAGATTTCCCCACTATTTAGTAAGAAAAAATATTCCTTTCTATTTTCTTGGCTGTTTCAAAAGGATGGTTTATGTGTGAACCAGATTTTAGAAGTACTTACAATGCTGCTTGCAGTACGGGAGCACGTAGCGCTTGGTGGCATCCCTGCTGCACTGTCTGCCAGCCAGGGTGTGCGCCTGGCAGCGATACGGGCGACGTGCTACGAGCTCTCGAACTCTGTTTTAGCCAAGATGAAATGCATAAATTGGTATTATAAAGAATCAATACAGATGAAATTTCTGATTTGACAGGTACATATAAAACCTATTTGGTCATTTAGTGTCCCGTCCATTCAAATAAATTGTGGTTTTGTATGAATTTACCTCAACTATGCTGTATTTTTTATCAGATCTAAGGTGTTGTAGGCCTAATAACTTAATATAGTGCTCAGATATAAAATCTTAGATGTGATCTGTAACATATACGACAAAATAGCTTGGCATTGCCTTATAGCCCCTGTTCTTAAACTGTGTTTCACAGGCCGCCTGTGGCCTGCGAGGTACAACATCAAGTTAAAAATGAAAAATACAATAAATTGTTTTGTTTCATTCTACATGATGTATCTGATTAGAAGGGTGGATGTCGGCCCCATATGCTAAGAAATGTATGTGAAGTAAAACTTGGATGTCCCGCGACATAATTTTAGAAATATATTTTGGCCTGCAGATGAAAATACTTAAGAACCCGGGTCCGACAGGAATGAATGCATGCATGAATGAATGAATAAGTGAGAACAATTCCACATGGTTAGATATGTAGGCTTAATATAGAATATTTATTTGTTGTTGATTTTAAGTTTTAAATTTGCTTTGACTAAAAGTTATATAATAACAGATACAACAAGTGCATGAGTAAATTACACGATGCGTGATATATGTCCCCACCAGAAGTGCAGCTCTTTGGAATAACATGCATAAATTTGCATAATCAATTAATCTCAAAATTTTGTTTAGTAGTTCTATCAGATGAAACAATAACAAAATAAATCAAAATCGGTTAACAAATGTAGAAGCACACTTTCTGCGAGTTTGGAATAAAATTTGCATAAATTAGCATAAATAATGTTTGAGACAAATTTTTTAAAATTCTGCAAAGAAGTTCTGTGTACATCATGTAGCTCTACGAGATGAAACAAAAAATCAAAAAAGTGAACTAATGAAGTAGAATTATTTTTTTTGTGATTTTGGCATAATATTTGCATGATTTCTTTTTTCTTGTATGGATATAAAATGATTGTAGTATAGAACTGTTGCTGGGCTAGCGCCATGAGTGTCCTTGGACGTGTGTGCACTCTACAAGTTTCTACTATTATTATTATCATGATGAATTACCATAAGTAACGTTATGAGATAAAATTTCAAAATTCTGTGTGGAAGTTCTGTGTACCTCATGTAGTTCTACCAGATGAAACCAAAGAAAAAATTGAAATCGGTCGACAAATAAAGGAGAAGCATTTTTTGTGATTCTGAATAGATTTGCATAAATTTGCAGAATTAATGATTTCACAATTTTGTCTAGAAGTTAGGAAGCCCCCACCAAGCCTTATCAGTCAGACCAGTCTAAGTCCAGAATGAAAATTGGCCAAGAAACGACAAAGAAGAAGCAAATTTATCATTTTGACCACACATGGACACACAGACACAGACACACAGACACAGACACACAGATGTACACATGTACAGAACCCATTTCGTGAACTTCATTTGGCATGGACAAAAATATGTTACAAAATCCTGAGGCTTATGCCTTAAAGGGAATTGTTCACACTGAGTAATGTTTAAAAAGAGTTGTTATATCTAATTAATTTATGCATGAAATTAATGTTAAATATCATTATCTATATGTGAAAGGGTGAATCAAAAAGGATATCATTTGTCATGCTCTTGGAGAAAACTATTGCAGTTTCTAAGTAATTTTGATACAAAAGTTAATGGCAAAAAAATGTTTGATATAGATATTTTTATTTTCTTTTTAGAAATCATCACTATTTTCATATCTAAATAACATTACGGCAAATGTAAGCCACCAACAGTTTTGAATAGCCACAGCGTTTTTAATAATGAATGTTGTATCCACAAAAATGAAAATTATGTTTCAAGACCAGAAACAATGTTATCAGTTCCCTTTGAAAATACATTATTTTTCTTTCTTTTTAACTAGAGTGCAATTATTCTTTGCAGTGCAGTGATATGCTTATTATCTGTAACATTGAATGACCTTTTGATTTATGATATCTCTTCAATGTGAACATTGATTAGGATGTCCTTAGGTTTCATCAGTGGCCACTATGCCTTCTTTATAAAATTTACTATTGAAATCATACATAAAATCATGCTTTTAAGCAATCTTTGGTCCGATGTGCAAGTACGAAATCCTGTGTAGCTTTGGATCTGTGTGCCTGGACGTCGAATTTGGTCTCAAAATGTGCATGAGATTTGAATGAGAAAAAGCCATGAAACGTTACTGCAAGGAATTTTTGCAATATTGATATATCACTCGAAACGTTGAGAAAAATGGAATGCGTAGAAAAAGGACGGGAAATTATGTCTTGTTCTTAACAAGATTTAAATGTATGTAAAGAAATGATACTCACTCTTCCTCTGTTAATGGTGCCCGATGCTGCCAGCACCAGCGACTCAGGTGACGGGTCTTTCTTTTGCATCTCTGCCCACCTGTCGTCTTACACATACACCTGTGTGAAACCAGGGCCCAGGGACCGACGTTCACATTAATGGGTCCTGCCGGTCCCTGGCCAGCCAGCGGGTTAACAGTAGCCATCGATGAAGCTGTAAAAAAGAAAAGTGCCCATGAATAAAGATTACATATTCAATGATTTTGATCCATTTATTTTTGATCCGGGTATTTTGATAGGGGGCAAGATGACCCATAGGTTGGTTTATACGTTTTTAAAAATATAGGGGTATAGTTGCATGACTCATCCCTCTCTTTCCCCATACTCTTCTTTCTTTCTCCTCTTTTTCTTTTTGTATTTTTTTCTTTCTTTGATCACTTGAAAAATTATAAGGGGGGCTGCCTTCCTTGCCCCCCTGTAGTCCCTCCCATGCTTTTATTCTTCACCCCTCCCCCTTTACAGTGGAATATGGGGAATACTGGAGAGTTACCATACTCATTTCAAGATGTGTACCACCACCACCACCACCACCTCCCTCCCCACCACCCTCACCATCCCTCCCCAGCCCAAATTTGAACATTTTGTAATATATAGCATGTCTCACTCTCAAAACTTATGTGCTTGTTTTCATATCAGTAGTTTTTCTTGTGTTAAGGCTTTTGCCATGCTATAGATATATGTTACAACAATGAAGAATTTGGTAATATGAATAGTGATGAAAATTGGAAAAGAAATAAATGTACATTGCACTTACATATCAAACTAAGCAACAGCAATAATTGAACTACAGAAACCTGCATTAGGAAGAGAAAGATATGATTAAAATGTTTTAGAATTAAAGTCATGCTGATTCAACTCACTGATAGGGAGCATAGCTATTTCCATAAATTATGAATGTTAAAAACTGGTGCATTTTGATTTATATTTTCTTATATACATATTTTTTTTATTTTATATTTTTAATTTGACAAATGGGTTTCAGCATATTGTTTTGAAAATCCAGTTTAGCTTTATCATGTTTTCTGCAATATGAAATGTATAAACAAATGTATAAACAACATTTATAGGTAGTGTCATGATTGCACATTCTCTTCAGCGAGATTGAGTTATTGTTATTATTATTATCATTATTATTATTATTATTATTATTATTATTATTATTATTATTAATTTTGTACATTCTATAAAGCAAACAAGGTATAAAAACACAAACTTGCATATTGTATTGGAGTACATGTCAGTTATGGGTGCACCAGGCTAGGCAGGCTAGGTATGGAAAGAGACAACCAAATGACTGAGACCCACAGGCCATCCTTCCCAAACCCAACCTGGTGCAACCGTAACTGATCATGATTAATGGACTACTGGTCCTTAGGACGATTTCCTGGTTATATTTGCACTTTGGTGTGAAAAAGGTTACATAATAAAAATGTTTGTAAACAGAAAAGCATTATGCCCTCCTTTGGCAAAAGGAAGCAAGTCCTTATCAACCAAATTTGAGTTATTGATATTTTCATATGTTACCTAGTGTGCTCTTCTGGGCCAAATATAATGCATGAACACTCATCATGCCAAGAGATATGTTAGGCAAGACATCATGGTATTGCATTGACATCAGTGGAAAATGACAGATAAATTATGCTCTTTTAGAGGAAATGTCACTTCTGTCACTTGCTTCCTTTTGCCAAAGTAGGGCAGCACTATTTGCATGAATGAGAATGATATTGAATATTGCTGATGCACTTTCATTTGTATAAAGAAACTTCTTACATGAATGGATGTATGGGATTCCATAGATAATTATGTGCCTTCAATTCTGATGCAAAGTTTTGCTTGCTGTATGATTTAGATCTTCCTTTTATATTCAGTATTTTTATTGAGAATTCGTTAAAGATTTTAGAGAGAAAATTTTACATTCTGCTACCTCAATCACAAGTAGAATGTCCAAGAGTAAAACTGATAAATGTGTCTTGTTCAGATCCTCCCATTGTTTGTATGCTTGCATGTGCCATTATCTATTTCAGTATTTTTTGCTTGTCATTATTAAATAGCATTTGCGATTACCCATGTTAGGATTTCCATCAATAAAAAAGTACATATTTTAATTTGTAAGCCTCTTATTTGTTGTCATTTTTGGTACAATCTCTTTAGCTGGCTCTACATCCTGCCCTATAGGTATATCTTCATTTCTTTGGAAGTGAAATGGGAAATATACCCTGATAGTTTGTTTGATTAGACAGAGATCAGGGGTTTTTAAAGCAAAATATGTAAAAACATGAAACTTATTGAATTTTGATGTTGTAAATGATCAAACAATTGAGATGGGGAAGAAGAGAGAGGGAGGGAGAGAAGGGGGAGAGAGAGCGAGAGAGAGAGAGCAGGGAATGGAGAGAGATTTTATGAAGGAAGAGAGATATGGAGAGGAGAGGTATTTAGGAAGAAACAGGGTGGTATTAAAACAAGAGAAAAATAGACGGAAGCAGACAAAATATAAATATTAAAAAAGGGAAGCACACACAGAAGAGAGTTAGAGAGAGAGAGAGTAAAGATTAAAATATTTGGGGCAAGAGAGGAGTTATAAGGAGACGGAGAGGAAAATGAGAAAGATATCAAGGAAATGGACAGGGAGAGTAAAAGAGAAAGATTTTTAAACAGTATACACATTTCTGCGGAGTCAAATTTGACTCGGAATGGCGTCAGCCGGGTGTCAACTCTATTCTCGGAATAGAGTTGACTCCCGGCTGACGCCATTCCTAGTCAAATTTGACTCCACAGAAATTAGAGTGTATCATGACATGTCTTCTTGCAGAGCAATGGGGGCAGGATCGAAGTAAAGTTTCAACCCTTAACCCATTCGTGACAGGAATTATTTAAAGCCTAATTTGATCAGCTTTTATTCTTCAAATTGGCAACACCAAAAATTTTATTTTATTGCTACATTTTCCTTATAAAACGTCATGTATCTGAAATGAATATAAATTGACAGAAATTATGATGAGAAGTCAAAAAGTTGCCAATTTGCAGGGGAAAACGGTGATTTAACCTATCACATTGCCAATTTAAGGATTTTAATGCTTATTTTCCTTTAAAAAATTTCAGCATCAAACAACGAATATTGACGCAACCAAAATGGGCACAGTTTGTGTAGAATTTTTTGCTCTTTCTGCTCAATTTGGTATGATTTAGGGCTTTGCATCAAAAGATATTAGACATTTTAGGGTAGAAAATGATATACATGATTAATGCAGTAAAAACTACACTCTGATTTCTGCAGAGTCAAATTCGACTCTTAATGGCGTCAACTGGGAGTCGGAATGGTGTGACGTATCATGGTATCATGGAATGCACCATGGGTGCACAATTATTAGCACATATCAATAATTCGTGTCGGTGGGTTTTAGATTTTTTTCTTTCCCCAAATGACCTTTATCTGCTCATGCTCAGATTGTATCCGTGAACTGCCTTATATAAAGAAATACATGTAGTTTGAACTTAGGTGTACCAACATTCCAAATAAATCGTTTATAAAAATCTATAACCAGAATGGAGGCAGAATGACATGAAAAAGTGCTAACACAAGTTGAAACTAATTGCAAAACGGACAAATATGGTTTGATTATAACTGATATACATTGATGGCGCAACCATTATTATACGGACGTCCACTAAAAACGACATAGCCTATACCATGTATACAATCCCATGCACTGGTGTATAGACGGCGCCAGACGGACCTTGGTTTCACAACGTAACAGACGCATATCATACTGGAAATTAAATGCGAGAATCATTCTTTCAAAAAACAAAATAATCGACACAAATAAACAAGGTACACGAAGGCAGTAGACCATAACGTACTATGGATGAACATAATAAAAAACATGAAAAAAGACCACTACAGGCTCTACAAAGTATGAATATTGTAAGACATCTGTATCATACTGATGTTTGGTAATACCTATAATGGTTATGATGACGGAGGAAACGGTTAAATTTGAAATACAGTCGTATAATTCAATTTTATATTGAAGGACAGAAAATTGTTGGTACTTACTCTATGAAGACCAAACGCAGATTGAGCGGGAAGGCTGATCTTCCCATCATACCGCACGAGTCTCGGGAGTTATCTTTTGTCGAGCTTTCATTGACTAGCACTCTTAATCCACCTAAACTTAAATCCCTTTCTTTTTAAAGTAGCTCTTAATGGTTTAAGATCAGCTTTTATTTGTTTCTTTGACTAGACTGAGTAAACATGAAAAGCTTTCTGACACAACCATCATTCAAGTTTGCCCCATTCAAAATGAGAAGCCAGATTAGAGTTGACGTTTTGGAGAACCCTAGACGGTTGACAAGCAAAGATCAAATTAATTCAAATGAAAATTAAAAATTAATCTTTATACGAGTTTTATTATACTCTCCCTTACTATAACGGTCATTGTTTTCCCTCTCTGTCTCTCTGTCTCTAAAAATTCTGAACCCCTCTACAACTTTTTAGATACTATAATTCCCCTCTCTGCCCCCCCCCCCCTCCACTTCTCTATCTCTTTGTCTCCATTTCTCTAACCTATGGTGGCCCTGAAGTACGCTCGACAACAGGTCATGTGCGACGTGAATTTCGCATCCCATGTCCTGAACTTTGCATCCCAAGTCGTGAAATTCACGACACGCGATACGAAATTCATGACCCGTGGCGCAAACTTTGCATCCTAAGTCATGAAATTCACGACCCGCGATGCGAAATTCAGGACCCGTGGCGCGAACTTTGCATCCCTGTCCTGAATTTCGCACCGCGGGTCGTGAATTTCACGACTTGGGATGCAAAATTTGCGCCACGGGTCATGAATTTCATGACCTCGGATGCGAAGTTCAGGACCTGGGATGCGAAATTCACGTCGCACATGACCTGTTGTCGAGCGTACTTCAGGGCCACCATACTATCCCCTCTACATCCCTGTGCTCTACCATTGTCTACGGCTTTTTACAACGCCCGCATCTTCTCTCGGTTCTCCTAAACCATGTATACTGTACATTTTACGTTTTCGGAGTTGAAAAAAAAAACAAAGAATGCAGCTGGAGGAGAGATACAGAAAAAAAAAAAAAACATTCAGAATGGCTCTGACAGGGTCGACGGTACATTCCCACAAGTCTACAATTGACACTATTGCACATATTTGGTACAGACGCATACGATCATGACGATGGTGATGGTGGTGGTGGTGGTGGTGGTGGTGGTGGTGGTGGTGATGACGATGATGATGATGATGATAACGATGATGGTGATGATGATAACGATGATGGTGATGAAATGATGATTATGGTGATGATGATGACGATGGTGATGATGACGATGGTGATGATGATGATGATGGTGATGATAAGTACTAACACCCGAGTACAATGCTGGATGATACAGTGTGAAGACATTCTACAGATTCTTCGTTTTAATTTCTCGCAGTCGGAATGATGTAGGAAAGAAGAGAGTGAGGGAAATAAATCATTATTTTGCCTTTATCTCCATCTCTCTCTCTCTCACTCTCTCTCTCTCTCTCTCTTTCTCTTTCTCTTACTCCATCTTTATTCTTTACTTATCTTTCATCTTACTTTTAATTTCCTTCTTTCTTCAATCCTTCTCTATTAGTTAATTAATTCTCTCTCTTCCCCTCTCTCTGTCTTCTCTCTCTCTCTCTCTCTCTCTCTCTCTCTCTGTCTTTCTCTGTCTTTCTCTCCCATTCTCTCTTAATCGCACACTATACGATCCGACTGCGATCCAATTTAAGAAAAATCTGTTATAGCATTTGATATGAAAATTCAAACTTGTAAAATCTTAATCAAAGTTCGGAATAGTCCTGGGAATACTAAAATTCGAATTCCGGGCTATCGCGTGCCTCCCTGTAGCATAAAAGCAAACTCAATTCCGAATCGCAGTGACGTCATAGCAATCGCTACGATTTGAAGTCGATTTGGCCTTTACTCCGACCGAAAGGCTTGCAGCTAACCAAAATTTCGATTTTGATATTCATATCATTATTCCCAGCTTCAAATAAGATAATTTTACTTGTTTTAACGTTCATATAAAATGCAAGAAGCCATTTGTTTGAAAATCGGGTCGCAGTGGGACCAGGTCCGCAGAGTCGTAAAATTTTGAATAATTATTGAACGGCGCGGGCTGAAATAGAAAGCTCAACAGTATGTCCCCCAAAATTACGATGGGCCTATAAGTATCGATAATGAAATAAATCATTTTGCAATATGAAAGTCACTTTAGATTATGAAACTATAACTATTCATCAGATCCCGTCTGATTCGGTCCAGTAGTCGCAATGAAATACGGATTTTTGAAGCGGACGTCATAGATCCTTCCCGTCCAATTTTGGACAGATGGAGAACTCAAAGCGTAATGAACAACCAAGGAGTTACCACCCCGCTATGGTTTACAAAGGAAAATCGCTGTTTTGTTTTGATTTGCTATGATTTTTATTGTAGTGGTGTATCATCATAGCTAATTATTCTTGCCATTGGCCATTCTACTCAATCATTTATCAAATTGGCATCCACAAAATGAAAATATCGATCTTCTTCACAGGTGACAAGTTTACAAATTTATTCAAATTTATGCATATTATTTCAACAAAGACTCCCTTTAAAAGATCAAGACAATTAAGGCATTTATCAAAGTCTTATACACTCTTAAAAATTCTGGGTCAGATTGACCCGGAAAAGAGTCTGTTGGGGCCACACTCCGTTCTGGGTAAAAAAATGACCCGGAAAGGTAAAAATGACCTGAAATAAGGTCAAATATGACCCAGAAACAAGTCATCATGACCCTATTCCGGTTCATTTTTTGACCCGGAACAGAGTGTGGCCCCAACAGACTCTTTTCTGGGTCAATCTGACCCAGAATTTTTAAGAGCGTAGTTTTGTTTTTAATCCCTGAATATTAACTCACACCAAACCATCGCAAACCATCTAAAAAGGAGTGTGATTTGCCCAAAGTTATTTGAGAGTCCCTTTTGGTTCAAACTTGGACGGTGGGGACTTATGACATCGTTTACAAAAATCCCTATTTCTTCGTGACTTCTGGACCGAATCAGACGGGGTCTTCACTGAATGGAAGAGAAATACTCAACAATGACTTTTCATATTGCAAAATGATTTCTTATATAATTGATACTTATAGACCCATCGATTTTTTTTTTTTTTTTTGGGGGGGGGGGAACGAACAGTATCATACAGAAGCGCGGTCCGCTGTCAATTACTGGAAGCAAATTTTACTGCAAATTTTCAGTGCGGACCAAAAGTGGAAGAATGGCTGAAAAAAATGTTTACAGAGGGAATTTAGAAGTAAGATGAAAGATAAATAAAAATGAAGATGAGCAAGAGAGAGAGAAAGAGAGAGAGAGAGAGAAAGAGAGAGAGAGAGCGATGGAGATAAAGGCAAAATAATGATTTATTTCCCTCACTCTCTTCTTTCCTATTTTATTCCGACTGCGAGAAATCTGTAGAATGTCTTCACTGTATTATCCAGCATTGTGCTCAGGAGTTAGTACTTATCATCACCATCATCATCACCATAATCATTGTTATCATCATCATTATCATCATCATCACCATAGTCATCATCACCATCATCATTATCATCACCATCATCATTATCACCATCATCGTTATCATTATCATCGTTATCATCATCGTTATCATTATGATGATGATCATCATCGTTATCATCATCACCATCATCATCATCACCACCACCATCGTATTCGTCTGTAGCAAATATGTGCAATAGTTTCAATTGCAGACTTGGGGAGCGTTTCATGAAAGTTGTCAGCACTGACAAGTTGTCAGTCACTGACAAAAATCCTTGGTTTTGATTGGCTGAGAAGCACTGATCACTGACTGTTACTATGGTTACTGTCAGTGACTGACAACTTGTCAGTGCTGACAACTTTCATGAAACGGTGCCCTGAATGCTTTTTTTTTCTGTATCTTTCCTCCAGCTGCATTCTTTATTTTGTTTCCACTCCGGAAAATGAACAGTTTACATGGTTTAGGATAACGGAGAGAAGATGCAGGCGTTGTAAAAAGCCGTAGACATTGGTAGAGCACAGAGATGTAGAGGGGATAGAGAAAGGGAGACAAAGAGATAGATAGGTGGGGGGGGGGGCAGAGAGGGGACTGTAGAAAGTTGTAGAGAGAGAGAGAGAGAGAAAGAGAGAGAGAGGCAAAATAATGATGTACGAAAGAAGAGAGTGAGGGAAATAAATTGAAAAAAAAAATAAGTGAAATGAGAGAAAAGTAACGAAAAGAGACCTTATTAAACCAGAAAAATCAAATATCTAGATCAATAGCTTATACTCTCATGACGATTGTTCACTTCCTTCAATAAACAAAATGGACATAAAATAATTACTTTCAAGATTTCTCTTTTTCAAATTTGCTTGAAAACTTTTTTAATCAGAAAAGAGTGATCCATTTCACACGAGACAAAGCTATAATTCCATATAATATAAAAAGCAAGAATTGTATAATTATGTGAAAAAAGAGAAACTGTATACCTTTGTGAGGACAGATTTGTCCTTAAGTGAACAAAGATAAATATATTTCATAAGGAAATTCAATTATTTGAATTTTCCTTGAAATATGACAGTACTTACAATGTAAGGCAACATTTTCAAAGCAAAACAGTGATTTTTATTTGATAAAAATGCATAACACATGAAGGTACAAGAAAAGAAGATATGCAAAATTAGAATTTCTTGAAGGACTAGTTTCTTCATAACTGAGCCATGATTGATTTTTAGAAGAAAATTCCTCCAGAAAAGGTCCACTTATTTTCTCATAAAAACTGAAAGAAGATTGGCATGTTATAATCTACTTCAATAAACATTTGAAATAATAACTATTTCACTGAACCAAGTTTAGTAAACCAAGTTTGAATATTTTATATTCTTAAACCCGTTAATGGCCTTTAGCAGCATTTTCCAAATACAAATATAAGTTAATAACACATGTATTTTTCTCTTAGACTGACTACTGAGTGAAATGAATAACTAGACTTTAGTCACAAAAATCAGTGGTCCCTTTCATATGATGAAATTTTTATATTAAATATATTTGAAAAATATATAATATTTGTGTACTTAAGTTTTTGAGAATAGAGTATTGTTTCAACGGAAACAAATTCACGCAGTCTTTCATTATTATTGATACTTTCTATTTGTATATCTTTGGGAACAAAATACTCTTGATCTCTTTCACAAATCTTAAACATAATCTTCTATGTATAGATATAGATCTATTTAAAAAAATTGGCAATTGACTTACATGTATAAGCCTGTGCATATTACATGTATCTGAACATGCATCCATTTGATGTATAAAATCAACGGTACAAATCAATGGTACAAAAGGTATTGCACAAAAAATGATTGAATTGAACTTCTTTCTAGACTTTTTTATCACCTGTGTCCTATGAACATGATAACTGCATAAATCCTCACACAGATGTTAGATAGTATTTTCCTTGATTCTTTTCTTTTATTACCCTCTAAATAGGTCTCTTATGCAATTTTACTTTTCATTGCTTGCAATACAACAATCAAACATAATTCCCAGATAGCTATAATAAATCACTTATTAGCATATAGATCTCTATGGTGGGCAAACATGAAGGCAAAAATCAATGTAACAGGTGTAAATATCTACCAAATCATCAATCATTTAATAGGCTTGCATGATTTCCCTCATGTTTCAGTAATTCTTTAGTCTGCTTATTTCAAATAAAACAGTAATTTTAAAAAAAATCAAATTTTGAAAACTATCTGTTCATTTAACCCAAACATATAATTTTTCAGTAATAAAATTTGATCAAGTTTTGTAAGCAGATAAATAATCACAAAAGTACTACATGTAGATATCAGTCAACTTTGAAATCAAAATACAAATCAAGGTGGGTAATATGATTGTAACAATAAACACCTGCAAACAGGTAATCTTAAGCTTTGGTAAAATACATTTTTTAAACAAGCTTTAAAATCTAAAAATCAGTGATAATCTCTGAATGAGAAGGTTTTAAAGGAAATGCAGGAGTAAGCAAAGAAAAATGAGAAATTCAGGGTCTGTTAAAACATTAGTATGATTTCTTTGTCTTATGAAAATTGGTATTTCAGGTGTCGGTATATGATGTGTTTAGTAAGGATTCTTGTTTTTATAATTCACAATTACCTCACATTTGCCCTTCCTTAAACAATTCAATTGCCAGCATGGAATTCAAGCTGATAACATCCAGGCTACACCTAGATAAGATAACCCCTTACAATTCACCTCTCTATAATTTTTGCCATACATACAGATACAAAGCATTCATTTATTGCTAAACATCAAAACATTTCACAGCTAGCCTACAGTTTTCAACATGGAATGTTCTGATGCAAATATTTTCAGAATGATCTTGCTATGTCCTCTAAAATGGAAATGTAAAAATTACAATTAAAAAAAATCATTACTATTGAGTACTTTCTCAGTTGCATAATTAACAATATAAAAATAAAAACAGATGGTAATATTTACCTCAACAAGATTTTAAAAGTGTGGTGCACATATAACTACAATTGAAATTTTCTCAAATACATTTACTAATTTTACTTTTAAAGTGTTCACGTTCACACACAATTTTAGCATTCCATAATGTTTAATCTGACATGAAAGAGTTCATTTTCTTCACTGATAATATCTTTGTGGGTTTTTTTCCACACTAAATAATAATATTCTGGAGTCTTAAGTGCATAATACATCTCCAATGTCTCTAAGCGTTTTACAGAAATATTATACCCCAGGTCATTGGATTCAGGGTTGCCCTCACACGATGTATTGTATGCACCTTCTCCACTCCCAGGGGAGCATTCTGGCCAAGCATCTTTTGAAGATGTACACAATGCTAAACAAACCAGAATGACTTTCGCATCCTACCAGGTACCCACTTAACACCTGGGTCGCGAGTGGCAAATGTAGATTAATATCTCGCCAAAGGACACTAGTGTCGCACCTGGGATTGAACCCTTGACCTTTGCATCTCAAGTCAAGTACATGTATTTAAACCACTCCATTATGATACCTATCATATTGTGTTGTCTGTTTAACAAAGAATTATTTCAATTTTCTTGATTTTCATGTCATGTTTAATCAATGGTGAACTAATTCTATCAACCTTTTCTCACAAATGTAAAATAGATTTTCAAAATTGCTCATTCAGGCAAGTAATTGGAATAAAATGTATCTTCATTCTCTTGAGACAGGATGCACACTTCAAACTAAAACTTTTTGACAAGTGTTGTGATTTCCATTAAAAGAACAGGTAATTCTAAAATAGTGTATGATTTCTAAAACAGTATGTTCACTTATCTAGAGATGAAATAAAACAAACTGCAAACCTAATTAGACAAAATGCTCTAGGGTGAATGCACTGGAAAATACTGAAAGTCAAATATTCTTGACCAAAGTCTCTAAATAAAATGAATACAAATATGAAAATATTTGACTGTAATGCAAAAGACTGAAAAAATCTAGTCTATAGATGTAATAATGCACATAAATGAATAATATAGCCTCCAAAATGCTGTACAAATTATCTGAATATTAATTTCACTTACAACCTAACATTCAAACCTTGAATATTTATCTTTCTTTTCTTTTCTTTTTTTGTTGAATGTAATTAAAGTCTTTTTCTTCTAATCCCCTTCATCTTGATTATTTGTTGCAACATGACTAAAACACTCTTGATACAGTCTCTTCAACTTCAGAAAGGTCAACATGAAGTAGCTGGCCCATATTGTAAAATCAGAAACTTTCACAAACAAGGAACTCATCCATACAAGTTTTGAAAAGGGTCTAAATTTGTGAAGGTTAAAAAACCCAGAATATTTGTTATTTGGGAAAGTTTTTGTGCTGCATAAGTTTCTGGTTTTGCAGAAAGCAATTAATGAAAACCACACATAAAGGACACACAGACCAAGTTCTCTTTCCCCATATGAGGTGGTGAACTACTTAAAAACCATTTCATTTGTATCATTCAAAGAGCTGACATAAGAAAAAAGTTCTTGTAAGAGGTAAGGCACTATAACTCAGTCTTGGACTTCTTCTTCTTTGCTTTATCCTTCTTGCCTTTACCTTTCTCCTTCTTTCCTTTCTTCTCCTTCTTCTGCTTTGTGCAGACTCCATCTGATCCATAGCATAGCTTCTTTTCAAGCTTTCCTTTAAGATAGAAGCCATAGAGCTCACTCTCATCGTACTCACCTAGGTATCCCTCACACATCTGCAACATCCTGAAAGAAAGCAAGAAAGAATATTAATTATTGAAGAATTCATGGATATCAATCTTTCAGACATGACAAACTACTCATATCCTTTCAACTCCTTTCATATCTTCTACTAAGATTAAAACTTGTTATATGCCAGCCAGAAAAGGTACAAACAAATTCTAGTAAGCCTTTTTTCTCATTGTCTTAATATTCTTCATTACACTCATTTCAGTAACAAGCAGATGATGTACAGACTAAAATATGTTATTTTATCATAAAACAAAGGGTCAAAACTTGCAAATGTGTATGTCTAAGATTCATCAGTCATGGGGAGTTGGAGACAGCTGTATATGCAGGAAGATTGAAATCCCTTATTTGAGCGAATATCAGCCTCATGAATTATTCATGATTTCCCCCTGCATTTGACGACCACTGCAAGACGGATACAAAGTCAAATGACATTCTCTTGACTGTTTGGACCAATCTGTCTTGAAAAATACACCAATAAAACCCCTCCTGAGTTAGGAAAATATGGATGAATAAATTCACTCCACTCCGAAAATCCTTATTCACAACCCAGGAAAGAATATATGCAAGGATGAATACGCGAGTCCATAATGTAGTTTCTGGATCACTGTGTCACAGAAATGTTCCAAGCATTCTTATTTTGCTTTGGATATATGATAAAAAAATGCACAGCACGCACAGACAACATAAATGTGGAGATATACAGTGTAACCTTCACATGCGCAAACAGCGCTCACTCACAGAATGTGATTGTGTAATTATTTACTTCGCTTGTTGAATTCACAACATCTGAATTTTGAACATCTGTATCAGGTCGCTATGATCCTTTCGCATTGGGTCATCAGATCATCTCCACTTGCACTTTGATATTCCCTCAAAATAAAAAAATCAAAATACAGCTGTCTCCCTGACTGTTCATGAACCTAGTTTTTCTATGACCTGGCGTTTTTCCCTGTAAAAAATTCATCTCCTGTTTAGGTCTGAAATTCAATCTCCCCCTCCCACAATCTAAAGAGGATAGGGGACATTAGGCTTCTTACATGTAGTTTAATGTTGTCATGCATAAGAACGCGTATGGAATGCAAAAATATAAAAACACAAAAATTTAAATGTCTATTTTGACTTATTGGAATAGAATTTTAGCAAAGATCATGCCACAAGAACTCAAGAAGACCGTATTTTAATTTACAAGGTCTACATGCTACCCATGAAATTATCAATCACTGTTTGAAAAATAAGATTTTGAACAATATTCCATTTTGCATTCCAGAAACGTTCTTTCACAAAACGACATAAAACTAAGACACCTTAAAGGGGCCAGCAACTGGGAAATCATGGGGAAAATGAATTTGCAAAAGGCTTGTTTACTTGTACATTATAACCCGTCCGTTATGTGAGCCTGTTGGACTAATGCGATAAAAGTTCAGACAGCATGAAGTTTACCAAACTCAATCTAGTCATATACTTTGGGTTCTCACATTTCTCAGCAATCTTAAAGGGGGTACCCAATGCTGAAACAATGTTAGTTCATTTAAAAGAGCATGATTTTATTAACAGAAAATCATCTGCCTAAATTTTTTTAAGATGTTGTGTTGCCAAGGAAACCCCGAAATGTGGTAAGATTTCAGGATATTTTTGACCCCTCAGCTGTGACCCAGTTTCAACTGGGTACCCACTTTGACGTCAAAATGACGTCAAAGTGGGTACCTTGTCGCGCAATTCTAACAAAATGCGCGCAAGGTATAATACATTTTGTACAGTCTAGCGCGCAGCACAAGTGTAATGCACGAAGCTGGGTACCCACTTTTACGTCATACCTCATACTCAATTTTTTTGGTAAACTCTTGACTTTTTATGAGAAAATTAGCCAAAATGCATTGATTTTGATTGAAAAATCATCAAAGTTTTAATGTTATTCTTCTTAGAATTCTATTCTCGATCATATATCAAAAATTTTTGTACCATTGTGTAATCACTTTAAGTGTTTAGACTCATCATTTTCACTCGAAGAAACGTCTTGTATAATGCTCCAACATTTCAAAATACAAAATGCTGTTTACTTCTGGTTGGTTAGTCTAGCCATTACTGTGCATTACCTTTCCCTTGGCACGTCTCGCCATGAATTATATAACACCCCTCAGGCTCTCCCAGGGAGCTGGCCATGTAATTGTTTATCCATATGACTAGCTGTTTCATTGCTTTTTCATTCTGTAAAATCTGAAACAGGGCAATAAATCAGTTATTTAGAATAGATTATCCCTGTCTCAAAACTCGAGCGACCGACTGTATTCCCCCTCTCTCATCCGAGATCACCCTGGTTTTCCCCCATGATTTCTCAGTTTCTGGCTCCTTTAACAACCAAACCAAGCATTGTTTTACCTGAAAGGCCACTTTCCTCCACCCTGCATGATACCGGGACTATCTTGGATCTTAGATCCTGGACCAGAGAGACGCTTCTTGCCGTTGATTTCCTTCACACCAACACTAAATCAGAAAACAAGAAAAAGGGATTCATTAAAATGGCTGTGGTCAATCATTAGCAAGCATACACAGACAAACATTCATGAGAAGCCACTGTGCAGACTGCCAAAGTGAAATTATGCTCTCTTAATGCCATTCTCTAAATAAAGAAATAAAATTTTAAAAAATCAACATCACTCATCGTCATCCTTACTATCACCTGATCACCATCATATTCATTTGATCTGTTCATGCATTATCAATGTCAAATTGACCATTACCCCTTTTTGTTGTCAATATGACACTTCCTGTGCCACACTGCAAAAAAAAAAAAAAAGAAGCATGTTTCAAGTCTTTTTTTGCAAGGGAAATTTCAAAAGAAAAGCTGAATATGATAACCTGTCACTATTTTCTCACAATGAATGACCTACATGCACATGTACATGTACCAAAGAAGGAAAAGGAAATAAATTTTCATTTCATTTTGTCTTTATTCACCTCTTCAAAGAGGTACAATATACAATTTTAAAATTATACAAGGCAACATACATAAAAGCATATGAACAACAAATGAATACATGTACAATAAAATCAAGGCAAAGCAAAGTAATGCAAAAAAAAAAAAAAAAAAAGAAGACATGGTTGATGGTGCATCCCTATTAATGATTATTATTACTGAAAAAGTAAAGTCCCTCCCAGAAACCCCACTGTCGCAATAGAAGGAGACACACTCGAAATGCGTTCCATATAAAAGAAACAAGCAAAATTCAATCAGCAAACAAGAAAATCGCACCCACCCACCCTCCCCCACCCTCTCCAGCAAACCACTCTCGGCCCCACAAACTGGCAGCACTGACGACTCCACCCGCGAACAGCCCCCACCTACCTGCACATGAAGTCCCACATCCCCCAGCCCCCCGGAAGCCACACATCCCCGAAACCCAGTCAAAGACCACAGGGGCCCGATAACATGCAACCTCCACTGAGACTGAGGGAACGCGAAACATAGCAAACGCAGAGCTGCCCGCACATGATGCCATCAGCACCGCTGACCTGCAGAGCCGAGAGCAAATTGCCAGAAAAACGCAAATGAGCGCAACCCCCCATTCATCGATCAACCTCGCCCACCCTTCCTCCAAAAAGGCACCCAAATCCAACTCCCTCCACCGAAACAGTGTAACTTCTGAGACGGAGCCTGCCCTTAATGCAAGCAAAGGAAGTTAATTATTGTTTTGCATTCTTCCTTGCTTAGAGCCCAAACCCCATAGTGACGCCTATTCCTAACAAATACAAGTTCTTTGATTTGCTCGGCAACCCTTTTATTCTCTACATCTTCCAAACATGTGTGATTCCAGGTATGCATCACCTCTTTGCAGCTCATATCAAACTGACTCTGTAACAAACGTATATTACACCCCATTACTGAGTGAGAACCAAACTGACTCATATCAAAAATATATGCTACTGTATCTATATATTTTCTTACTTGTTGAACTGGTCAGAGCAAATTTCTTCAAAGATGTCAATGATGTCAGATTCTGGAAGCTTCTTCTTCAGTGATGGCCGTTTCTCATTGGCTTTGTCCAGACGTTCAACCATCTAGAAGACCCAAAGTGAGTAAAGAGTTCAGAATATTATCTCACCACATGGAAAAATTGTGTGGAACAAGGAAGGGAGTGTAGAAAGGATGCAGAACAAATAGGACTTGCTAAAAAATAATATTCCTTATTCTGAATCTGTTGATATGCAACCCAATTTTTAAGTTCACTGTATTTTCTACTATCACTAGTATCGGTAGGCCTATATTAATTATTGCTTTGTGAAGTTTATATATTTTCTTAATTTTCGCCTTGTATTGTCCTGGTTTACAGGCAGTATCCAAGGCTTGCTGTTTTCACATACTTGTATTTGGAAGTTATTGGTCGATCAATAAGTATGTGATTAATACAAAAATGTAGAGTGTATTGGAATAATCAAACAGCATATAATTTTCAAATATACATTTCATTCTGGCTTAGTACTGTACAAACAAACAATGGGCATGTGCATTCACAACTTTTTTTAACATTTTCAAGAAAGTCATCATTAAATCAGTAGAAACTGAAAACATTAAAGGGCAAACCAAGAGAATAGGGGGCTGGAACGCGCGCGCTGTATTCATTTGTGCAAGCAAATGCCCCGGGGAAGGGGGGGGGGGCACTCAGTATATAATGCATGGTGGGTATGTGCCGTGGAAAAGACCCCCATTTTTACACGCAAATTTCTGTTCCAAAGCATAGCATTTTTATCATATTGAGAAAAAGAACAAATAAAACCGTTCCAAAGCATAGCATTTTCTTCTTATTGAGAAAAAAGAAGAAAGAAATCCGTTCCAAACCTCCGCATGTTTTTCGTTTTGCCGTTCCGGCCGCATTGATCCCCTACAATGAGCTGCATTTTTGGTGAAAAGCGGCCCGCAGAGCGCTGTCCGACCATCGCCTCTGCACAAGCGCACCCAGCGCCCGTGCCGCCGAGCTAGCTGCATGCACGTATGCCCGTTCCATAGAGATACATACGCACTCACACGCAGGCGAGCCGTTCCAAAGACCCCCGTTTTCACAAACATTTCTAGTTCCGAAACCCGTTCCGAAGACCCTAATTTTCACAATAAGCCTGTTCCAAAGCCCTCGTTTTTTGTCTCACCCGCGGCACATACCTACCACTTTGGGGGTCGAGTGCCCCCCCCCCCCCCCCCCCCCCCCCCCGGGCAAATGCAGCCCAGTTGCAGCGGTGGCTGGGACGATCTGCACAAGATTCAGGAGTGAAACGTTTGCGAGTTTCTAGCCAAAATCAAACTGGTTTTCATCAAATAACCAAAAATCTGAAAGCCCAGAGGACAATGTAATATATTAGAACATAGTTACCTGATTAAAACATATTTGAAAGTCATTTTGAACTTGATTACTGACTTGTCACATACCTTGAGGCTTGACTCCTTGAGTTTCGGCTGTCTCTGCCGATCTCTGTCATGTCTGTGCTGTATGAATGACACGCGCGCGCGCATTCCGGTCCCCTATTCTCCAGGTTTGCCCATTAAAGGGTTAGTGGCAATATCGTGTTTCAGGCCCCACCTCTAATATAGTTTGAATGTGGGGCTGATTCCCCCACAAAGTATTAGGCCTACATTTTATTATTCGTTCAATAGTTGATCGATCATGAAACTCATTTTTACATTTTCACATTTTTAACATTACTCGATTGACAACTCCCTAATATATACTCGTGTTTACGGCCCCACCAAACGGGATTATGAATTGATTATCACGGCAGCGGGGCTGATGGGCATCAGCCCCGCTGCTGTGTTAATCACGTTTGGATCCCGTTTGGTGGGGCCGTAAACACGAGTATATATACTGTGCTCATCAGCCCCGGTGCTGTATTAATCATATTTGAATGGCGTTTGGTGGGGCCGTTAACACGAGTATATATAAGAGAGTTTTAAAAGAAGATAATGATGATTAAACGTGATGATCGATCAACACATTCTTTTCAAAAAACTGTGAAAGTCCGTCGTCTTCTATTTCTGTCCTAGTTAGCTGTGGTCTAAGTTAGGTCAGGAGAGATAATCGATCATGATGTATGTGGGCATCAGCCCCACTCACCATGCATTAATTGAGTGGGGCCTGAAACACGATTATGCCGGGTTAGTTCCCCCCCCCCCCCCCATTGCCCATACAGAAGTAAGCATGAGAATGAATCAAATAAGTGAGATGGGAGGGTCATGCCATGGCCATGGTATGGCAGGGGGAATACGGTGTCGTCAATAAGGTCTTACCATGTGAGTAAGAATATGGCAGGCATCACATTTCATTGATGAAGGGAGATGCGGGGAATGGTAGTCTTCATCATCAAGATCTGGAGTAGAGAAGTTGATGGTTCCAAGACTCTCTCCTGGTGGTCGTGGAGGCTCCTCCTCTTCCTCCTCTTCGTCGTCGTCCTCCTCCTCAGACACATCGTCCTCAAAATGTTCTTCCTGCTTTTCAAATCCTTTCCTTGGCCCTCTTTTCAGTGGCACAGTTCCTTCTTCTTCCTCTTCTTGTGCATGAACAATGTGAGCGCTCATGACACAGAAGGAAAGAAGAATCGTGACACAAATGAAACGATTTGCCTTCATTGTGTCGAATTCCGAGACGAATTATGTGAGATTAGGGAGGTGCAGGTGGAGAGTCGGACGGTGGTTGCACGCATACGGGGGAGGTCTGGCGTTCACAGTAGTCAGCACTGCGGTGGAAAGTCGTAGCTCAGCTGCTTGTAATTTTGAGGATAATTCTCTGTTCGTTTATGTTGTTGCGATGAATGTTTTTTTTTCTGACGACTGGCAGCAACAGCAATGCACTTGTGAACATTCCTAAAACCAAAATAAAGACCAAAGATGTATTTTTGAACGCCTTCACTCTCAGTCCCAGGCTCACAGCAGCCAGAGATGTCAACAAATTCAACGAATCACACGTGAACACGTATTTATGTTTATAATGTACACGCCGCCTTATCAGATAAGGATTTGAGCCCTCTACGCTATAAACATTATAGTCTACAATTCGTTCATCAAAAGGGTGAAAATTTTAAGATGATTTACTTTCCATGAAAATCCCCTAGCTAGGCAGTCTTAAATCATTTAGACGACTTTCAGTTCATATCAGAGCAACTGACCAACATGATTTCAACAATTACCAAGGTGATCCAACAACGCCTTCAACACATGGACTTTTTTAAAAGTGATGTTTATATCTGGTGTTTATACCGAAAACAAAATAAAAGAAGAAATCTTAGTCCCGTCCGAAATATTGCATTATGATTTATGCAGGGGAAATTATTTATAGGAAGGCGTTCATTCTCCCATGGAATTTCGAAATAAAATTTTCCTTTTTATTTTCTTTCCTTTCTTTCTTTTAAACAGTTTTATTTTTTAAGTCAAAACTTCATAATCAAACTGGAAACACTTATAAATCGATTTAAGATTCAATGGGTGATTTCAAGTTTGGTGTTGGTGCTGGTGTTGGTGTTAGAAACACAATTTAGATTGCTTTCCATAGCTCCAAAAACCTAATCTGAGTTTACAAAAGTGGTCAAAATGACATCATTGACAGCTCAACTCCAAGTGACAGTTGTCCCAAGACCAGTTTTATCTTTAATTTGGAGCTGCGTTGATGTAAAATCAACCCAACACTAACATCAAAAGGAAAACACCAAACTTGAAATCACCCAGTGTATTTCGAGACATAATTATTTCAAGTACACAAGTGAAATGATTCATTGTAGTTAAGCTATTTGTTGTATTTTGAATTATCTGTATTTTGTATGTTATACTGGAGTCCATTTCTGTATGTATTATACAACACACACTGCAAAAACGGTGGTAAACCCAGAAGTTTCTCTGTTTCAATAAAAGGAGTTGAATTTGAACAGCATTTTAAAAAAAAGAAATGAGCAAAATCGGTCAAAGAATAAGAAAATTACACTCATTTATTTTGCTAGTAAATTACTCTCGGCTCTGCAAATTAGCAACACTGATGACATCATATGCGAGCAGCTCTCCATTCACTTTGTACATGAAATTTCAAATTTTCTTAATTTTCTTGGAAGTTACACGTTTTCTAACCCCCATAGTCAATGTATGTTCAGAAGAATTGCTTTTTACATAACATACTTTGACTATGGGGTGAGAAAATGTGCAACTTCCAAGAAAAATGATGACGCATGACGCATGAATGATAGTGGCAACTGTTTTATCTGACAAGATCTTCCTAATGTTACTAATGCTACGTAGATGGCCTATGGAAATACATTGATTGACATGTTTTTTTGTACAAAGTCAATCATTGTCATATTACTATCCAATAACACTCCTAGATTACGTGCACTGTTTGTAGGCATTACATCTAAATCACTAATTCGAAGTGAATGGTGCTGCAATTCTACTTTCAGATACTTAGATGAAATAATTAGAAATTCACTCTTAGCATCATTAAGCTTAATATTCATATTCCCTTATTGGTTAATTTATTCTGCAAAGTTTTGAATATTCGGTTCAGTTTTTCTTTCCCTTATGCATCTGAAAATGAGATATTATATCAAACCTTCGGGGCTTGGAAGAAAACCGAGGCAGTTTACACCTGACATTCAAAGTATCAAGTCCTGTCTACTATTTGAAAAATTCATATGCAAAAACCGATAAACGCTATATTTTTTTTTTACACTTTTCAAGTACATGTAAGTAGGTCACAGTCATACGATACAAAAGTATGCTTTTCAAATGGTACATTGCTCATTACATACAAAGGTATATTGCTGAAGGTCAAAGGTAGCACAAATTTTCCTATTAATAACAATAATAATAAACTGTCATTATAGCGCATAATCAATTACAAACTGCTCTATACTCTCCAAGATTACACAACTGCAATACAAACAGATGTGTCTTTAAGATTCCGTGGAATTCTGCAGATAAACATGATGTTAAATGCACTGGCAAACTAGTCCACAGTTTTGGACCACAAAAATCAAAGCTGGCTTCATATTCTTCGAATAAATTCTAAGAATGTCTACAATAATTGATGTATCTTCACTACTTACACAAGAGCGGAGTTTGTAATTTGACCGGTGCACGGGTGTGGTGAGGACAGTAAAGTATAAAGGTACTAGGTGCCAATTTGTGTGTGCACTTATAAACAATTAACTATTAACTAAATATCTGAATATGACAAAAGTGGACATATCGTGTTTTTTTTTTTTTTTTTTTTTTTTTTTTTGCATTCAAACTCTTCATTTTGTTCCATGCAATATACACCCACACAGTCTCACCCTGGTTTTCTCCTGTGGTGAGTGCGAGTAAAATTTGTAATATAATAATGCCCGATGGACGGTGCAGCGATATCATTGATGGGCGTGACAAGGGCGTGTCATAGATCGACTATGACCCACAATGGATGGTAGTCCTGTAGGGTTCACTGTACTTTAATAGTGTCTGGATCAAACCTTGGTTTTCGTTTACCTTAAGTTTTGGCTACCAACACCCAAAATCACATAAACGACCTCACATACCCTAAGCATCCTTTTTTTTTTTAAGTGAAGAGAGCTATGACGTAGTCAAAGTACACACAAGTAATTGCACTGCACAAAAAAATATTAAGTTGTAAGTTGTTTATTACAACTGTATCATATTTGTCAATGTTTGTTCCAAAAGGTATTCAAATATTTCCATCAAAATCATTCTCATGCAAAAGAATTAAGTTTCAAAATAATGATTTCTGTGAGAATTCAGTACCCTGACAGCAGAGACTGGTAAGAATAACATCATATTTACGTTTTTTTAAAGTCATGGCATACGTCTTATTTACGTATTATATATACGTCTTTAAGACGATACTTTGCATGGTGTTCATCATGGTAGTACATTGCTCATTAAATCAGCAGTGAATCACTGAATAAAATGTTAAAATTCAAATTTTATCTTCCCTTTTCCACGAACTTTTTATCATTTCAAGTACTACACTACAGTCCATATACAGAAAATCAGGTATAGGATGTAGGATGTTAGGATGTAGAACTAGTATAGGAGATCTATAGGCTGGAGCATTAACAAAGAGAAAACGTCATAATGTATATATTCTAAAATATTTTATAAACCAGCATTGACGTCTTTATGACGTGATTTTTACCAGTCTGCGAGCTTCCTTTATGTCGTAAAGACGTCATAAAGACGTTTTTCGTGACCAATATGATGTAAAATTGACGTAAAAATATGACGTCTTATTTTACGTCGTGTGCTGGTGCAAAGTATCGTCTTAATATAATACGTAAATAAGATGTATGACACGACTTTAAAAAGACGTAAATATGATGTTATCAGGGTAATTATACAAAATACTTATAAATACACAATAAATCATCTTTTCTGTGTTAACACCTCTTCTCTGTGTATTTCAAATAAATTTTAGAATCTGCTGTCGGACAAAGAAAAAAAAAATTAAATGCTTGTGACAAATAGGTTAAGAATTAGTATGAGGTCATCTGAATCACAAAAATAAGATGTAATGCACTTGAAAGTGTTTATGACATACACTGTAAAAATAGTGGGTAAAATTTTAACCAGCACGAGAGTAATATGTTCAACCAACTTTGGAAAATATTTTTACCCAATGCGGGAAGCATATTGTCCAGTTAGTGTAAAAATAAGCAGTAATTTACTTTAGAATGGGCAAAGTTTCCATCATTGGATGAAAAGAAACGCCCGAAGAAATGCCCAAAGTTGGTTGGACACGTAATTATTACCCTCATGGCACATTTTTACCCAATATTTTATAAGAGTGTAGCAGTATAAAAGGCTTAACAAACAGAAAATATAAAATGGATTTTTTTGAATATGAAAATTGTGCTATGTAGTGATAAGATGACAGGAGCTGATGATGCTTGTACATCCTGTCTATTGTTCAGACGCTCATTATGCTCCAGCTACACTCTTAAAAATTCCGAGTCAGAGTTGACCCAGAAAAGAGTCCGTTGGGGCCACACTCCGTTCCAGGTCAAAAATGACCCGGATTAAAGTAAAAATGACCCGCAATAAGGTCAAATGTGACTCAAAAACAAGTCTTCATAACCTTATTCCGGGTCATTTTTTTTACCCGGAATGGAGTGTGGCTCCAACGGACTTTTTTTCCGGTTCAGATTGAACCGGAATTTTTATATAGGAAATGAATCGAGTTCATGAAAAAACATGTTCCGCATGATGTTTTCTGTAGCAGTTAAAATACATTGTGTGAACTTCCGACTCAACATTATCACTACAACACTCTCACGATATAGCAGGTTGAATTTAATGCTGGGTTAATACATAATCGTTTTTCGATGCCTGTAAAAGGAGACTTCTAAAAACGGATTAAAATATTCAGCCTATTTTCATCAATCACAGGTAAGTTTGTGCAAAACTCTTCCACAGTAAAAATAAAATTAAACAACTTGTATACATTTTATACAAGAACTGATCAGGTATTGTTCAAAAGTTTAAACAAGTGTTTTAAAAGTAAAAAAAAAAACAATGTTCAATTTTTTGAACAAGAACATTGCTGTTTAAAACTTTGAACAGTTAAAACTTTTAAACAATACCTGACCAGGGCCCTGTAACATAAAAAATACAATCAATCTTACGACTGATATTAATCGTAAGTATATGGCAACCATGTACTAAAGAGTTACAGTTAATCGTAAGATCTCTTTATGTTACACCCCCCCCCCCCCCTTCATAATATAGTAAACCAGGTTGTATAAATATTTTATACTGTGTATTTGGTTTGCTCATTTGCTAACATTTATTGATACAAATGCAGCCCTTTCCCTTTCCTTCGTAATCTTTTCAGTCTTTACCCCAACTCCGACTCATAACTTCAAATAATGTCTTTGTATTCATCCGTTACATGTTTTATTAGTACTGTCATGATGTCTTCGGCGTCCCCCAGGCCCCTGTGAACGATTTTTTTCACAGGGGGTGCTGAGCCCCTGAGCACATGTTAGGTCATCGCACCTTAAGCAAGCAGTGTTTCAGTATTCGGGGAACGTGAAGAGGGGGGGGGGGGGGGGTTAAGACCTAAATTTGCCGACAGTGATGCTGCGTTCTGAGTCAAATCTAAGTACCCCCTCCCTCTCACAGTGGCAGATCAAGGCAGGGGCGCCAAGGGCGCGCGCCCCTTCTATAATTTTTCTGTGGTGTGATTTTTTTTTTTTTTTTTTACTCTTCTCCTCACCTTTGATATGACGCGGGCTTTTCATAATTTTTTGAAATAGTAACACACCACATTGTATTATAAGACTAAAAGTTTTAGGAAAGTAGTTCAGGTACGTCTTTATTTCACGGTCCACGAGTGTACTACAGGCATTATGCAGACCCAACTCTTTCTCCGCTTTCAATTCAATTCAATTCAATTCATTTATTTTCTCAGTATTAAAAAAAAAAATTATCGATTAAAGAGACAGCTTGTGCTTGTAACACGAGTTGGAAAATGGATCAAAAGCAAACATGGAAAAAGACAGCAACAAATCTAATTACATCTTGATAAACTGCGCATTATTAAGCAGGTCTAAATTATAATCACCAATTAAATATAAAACTTTCCTTTCGAAATTTACAGTGTTCAAAATATGCTCTAAAAATGATATAAAATCTGGAATAGACTGACACGGTGGTCTATAAATCACACCTAGCACAATTGGTTTATTACACATACATATTTCTGTAAAAATACTTTCTGCATGTGATTCATTAACCTCTGGATCTGGACGTCGTTTATGCAATATGTTGTTTTTCATATACAGACCTACATCATCTCCTCTTCTAAATTTGCGTGCATTATTAACAAATGTATAATTTTGAAGATTATAAAGACTTTAGGGTGTATTTTCTTTAAACCATGTTTCTGTTACACCGATAGCTGTTGGCTGAAACTCTAAAGATGATAGGTATGCAGTCAGTTTATCAAAGTTATGGGATAAACTACGGCAATTAGAATGCATACAAGACATGTTGTTCTCTGTTGTTCTCGTTTCACTCCCTCGCCGCTGGCGCCACCCCTATTTCGAATTCCTGGATCCGCCACTGTATTGTGATGCTTATTAAAAGTAAAACACAGAGTGACATGTAATAAATAGTGCTTAAAAGTTCAGAAATATGCATGATTCTCTTGTTATTCGTGTAAAAGCTGACACAAATCACAAAAGTGCAACATTTTTCCACACCTTTTGTCATAAAATGCATGATTTCATACAAAAAATGCCATCAATTGGCAGACACATTCATTGATGCGTAAGAAAATTCCATATTTATTACCGTTTGAATGATCAAAATCGGTAAAATAATTTTTGAGATATATTAAAAAATGCAGGGGGCACTTTTGGGGGGGTTGGGGTGTGAGTGTATCAGATACGTTCTAATAATAGAATTATCAAGTAAACCTGGGCCCCATTTTATAAAAAGTTTTTACAATAGCAACTTTTGCTGGAATGGCAACTTTCATTATAAAAGCCAGTCAGGAAGCAGAATTCTCACTGTTGCCATGGGAGTTACCATTCCAGCAGGAGTTGCTATCATAGCAACTGTTTATGAAACAGGGCCCTGGAATCTTTTATTTGGGTTCTATTTCAGAAGTTATGAACTTCATGTTGGTAACACGTCTTATACATTGCCTTTTTGATTATCTAGTATTCTGTGTGATATCGCCATTAATTCTATTGCAGCCATTATGACTGATCTACTTGCAATGTCTGAGTCCATTCTTGCCTTAGTCAATGGATTGATCATCATGGTCACTTTAGTGGTCATCATGATCTCTCTGGCCCTATGGACCATGGTCAGACCTAAAGGATTCCCGCCAGGACCAAGGGGTTTGCCCATCGTTGGGAGTATCTTTAGTGAGTACCATGGGCGTATTTCATAAAGGGAGCCGGGAGGGATACATGGGGTCTTCCCTATTACCGGTGCCGAGGGGCGTATCAGTTTCAGTTTATTGTTTTCACATTTCACACATTTTTTTGACAATGTTTTGACAGTTTAAGTTGTAGAAAGTATTCAAACAAACAAGCATGATATAAGAGGTACAAACAAAATATATAGTAAATTCAGAAAAAATAAAATAAAAGAAGGGAAGTACCCCATAAATGTAAGTACATGCAATCAAGAGTCATAAATGTAAGTACATGCAGTATTAAGAAATATGAAGGAGCCTAAAGAGAGTATCGTTTGGGGGAATAAGAACCTTAAACTATACGCTTAAATTATTTAGTGAGTGCTAAGGGGAAATACACTTTGAAATAATGAAACCTAAAGTTCTAAAGCAATGCAAAACATGAAGTGCTAAAAATAAATTCATAATATCATTTTGGCCGCTGAAGTTAGATCATGGGGCGCCAGGCACCTGGCACCAACATCATTCTTGTCTAATAATGATCTACCCAATTCATCAAATTATTTCGATTTTCGCTTATTTGCAGATGATTCTAATCTATTTAATACATTTAAGCATGATGAACGATAATATTGATTTATCAGAAGTTATCCATAACCTGTATTCCAGTATGGTGCAACTCAAACAAACTTAAAATCAATACGAAAAAAAACCTAATTACATGTTATTTAAAAGTCGTCGAAAGCATTTTCTAATTTCAGGTCATTTGTCCATTAATGATTATTTTCTCAATACCAGAACACCCTTATCAAACAAGAAATAAAGAAAATCTAATTTGAGTCTTTCGGTGAGTAATACCAATCTGGGGAAACAATCAATTTCATATTCAAGACCTGTTATACTGAATAATTTTCCCAAAGAATTAAGGAATATTACCAGTCGCAGAAGTTTTGGACGAGCATTACAACAACATTTAATTGAATAATACTAATTTGAAATCTAATTTCAAGAATGTTCGTGCAGGTCATTATTTTTCATTTAATATATTTTAAGCACATTTGATATTCGTTAACATTATTTTTCTTGCAGTCATGCTGTCTTGTTGTTATGGCTAGTACTGTTATTGATGTTGTGAATATTGTATATGTGTTATTTTAAAAAAGATATATTAGAGATGGTCATTTCAATCATTTTGCAAATAGTTATTTGTGTGATTAACTTTTATGGGGCTAACCTAGATTAGCACATGCTATTTTTAGTTCCGTTTATTATGATTTACATGTATGTATCACTGTGAATTATCAAAATGTATATGTATCATTGTGATTTTGATATATCAAATTCATTCATTCATTCATTCATCCATCCATTCATCCATTCATTCATTAAAAAATCATTTTTAGTGCACACGTATCTTGGCAGTGGGGAGAAAAATCAAACAAGCAGAATACTTGGGAATATAATATTATTATGAAACGTTAAAATCTGACATACTACGGAAAAAGACACCCTGGGCCAACGCTGAAATTGCGGTTACAGATCGTTATTCCGAAGGTTCGTTATTCCGAAGGTTTGTTAGTCCAAAAATGAAATAAGGTTCGTTAGTTCATTAGATATTTTCGGAATAACGAACCTTCGGAATAACGCCACAAATGTTCTGATTAACGAAACCTTTTTTATTTTCACGATTTTCGGACCAAGGAACATCTACGTATACGCAAGAAATAACGAACCTTAGGAATAACGAACCTTTCGAAATAACGAACCTTAGGAATAACAAACCTTGGGAATAACGAAACTTAGGAATAACGAACCCTAGGAATAACGAACCTTAGGAATAACGAACCTTAGGAATAACGAACCTAAGGAATAACGAACCTTAGGAATAACGAACCTTAGGAATAACGAACCTTAGGAATAACCAACCTTAAAAATAACAAACCTTAGGAATAACAAAGCTTAGAAATAACGAACCTTAGGAATAACGAACCTTTCGAAATAAGGAACCTTAGGAATAACAAACCTTAGGAAAAACGAACCTTAGGAATAACGAATCTTTCGAAATAACGAACCTAAGGAATAACAAACCTTAGGAATAACGAACCTTTCGAAATAACGAAGCTTAGGAATAACGAAGCTTAGGAATAACGAAGCTTAGGAATAACGAACCTTAGGAATAACAAACCTTAGGAATAACGAACCTTTCGAAATAACAAACTTCACCCGAAATTGCGCCCCTTCTAACTTCTGACGCCAATGAAGAAAAAAAAAAAGAAAAAAAGAAAAAGAGTGAAATATGAAATCTTACTTTGTTTTGTCAGGATGTTTTGTGGTTTTTTTTTTTTCTTCCCCTAAAAGCGGCGCCCAGGGGCTCTTGCTACCTTGTTCCCCCGGATACGCCACTGCTGAGCCTGAAACGACTAAATTATAGAACTGAGATGTTAACATTCTGTCTTGGTTTAAGGTATGAATGACAGTCCGGAGATCATCTTTAGTAATTGGTCTAAGGAATACGGGGACGTTATCGGGTTCAAGGTTGGTGATAGATGGATGGTTGTCCTTAACGGTTCGGAAACAATCAAGGAAGCCATGATCAAACAAGGAGTCGACTTCGCAGACCGACCAGACTTCTACACATGTAAGATTAAAGCATTCCAGTCATGAATTCAAAGTCTTTTATGTCATTTGAGTAAAGTTTTGAACAACTACCTGTTTATGTTTTCTTAACATTACTGCACATGAAGATGCTCCTATTTGGCCTTGTTAAAGGTTTATTTTAGATTTCCCGTTCTATTTGTAAAAAAAAAAAAAAAAAATCAATCCACATACTTGACTGCGCAGGAAATGATATACAGGACAGATGAAGATAAGAGGTTTTGTTGATTTTATTATATGTTTATTCTTTTTGCTGAATAGTGAAGATATTCTCGGATGATTTCAAAGATATCGCTTTCAGTCCCTACTCCGAAACGTGGAAACTACACCGAAAGCTCGCCCATACCGCCCTCAGGTATATGAGTTATGTTTTGCATTGTATATGTTATCAATAAAGTTATAATCCATGAAAATGCTTGATCGAAATATTTCGATTTATTTGATGTAATTTTGCTTTGCTTTAATTATTTTGTTTTATTTGATTTGTCAGTTAATAATACTCCCTTTATAAAAAGAGTGAACGTGTTCACTTTGTTTGGGGCTAATTTCAGATGAGAGTGCATTTAGAGTGAATTAAGAGTGAATTAAGAGTGAATTAAGAGTAAAAGTGTGAGATTCACTCTTTGAGGGGCGACCTTAGTAATCACTCAAGATTATTGAGTAATCACTGAGGTCGCCCCTAGAAGAGTGAATGAAGAGTGAATATCTCTTATTTCACTCTTAATTCTCTCGAAATTCACCCAAACAGAGTGAACACGTTCACTCTTTTTTTTTTTTTTTTAAAGAGTATATCAACACCTGGCCTGTATAAAGTATTGTAGAGAAGGAAAATTTAAAACATTAATAGAATAATTATGATAAGAGGCTAAAACCTTATCCAGCGATTTGCGCTGAAAAAAAATCTCGTCAAATATAATCAAAACAAATCTTATCCTTTCTATTTTTTCTTGTGCGCCCCGGAATAGAATAGAATCCATCTAGATGGATGGCGTCATACAAATCCTATTCTTATCAATATCATTGTTATAATTCTTATTACAATAATTATTATCACCATTATTATTATTATCATATTCATTATCATTATTATCATTATCATTATTATTATTATTGTTATTTTATTATCATTATTATTATTATTGTCATTATTATTATTATTATTATTATTATTATTATTATTATTATTATTATTATTATTATTGTTATCATCATCATCATCATCATCATTACTGTTATTTATTATTTTTCCCGCAACAATATCTTGAGAGTCAATTGGATTTACAATATTAACAGATGCCTATGCAGCTAAGGAAAGTTTGGAACATTTTCACTCTCTCTCTCTCTTCTCCTTTTTTGATGTCCTCTTTGTTCTATATAGGCACTTTGCTACAGGCAAGCCCCTTCAGGATCTTATTTCAAGTAGCTATCCTAAACTTGAGAAGGAATTAATTGATCATGGAGATAAACCGATTGATCCTAAATCTCTCATCACATTGCTCGTTTATAATATCTTGATGCAGATGTGCTTTGGAAAGAGGTATGTTTTCTCTTCTTCTTTACTCTTCTCCTCCTCCTTTTTCATCCTTCATCTCCTCTTTCTCCTTCTCCTTCTTTCTCCTTCTTTTTTTTTTCTTTTATCTTTTCTTCTTCTTTTTCTCCCATTCTTTACTTCACTGGCGTACATCCACTTTGAGGAGTTGGGGGGGGATGATCGACTTTTTTGGCGATTTTTTTTTTCTGAACATTTCACACTCAAGTATAAATACACACCCTTACCCACCCGCCCAGACCCCCCTTACAAACGTTCGTTCTAACTTTTATTTTGCGAGCGAGCGAAGCAAGCGAGCCCAAAATAACGACTTTTCTGGTTTTTACTCGCATTTTCAAGTAGAAATTCTAAAATATGATGAGCGAGCGAAGCGAGTGAGCCAAAATATAACTACTTTTCTGGTTTTCATTTGCATTTTCAAATAGAAATTTTAAAATAAGATGGTTATTTATGACAGATTATTAAAAGTTTTACTAAAGATGAATTCGAATATCATTTGTTCCTTGAATAGTGGGGGGATGTTTGTACACACCATCCCCCTCTGGGAAAAGTGGGGGGATATATCCCCCATCTCCCCGGGATTTACGCCAATGCTTTACTTGGATGCATCGATGTTGTGGAGGTGAATGAGGCATTTCTCTAATTCAGATTTATACGTCCGAAACTTTTTGTTGTTTAGTCTTGCCGTTAAGCTCGTGAATATTCATGACTTTCTTCTTCTTCTTCTTCTTCTTCTTCTTCTTCTTCTTCTTCATTTTGTCTCTCTCCAATCAGTTACCCATTGGATGATCCACAGATAAAGACATGGATTGAAATAAACAATGAATTCAACCAAAATGCTGGTCTTGGTACCGCCGCTGATTTCTTCAGCTGGGCTAAGTACCTACCTACCGGTGGTCAGAAACTGATCCAAGAGTTTAACAAGATTCTACATGAAATGCTTCAGAAAGAAACCAAAGACCTCAAAGCGACACGCTATGACCCAGGTATTCCTTTAATTATTTAAACTTACATTTCATTACTTAAATTTACTGATTCACTGGAAAGCCTTCACTCTAAAAAAGGATTGGTCAAAATAACCGATGTGAATATGTGTCCGACCAAAAATATTGGTGACGATTGACGAACATTATGGTCAATATTATATTATTGATTAAAATATACCAAAATTTTGGTTGATTTTGACCAGTTTTTTGGGGGGATCGGACACATATTTACCAATACATTGGTTATTTTGCCCAATCCTTTTTAGAGTGTTGATTTCTACTGTGCATTAAAATTTTGACCAAAAAAAAAAAAGTTATATTTCTTGACCCAAGTATTTGAAGTTAAATCATAATTCTCTCAGATCATTTGTTGTTCTTCACTCCCTTTTCTTTCTATCCCTTTCACTAACTCCTTTGTCTTACTGCCTCTCCCCTTTCTTCCTCTGCCTCTTTCTTTCTCCTCATCCCTGTCCTCATTTCTGTGTCTCTGTCGCTTTGTTTGTTTGTTTGTTTTATTTCGGTATATAAAAATTAAACACACAAATACATATATACCAAAAAATATAAGGTGGTCATAGATACAAAATATGAAGTGGTAAAGGTAATGAGTAAATGAAACAAACGGCTAGTAGTCCATAATCAGCAGCAATATTGCTGTTGGTCTTCCATGAAGCCATTTTACTAGCATGATTTGATGATTACCTATAACAAGTTGAAAAAAAAAATAAAACACCCATACATATTCTGAATTTTCTATTCTGATTTCAAGAAAACATCAATAATTTCTACAGTCTGCTTCTGAAAGCCCAAGAAGATGCGCGAAAGGAAGGAGAGAACATGAGCAAAATGACAGATACTCACATCTATCAGACCATGAATAATATCTTTGCTGGTAATGACTTCGCCATTCTTTGTCAAACCATGATTATGCACTCATTTCCCCTATGCACTCTACAGGAACTAGATCGATCAGAGATATAACAGTACATTCAGAGAGATATTTTCCTCTAACGTTATTTTTTTCTTTTTGCAGTGCATTTTGTGTGTAGGGGGGGGGGTGCGGTGTGCGTGTGCGCGCGCTTCCGTTGGAAAATCACAGTGTTTAGCGCAATTCTAGAGAAACATTTCATCGTAATGTTCCAAATAATTTGGCCGCGTTTTTTGCCCCCTCCCCCCAACCCCCTAAAATCTCAGAAGAAGCCTGTCATCAAGTAATTATTGTCCTACACATGTACATTTAGGGGGTAGTATGGAGATAAGTGGAGGCAAGAATTATGTTACAATTTTTAAAAATGGCACGACAATTTTCTAGATAAACAATCATCGTTAACACTGAATGTTTCACCAATTGGATGTAAATTTCTGTAACACGTCAGCTGGAGTTTCGACGACAGTTGAAACCCTGTACTGGGCTATGGCTCTTATGGCTAAATACCCCGAGATCCAGGCCAAGGTCCAAACGGAGATCGACAAGGTCGTCGGTCGTGATCGAGTACCAACCATTGAAGATCGAGGGACTCTACCTTATACCGAGTGCACCCTATATGAGGTGATGAGATTCAGTGCCCTGGGACCTTTAGGTATTCCACGTGCTACAACGAAAGATACAATATTCAGTAAGTTTTGGATAACAAAATCTTTAAAAATCACATTTTTAGCATACAGCGGGAATCTGTAAGAGTCGTTCTGCTCGAGAAAGTCCACAAGTCTGGAGTGGATGACAATAACATTGCCTATTGAATAATATTGTAAACATGGTAAAGTTGATATTCAAGCTTAAAATATTTCTTGTGACTTCCCATACCGATTATTTTGTTTGTTTGTTCCATACTCATTGTAATCATGTTTTATGTACATGTATCTTATTCTTCATGTGCCCATGCCCTTATCTTGAAACCATATTCTGATGCATTTTCTACAATGGTTCCATACCCACAGGGGGTTACATTTTGCCCAAAGGGACGCCAGTTATCGTTAACCTCTACTCCATGCTATATGACCCCAACGAATGGGATGATCCGCAATCGTTTAAACCAGGTAACGCTCTCATTCTGCGCTCTGTAAATTACAAAAATCTCGAGCGGTAAATGACCACGTGATTCTGGGGGTGTTTCAAAAAGAGTTATGTTGGTCTTAAAGTTGCAACAGAGGAGTGAGGATTGAATAATGAGAAAAAGAAAAAAACAAATTGGGAAAAGCTAACTGACTACAAAATTTATTGCAGATATAATAATGAAAGTATACTGTGTTGACAAAAATAAACGTAATGAAAGTGCCGTGTTTAAAAAAAAAAAAAAAAAAGCGAATAAACCCGTTAGTAAATACCCTCGGGGGGGGGGGGCACTCAGTATATAATGCGTGGTGGGTATGTGCCGCGGAGAAGACCCCCATTTTTACACTCAAATTTCCGTTCCAAAGCATAGCATCTTTATCTTATTGAGAAAAAGCACAAAGAAAGCCGTTCCAAAGGCATAGCATTTTCTTCTTATCGAGAAAAAAGAAGAAAGAAATCCGTTCCAAAGCTTCGCATATTTTTCGTTACGCGTTCCGGCCGCATTGATCCGCTACAATGAGCTGCGTTCGTGAAAAGCGGCCCGCAGAGGGCTGTCCGACCATCGCCTCTGCGCGAGCGCACCCGGCGCCCGTGCCGCCGGGCTAGCTGCATGCACGTATGCCCGTTCCATAGGGATACATACGCACTCACACGCAGGCGAACCGTTCCAAAGACCCCCGTTTTCACAAACATTTGTAGTTCCGAAGCCCGTTCCGAAGACCCTCCTTTTCACAATAAGCCCGTTCCAAAGCCCCCGTTTTTTGTCTCGCCCGCGGCACATACCTACCACTTTTGGGGTCGAGTGCCCCCCCCCCCCCCCGACGGAGTAAATGAAGAATATGAAGAGTACGGATGGCAATGAAATTTTGAGACAAAGATGTAAAAGTAAAAAAATAAAATCAAAAAACTTAGAACCAATCGTAACAAATTATATCATAAAATTCCTTCACTCTCCCATCTCCTGTCATTTTTTTTTCTGATGTATTTTTTAACCTTCTCATCCAGAGCATTTCCTGGATGATAGTGGTAATGTTCGTCAGCATCCTTCTGGCTTCCTTCCCTTCGGAGCTGGTCGGCGCAGCTGTCTTGGTGAAGCCGTAGCCAAAGCTGATCTCTTCCTGATCTTCACCTGGTTCCTGCAGAACTATTCCTTCAGCAAGGTGCCAGGGAAGGAAACTGAAAACCTTCTCAGGATCATCCCACAAAGTGCCATCGGAAGAATCTTGCTTCCTTACCAGATCGTCATCAAGAAAAGAGATATCGGAGTCTAGGCTTTATAATCTCGTCTTTATATATGACTTCCATTGTCGTTAATTATGAAAAAGAAATTGTTCAAAATACTAAGGAAGACAGTGTCTGTGTCAAGTTAATGTTTGAATTATTTCGATATATTGTATCTCTGAAAGGGTGAGAAAAAGGTGTAGGATCTTATTCAAATTTTATAGTTCTCGTTGTCAGCCAATGTACAGGTGTACATTGTAGACATGTGTATGTAGAATTGCAGAACTAGAGCAAGGGTTTGTCAGGTGTGTATAGAACTACAGACTCATACGGTATATTTTATTTGGGTGTGCTCGTCCCAAAGCTCTGGCATTTGATTTTATGAGAGAGAGGTCTGATTTGGGGGAGGGGGTGTTTTCCAAAGCAAAGAACAGGGCGTGGTGCCAACCCAGAGCTCAGGCAGTTTCCTTCTCCTCAGTCAATGTCTGTGCCGAATTTTAAAGTAAAGATGCTATATAATTATGAACATCTATGTCATTTCACTATGCTTACAGCGTGTCTGGTTGATTAAGGGAGGATAGATATGAAGCTATTTTATCATCAAATGACATGCATTTT
>CM057170.1:877309-1067297 GCA_029962745.1 Echinometra lucunter | reverse complement strand
TATTATTATTATTATTATTATTATTATCATCATCATCATCGTTATTTATTATTTTTGCCGCAACAATATCTTGAGAGTCAATTGGATTTACGATATTAACAGATGCCTATGCAGCTAAGGAAAGTTTGAAACATTTTTACTCTCTCTCTCTTCTCCTTTTTTAATGTCCTCTTTGTTCTATCTAGGCACTTTGCTACAGGCAAGCCCCTTCAGGATCTTATTTCAAGTAGCTATCCTAAACTTGAGAAGGAATTAATTGATCATGGAGATAAACCGATTGATCCTAAATCTCTCATCACATTGCTCGTTTATAATATCTTGATGCAGATGTGCTTTGGGAAGAGGTATGTTTTCTCTTCTTCTTTACTCTTCTCCTCCTCCTTTTTCATCCTTCATCTCCTCTTTCTCCTTCTCCTTCTTTCTCCTTTTTTTTTTCCTTTTTCTTTTATCTTTTCTTCTTCTTTTTCTCCAATTCTTACTCCACTGGCGTACATCCACTTTGAGGAGTAGGGGGGATGATCGACTTTTTTGGCGATTTTTTTTTCTGAACATTTCACACTCAAGTATAAATACACACCCTTACCCACCCGCACAGACCCCCCTTACAAACGTTCGTTCTAACTTTTATTTTGCGAGCGAGCGAAGCAAGCGAGCCCAAAATAACGACTTTTCTGGTTTTTAATCGCATTTTCAAATAGAAATTCTAAAATATGATGAGCGAGCGAAGCGAGCGAGCCAAAAAATAACTACTTTTCTGGTTTTCATTTGCATTTTCAAATAGAAATTTTAAAATAAGATGGTTATTTATGACAGATTATTAAAAGTTTTACTAAAGATTAATTCGAATATCATTTGTTCCTTGAATAGTGGGGGGATGTTTGTACACACCATCCCCCTCTGGGAAAAGTGGGGGGATATATCCCCCATCTCCCCGGGATTTACGCCAATGCTTTACTTGGATGCATCGATGTTGTGGAGGTGAATGAGGCATTTCTCTAATTCAGATTTATACGTCCGAAACTTTTTTTTGTTTAGTCTTGCCGTTAAGCTCGCGAATATTCATGACTTTCTTCTTCTGCTTCTTCTTCTTCTTCTTCATTTTGTCTCTCTCCAATCAGTTACCCATTGGATGATCCACAGATAAAGACATGGATTGAAATAAACAATGAATTCAACCAAAATGCTGGTCTTGGTACCGCCGCTGATTTCTTCAGCTGGGCTAAGTACCTACCTACCGGTGGTCAGAAACTGATCCAAGAGTTTAACAAGATTCTACATGAAATGCTTCAGAAAGAAACCAAAGACCTCAAAGCGACACGCTATGACCCAGGTATTCCTTTAATTATTTAAACTTACATTTCATTACTTAAATTTACTGATTCACTGGAAAGCCTTCACTCTAAAAAAAGGATTGGTCAAAATAACCGATGTGAATATGTGTCCGACCAAAAATATTGGTGAAGATTGACGAACATTATGGTCAATATTATATTATTGATTAAAATATACCAAAATTTTGGTTGATTTTGACCAGTTTTTTTGGGGGGGATCGGACACATATTCACCAACACATTGGTTATTTTGACCAATCCTTTTTAGAGTGTTGATTTCTACTGTGCATTGAAATTTTGACAAAGAAAACTAAGTTATATTTCTTGACCCAAGTATTTGAAGTTAAATCGTAATTCTCTCAGATCATTTGTTGTTCTTCACTCCCTTTTCTTTCTATCCCTTTCACTAACTCCTTTGTCTTACTGCATCTCCCCTTTCTTCCTCTGCCTCTTTCTTTCTCTTCATTCCTGTCCCCATTTCTGTGTCTCTGTCGCTTTGTTTGTTTGTTTGTTTTATTTCCGTATATAAAAATCACACACACAAATACATATATAAAAAAAAAATATATGGTGGTCATAGATACAAAATATGAAGTGGTAAAGGTAATGAGTAAATGAAACAAATGGCTGGTAGTCCATAATCAGCAGCAATATTGCTGTTGGTCTTCCATGGAGCCATTTTACTAGCATGATTTGATAATTACCTATAAGAAGTTGACCAAAAAAATAAAAAATAAAACACCCATACATATTCTGAATTTTCTATTCTGATTTCCAGAAAACATCAATAATTTCTACAGTCTGCTTCTGAAAGCCCAAGAAGATGCACGAAATGAAGGAGAGAACGTGAGCAAAATGACAGATACCCACATCTATCAGACCATGAATAATATCTTTGCTGGTAATGACTTCGCCATTCTTTGTCAAACCATGATCATGCACTATATCCCCCATGTACTCTACAGGAACTGGATCGATCAGAGATATAACAGTACATTCAGAGAGATATTTTCCTCTAACTTTGTTATTTTTTTCTTTTTGCAGTGCATTTTGTGTGTAGGGGGGGGGGGGGGGGGGGGTGCGGTGTGCGTGTGCGCGCGCTTCCGTTGGAAAATGCACAGTGTTTAGCGCGATTCTAGAGAAGCATTTCATCGTAATGTTCCAAATAATTTGGCCGAGTTTTTTGCCCCCTCCCCAACCCCCTAAAATCCCAGAAGAAGCCTGTCATCAAGTAATTATTGTCCTGTACATGTACATTTAGGGGTAGTATGGAGATAAGGGGAGGCAAGAATTATGTTACAATTTTTAAAAAAACGACAATTTTCTAGATAAACAATCATCGTTAATACTGAATGTTTCACCACTTGGATGTAAATTTCTGTAACACGTCAGCTGGAGTTTCGACGACAGTTGAAACCCTGTACTGGGCTATGGCTCTTATGGCTAAATACACCGAGATCCAGGCCAAGGTCCAAACGGAGATCGACGAGGTCGTCGGTCGTGATCGAGTACCAACCATTGAAGATCGAGGGACTCTTCCTTATACCGATTGTACCCTATATGAGGTGATGAGATTCAGTGCCCTGGGACCTTTAGGTATTCCACGTGCTACAACGAAAGATACAATATTCAGTAAGTTTTGGACAACAAAATCTTTAAAAATCACATTTTTAGCATACAGCCTGAATCTGTAAAAGTCGTTCTGCTCGAGGGAGTCCACAAGTCTAGAGTGAATGACAATAACATTGCCTATTGAATAATATTGTAAACATGGTAAAGTTGATATTCAAGCTTGAAATATTTCTTGTGACTTCCCAAACCGATTATTTTGTTTGTTTGTTTGTTTGTTTCATACTCATTGTATACATGGTTTTTATGGCCATGTATCTTATTCTTCATGTGCCCATGACCTTATCTTGAAACCATATTCTGATGCATTTTTTTACAATGGTTCCATACCCACAGGAGGTTACATTTTGCCCAAAGGGACGCCAGTTATCGTCAACCTCTACTCCATGCTATATGACCCCAACGAATGGGATGATCCGCAATCGTTTAAACCAGGTAACGCTCTCATTCCGCGCTGGGTAAATTATAAAAATCTCGAGCGGTACATGACCACGTGATTCTGTGGGTGTTTCAAAAAGAGTTGTGTTGGACTTAAAGTTGCAACAGAGGAGTGAGGATGGAATAATGAGAAAAAGAAAAAAAAAAGAAAATTGGGAAAAGCTAATTATTGCAATATAATAATGAAAGTATACTGTGTTGAAAAAAATAAACGTAATGAAAGCGCAGTGTTAAAAAAAAAAAAGAGCGAAGAAACCCGTGAGTAAATGAAGGATAAGAAGAGTACGGATGGCAATGAAATTTTGAGATAAAGAAGTAAAAGTAAAATTTTAAAAAACATAAAAAATTAGAACCAATCCTGACAAATTATATAAAAAATTCCTTAACTCTCCCGGGCATCTCCTGTCATTTTTTTCTGATGTATTTTTTAACCTTCTCATCCAGAGCATTTCCTGGATGACAGTGGTAATGTTCGTCAGCATCCTTCTGGCTTCCTTCCCTTCGGAACTGGTCGGCGCAGCTGTCTTGGTGAAGCCGTAGCCAAAGCTGATCTCTTCCTGATCTTCACCTGGTTCCTGCAGAACTATTCCTTCAACAAGGTGCCAGGGAAGGAAACTGAAAACCTTCTCAGGATCATCCCACAAAGTGCCGTCGGAAGAATCTTGCTTCCTTACCAGATCGTCATCAAGAAAAGGGATATCAGAGTCTAGGTTTTATATAATCTCGTCTTATATATGACTTCCATTGTCGTTAAGTATATATTATGAAAAAGAAAATGTTCAAAGTACTTAGGAAGACAGTGTCTGTGTCAAGTTAATGTTTGAATTATTTCGATATATTGTATCTCTGAAAGGGTGAGAAAAAGGTGTAGGATCTTATTCAAATTGGATAGTTCTCGTTGTCAGCCAATGTACAGGTGTACATTGTAGACCAGTGTATGTAGACTTGCACATCGATACAGGTGGTCACTGAACTAGAGCAAGGGTTTGTCAAGTGTGTATAGAACTACAGACTCGTACGGCATATGTTATTTGGGTGTGCTCGTCCCAAAGCTCTGGCATTTGATTTTATGAGAGAGAGAGGTCTGATTTGGGGGAGGGGTGTTTTCAGAAGCAAAGAACAGGGGGTGGTGCCAACCCAGAGCTCAGGCTGTTTCCTTCTCCTCAGTCAATGTCTGTGCCGAATTTTAAAGTAAAGATGCTTATTTTATATATCATTGAACATCTATGTCATTTCAATATATGCTTACAGCGTGTCTGGTTGATTAAGGGAGGATAGATATGAAGCTATTTTATCACCAAATGACATGTATTTGTTATCTGGCTGAGTTATGTTGAAGTGATTACAGTTTGTGTTTTGCAGTCATGTAATTTTCTATCATTTATAGGTACGAGAGCCTTATTTTACAAGATGGTTCAAAATATTAATGTACTAACTCAGTTGTAGAAATCTTTATATTTTAAAAATGTATATATTTCCAGATTATATGCATTTTGATGCATTTTGTAGAAAGGGATCATTACACCAGTTTACTGTGCAGCGTTCCGCAGCCCCTGCCATGTACATGATTGCACAGCAATCATGTCCGAATGAAAGGATACAAGAATGAATAATCATTGAACATCTGAATAACAAATCAAAAGAAGTTGACAATTTTTCTCTGGGTATAACAATGTAGACAACAATGACAAAACAGCACAACATTTATATACACAATGAAGCCTTTAAAATAGTCTATACCGTCGTGGGTTGCTTCTCAAAATATTCTGAGTAAACATGGTAAATGAATGGTCACCCTGAGCTTATAGAAAAAGAAGAAGAAGAAGAAGAAGAAGAAGAAGAAGAAGAAGAAGAAGAAGAAGAAGAAGAAGAAGAAGAAGAAGAAGAAGAAGAAAAAGAAGAAGAAGGATAATGAAAATGAGAAGAAGACTTACAAACAAAATAATATACATGACTGTAGAACAATCATGTACAATAATGTAGTTGAAGGTTATGATGGCGAAAGAAAATCATTTAGCATCTGAGTAACATAAGCAAAGTACTTTGTTTTGTCTGGGTAGAAAACATACAACAGAAGCAAAGTAATGCAAATATGACATTTCTTAATATCAAAGTTTGGGAGGAGAAATACATACTTTATAGACGATGTTTTTTAGGTAAGACCTTTAAAGAATATCAAACTACTGAAGAACAAATACATAAATGAACTATCATTACTACTTTTAGTTCGTGTTGTTATTGTTGTTTCTGGAAATTACTTTCTTCGCATAAGTTTAGTAAAATATTTGGACTCACAGGATAATTACTTAACCATTCTTTTTATACACATTGGTTTGTTTCCAAATGTGAAACATGTGAGAACAAATTTCACATTACAACAATGTGTTTAAAACCTTGAAAAATGTTAAACATTTGAGAACAAATTTCACATCACAACAAAGTGTTTAAAACCTTGAAAATGACTTTTGAAAGTGAAAGTGCACTTGCGTTGATTTTTTTGTTTGTTTGTAAAACTAGTACAGGAAGGTGAAGGACAGAGGATAATGAAGAGAGTCAAGGCTTCATGCCCTGTGTTTATTTCTCGAACATAACATACATTGGAAACATAATCAATTGCAATCCATCGTTTCAAAATAATCAAAATAAAGGAATATAAAACAGATGTCGAGTACAGACGAAGTTTTGCTTTTAATCAGATGACTGTGACGTCAGAAGCAGTGCTGAAAGATAGGATTTTGGATTTGGCCGCTTGGGGGCGTAGTGAATTTTGTGTGCTGCTAATTCTCCACGTCATGGGAAAGTTTGCTACCCAGAGATGTCTATGATTTTGTTTAATTTGTGATACAAGCCCTATGATGTAAGCACAGTTTACTGCGTTATCTTGAAATTCATTAGTTATATTGTCTTTATAGCCAGATGGGGGAGGTACATTATAAAAAGATGGAGGGGAAAAGCTGTAAGAAGGAAGAAAATAGTACATGTAGGCCTAGATGAATGAAGATAGAAAGAAGGTATAGGTTCGTTGGTAGACAATTACAGTAAAAGAAAGAAAGAAAGAAAGAAAGAAAGAAAGAAAGAAAAATAGAAAGATATAGGTATATACGTAAATTCATATAGATAGATGGATAGGTAAAAAACAGTGAGAGAGAGAGAGAGAGAGAGAGGGAGAGAGAGGGGGTGAAGAAGAGAGAAGCAGAAAGGATGAATTCATGAGTTTTGGGAAAATCAGGAAATAGGTTTGATACAAGACCTAGGATACATTTTATTTCATGACATATGTAGATAGAGAGATGCAATAGAGAGAAAAAAAAAATGAAAAAGAAATAAAAAAACCCCCCTGATATTACATCCGATGTGATGAATATTACTTTGTTTAAATCAATGTCAGTCATTACGAGTGAGTACGTTATCATTTCAGAAGACCATGACCTCAAATCAATGAAATCATAAAAAAAAACCATTTAAAATCATTAGAATCATCAGAAATCCGATGATGAAGAGATTAAAGGGAAATATCAAAAGAATTTCTTACTTGTCTTGTCACCTTTAACTTGTAGCCATTGCGGATCTCCATATGGGAAGCGAACATCTTCAAATACTTGTCCTTTCAAAGCAAAGAGCATTCTTGCTGGTTCCCCTCTGGCACAGGCATCAAAATAAGTTAACTTGTAGATGGGCATTTTTATGAATAATTCTTTAACAATTTTGATCTGTTAATGATTAAAAGCATTAAAAGTTCGATATCGTTCTACCAAATACCTTTAAATGAAAGCAATATAGATTGATGTAACTGCATGTATAATACGGGTTCGTTTTATTTAGAGAGCCCTCGATCTCTAGGGCCCATCAGAATATTTGCCCCCCCCCCCCCCCCAAGAGCTATTGAACTATAATATTGACATTTTATTCGACAGTGTTTAATTTCTCGTTATCCTAGGGTCAAATTTTGTTTGCATATCGCGTTCAGATTCAACTTAGAAACCTTCTTATTCATTGTCCTTGTGCATTTGAAAGAATTCTATCGGAGGAAAATAAAGAGAAAGAGGAACAGGCAGTTAAAAAATACCAGGAGAGAAGGAGAGTTATAACGAGGAAAAGGGAAGAAATCAAAAGTGGTGAAAAGTAAGAGAAATGTAATGATAAAAACATTACATGCTAAGACATATTTCACCCACATGTTTGGATAGGCTGTGTAATAAATCTTCAGTCCATACAGAAACATACAATATAAAGTCTTGCTCGATCCGTCCCACTCTCTGGGTTCCCTTTTCTTCTAGGATTGCATCGTATCACTTGTTTACCTTCCATGACGGCGATGACGTCATTGAGTTGTCATCACATGAATTGTGATGCTATCCAGCCCAAGCTCGAGAATATATCACGTGACTTTGCATATGGCGCCACCGAGCAGTGTGTTGATGCCTGTGCTAATATGATTCCTTCTCTAACTATACACATTCGGGTAATAGCAATGTCATACCGCTGTACACCAAACACCGGCTTCACTGATATACAGTACAGTATCCAATCAGTTTATTAATTATCCCAATGGCTAAATGTAGATAACAGCAAAAGAACTGTTCTCCATATTTAGTGTGTACATTTCAGGAGATATAGTCGCAGTGTCTGGGACATAATGTATTGTGATTAAATTTTTATTAAGTTATCAGCCGAAAAATATAACTTAAACGCGATCACTATGTATCGTATACCCTCAAAGTGACTTGATTCATGTTTCTCTCGACATGTACTTTGTGGACGTATAATTCTTACGTGGACATTTTGATTCCCTAATCGGTTATTGAAATACATGTACTATAGGTACATCGAGTACCAACATGGACATTAACTTATCTCTCTAGACATTTGAACAGCCTAAATTGGCACCAGTATTCTAATGCAGACATTTATTTTAAAACATAGACATTTGAACTGCCTATACGGATGATTGGTTCCAACCAGTGGACACTTGACCTGGAAATCCTATACTATACAATAAATCTTGATGGCTCATCTACCTGCATTTAATCTGTGCACTGATTCAAGTGAATATTCTTAACACAAAATAATAAGATAATGCACCACATATCTTCCAGTCCATCTGCATTCAAGTGAATATTCTTTAGAGTAACATCAAAAGTATGAATATACATTTAATTTCAATGTTATAGGCCTTCAGTGTTTCTTTCTTTAATGACAGATGGCTGAGGGATAACCATTGAATTACCATATCAGGTAAACAAACGCAACGAAGAGCTGGATATTGGCATAATTGTGTACTATTTAAATAGAGGCGATAATGCTACCAATAACAAGAATAACAATAATAGGGATTTCTAAAGCGCACTTGTTAAAATCAAAACAAATTACTCAAGGCGCTAAAAGTTTTGGCAAGGAGGCTTTTTCCAAATAAAATTCCAGAGAGGGAATTATACAATGGGGATGGTTACATGAACTTTGCTCTCACATCCTTTAGCCTTAATCAAGCTCATGCTAAATGATTTAAACCTTATTTCATTTCGCGATCGATTCATTTATTCTTTCATACATCTGTCTTTTGCCAGTATGATTGTCATGCTGCAATTTGGCCTAAGATATCTGTTCATGCCCTACATTTATAACCAGTAATTTTGATTATGCCCTGGGCTATTACGTCTCGTTTTGCTGTGCAAGTTTGATTGAAGGCTTTATAAACTTTCTGAAAATTTTCCATGTATAGAGCAGAAAATGTCCTTTCTTCCTTTTCCAGCTCTTCTGAAAGACCAACCGTAAAGAGCGGACCTGGGAATCTTGGTAAAACCAAGTTCAAGAAACCTGAGCATCGAAAGGGTTTGCCCCCCCCCCATCTCTCTCTCTCTCTCTCTCTCTCTCTCTCTCTCTCTGTCTGTCTCTAGCCCTGATTCAGTGTCCTTTGTACACACATTTCCCCATCATGCCTTCTTACTTTTCACCGGACACGGTATAGCAATATTGAAGACAAACATGGTTATAAGAAATGCAAATAACGCAACCCTTTTTATTGTAAATATCATGAATTCAGGCTTTCTCGCAGTTCGAGTTCTGCAGGGAGAGTGACCATGTATAAAAGTGTTCCAGCGATAGCATTTTACACTCCCTGCATCCTTGCACTTGGTCGATAGCACTGCTGGCATCTCAGGGAAGCCCTACCGGCACTCTCATCGCATATCCTTCAATTTTTTATCTTCTTTGAAGATGCCTAACTACAAGCTGACGTATTTTGATGCCCGTGCCCGAGGGGAGCCCATCCGAATGCTGTTTGAACTGGTCGGACAGAAATATGAGGAAATTCTTTACGATTTTGAGGGAGATGAATGGCCGAAGATAAAGGGTGACACGAAAAGTAAGGAGGGGAAACATGACATTTCTAAAATTCTCTATGCCCCCTTATTTTTCTTTGTTCTCTCTTCCATCCTTTCTCTGTTTTGAATGTATATGTTACGTCTCATTCCTAATTTTCTACCCCAAAATTATCCTTCCAGCTTCACAAGGCCTGTCTCTCTTTCTTTCTTCCTGTAATTTTTTTCTCTTGTTAGCGAATTTCGGGGGTAAAAGGAGACACCCGTCGAAAGATCTCTAATGTACCCCCTCACCTTCCAAGACAGATTTCTTCCTCTCTAATTTTATGAAGGGGATATTTTTAGCGAAGATTCCGCCCTAAACGAAGTGTTTCTTTGTGGTAAGACTCCTCCATTGAGGCAATGACTATTACTCATAATAATGTATATTCAAAGAGTATACTCTTATTCATATTTTTCCTGACCTTTATACAGGGTTTCCACTGGGACAACTGCCTGTGTTGGATGTGGATGGCAAGCTTTACGTTCAGAGTCGATCTATTTACCGATACATCGCTCGTACATTTCCTGGTGGTAAGTAAATAATATTTCAAAATCCTGAACTTTCAATACTATGCCTTCTTTTTTTTGAAGAGAGCAGAGAGATGAGAAACAGGGACGATATAAACAAAGATAAAATATTCAGTACCAGACTACCAGTGGTGGTAGCTGTGGTGGTAGGGATGGGGTGGTGGTGATGGTAATGGTAGTGATGCTGATGAGGGTGGTGAAAGTAGTAATAGCAGTAGCATCGTCATCATCATCATCATTATCATTATCACCATCATCATCATTAGGCCTATACTGTTCTTGTTCATTAGTATTATTTATACTCTGGCATGAGCAACTGGGAATGTGCGAGGATCTTTTTTTTTTCAAAAAATGAAACACACATGCACACGTTGTTATCAATATGCTTACATAGCACGTTAATTTATTTCATGAACGATAAAAGAGCAATGTAGATAGAATGCCTTGCTCAATGGCTTAAGTGCAGTGCAAGGGATCGAACCTCCGATTCTCGCGTCGATGGGATCATTGGTATCGTAGCTGATATCGGGATTGTAATCATTCAATTGATTTTTTGCATCATCAACATCATCATCATTAATTTTTCCCTCATTATTAACATTCTATTACATTAATTATTCATTTCCAGATTACTATGGCAAGAATAGGGAGGAATGTGCTCAGATCGATGAGATCCTTGGTATCGTAGCTGATATCGAGATAGCAGAAAATCCAGCCTTCGAGACACCCGATGCAGCCAAGAGAGTAAGAAGAAAAGGCTTTTTTTCTCAAACATCGGCGTTCTTTTTATAATCGCTATTTGTTAGTCAGCAGGACATGTTGGTGTAATGAATGGTTAGTGACTACGCGGGGTGTGGGAAACTTAAAACGCAAGAACTAGAATTGTTAACCTGTACATGGTCAAGAATAGCATATAGGAAACAGTTCAGATGCTCTCAACTACAGTAATTTTTTTGTAATAACTACCACATTTATATTTATGAGATGATAACTGCTTTTTTATTTATCTTTTATTTTTTATATTGTTATTCATTCCTATTATTTCGTTTTATTTTGTTTGTATTTTAATTGTTTCTTAATTAATAAAAACATACGAATAAGAAAAAAAAACATAGTACATGGGACCACCCTTCCACCTTTTGTAGTTAAAATAAACTTCTCCGGCATACGTTCAATAAACACTGTCTCGACCAACATTAAATCTAGGCTTGCTTGCTTGCTAGTTTGTTGAGCGATTTTTTTCTCTGAACCTCTTTTATTCTCTTTTCCCCTTAACCCTCTCCTTTTCTCTCCTTCTCTACGAAATTATCTGTCTTTTTTCCCATTCTCTGGTTTTCTCTGCTCTTCTTTTCTGTATCCCTTTCTTTTTTCCCGCTTTTTCAATCTCTCCATCTCTTCCATCTCTCCTTCTCTTTCTTCTCCTCTATTTTTTTCCATTTATTTTCATTTATTCCCTTTATTTATCTCTTTCATTCTTTTTCTTTCTTCCCCCTCTCTCTCCCTCTTCTCCCTCTTCTCTCTATTTTCATTTTCTCCTTTCTGCAATTTCTCTGCCTTCTTGCCAGTACTAATAAACTTCTGCTTGATGCTTGATAAACGATTCAAGATTGGTTTATTCGCCCTTTTCCCGTACAAATCATATAAATCTAATAATTCCAATATAGATCATACTAGTCAATAAGTAAACATGGAAACACAATATTATATAAAATAGCATCAATCGATAATTGACACAGCTATCACTTTATAAATCTTTTTGAAAAATGTATTTTATTTTATAATCATGGTCATCTTACAATATAAAATGGTACAAAGCACGTCAATTAAACAACAACAAAAAAAACCCCACAAAGATCGGGGAAAAAAAAAGCTAAAAAGAGGAAGAAAGAAAATGGAGAGGGAAATATGAGCGCCTTGCATGCAGTGTGTCCGCGTCTGGGGGCCAGAGAGAGAGAAAAAGAGCGAAGAAGAAGAAGAAGAAGAAGAAGAAGAAGAAGAAGAAGAAGAAGAAGAAGAAGAAGAAGAAGAAGAAGAGAGAGGGATAGGGCAGGAAGTCCTGCATGCTGTGTCAGTGGTATTTACTGCATATTGCTTGGGGGAAGTGAACTTGATTTTGAATCTGTTTAACTCTGGGGAGTTCATTCGATCGGTGCTAATTAGTTTCAGTATAGGGAAAGCGCGAGTGCGAAGATAGGTAAAAATGGTTAGATTTTCTGGTAGGGTACTCATGTAGGGAATTATTTCTTTAAACACGGCAGTGAAAGCGATTGGTATTTATGTTTATTCATTTCATGCGTACATGGACCAATTTGGTCACACATGCATGGTAACGTCAAGAATTTTGATCTACGAGTGATCTTTTATATAATTTTTGTTTCATTTTGCCAGGAAGCTGACCTTGCTAAGGATCGGGATACCAATCTAAAGTTTTTATATGCTTTCCTGTCCGACTCTATCCAGAGAGGAGGAAAGTACTTCGTAGGAAATCGGGTAAGTTGTAACAGGTACCGTATTGATTATTCATCCTCCTCCTCCCTCTACTATAGCTGCCTGCTCATGCCCCTCCTCTCCTTCATCATCATCATCATCATCATCATCATTATCATCGTCATCGTCATCGTCATCATCATCATCATCACCATCATTATCATCACCATCATCATCACCATCATCATCGTCATCATTATCATCAACATCATCACCATCATCATCATCATCATCATCAATATCATCATCATCATCATCAACATCATTATCATCATCATCATCACCATCATCATCATCATCATCATCAATATCATCATCATCACTCTTCTTCTCCTTCTTCTCTTTCTCCTTCTTCTCTTTCTCCTTCTTCTTCTTCTTCTTCTTCTTCTTCTTCTTCTTCTTCTTCTTCTTCTTCTATTATTAATACGTGTATTATTATTTTTTCTTTCACCTTTTTTTATAATTATTATTATCATTGTTATTATTATTATTTTTTTATTATCATTATTACTAGTAGTAGTAGTAGTAGTAGCAGCAGCAGCAGCAGCAGCAGCAGCAGCAGCAGCAGCAGTAGTAGTAGTAGTAGTAGTAGCAGTAGTAGCAGCAGCAGCAGCAGTAGCAGTAGTAGTAGGAGGAGGAGGAGGAGGAGGAGGAGGAGGAGGAGGAGGAGGAGGAGTATCATCATCACCATCATCATCATCATCATCGTCATGATCATCATCGTCACTATATCATTACAGTGCATTATCAGGGGCAGGGCTGATAATGAAAATGATAGGGCAGCCGCCCCCTGCCCCCTTGTAGCGCCACTCTGATTGTTACTGCTATTGATATTGACATCATCATTATCTTTATTATCATTATTAGTTTTAAAAGAGTGAACGCATTCACTCGATAAGGGTGAATTTAAAAGTAGATTGCATTTAGAGTGAGTTAAGAGTTAATTACGAGTAAACATTATTCACTCTTTTAGGGTGACCTCAGTGATCACTAAAGGATTTTGAGTTATCGATGAGGTCACCCCTAAAAGAGTGAATAAAGAGTGAATAACACAATTTGTACTCTTAATTCACTCTTAGTTCACTCTACATTCACTCTTTTCTTAAATTCACCCCTAACAGCTTTTAAAAAAATTTTAAAGAGAGTATTATTATCATTATTGTTCATGAGGAGGAGGAATTTGATAGGATCATCATCATCATTATTTATGATCTCTATTGTTATTATTGTTAATACCATCACCTTCATTATATTTATGTCTTTATTTGCAGTTAACCCTGGCTGATATCGTCGTATACAATGTAATGGACTTCTTCTTGAACAGCACTCTAGGACTCAAGAGTTACTTTGATCCATACCCCCATCTCCTCAAATTCTACGAGTCTTTCAGAAACGACTCTCCACTCACCAAGTACATCAAGGCCAGAAAATTCACAAAATATTAAGATAAAGTCAATGAAGACATTATTTACGTTGTTCAAAGTTGAGGAAGTGTTTTACTTCTATTCTACGAGTCTTTCAGAAACGACTCTCCACTCACCAAGTACATCGAGGCCAGAAAATTCACAAAATATTAAGATAAAGTCCATGAAGACATTATTTACTTTGTTCAAATTAGAGGAAGTGTTTTACCTCTATTCTACGAGTCTTTCAGAAACGACTCTCCGCTCACCAAGTACATCGAGGCCAGAAAATTCACAAAATATTATTAAAATGAATTCCTTTGCCCTTTATACCCTTTAAAAAGGGAATAATAATGAAAATAAATTGAAATAAGTTGCTTTATAATTTGTTACCAGTTCATTAAAAAAGGATGTTCATTTGGCAGATCTCTGATACCTATTAAGGAGAATCATGTGCTTGTCGAGAGGATTTGAATCATGCTTTTTGACATGCACAGTAAAATGACCGTTCCTTTCTTTAAAACACGTTTATAATATTGATTTTAATAGACTCCTCTGCATCGTTAAAAATGCAACAAGAATGATAGCTATTGCTTTCTTCAGTATATCTTGATAATTTCGAGGAACCAAAGTGGTAGAGAAAACAGAAGTAATTGTTTGTGGTATATGTTTTAATTGAAATAAAACACGTCTGCACACAAACGCTTTGGTCAAAATGGAAAAAAAAACACGAAATCGTATTTAGGCTTCCCGATGTTCTCAATTTGTTTATAAATCTTGTGACTTTTGAATGAAAATGATTGTCACTTACTGTTGATTTTGATTGTTATGATTTGAGTGAATAAATGCCTGGAAAGGTGAAAATAGAAAATAAAGTCAATGAAGACATTATTACGTTGTTCAAAATTGAGGAAGAGTCATACCTCAAATTCTACGAGGGAGGGGGGTCTCTTTCTTTCTCTCTCTCTCTCTCTCTTCTCTGCCCTCAGCCTCCTATCCACCGCTCTTTCTTTCTCTTTCTCCACCTCTTTCAGCTCTCTCTCTCTCTCTCTCTTCTGTCCATATTTCTCCATTACTTTTCAAGTTCAACTGACAAGTGAATTGGAATCTAAATTGTTTAGAGTGTAAACCATCCTCTCTCCCTCCCTTTTTCTCTCTGTCTCTCTGTCTCTCTCTCTTTCTCTCTTCTTCCCATATTTTTCCTTATTATGATCTCTCAAGATCAACAGACAAGATTGCGAAATTTTAGAATAAACAAAATATACCTGGGATATGCAAACAGTGCTTCACCACGTACAGCGTTCACGTGTTCGAGTACAGTGAATATATTGGACGAACTCAAACTCAGTACGGGCAGGTTGTACCGTGACAGGTCATGTTCAAACTGTGCGTTGTGTTGGAGTGATCATTCGCATTACGTTCCCAGTATAGAAGCTTGTGAGAGATAGACAGCACTGCCCGAAGTGGGTCTGCCGCCATTCCGTCGCCTTCGCCTGACATCATTATAATATTCCATCCAGTTTTGGTAAACCTATTGATCATATCCGACGATGTCCACCTACAAACTGATTTATTTTGATGCCCGTGCTCGCGGGGAACCTGCTCGAATGCTGTTTGAGCTGATAGGACAGGCATACGAAGATGTTCGTTATGATTTTGAGGCCCCAGATTGGCAGAAGATCGTTAAGACTGACAAGAAAAGTAAGGATAATATTTCTGTCTTATACGTATAGGCCTACACAATATGCAGTGGCATATATATCGATGTTATTATGTTGATCTGTTACTCTATAACTAGTTTTACTTTCAACGCTTATAGATTGTATTTGTATGCTGATGAAAAAAAGGTGCTGTGTCACTCTGTCTATCTCATGCAAATACAATAATCATTATCATAGTTGAGATAAGTGTACCAGAACGTGTGGTACTTATATTCAAGGCATGATCTGCATGGGACCATTATTTTGTTGACCTAGAAATAAAGATAGAACTTGAGTATTTCGTTCAGTATAATTCCTTTCTGTACTTCAACCTGTAATTTTTATCTAGTTATTCCTTTTTTTCTGTTTTTTATTTGCTATATCTCTTGATCACATGTCTGTCTAATCTACCCCGCTCTCAGTTTCCTACCCTACTCGTCATTTTCCTTCTGCTATTCCTCTGTTATCGCTCTCTCCTCTCTCTCTCTTCTCTCCCTCTCTGACTCTCTTTTATGTGTCTCTCATTAATTTCTCTCACTCTCTTCTCATTTCCTGTCACTGCCTCTGCTTCTGTTGCTCCCCTGTCTCAGGCTCTCTCTCTCTCTCTCTCCTCTTTGGCCCGATCTGTATGCATGTCGCTCTCTCTCTCTCTCTCTCTCTCTCTCTCACATCATCATCATCATCATAATCATCATCATCATCATCCCCTCTCTCCCCTGTCTCTCCATCTCTCTACCCCTCTTTAACTTCCTCACTCCCTCTCTCCCCTACACTCTAAAAAGGTTGAGTAAAATGTTACCCAATATTGGGTAAAAAATGAACATGCATGACATTGTCTGTTGGGTAAGATTTTGTCCCATATTATGCAAAATGCATGTTTTATGGGTAAATTTCAACACAACATTGGATTAAATTTACACAGTATTTGGTATCCTTTTAGCCAATAGTGGATAAACCTTTTTTTAGCGTGTATACCTCTATACCCCCCCCCCCTCTCTCTCTCCTATATCACTCCTTTCCTATTTTTCCTCCACCTCACTCACCACACGCACCTTCAATCGAGTTAATGTATGCATCATGATAACCCTTTTCAATTCAATTTGTCTAGAGTTTCCATTCGGTCAGCTGCCTGTGTTGGACGTAGATGGGGTGATCCTGACACAGAGTCAAGCTATATACCGATATATCGCTCGCAAATTCCCAGGTGGTAAGTCAGTGATGATCATTTACTATCAAAATAGGTCAGAATATGTGAAAATATATTTATCCATTTATTTATTTATTATCTTTTTACATATTTATTCATTAATTATTTTTTTTTTTTGTCCATTCGTGTATTCATTTAGTTATGTGTCCATCTAATCATTTTTTTTTATTTATTTATTTATTTATTCTTATTATACAAAAAATACAATTCATTAACATCGTGAGATAAAAATGGTGCATAAACATGTAAAAAATATACAATAATTATAAACTAAAACAAATATGATCTGAGCATGTAATTTTCATCATTAAAAGCCCCCTTCCCCCCCCCCCAAAAAAAAAAAATTTAAATAAAAAATAGATATCAGTCGTAAAAAAGAAAAGAAAATACAAATGCGAAATTAAAAAAAAACTATAACACGATACTACTACTACTGTTGGTGTTGCTGCTGCTGCTGCTGCTACTGCTACTACTACTACTACTACTACTACTACTACTACTACTACTACTACTACTACTACTACTACTACTACTGCTACTACTACTACTACTACTACTACTATACTTTCCACCACCATCACCTCACTTTAGATAGAGGTTAAAGGAGAATGCAACCCAGACATCAGTGTGCTTCCATTGAATGAAGAAGAACAAGAAGAATAGACAGTGAAAGTTTGAGGAAAATTGGACAATCTGTTCAAAAGTTATGAACTTTGAAAGTTTAAGTAAATCCTTATTATGGAGATCCTTGAATTGGCAACTTTGCCAGCATCTGTGATGTCATCGTGGACAACTGTCCATTCATTTTGTACACAGCATTTAACATTTTCTTTATTTTCAAGAAAAATGAAAATTCTTCTGATTTATTCTTTTTTAGTATTACTTGGCTATATCAATTCTACAATAATTTTGGAAAGAATTATGTTGATTCCTGACTTGAAATTTCAAATAAATCAATTTTTTGGAAAAATTATGTACAAAATGAATTGAGAGTTGTCCACGATGACATCACAGATGCTGGCAAAGTTGCCAACTCAAGGATCCCCATAACAGGGATTCAGTGAAACTTTCAAAATTCATAACTCTTTAACAGATTGTCCAATTTTACTCAAACTTTCACTGTTTACTCTTCTTGATCATCTTTATTCACTAAGAGCACACCGATGCCTGGATTGCATTCTCCTTTAAAGCAAAGAAAATGACATGAAGAAGGGGAGAGGGCAGGGAGAGAGGGAAGGGAAGTAGATGCCTGACTGTTCTAGTGCTTTTTCTGGTCATTTTCCAGAAACCCGAGTGATATATGATCTCTGAATAAACATACTTTTGATATTCAAAAGCCTGAAAATGAATCGAAGGAGGCTATCTACCAATGACAGAAATATCCAGATCGAAGGGCAGCAAATGTATTTCCATTATGAACAGACAAAACACTTCAGGACAGTATCAATAAAAAAGAAAAAGCACAGTCATAACACAAAACACAATTGTGAAGAGGGAAATAAACAACAGGTTGATTGTACTTAGAAACTACCTTTGATCTGGAGTCTCTATTGAAAACGCACTTGAGTATATCGCTATGTTTACATGGGAAGTCGTAGTTGTCGAACTTCAGTCAACCAAACCTCGACTTAAAGGTTTGAAACGGTCCGTTTGCAATGATGAGGTGTCTAATCGGTAAATAGGGACCGATGACGTTATAACTGCATCTATAATCAATTTCAGAAAAGTATTGTTCAACATAATGGGGAAATTAAAAAAAAAAAATCAGTCAGATGTGTATCGATAAGTTAGTATTGAAAATATTCATTTCTCATAGAATGCTGTTATATTTGAGGATACGAAATAACTTTCTTCTTATGCATTTTCAGATTACTACGGTAAAACCAACGAGGAAAGTTCCCGAATCGATGAGTTTCTTGGTATCTTATATGATATCGAAGTTGCAATCACACCAGCCTTCGAAGAAACTGATGCTACCAAGAGAGTAAGACTAAAATCCCCTTAAAATTACGTAGCCAAAGACCTCTGTCACATCATTTTCATCGATAACGATAACATGTAATTTTAGCCTTAGTTTAGATTATGTTGTTGTAATTATGATTATTGTATCCTTCTTAATAGTCTTCATGTAATAATTTCACCCTAAGTTCGATATTTACAAAAATTTTATGTATCGTATCTCTCTGAATTTTTTAGAACATTTGCTTAATTAACTGTAGCCTATATTATTTCAAATTTGATTTTATGCTCTTGGACCCCACGGAAAGCCAGCGGTGTCGTGCCTGGCACAGCTGAATGTGGGTTATCCAGACGTTTTCTCATATTCATCATGTTCATAAAGAACATGTACTTTTTTAATGGAACGAAAAATGAATACCGCTATTACTAACTACTACAATAGCTCTAACTACTTCGTCGCCAAATCAGTCAAATTATTTACTTATTTATTTATTTATTGGTATAGAATCAGATATTGACCAGCTACACAAGGCTGAAGGGGAATATCTGATTCTATACCAATAAATACATAAATAAATGAATAAATAAATAAATAAATAAATAAATGAATAAATAAATGAATAAGTAGGCCTAAATAAGTAAATAGTTTGACTGATTTGGCGCTCATGCTGCTCATATCAGAATAAATGCTGCTCATGTCAGAAATAGACCGGGGATAGGGTACGCGCCATGCCCCCCCCCCCCCCCCCGTTTATCCCTTTAAAAAGACTACGTATTACTACAGTATATGATACCTATGACAACCCCCCCCCCTACACACACACACACACAAACACACATAAAAAAGGGGAAGAAAAAAGAAAAAGGTTCCTGCGGTCAGTAAGTCGATTGTTCACGCCCCGCCCCGCCCAACCCCCCCCCCCCCCTGCCGAATAATCCTGGTTGGACGGCCCTGGATCAATTGGATAACCCTCGGATCATTCCATCATATCTGTCTTTCTACTTCTCCCTGCCTCGCTTGCTTTCTACCCTTCTTCATGTCTTGCAGAAACATGTCAAATGTATGCCTCATTATCATTTATCATTATTATTATCATCATCATAAATACTATCTATTATCAGTAGTAGCAGTAGTAGTAGTAGTAGCAGCAGTAGCAGTAGCAATAGCAGTTGCAGTAGCATAGCAGTAGCAGTAGCAGTAGCAGTAGCAGTAGCAGTAGCAGTAGTAGTAGTAGAAGTAGTAGAAGTAGTAGAAGTAGTAGAAGTAGTAGTAGTAGTAGTAGTAGTAGTAGTAGTAGTAGTAGTAGTGGTAGCAGTAGTAGTAGAGGTAGTAGTATCATTATTTTTATCATTATTATTTTTTTATCATTATTGTGATTATCATAACTGTTATAATTATCATTATCATCATCCTTTCTTATGGTATATCCAGGATGCTGATCTTATAAAGGACAGAGACACCAAGTTGAAATGTTTCTACGATTTCTTATCAGAAGCTCTCGAGAAATCAGGCGGCAAGTACCTCGTTGGAAATCGGGTAAGTTACGTGAAATAAAGACCACCGTTCACGATCTCTATACCTGGCTGAACAACTAGATTTTAAACGAAAATCAAATCAAATAACATCACCAGTGGCATACCGTGGGTCAGCACATGGGGGGGGGGGGGGGGGCACTGGGATGGCCGTATGCAGAAATTTTCGGGGGGGGGGGCAAGGCATGTAAAATTTTCGAGGAAATATAAAAGCAAGGGAGCAAAGCGACCGAGCCGGTCATGAGGTCACTTTTGCATTTTTGAAATTGAAATGGAAGGATCTGGTACACACTTTTGGTGGATTTCATGACAATTTTCAGAAAAAAATGTTAAGTATTCAAAAAATTTTTTTTGGGGGGGGGGAGCGGCAACCTCCCCCTCTGCAACGTGAAGCCAGGAACCGAGTGGAAAAGTTTGTGAGGGTGTGTGGTTATATCTATCATGTAATCTCAAACCAGGGTGTCTTTAGGGAATTGAAGCGTTTTAGAATTTAGGAAAAATGATGCATCTCGCTAAATACCACCCTGTTTTTGCAATTTTGCAAACGAGCGAACCGAATAGCTGAAAACTTACAACTTTATTTGCCATTAAAGACATGTTATTTTATCATCAAAATACACTATCGGACCACTTTAGGCCTATGATATTTCAGTTAAATATCTAGTCACCTCGCTGCCAATGACTCTATTCTAGCACATCCCTGGGTCTATTGTTTTCTGTCCGAAACTACCATGTCTCTAACCATTACGAGCGAGCGAAGAAAACGAGGAAGCACATTCTAACCCCTTCAGAAATTACATTGTGAGCATATGATCTGAATCATTTATTTGGTCACCTCACTCGCCCAATTTGTTTCCTTTAAAAAACCATTAATCAATTATTTAACGAGCGCAGAGAGAGAGGAAAATTATACTTTTTTTGGGTGTGTGTGTGTTATTTTGTCATCGAAATATAAATATCTGAATAATCTATTTCATCCCCTGTGTGCTGAATATAAATCCGTTTAGGTACCTCGCTCACAGTCCAAAACCATTCTGTTCTTACAAGCGAGCAAAGTAAGCGACGCCCACCCACCCTCCTCTCAAAATAAGTATTTTGTATGGAATCTTTAGCAAAATACAGTAGAAATTTTTTTGTTGTTGTAATTTTATGAACCTCCTTGCTGCCCAAATATTATGATACTTTGCTAACTCGCTTCTGAAATATGATTGCCGTGCCCGAAATCAATTTGTTTCTAGCTTTTCCTAGCGGGAGTTAGCGAACGAACAGATGGAAATTTCGGGTTTGTTTGTTTGTTTGTTTGTTTGTTTGTTTGTTTCTTTGTTTTTTGTCTAGGCCATTTACTGAAAGGGCTCCTTTTAGGTAAACTTCTTGGAGTGAAATCAAGATGCGGTTTTTACTAACATTCTATGAGTGGAACCACAGCAGCCTATAACATAAGATTGAGACACAAGATGCAAAATGATTCCTCTGATAAGAATAGTAGGCTAATTAGCATCGGCATTGGTTAAGTTACTGAAATGCTAGCGAGCGAATCGAGGGAGCGCTTCCCGATGTACCTTTTTCCTTTTCCCGGTTTTCCCCTGAAATGCACACCTTTTCTGATTCCCGGAGTGTCTTAGGAACAGAAATAAAAAGAAATACAGATATAGTTTATCTTACATGCAGACTTATAGAAGACGTTCGATTGGCAGTGGATCATACCCGGGTGTCCCAGAAAAAGCGGAACGGTGGATTTTCAGTACTTTACCTTCAGAAAGTAGATAGTCTTTAGTTGGTAAAGTATCTTCCCCCAAAGAGAATGACACTAAGATCATTAAATTTGGTCAAGTAATTTTGATTCTATGCCCGTTTCTTAAAATACAGTAATTTTCGAATTTCGCGTATTTTCCGCGACAGTGGAGAGCAGAATTGTGTCGCGAATGGCCTTTCATGAATGGCACGTTTTGTTGCTGACATGCATCAATGGACATCCCTCAATCATGGTATTATGAAAGACCATTCCGACACAAAGTTACTCTCTTCAGTCGCCCATAATTTGAAAATGACTGTATTTTTAGAAACGGGCATAGAATACAAATTACTTCACCAAAAATCAATGATCTTGGTATCATTTTCTTCCTTGGACGATACTCTACCCACTGATGTTAAAAGATCTACTTTTTGAAGGTAAAGTACTGAAAATCCATGGTTCCGCTTTTTCTGGGACACCCGGCATAATGACGTCATGACCAGGCAACAACTGGCATGACTGGTAATCAGCTCTTAATTTTTTTCCTACCCGAGAGATGAAAGTCCTTCTGCCCCTATTGGCATTAGGTTTGAAAGTTAGGTACAGGGGCAACCCCTTACCCCACCCCCCCCCCCTCCTCCTCCATACAGAGGATAGAGGAATCCATATTTTCGGTGGAGTGCATCCTTATAGACCAATTTCACCTCCGGTTTATGTATTTGGCCCTCTCTCGGCGACGCCATTGCTGCGGTGGGCAAGCGCGCTGACCGCGATTGGCTCTGTGTACAAAATGAATGTAAGATAATTATGAGATATGCCCCGATATTGTTCCATTTACTTTATTCTAGATCAATAAAATAAAGCATGGATACATGGGTAGATGAGGTAAGACAATGGTCATATCTGACGGATGAAGGTATGATGTATTTTTGTACTTTCGATGGTTTTTCAACTTAGTTTTGTCAGTAAAAGTTCGATTGCAGCATAGAAGCCGTAGTAAACGGGAGCCCTAAATCTTACCCTGTTTACAAAGTCATGTTTTCACTCATTAAATTTTACGCCAAAGTACATAGTGATAATGTTTCTTGACTTCAAAGTCCTTTCTATTTACCCACTGGCGACGAATTCCTTCACATTGCTTACGGAAACCTGTGTAGGGAGTACGGCTTCTCACACAAACAGGCTTCATGAGTCAAAAGCGAGTGAATTTTGCACTCAGTTAGCTTCCAATTTTTAAACTTTCTCCAATTCTTGTGGCATTCGAGCACCGCACAGCTGCGACCTGAACTTCCCTGACAATTTCTCATTGCAAATATTAAAAGAAATCTGCATATATTGGTCAAAATAGACAAAAAATCGAACGAATGTGCATAACGCGCTATTGACTTGTGTACTATAAAAGTTGGAGCGCCCACCGCAGTACGTCGAACTGTGTCGAACAGTCTGCTGCCCTCTTGCGTTGTGAAATTGGTCTATACTGTAAAGCAGATAAAATCATATTCAACACCTTTTCAATTTATATTCGATGATAATTTATGAAGATTTATTATTTTTTCCAATCTCAGCTTACCCTGGCCGACATCGTCATCTTCAATATCATCGACTTCTTCCTGGACAGCGTTCTCGGTATCAAGACATACTTCGATCCATACCCAAACATCGTTAAATTCTACGAGTCCTTGAAGAATGACTCGCCACTTACACCATACATCAAGAAGAGAAAGTACACGAAATATTAAACCAGTCCTCGTCAAATTCTACGAGTCCTTCAAGAACGACTCTCCGCGATAATCAATCTGCTGAAAACATCAACTCCGCAGAAATAGAGAAAATGTTGTATATCTGCTTTCCCTACCGCCAAGACATTATTTTTGCCGACGGTATTTAAGTATTAAGCAATAATCATATCAAAATCTACTTTGTAATCTCAAACAAATTTTGTGATATCGTTCATATATGATCGTGTAGCAACTATTTCCGACAAATAATATTATGTCGAGGTCTATAGGGGGTCTATAACTCTGATTTTACCTCATAATAGACCAATTTCACCTCCGGTTTATGTATTTGGCCCTCTATTGGCGACGCCATTGCTGCGGTGGGCAAGCGCGCTGACCGCGATTGGCTCTGTGTACAAAATGAATGTAAGATATGAGATATGCCCCGATATTGTTCCATTTACTTTATTCTAGATCAATAAATAAAGCATGGATACATGGGTAGATGAGGTAAGACAATGGTCATATCTGACGGATGAAGGTATGATGTATTTTTGTACTTTCGATGGTTTTTCAACTTAGTTTTGTCAGTAAAAGTTCGATTGCAGCATAGAAGCCGTAGTAAACGGGAGCCCTTAATCTTACCCTGTTTACAAAGTCATGTTTTCACTCATTAAATTTTACGCCAAAGTACATAATGATAATGTTTCTTGACTTCAAAGTCCTTTCTGTTGATGTTTTTACCCACTGGCGACGAATTCCTTCACATTGCTTACGGAAACCTGTGTAGGGAGTACGGCTTCTCACACAAACAGGCTTCATGAGTCAAAAGCGAGTGAATTTCGCACTCAGTTAGCTTCCAATTTTTAATCTTTCTCTAATTCTTGTGGCATTTGAGCACCGCACAGCTGCGACCTGAACTTCCCTGATAATTTCTCATTGCAAATATTAAAATAAATCTGCATATACTGGTCAAAATAGACAAAAAATCGAACGAATGTACATAACGCGCTATTGACTTGTGTACTATAAAAGTTGGAGCGCCCACCGCAGTATGTCGAACTGTGTCGAACAGTCTGCTGCCCCCTTGCGTTGTGAAATTGGTCTATAACTGATACAACCATTCATAAATTTATTATTTATCATGCAAAATAAATCCTCATCGCCATTCTGAAATAATGCCATGAGAGTAGCCCGCGACATGGACACAATTTCAATATATCTCTTTCCAGTCATAACCTAAATGCCTCTACAATGAAGCCCCCATCTCACTAGAAAGGCGATCATGGCGGCCATGGCGATCAGTGAAAATTTTGCAAAGCGTGGCAGAATCGCCCTCCTACTCCATTTTTTTTCATTGATTGATTGCATTGCTGTTGTGATGACGTAACAATACCAGCCAGGATGCGCAGATGACATGCGCAGAAACATAAATGAGGAAAAAATGTCTTTGCAACTGGCCTGAAAGCATGGGCGATAGGAGCCGCTTTCAATGCACTTGAAGTACGTTTTAAGCGTTGTGTTACGTTAGAGCTACGGGTATGTCGTTTTCAATACGCTCTTAGGACGATTGTGGCGCTCTTGGCGACCTCCGCGCTCTGCCTCGGCGCTCTAGCTACGGAAGTTTTGAACATGTTCAAAACTTGGTGGCGACAAGGGCGACGGTGGCGATCATTTGCGCTTGAGAACGGCGCAAAATACGACGGAGAAGATTGACAAAGCTCACGCCACGATCCACCACGCTTTGTCAATTTTTAAGCATCGCAGCGAGATCCCGAGCGAGATCGCCTTCTAGCGAGATGCCGGGGTGAGATGGGGGTATTAATGGTCTTATTCACCTCAGTAATCCTCTTCAATGTTTAGGCCTACCTCTCTTCCTGTATGCAAAACTTCTCCCAAGCTTTCCAGACTTTTCCGTGTTATTATTTCATCATCTGAAGATTAGTCGTGTCTGTTGAAATGTCAAGAAACGGAAATATAACTATCGTGAACACGTGTTGTATCGATTAGTACGTGTATGCATTTTATGTAGCTCTCGATTTTTTTTTTTTTGTTTTTTGTTTGTTCAGTTGTTGAGACTATTACTACATGTATAATTGTAAATATTTTTTGAATATTATCGATGTACAACCCCTCGTTCAATATGCTCCTATACTCAGTAGATTGCCCTTACGTTCAGATAATAAGAATGTTGCCTTTATAAATATACAGACGATTTGACACATTTGATAATGTTCATGATTTTAAAGTTGCTGTTACAACTATCCTCGTCAGCTGGGGAAAAAACAACAAAAACACGACCTTCCTGAGGTCCCTGCAATTCCATTAGCCCATAAGATAAATTCAATAGACCCGGGTGAGGAGAGACAGATATGGCTAAAATACCCTCTCCGAGGAAGTCAGTAGTGAGGAAGGATGGAACCCGAGGCTTCTGGACTATGAATGTCCAGTGCCTTCCGGGTTCGAGTGTAAACCATCCTCTCTCCCTCCCTTTCTCTCTCTGTCTCTGTCTCTCTCTCTCTCTCTTTCTCTCTTCTTCCCATATTTTTCCTTATTATGATCTCTCAAGTTCAACAGACAAGGTTGCGAAATTTTAGAATAAACAAATATACCTGGGATATGCAAACAGTGCTTCACCACGTACAGCGTTTGAACGTGTTCGAGTACAGTGAATATATTGGACAAACTCAAACTCAGTGTACGTGCAGGTTGTACCGTGATGACAGTGTTCAAGTCAGGGGCGTAACAGGTACCTGTTACTAGGGGGGGGGGGGGGCAGAGCCCAAAATTTCCCGGTAACTAGTCTATGTCTAGAATCTGTGGCGTAGCTAGGACTGCATTTTAGGAGGACGGTAGTGCTCCACCGGCGTAAATCCAATTTGAGGAGTGGGGGATGAAAAACTTTTCTAATGATTTTTTTCCCTGTCACACACATTTTCATAACTATTTTGCGAGCGAGCGAACCAAAAATAACAACTTTTCTCGATTTTAATCGCTTTTTCGGATGGAAATCCTAAGATTTTTACGAGCAAGCGAAGCTGAGCGAGCCAAAAATAACCACTTTTTTGTTTTCAATAGCATTTTCAAATAGAAATTCTAAAATATAATGGTTGTTTATGATAGCTATTCAGAATTTTTACTTACTGATTAGTTGAAATATATATTTTCTTCCTTAAAAAGTGTGTCTGCATGGGGGGGGGGGGGGGGATTTTGTACACACCATCCCCCCCCCTCCCCCCCCCCCCAAGTGGGGGTGATAGATCCCCCTACCCCTGGAATTTACGCCAATGTAGTGCTCCCTAGAGGGGAGGGTGCAGGGAGGGGGGAGTTTCGCGCGGAAGCTCCGACGTTTCTTTGAATTATTAGTTGTCGGTAATAAAGTATATCTTCTGCGGCGTAACTAGGATTTCATTTTAGGAGGACGGTAGTGCTCCCTAGGGGGGAGGGTGCAGGGAGGGGGGATTTTCCCCCTCCCGCGCAAAGCGCGGAAGCTGCGGCGTTTTTGCGCCGTCAGTTCCCGCTCTTCTTACGCTCTCTGCCTGTTATGGGGTGGGGGGACATATGCATAGCCAAAAATTTCCCCGGTAATTAAGTCTAGCTAGAATCAGTGGTGTAATTCTCTGCCTGTTTTCGGGGGGGGGGGGGGCAGAGCCGAAAATTTCCCGGTAGCTAAGTCTAGAAATAGAATATGCGGAGGTGAGCCCGCACCGCGAGTTGCTTGTTGTGAAGCCCTTAGCGGATGGCACCGGCGTAAATCCACTCTGAGGAGTGGGGGGGGGGGGGGGGATGATTGACTTTTTTGACGATTTTTTTTTTCTGTCGATCTCACACTTAAGTATAAGCACACACCCTCACTGACCCCCACAGACCCCTCTACACACATTTTAATATTTATTTTGCGAGCGAGCGAAGCGAGCGAGCCAAAAATAACCACTTTTTTGGTTTTCAATCGCATTTTCAAATAGAAATTCTAAAATATGATGGTTGTTTATGACAGATATTCAAAGATTTTACTAACGCATTAATTAAAATATATTTTCTTTCTTAAAAAGTGGGGGGATATTTGTACACGCCATCCCCCCCTCTCCAAAAAGTGGGGGGGGGGGGGATATATCCCCCCATCCCCCCCCCCGGGATTTACGCCAATGGCGGATGGGTCCCAGGGTTCTGGCTTAGGGCCCCTGATGGGGGTCTACAGGGAAAGCCACTGCGGGGGAGCTAGCCCCCGGAAACTCCGGGGTTTTGGTACTAAATTTTCCCTCATTCCTTTTGTTTCACTTTGTTTTCTTCTTTTTTCCCTCTTTTTCCCTCTCTTTCTTCTTCTTTCTCCCCTTTCTCCTTTTTTCTTTCCCTTTCTCCTTCTTTCTTTCCCTTTCTCCTTTCTTTCCCTTTCTCCTTCTTTCTTTCCCTTTCTCCTTCTTTCTTTTCCTTTCTTCTTCCTTTCCCTTTCTTCTTCTTCCTTTCCCTTTCTCCCTTCCTTTTTCTTCCTTTCCCTTTCTCCCTTCCTTTTTCTTCCTTTCCCTTCCTTTCATTTTTTCCCGGTGGTTTGGTGGATTTTCCCGCTGAAATCCTTCAGGGGGCACTCTGCCCCCCCCCCCGGTTGTTACGCCACTGGTTCAAGTGTGTTGTGTTAATATGTTGGAGTGATCATTCGCATTACGTTTCGCAGTGCAGTGAGAGATAGACAGCACTGCCCGAAGTAGGTCTGCCGCCATTCCGTCGCCTTCGCCTGACATCATTATAATATTCCATCCAGTTTTGTAAACCTATAATCATATCCGACAATGTCCACCTACAAACTGATTTATTTTGATGCCCGTTCTCGCGGGGAACCTGCTCGAATGCTGTTTGAGCTGATAGGACAGTCATACGAAGATGTTCGTTATGATTTTGAGGCCCCAGATTGGCAGAAGATCGTTAAGACTGACAAGAAAAGTAAGGATAATATTTCTGTTTTATACGTATCAGTGTTGTAGTCAAGACCAGACCATCCGAGGTCAAGACCAAGACCAAGAAAATAGGTCCGAGACCAAGACCAGAGGTCCGAGATCAAGACCACCAATTTCCGAGACCAAGACCAAGACCAAGACTAGACCGAAATGTTCTGTCTCTAAGTCTAACAGTCGTCGTTAGCCTCGTATTTTGGTAGGGTCGGCACTGTCTCTAACAGTCGTTAGCCTCGGAATTTTGGTAGGGTCGGCACTCCGCTTTTTTCTAAAAAGGAGGAGTGCCGACCCTACCAAAATACGAGGCTGAAATTATTGATCCATTCAACGAGGCGAAGCCGAGTTGAATGAATCATTTCATCGTTCACCTCATGAAATATTCTATCCATTGCACTCATAAACATTCATTATTTGTATACTGTTACTCTATAACTAACTTTTTTACTTTCAACGCTTATAGGTTGTATTTGTATGCTGATGAAAAAAAAAGTGCTGTGTCACTCTGTCTATCTCATGCAAATACAATAATCATTATCATACAATAACCGGCATCGATACTGAGAGTAGTTGAGATAAGTGTACCAGAACGTGTGGTACTTATATTCAAGGCATGATCTGCATGGGACCATTATTTTGTTGACCTAGAAATAAAGATAGAACTTGAGTATTTCGTTCAGTATAATTCCTTTCTGTACTTCAACCTGTAATTTTTATCTAGTTATTCCTTTTTTTCTGTTTTTTATTTGCTATATCTCTTGATCACATGTCTGTCTAATCTACCCCGCTCTCAGTTTCCTACCCTACTCGTCATTTTCCTTCTGCTATTCCTCTGTTATCGCTCTCTCCTCTCTCTCTTCTCTCCCTCTCTGACTCTCTTTTATGTGTCTCTCATTAATTTCTCTCACTCTCTTCTCATTTCCTGTCACTGCCTCTGCTTCTGTTGCTCCCCTGTCTCAGGCTCTCTCTCTCTCTCTCTCCTCTTTGGCCCGATCTGTATGCATGTCGCTCTCTCTCTCTCTCTCTCTCTCTCTCTCACATCATCATCATCATCATCATAATCATCATCATCATCATCCCCTCTCTCCCCTGTCTCTCCATCTCTCTACCCCTCTTTAACTTCCTCACTCCCTCTCTCCCCTACACTCTAAAAAGGTTGAGTAAAATGTTACCCAATATTGGGTAAAAAATGAACATGCATGACATTGTCTGTTGGGTAAGATTTTGTCCCATATTAGGCAAAATGCATGTTTTATGGGTAAATTTCAACACAACATTGGATTAAATTTACACAGTATTTGGTATCCTTTTAGCCAATAGTGGGTAAACCTTTTTTTAGCGTGTATACCTCTATACCCCCCCCCCCTCTCTCTCTCCTATATCACTCCTTTCCTATTTTTCCTCCACCTCACTCACCACCACACACCTTCAATCGAGTTAATGTATGCATCATGATAACCCTTCTCAATTCAATTTGTCTAGAGTTTCCATTCGGTCAGCTGCCTGTGTTGGACGTAGATGGGGTGATCCTGACACAGAGTCAAGCTATATACCGATATATCGCTCGCAAATTCCCAGGTGGTAAGTCAGTGATGATCATTTACTATCAAAATAGGTCAAAATATGTGAAAATGTATTTATCCATTTATTTATTTATTATCTTTTTACATATTTATTCATTAATTATTTCTTCATGTATTTTATTTGGTTATTTTTTTTTTTATCCATTCGTGTATTCATTTAGTTATGTGTCCATCTAATCATTTTTTTAATTTATTTATTTATTAATTCTTATTATACAAAAAATACAATTCATTAACATCGTGAGATAAAAATGGTGCATAAACATGTAAAAAATATCATACAATAATTATAAACTAAAACAAATATTACTCTACCGGAGTAAAATACGCAGGGGCTTAATGATCTGAGCATGTAATTTTCATCATTAAAAGCCCCCTTCCCCCCCAAAAAAAATTTAAATAAAAAATAGATATCAGTCGCAAAAAAGAAAAGAAAATACAAATGCGAAATTTAAAAAAAAACTATAACACGATACTACTACTACTGTTGCTGTTGCTGCTGCTGCTGCTGCTACTACTACTACTACTACTACTACTACTACTACTACTACTACTACTATTGCTACTGCTACTGCTACTACTACTACTACTACTACTACTACTACTACTACTACTACTACTACTTCTACTACTACTACTATACTTTCCACCACCATCACCTCACTTTAGATAGAGGTTAAAGGAGAATGCAACCCTGACCTCAGTGTGCTTCCATTGAATGAAGAAGAACAAGAAGAATAAACAGTGAAAGTTTGAGGAAAATTGGACAATCTGTTCAAAAGTTATGAACTTTGAAAGTTTAAGTAAATCCTTATTATGGGGATCCTTGAATTGGCAACTTTGCCAGCATCTGTGATGTCATCGTGGACAACTGTCCATTCATTTTGTACACAGAATTTAACATTTTCTTTATTTTCAAGAAAAATGAAAATTCTTCTGATTTATTCTTTTTTAGTATTACTTGGCTATATCAATTCTACAATAATTTTGGGAAGAATTATGTTGATTCCTGACTTGAAATTTCAAATAAATCAATTTTTTGGAAAAATTATGTACAAAATGAATTGAGAGTTGTCCACGATGACATCACAGATGCTGGCAAAGTTGCCAACTCAAGGATCCCCATAACAGGGATTCAGTGAAACTTTCAAAATTCATAACTCTTTAACAGATTGTCCAGTTTTACTCAAACTTTCACTGTTTACTCTTCTTGATCATCTTTATTCACTAAGAGCACACCGATGCCTGGATTGCATTCTCCTTTAAAGCAAAGAAATGACATGAAGAAGGGGAGAGGGCAGGGAGAGAGGGAAGGGAAGTAGATGCCTGACTGTTCTAGTGCTTTTTCTGGTCATTTCCAGAAACCCGAGTGATATATGATCTCTGAATAAACATACTTTTGATATTCAAAAGCCTGAAAATGAATCGAAGGAGGCTATCTACCAATGACAGAAATATCCAGATCGAAGGGCAGCAAATGTATTTCCATTATGAACAGACAAAACACTTCAGGACAGTATCAATAAAAAAGAAAAAGCACAGTCATAACACAAACACAATTGTGAAGAGGGAAATAAACAACAGGTTGATTGTACTTAGAAACTACCTTTGATCTGGAGTCTCTATTGAAAACGCACTTGAGTATATCGCTATGTTTACATGGGAAGTCGTAGTTGTCAAACTTGAGTCAACCAAACCTCGACTTAAAGGTTTGAAACGGTCCGTTTGCAATGATGAGGTGTCTAATCGGTAAATAGGGACCGATGACGTTATAACTGCATCTATAATCAATTTCAGAAAAGTATTGTTCAACATAATGGGGGAATTAAAAAAAAAAAATCAGTCAGATGTGTATCGATAAGTTAGTATTGAAAATATTCATTTCTCATAGAATGCTGTTATATTTGAGGATACGAAATAACTTTCTTCTTATGCATTTTCAGATTACTACGGTAAAACCAACGAGGAAAGTTCCCGAATCGATGAGTTCCTTGGTATCTTATATGATATCGAAGTTGCAATGACACAAGCCCTCGAAGAAACTGATGCTACCAAGAGAGTAAGACTAAAACCCCCTTAAAATTACGTAGCCAAAGACCTCTGTCACATTATTTTCATCGATAACGATAACATGTAATTTTAGCCTAAGTATATAGATTACTATATGTTGTAATTATAATTATTGTATCCTTCTTAATAGTTTTCATGTAATAATTTCACCCTAAGTTCGATATTTACAAAAATTTTATGTATCGTATCTCTCTGAATTTTTTAAAACCATTTGCTTAACTAACTGTAGCCTATATTATTTTAAATTCTAAAGCCAGCGGTGTCGTGCTTGGCACAGCTGAATGTGGGTTATCCAGACGTTTTCTCATATTCATCATGTTCATAAAGAAAATGTACTTTTTCAATGGAACGAAAAATGAATATATATATATATATAAATATATGCAATTTGTTAGGCGCCATATCCATCTCGTAAGAGATGCTCAAGGCGCACAAGTGAAGGGGGCAAACAAAATTACAAGTATCAGAAAATCATTGATAAAATGAGTTAAAGAGGTACGTTTTTAGTTTAATCTTAAATGTTTCGACACGCTTGCTATCCCGGATCTCTCGTGGGAGGGAATTCCATAGTGAGGGCCCCGCTATTACTAACTACTACGATAGCTCTAACTACTTCGTCGCCAAATCAGTCAAATTATTTACTTATTTATTTATTTATTGGTATAGAATCAGATATTGACCAGCAACACAAGGCTGAAGGGGAATATCTGATTCTATACCAATAAATAAATAAATGAATGAATGAATGAATGAATGAATGAATGAATGAATGAATAAATAAATGAATAAGTAGGCCTAAATGAATAAATAATTTGACTTATTTGGCGCTCATGCTGCTCATGTCAGAATAAATGCTGCCCATGTCAGAAATAGACAGGGGATGGGGTACAGGCCATGCCCCCCCCCCCCGTTTATCCCTTTAAAAAGACTGCGTATTACTATACTACGGTATATGATACCTATGACAACCCCCCCCCCCCCCCCGCACACACACACACACACACACACACACACACACACACACACACACACAAACACACATAAAAAGGGGGAAAAAAAGAAAAAGGTTCCTGCGGTCAGTAAGTCGATTGTTCACGCCCCCGCCCCACCGAATGATCCTGGGATCCCGGGATCATTTGGATCACCCTCGGATCATTCCATCATATCTGTCTTTCTACTTCTCCCTGCCTCGCTTGCTTTCTGCCCTTCTTCATGTCTTGCAGAAACATGTCAAATGTATGCCTCATTATCATTTATCATTATTATGATCATCATCATAAATATTATAAATACTATCTATTATCAGTAGTAGCAGTAGTAGTAGTAGTAGCAGTAGTGGTAGCAGTAGTAGTGGTGGTGGTGGTGGTGGTGGATTATTTTTTTTATCATTATTATTGTTATTATCATAACTGTTATCATTATCATTGTCATTATCATCATCCTTTCTTATGGTATATCCAGGATGCTCATCTTATCAAGGACAGAGACACCAAGTTGAAATGTTTCTACGATTTCATATCAGAGTCTCTCGAGAAATCAGGCGGCAAGTACCTCATCGGAAATCGGGTAAGTTACGTGAAATAAAGACACCACCGTTCACAAACTCTATACCTGGCTGAACAACTAGATTTTAAATGAAAATGAAATCCAGTCACATCACCAGTGGCGTACCGTGGGTCAACACATGGGGGGGGGGGCACCAGGCATGGCCGTACGCAGACATTTTTCGGGGGGGGGGGGGGGGGGGCAAGGCACGTAAAATTTTCGAAGAAATACAAAAGCAAGGGAGCAAAGCGACCAAGTCATGAGGGCATTTTCGCATTTTTAAAATTGAAATGGAAGGATCTGGTACACACTTTTGGTGGATTTTATGACAATTTTCACAAAAAATGTTTAGTATTCAAAATTTTTTTTGGGGGGGAGGGGGCAACCTCCACCCTGCCCCTCTACAACGTACAGCCATGGCACCAAGTGGAAAAGTTTGTGCGGGGTGTGTGGTTATATCTATCATGTAATCTCAAACCAAGGTGTCTTTAGGGAATTGAAGGGTTTTACAATTTTGGAAAAATGATGCATCTCGCTAAATACCACCCTGTTTTTGCAATTTTGCAAGCGAGCGAACCAAATAGCTGAAAACTTACGACTTTGTTTGCAATTAAAGACATGTTATTTTATCATCAAAATACACTATCGGACCACTTTAGGCCTATGATATTTCAGTTAAATATCTAGTCACCTCGCTGCCAATGACTCTATTTTAGCACGTCCCTGGTCTATTGTTTTCTGTCCAAAACTACCATGTCTCCAACCATTACGAGCGAGCGAAGAAAGCGAGGAAGCACATTCTAACCCCTTCAGAAATTACATTGTGAGCATATGAAAGATCTGAATCATTTATTTGGTCACCTCACTGGCCCAGTTTGTTTCCTTTAAAAACCATTAAACAATTATTTAACGAGCGCAGAGAGCAAGGAAAATTGTACTTTTTTTTCTTCATTTTTTGTGTTATTTCGTCATCGAAATATAAATATCTGAATAATCTATTCCATCCCCTGTGTGCTGAATATAAATCCGTTTAGGTACCTCGCTCACCGTCCAAAACCATTCTGTTCTTACAAGCGAGCAAAGTAAGCGATGCCCCCCACCCCCCTCACAAAATAAGTATTTTGTATGGAATCTTTAGCAAAATACAGTAAAAAATTTTTTGTTGTTGTTGTAATTTTATGAACCTCCTTGTTGCCCAAATATTATGATACTTTGCTAACTCGCTTCTGAAATATGATTGCCGTGCCCGAAATCAATTTGTTTCTAGCTTTTCCTAGCGGGAGTAGCGAGCTAGCGAACGAACAGATGGAAATTTTGGGTTTGTTAGTTAGTTTGTTTGTTTGTTTGTTTTGTCTAGGCCATCTACTGAAAGGGCTCCTTTTAGGTAAACTTCTTTGGAGTGAAATCCAAATGTAGTTATTACTAACATTCTATGAGTGGAACAATAGCAGCCTATAACATCAGATTGAGACACAATACTTCTCCCAAAGAGAATGACACCAAGATCATTCAATTTGGTTAAGTAATTTTTTATTCTATGCCCGTTTCTTAAATTACAGTCATTTTCGAATTTCGCGTATTTTTAAAGACAGTGGGGAGCAGAATTGTGTCGCGAATGGCCTTTCATATGGCATGTGAATGGCACGTTTTGTTGCTGACATGCATCAATGGACATCCCTCAATCATGGTATTATGAAAGACCATTCCGACACAAAGTTACTCTCCTAGTCGCCCATAATTTGAAAATGACTGTATTTTTTAGAAACGGGCATAGAATACAAATTACTTCACCAAAATCAATGATCTTGGTATCATTTTCTTCCTTGGACGATACTCTACCCACTGATGTAAAAAGATAATCTAGTTTTTGAAGGTAAAGTACTGAAAATCCATGGTTCCGCTTTTTCTGGGACATCCGGTATAATGACGTCTTGATCAGGCAACAACTGGCATGACTGGTAATCAGCTCTTAATTTTTTTCCTACCCGGGAGATGAAAGTCCTTCTGCCCCTATTGGCATTAGGTTTGAAAGTTAGGTACAGTGGCAACCCCTTACCCCCCCCCCCCCCCCTCCTCCACCATACAGAGGATGGAGGAATCCATCTTTTCGGTGGAGTGCAACCTTATGCTGGAAAGCAGATAAAATCATATTCAACACCTTTTCAATTTATATTCGATGATAATTTATGAAGATTTATTATTTTTTCAATCTCAGCTAACCCTGGCCGACATCGTCATCTTCAATATCATCGACTTCTTCCTGAACAGCGTTTTCAGTATCAAGACATACTTCGATCCATACCCAAACATCGTTAAATTCTACGAGTCCTTCAAGAATGACTCGCCACTCACATCATACATCAAGAAGAGAAAGTACACGAAATATTAAACCAGTCCTCGTCAAATTCTACAAGTCCTTCAAGAACGACTCTCCGCTACTCTCCGCGATAATCAATCTGCTGAAAATGTTTTTGTTTTTGGGTTTTTTTTTTTGCTTTCCCTACTGCCAAGACATTATTTTTGCCGACAATATTTAAGTATTAAGCAATAATCATATCAAAATCTATTTTGTAATCTCAAACAAAGTTTGTGATATCATTCATATATGATTGTGTAGCAACTATTTCCGACAAATAATATTATGTCGAGGTCTATAACTCTGATTTTACCTCATTATAGCTGATACAACCATTCATAAACTTATGATTTATCATGCAAAATAAATCCTCGTCACCATTCTGAAATAATGCCATGAGAGTAGCCTACAACATGGACACAATTTCAATATATCTTTTTCCAATTATAACCTAAATGCCTCTACAATGAAGCCCCCATCTCACTAGAAAGGCGATCATGGTGACCATGGCAATCAGTGAAAATTTTTCATGCGCTGATTGCATTGCTGTTGTGATGACGTTACAGCTATTCTCGTCAGCTGGAAAAAAAAAACAACAAAAAAAAAACACAACCTTCCTGAGGTCCCTGCAATTCCATTAGCCCATAAGATAAATTCAATACACCCGGGTGAGGAAGGATGGAACCCGAGGCTTCTGGACCATGAATGTCCAGTGCCTTCATGTCAATGTAGTACAGTACTCCCACTAACTGATTTCCGAGGGTACGTTGTTGTCCTACCTAGTCATTTATCACAAAGTAACCAAAAGGAATTAAAGCGAATGAAATATTTTATTTTCCATATTAGATTGACCATTGTCCTTGTGATAATGGGCGTATAAAAGGGTAAACAGTAAAGGTGAGTTATTCTTATCAACTTGGAACTGAAAAATAATAGTTTTGCTCAGGGGCGGGGCCGGGGAAAGATGACCTACAGGTGAGTTTAATATGTTGTAAATGAGCAAATGGAGCTGTATATAGTTGCTTGACCCTGCCTACTCTTTCCCATACTCTTCTTTCTTATTTTTTTTTTCTTCTTTTTTTTTTTTTTTTGGGGGGGGGGGGGGAAATCACTTGAAAAATCCCCCCTATATAGCGCCACCCTGGTTTTGTTTGCACTTTCCAACAGTGTTTATTCCATTTGAAACTTGATTTGAGTTGTTGAAAATTGATGCTTAATATATGGTACTGTTAATCAAGATTTACCTTGATTTACCTTGATTTACCTTGATGTTGGGCATATATAACAAACCTTTTTGCCCCTCTGCATCTTCTTGAGGAAAGGTATCTTCGTTCGCTACTAATTGCATGCGTAGGGTAAAAAAGAAGACCACGTTATGTGAAAATTGTATCCGGATCGAAACAGTTGAATTTACATTTCCAGGCCTTCTCCAGATTAGATTTGAAAGAGTGTCATTTGTGTCTGGTTTTATATACCGAGGGTCTAGTGCAACAAAGGGCTATCTGCATCTTTGGCAGTTTTGATGAATCTTGAAATAGAGATTTGTTGCACCGACACATAGCCATCTATTTTGGGTGATACCAAGCTGTAACGAAGTTTGCTGTAGAAACCATTGTTACCAATGGGTTCCTGGTCTCTACTAGATCATTTTAATTTCAAAATCTCAATTAAATAAAAAAATGCAGATAGCCTTTTGTTGCACTAAACCCTCGATGCATGTAGAAGCAATAACTTGTGCCCATGTGAGGAATGATGTAAATTAGAAGAATTCAAACTGAAATAAAATTATTGACTTTGTTGACAACCTTTCAATGTGTAGCGTTTTTATTTGTATATAGCCGCAGACCACTATTCAAATCTTGGAAAGACAAAAGCAACAAAATACAAGGCATGGATCTGGTTTACTTTACCCGATATTTACTGCACCACGTGATACCATTGTTTACATATTTTTTTTTTCTGAAAACGCTTTGCACATTTCATAAAAATAAAACCAGCACCATTATGCTGACAATATGATGACAGGTTTATATACATACAATCACATTACACATATTCTCAAATGAAACAAACAACACAATGTGAAGTACAATTTTACATGTCTATGATAATAACAGCATTCCGTATTTTTATAGTACCCAACACAGCTTCGATGTCTCAAAGTGTCTCAAAGAAACATCATTACCCCAGTCATCAAATTCAGACTTGCTTGCACCTTCTCCACTCCCTAGAAAGTATTCCAGTCAAACTGTTTTTACCTACATATACACCAAGACATTTTACAGGATTTTTGGTAAAATAGAAATTTTTCACTTCAACGTGATTCATATCTAATTTCATAAGAGTTTGATTTGGTCCACTTAATTTATGGTCCCATATGTTCTCCAAACATTTCTACTTCTTTCATCATTCCTTAACAGAATGAACAGAATTACAATAATAGTCATATTGTCTGCATACTGAAATGATACGTATGTCTTTAAAATCAGATTGCCTTTTATTAAAACATGGAACATAGATTCCCTTTATTTGATACATTTTTTAATTTTCATAGTTAGAACCTCTGCAACAACTATGAATAAAAGGGCCGAAAGTGGGCAACCTTGCCTTAAAGAAACATCATTACCTCAGTCATAGAATTCAGGCTTGCCTGCAGACAATGCATGCACCTTCATCCCCTGGAGGGCATTCCAGACAGAAGTCTTGTGCAGAATGCAGAAGCTCACAATGCTACACAAACCACATTGACTTTCCATCCCACTGGGTACCCACTTAAAGACATTCAGTCGTGGGCTTTCATGGGGAGTGGGTCATAATTTGCTGACACCAGACTTTGTGAAAAGCACTGGAAAAACCTGTAATAGAGCTACATTTCTGGAGCACAGCAAAACAAGCTGTCCCACCATGAACATTCTTCGGCCTGCTTCGGGCATTCTCGGGCAATGGGAAAGTGAGATAATGACTTTGCCATATGGGGCAAAGGTTGGAATATACAGAGCATTAAATAAGGTCTGTTGGGCATAAAACTCAAAGTGATGGACAACACCTGTTACTGGGTAAGCACCCATGGTGTCAAATTCCCCATGAAAGCCCACAACTGAGCGTCTTTAACACCTGGGTGAAGAGTGGCAAATATAGATAAATGTCTCATTAAAGAACTATGGTGTCATACTGGGGCTTGAACCGACAGCCTTTGCATCTTCAGTCACATTTTACCTTTAAACAACAACTCTATAATACAGTGAAACCTGTATATAAGGACTGCCCAAGGGAGATAAGAAAAGCAAGTCTTTATGAGCAGGTGGTCTTTTGTGGACAGGTTCCTGGCTTTAATACACGTTTCAATGGGAAAACGATTCTAGGGAAGCAAAATTTTTGGTCTTTATAGACAGGTGGTCTTTCTATACAGGTGGTTGATAAAGCAGGTCTGACTGTATGTACAATATCAGAATCTCTTTAGGCTTCCCAAGGTCAAAAGTGAAGAGCATTAGTTGGAGAGAGGTGAGCCCTATCCATGATCCTAACAGTAAACCCAACCTTACACCTATATATCCCTAAAAACCAGATCTATTCATGCTCCTATGTCTAACAATGATAGAATATCAAGTACAATAAGAGACATTTCCTTGTTCACATTCTTAGTTTCTTTCCTCTTAACTTACGTCATGTTTGCAAATGACAAATTACTTGAAATTGAAAAACAACTTACATAACTTTGGTACTCTGATTTTGGTCTGACTGCATATATTACCTGATTTTAAAAATCTGAGGTATTCAGTCTGATATATCTCAGGTTATAAGATCTTCTATGAATAGATGAAACAAGCAAGACATTTCAGCAAAACATTCAAACAATAACCAAACCTTGCCATTTAATATACAACATAAATACATGAGAGCCAAGAGGCCATTAATGCTGTGTTCATACAAGTTAAGAAACTTGACTCTAATAAGGGAAAGTGATAACTTACTACCATTTTACAATTTTACATTTTTACCAATTAAGGTGCGTTCAGATATGAGGCGACTTTGTGGCGCCACTTTGTGTGCAGGTCTATGGGGTATAGGGGGACAAAAAATGTCGCCAAGGCAGAACACATTCTTGTTTGCTGCCTGGCTACAAAAAATGCGCACCAATCAAATTCCTAAAAAGTTAGTGCAAAAATTGTTGCCATGAGATTGTTTGCACAAGTTTTGACAAAATGCTCTCTTATTGGAGAGTTGACTCGTCAATGTGCGTTCATTAGCATAAGTGGTGACACAAAGTCGCATCATATCTGAACACAAAAATGTGTGCACACAAAGTGGCGGCACAAAGTCGCCTCATATCTGAAAGTACCTTTACTCTAGATTAACATTACCACTGTTACATGCTACAAACCATTAATCAAATATTATATCAAATAATTACATATCAAAGTGATAATACAGCCAATAAACAAAAAGAGAGAGGAGAAAAAAGACGATTCAGCCACTGTTACATGACAATATAAAGATGCATACAAATTTTTAGGCAACATTTTTTTATATTTTGCAATAATATAAATTCATTTCATACACATTTATGCAAGCAGCCCTCGGGCAAGGTGCACTTTCATTCGCATATTCCTTCACAAAACAATTGCACATTTTTTTCCTCATTAACAGTACTGTAGAATATATAGCCCAGCTGAATTTCAGCGAAATAAAACACTAATTCTAATTAAACACTTATTGGTTTCTTAATACTAAAATACAAATCAATATAATGCTCGTCTTACAAGCTTTGCAGCTATATCAGTTTTCAACAAAAATATAAAATGTTCTGTATGTGCAGCACATAGTAAATATATACATGCTTAGTGAGATATGTCACCCTGAAAACAACAAAGACTACAAAGACACCCATAGCAACAACCTTGGAAACTTTGATAAATATTGCAGATCATTAGAATGATAAAACAGAAAAGAGTTACAGACAATGAGTACAAATTATGTCTTCAGCAGCTTTAACATTTCAGGCAGCCATTGAAAACCAGTTATAACCTTTGCCTCTTAATATTAATAATCTATGTACACATTTAGTAGTTCAATGGGTGATTTCAAGTTCGGTGTGCAGTGTTGGTGTTGGTGTTGAGAGCGTGGAAAGGCTCCTGAACCGAGCTCCAACACCGACGGTTAGTTTAAATGGACAATACCGATCACCTTATCGATAGCTCAACACCGAGTGACGTCATATGCTATAGCGAAAAATATCAACAATGAAATCATTTTCACTCAGAAATGGAGCTCGGTTCAGGAGCCTTTCCACGCTCTCAACACCAACACCAACACCGCATACCGAACTTGAAATCACCCAATGTGATTTTATTCTACAGATTGAAGTAAATCAGCGAGATTAACTTGTCAAAACTGAGCTCTTTTTCAGTGTCTCGCTGATGTCTCGGCTTCTGAGACCGAGACATGTCTCAAGACACCTAACACTGGTATATATCATTTGCTGCAATACATCAAATAGTAACCTCTTGAATAAACAGATTTTTCAGTGAATACATACTTAAAGATAAGGCTTTGAAAACAAAACCACAACAAATAGGCGATTATACTGAAAATACAGAACAATGCAACATGTGAAATCAATACATGTGAGATAAAATACATAAATGTACTTTTGAAGTGCCATTATAATGGTAGTCAGAGAAGTCAGATTGTAAGTAAATCATACAAAAATTGTAACAGAAGTATTACAGGCTTGAAATTGAAAGGGGAAAAATGTTCAGCCTATTAAACATGATCTACATGCAGCCTCTTCTAATCTGCAAACTCAATACACATATAGTATAAACTTATGTTGTAAAGGGATGGAAAAGGGATGTGATTACTTCCAAAAAAAAAACCAAACATAAATGAAATATCTTCAGCCTCTGACAAATTCAGGTAAGAAGACTGGAAATGATAATATCCTAAAATTATCTTCCATGTTTTAAATTTTGACAATTAAAAGAATAATTTTTGCATTCAGGCCTGATTTATTGGTACCGATACCTTTAACAGACTTGGATCCTGACCTACTTATATGAGGATAACTCAAGGAAATTTCACCCTTGGCCTATTTGTGTGTCTGGAACCTTTATTATGAAGAGAATGATCATGACGCAGGACAGAACTACATGGTTTTGTAATAGGTCCCTATCAGGGCCCCATTTCATAAAAAGTTGTTATAATAGCAACTGTTGCTGGAATAGCATCTTTCATTAAAAGCTAATCAGGAAGCAGAATTCTCACTGTTGCCATGGTAGTTACTATTCCAGCAGGAGTTGCTATCATAGCAACTTTTTATGAAACAGGGCCCAGATCTATCAAGGGTTTGATTGAATACACTAAGGTCTGACCCCTGACCTATATTTACATTGATGTCTAAGGGAGATTTGACCCCTGACCTACTTGTGCTTTGGTCCTGTTTAGATTTGGCCTCTGACCTATATTAACAGTGATGACTGACGAAGGGAGACTTGACCCCTTGTCTACTTGTGTTTTGGAACCCTGAGCAGTGCTAGGTATGACAATACAAAGAGTATGACCATGATGCAGGATAGAGCTACATGGTTTTGCCATAAGTCCCAATCAGAGGTTGATATGTCTAGGTCAGAAAGGTAGTCCTCTCCAGTTATACTGTGAATTTAAAAAAAATACATAACAACATGCACGTAATATGTCTCTTTACAACCTGGGCCGTCTTGCATAAAAAGTTGCGATTGAAAGCAACTCAACTTGATTTTCAACCAATCATGACTGAGTATTTGTGACTTGAGTTTCATTTTTTGGAGTTGTGTGTAATCGCATCTTTTTATGCAAGAGGGCCCTGATCATACAGGCTGATCTGACACCAGCTATTTACTGTGACACTTACTTTGGCTTTGGCTTTACGTCATCAAAGATACAGGTTAGAGCTTGATTTGTTAAATCACTTCAATAGTTCTAATCAACAAAAACCCCCTTTAAATATCCCCCTCCAAAAATAACAAAATCATTTTCCAAAAATAACAAAATCCAAAGGATTTTGTTATTTTCTGAATGTATTACTGTACACACACATGATCGTGGGATTTCCATCCTGCCCCCCCCCCCATTAGTCAAAATCATACCCATTTGAGTTGGGTTTTTTTAAAATCCCTACCCTCTCCATGCATTCTTCTGGTTGTGCATGTGTACAATAGTAGAGTGGTTGGATGCCCCCCCCCCCAAAAAAAAAAAGAAAATAGAGAGGACAGAGATTTAAATCTTACCACATGGTTGTACTGTTGTCTCTGCAGAATGTCAGTCCTCTGAATTCATTGATGCTCAAAGCCTGCAAATAACAAATATATACAGCACTGTGAGTAAGAGACTATGATACTCAAAGCCTGCAAATAACAAATATATACAGCACTGTGAGTATTAGAGACTATGATACTCAAAGCCTGCAAATGATAAATATATACAGCACTGTGAGTAAGAGACTATGATACTCAAAGCCTGCAAATAACAAATATATACAGCACTGTGAGTAAGAGACTATGATACTCAAAGCCTGCAATAACAAATATATACAGCACTGTGAGTATTAGAGACTATGATACTCAAAGCCTGCAAATAACAAATATATACAGCACTGTGAGTAAGAGACTATGATACTCAAAGCCTGCAAATAACAAATATATACAGCACTGTGAGTATTAGAGACTATGATACTCAAAGCCTGCAAATAACAAATATATACAGCACTGTGAGTATTAGAGACTATGATACTCAAAGCCTGCAAATAACAAATATATACAGCACTGTGAGTAAGAGACTATGATACTCAAAGCCTGTAAATAACAAATATATACAGCACTATGATTACTAGAAACTATGATACTCAAAGCCTGCAAATAGCAAATATATACAGCACTATGAGTATAAGAGATTATATCCTACGTCTTAAATTTATCTAGCTAGGACTGGTCGAGAACTTCTCATGTGACTAAAAATAATTTCACCATGAAAGAAGAATGGATATGGAGTGAGGTCAATCTCGGTATATTTTCTGCTATACTGAGATTCTGACGTCACTTTTTACGATAACGAACTATTTAGCTATCGATATCTGAAAATGATCGACTGAGGCGCTGAGCGAGTCGAACACCTAGCGCTAGCGGCTGCACTCATTGCATTGTGTGTGCATGGCATTGTACGACGACTAATCCAACCGCACTCAATCAATTTTCATGGGTGAGTTGTAAATATTTACAACAAATAATTGAAACATAAAACAATAGACACTGTAAACGTGTTCGAGTTTCCAATTTTCATTGTATCTTGCTCACTTCATTCAACAGTTCAAGTTTTCATCGTTAATGTTGCATCGTTGGCTTAAAACAATGAACTTGTGTGACTAGACAAAATGAGCAAATGTTATAATTTGACTTTTTATTATTACTAGAGCCTATATTATGTACATTGTGTCACTTGTGTTGTAGGATATAAATCAAATATGCCATGCACTCATTTCGAAGTACCAGCTGAAATTATGGACTCTTCGGTGAATGGCATAGCTACTATTTTCTTCGGGGCTGTGCCCCTCAGAAAATAGTGCTATGCCAGTCACCTTAGAATCTATAATTTCAACTAGAACTTCTCAGTGCAGGGTATATTTGATTACTATGATACTCAAAGCCTGCAAATAACAAATATATACAGCACTATGAGTATTAGAGACTATGATACTCAAAGCCTGCAAATAACAAATATATACAGCACTATGAGTATTAGAGACTATGATACTCGAAGCCTGCAAATGATAAATATATACAGCACTATGAGTATTAGAGACTATGATACTCAAAGCCTGCAAATAACAAATATATACAGCACTATGAGTATTAGAGACTATGATACTCAAAGCCTGCAAATGATAAATATATACAGCACTATCTATACTAAAGAGACTTCAAAATCAAAATGATTCTACATGAAACGTATACAGGTGAATTCTGTTAACATATTCTGGAATTTTAGGGTTATTTTCCAATGTCTACTCAATTCAATGCTTCTGGGTGATTGGTGGTTTTCTACAGTAGGGAAAATAATTCAATATTCTACAGGTAGAATTCAAAAAGAAATACTGCAAAAAGAAAAAGACTATGAATCAACTATCCGAAGAAGGTCCACTGATACTCCTCTTTACTTACACCAATACATATCTCATCTTTCAAGAGTTAGAAAGGCCTTTAGTCAAATCTTTCAAAGAGAATTAACCCATAGAGGTACAGTGTCACCTTTAAGAGACGCTTTTGCAGTATCTGTTGGTCTAGAAAGTTGGGCAATATATATCATACATGAGCAGAAAGAGAAAAATGCACTGACAAATTTGAGCCCATTCCCATCTGTATGGTGTGGCGTCCTCCAATTAGAGCAGTTTAAGTGTAACTAATCATTAAACTCTTTACATTGGCAGCACAGTGAATAAAATATATAATCACTTTTTCTGTGTTCAAATTGGCAATTTCTGATTCAATTTTACAATCATATTTCATTTTGGTTTGTTATATCCATATTTCCTTTTTTCAAGCTATGTAAATGTGGAAAAAAAAAATCATTTTTATTGCCAATTTGAGGACTGAAGATGATTAATTCCGGCCTCAAGAAAGCTCTGTACTGCTATGGGTTAATGTTCTTCTGGCTTTCTGCACACATCATTACTCCTTATTCAATTAAGTCACATTGGCATGGTTATATTACATCTGTATTTCCTCTTTGAAGGTAATTTAATACATATCATTTACATAGTGTTAATCCATTCATTACATCAATTATTTGTAGCCTTTTTTTTTTTATTTCGTCAGCTTTTGTACCAACTGGCAACAACTCTTTTATTGCTATGTTTTCATATAAACAGACATGCATCTGAAATCAATATAAACTGACAGAAAGCATGCTGAGAAGTTGAAATGTTGCATGGAAAAACAATGACCTTGAATTTTCCATCGCATTGCCTTTTAAGGATTTTAATGCTTATTTTCCATTGCAAAATTGTCAGCATCAAACGACAAATAGTGATGTGACCAAAATGGGTAACAATATTCTTGCAGGGCCCTCTGGGAGAACAGTACATAGTACTGAAGAGGCTACCCCGGATAAACAAGACATATTATTACTGTTACTTTATTATTATTATTATCATTATTATTAGTTATTAATTATTATTATTATTATTATTATTATTATTAATATTATTATCATTATTATTATTATTATTATTGGTATTATTATTATTATTATCATTATCATTATTATTATTATTATTATTGGTATTATTATTATTATTATCATTATTATTGTTATTATTTATTGTTATTATTTATTGTTATTATTGTTATTATTGTTATTATTACTATTATTGTTATTATTATTACTATTATTATTATTATTATTATTAATAATCATAATTAATATTATTAGTAGTATTATCATTACTATTATTATTATTATTAATCATTATTATTATTATTATTATTATTATGATTATTATTATTAATCATTATTAATATTATAAGTAGTATTATCATTATTATTATTATTATTATTATCATTATTATTATTAATCATTATTATTGTTATTATCATTATTATTATTATTATTATTATTATTATCATTATTATTATTATCATTATTATTGATATCATTATTATTGTTATTATTATTAATACTATTAGTTGTATTATCATTATTATTATTATTATTATCATTATTATTATTATTATTAATCATTATTATTGTTATTATCATTATTATTATTATTATTATTACCATTATTATATAATGTATAAGTAGAATTTTTTGGCTCATCCTACTCATGTATTTGGTATGTTTTTTAGGGCTCATTACGAACAGTCATTGGGCCAAACCATACAATGTGAGCACTCTGCCATAACATTCATCTAACTCTTAGCTAATGGAGTGACTTACATTCACACTGTATCTGATGACGCTGAAGTATTTGAGCCACTGTAGCCAGTCTAGAATGGATGATGTATTGACAAGAACACCTCCAAACACCTGAGAAGAGGAAGAAAACAATAATTGAAATAGATGATTACGGCGATGACGACGAAGATGATGATGATGATGATGATGATGATGATGATGGTGATGATAACAACAACAACAATAATAATAGCAATAATCACATGGACATGAATAAAAGAAGCTCTAGAAGGATGGGAGTTATATATTGGTATTTTTTATTACAAAGTACAAACAGGAGAATATTGATGATGCATATATATCAAGCTGATGTATAGTGCAAAGCTCAGAAAGAAAATATAAGAGAAAACTAGTGGAGGAAGAGAGAAAACCCGAGAAGGAGAATAGGAAGAAAGAAAGGGGGAGGGAAGGATTGAGAAAAGAGAAAGAAACAAGAAAAAAAATGGAGAGGTAGAGGGAGTTGGGCAGAGTGAGCAAGAAATGGGAGTGACAAAGCTGCTAGGGAAAGATGGAAATATAAGTTGTCTTGTGGAGAAAGGGACAGACCGGATGACAGATAGATAGACAGGGTAAGAGAGACAGACAGACAGAAGAACAGACAGAGTGAGAGAGAGAGAGAGAGAGAGAGAAATAGAGGGAAAGACAGACAGAGACAGACACAGAGACTGATAAATACTGCCACTTTGAGTTTCTAATGTTTGTAATATGTTTTTATTTTGGTGGACCCCTATGGAAACCAGCTTTCCTGTTAGGGTGTTCCACCCCATGAGTGGAAAATGAATGAATGAAGGAATACTTACAAACATGAGGATATTGATGGCAGTAATGAAGATAGTAGCGACACTAATGATGCCAACCCGGATGGACATAAGAAACACCAGACCAGTTCCACAGAAGGTAGCAAGAAGCAAGGTGAAGACAAAGATGAAGAAAGCACCAGCTTCTGGACGGAATCCTACAAAGAGGGAGAAAGAGAGACAGACAGAATGAACAGTGATGTTAAAGTAACAGACAGGGGAGAAAGGCCACATGCTAATGGCCAACTGCACATCACCCAACCTACAACCTACACTTCTTTAATCATTCACTGTATAGTGTCCAACACAATACATGCACATGTTCTTTCTTGCTTCTTACGTGTGTAGTAGATTTTCTAATTTGTAGTTTTCATACTTGTACCATAGTTTCTTCTGTTTTTCATTTTAAGCTGGTAGATAGGGACATGATATTCTGCAATGTGATATGTGCTATAAGAGAGCCGAGTATTATTGTTATCATTATCATTACTTCCTGAATCATTCAGCTGTTTTTAATCATTAAAACAAGGATCTAAATACATCGCACAGTAACTAGGGAGCGGTTACCATCACAGTTGGAGCAGTAATGATCGATGCACTTTATACCAAACAAGTTACTTTGAAATCCATCTGGTCAGTGTAGTTGTCTTGAGAAACGGATTTAATTAACAGCATCTGGCCACTGATGAAGAGTGTGACACACTGTTTGTTTTGCTTTATAGCTCTTCGCCTGCTGGATGGAGGGTGCATGCCAACTTTAGCTTTTTACATTACTGGGGATACTTCGGATAGTGAGCAAAGTCTGAGATTTTTGCTCTAAATTTTTTTGAAACTCACATTCAGTTAATCACAGTCATAATGATGGCTATCAAATCAAACAAATATTTGCTTTCTATTTCATTTGTCGGATGAGAAAATATAAGAGAAAAGAAAACTCTTTCCTAGAATACAACAAACACTTTGACTGCTCAAAGCACCTCATGCAACAAAAGATATGAGAAGAACTTACCGGGATACTTCGGATAGCGAGCAAAGTCTGAGATTTTTGCCCTAAATTTTTTTGAAACTCACATTCCTGAAGACGGACAGTCAAGCTGCCCGAAACGTCGAGTCTTCTCTCCTCAAGTCTTCTTACCTCTCGCCGACTCAAGCCGACTCAAGCCGACTCATCTCTTCACCAACTCAGTCCTCTCACCTCTTCTGGTTTACAGTCCTTTTTAGGACTTCACCCAGTTTTCGAAAGATACTCTGCCCTCCAACTTTCCTACTTTCTCGCCTCTCTATTTCACCTCCATCTCTATCCACTTTATCTATAGTCCCTTAGGACTTACCACATGGTGAACCGTAAACCCTTTCTACGAATATCTGTACCACCATGCAAACCTTCAAACATCAACTTACCGATCATCCAGTAATAGATAGTAGTGAAAGACACCGTAGGAATGACTCTCATTGGAATTAGATCACACAAAACCTTGGAGATGAAGTAGGATGAAGTTCGATAAAAACCACTGCTTGACTCATGTCTGACAAGAAGATAAATTTTTAAAAAGCAATTTGAAAGAAAATTATACAAAGCATTTGAGATGAAATATGACAAGATCCGCTAAAACCACTTCTTGATTCATGACAGAAAAAATACACAAGATCAGAGGAAGAAAAAATTAAACTAAAAACTGTTGAGCATGAATATTCTCTACTGCAGCAGATAAGATTTGGTTGTGAAGAGTCAACAGCCCTTACAATAAATAACTCTATATATTATAACATATGTTTATTGGTAACCATGAGTTCTTGAAGGACAGCAAATAAATGCTCACAGAATCAAATTTCACAAGAGAGTATGTCATCTAGCATACTCATAAATCCTTCACAGTGCAATTACATTATTGAGCAAGCTGTTCAGGCATCTCTAGCTCTCTACAAAAGCACTTTTCAATCTTAGTTCTGCGTCAAGAACCGATCACCAAACCGATCACGATTTCATCCTTAATTTCTAAGGGTTCCAGGCATATCTCTACAAAAGTCATTTCCATGCTAATATTTTGAAACAAGGACACCAACATACAGAACCCTTAAAAACAAGTTTCATGATTGGTTGTTAAAACTCACATGAATATCCTGCGTTCAGCGATGAAGAGTTCCAAGGCAGCCATATTACTGAAGATCATGAAGATACTAGCAAAGAAGAAGGCACCCGTCCTATACAATACAAGCAATATGTGAATGGTAAGTTAATCTGTTGACTATCTGAGGCGCCCGTTCAACACAATTCCAAACAATATCAGAATAGTATTATGACCTAATTATTTTGAGTACATATTAGTCATCACAGATTATTTATGGTATTCCTAAGTCTTTTACCATTTATTTATGCTTTTTATTCCATTGTTTCTGTTTGTTTTGTTGTACAGCCCATGAAAAGGGCCATTCCAGCCGAAAGCTTGAGGAAATATAAGTGGTATCCAGCTACGTCAGACTGTCTTTAGAATTTTCATTTGTACTACAACACAAGACAAGCCAGTCATGTTAATGAGTTGGGCACTTCTTACAATTATAAATATAAATCATATATAACAGATAATATAGTAACAGATAATATATAACATGTCATATATAAATATATTACCTGTTTTGGGTCCCAGCTGGAAAGGACATATCAACTTGGAAATACACAAAACCCATCACAATTGCAAAGAAGATAGCCATAACAGCCTGGAAAGAAAAAATACACAGAAATGAAAAATAAATATCTGAAAGAATTTGTATGGCAATAGAAGTTAAATAGCACCGCTATTTATCGTCAGGATTAGAGGCGGGGAGGGGGGAAGGGGGGAGGGGGGCAAAACTGAGCATTATATGCTCAAAATACATGTACATGATCTTCAAAAAGTCATGTTCTTTACTTGTTTAACACATTACTTACTGTAACTGGGCAGCCCCCGTGGTAAGCCTTTGGGAACATGAAAATGCAGTAGTCAATGGGTTCAGAACATATTCAACACTTCTAAAAAAAAAAATCCTAATTTTCCAGTTCACAATAATACATCTTCAATTTCAGAGCAATTATAATGCTACTAAAATAAGCATTTTTTGCAAACTTGTAGCTGAAAACTTCAATTTCATCCAACTCATTAAAGTATGTGATTCTGACTGACAAACACTTCAGTATATACAAGAAAAGAAAAGTTAATCACTGAACACTAAGCCTTAGATATGATCATCGGGGGTGGTTCTATGGAAATCATTTCGTGCTCAACGAGTTAAGAATCAACTTACCGGAACAAGTGATACCTGTAAACTCCTTTTATAGTTTAAAGCAGCTCTCTTGGCCACCACGGCAACCTGATTTATTTATCAAAGAAAAAATAACGGCAATCAACTTTGACAACTGTCAACTTTCTAACCTAAAATAGGACATCGCACAATATATCTATTGTATCTAGCACTTTAAAAGTAAATCACTTCATTTCATTTACATGTATATATATTTATATGTCAGAATTATCACAACTGACTTTGGTCGACAAGGTTTCAAAATTATAGTTTGACTGTCTTGAGCCTACTAATGCGACAGGACACCACGGCATCCATGAAAAAAATCTCAATTATGACAAACTGAATGCAAGATGATTTTGTGAGATAGAGTAAGCACCCTCTCTCTCAGAGTGAGCAACCATCTTAATTACTATCCAATGATCCTCCTCCTCCTCCTCCTCCTCCTTCTCCTCATCAATATCATCACCATTATCATCATCACCGCCATCATCATTATCATCAATAACATCATCATCACCATCATCATCATCATCATCATCATTATCAAAACCATCTTCTTCATCATCATTCTCATCATCATGATGATCATGAATTGAGGTCTCTCATCCTCTAGTTCCTGACCTAAGCAAATTTTACTGAAACCAAACAATGGGTTCACTATTACTGACCTGTGTGATAAATCCTGTTGCATAGTCATAGTCTGGTAGAGTCACTGTCCCTGGATTATTATCATGAAGCTTGATAATCTCTGCAGCTTTCTCTTCAGCTTCTCGGTAGAAACGAGATCTCTTGTAACAATCCGCAAGGTTCTTCACGTTTGAGGTGACATTGTTCATCATCTCGGTGCCTTGGCCCTCTTCTATAGGTATCACAATGGAGAAGAAACCAAATAATAAATGATATTAATGAAAATAAAATAACAAAAATCTCAATTAATGATAATAATGACAATATAAAGCACCTATAGCATTTTAAAAATCTGTAGTTCAACATGCCATTTAAGTTTGCTCATTAATCAACTACCTAATTACTGGAAGTCAAGGTGTTATGACAATATACAGCACCTAAAACATTTTAAAAAGCTGTAGTTCAACATACCATTAAAGTTTGCTAATTAATCCACTACCTAATTACTGGAAGTCAAGGTGTTATGACAATATACAGCACCTAAAACATGCTAAAATGCTGTAGTTCAACATGCCACCACATGTGCTATAATAAGCTACCTAATTACTGCAAGTTAAGGTATTGTGACAAAGTGGTTCATTCACATAGGTCTACTTTAAATCATGAGGTTGAGGGTTCAAATCTCATTACGGCACAAATGTCCTTAAAGGGGGTACCCAATGCTGAAACAATGTTCATTCATTTAAAAGAGCATGATTTTATTAGCAGAAGCGTCGTGGTCTGGTGGTTCTGACTCTCGTCTTTCATTCAGAGGGTCGTGGGTTCGAATCCCAGCCATGGCGTTAATTTCCTTCAGCAAGAAATTCATCCACATCGTGCTGCACTCAACCCAGGTGAGGTGAATGGGTACCTGGCAGGAATTTATTCCTTGAAATGCTTGCGCGCTGGCGGCTGCCGGGCTAAAGCCAGGGTAATAATATCCAAGTCCTTTGGAAGCGCATAGAGACGTTATATCATAATGTGATATGCGCTATACAAGAACTGTATATTATTATTATTATTATTAAAATCATCTAGCCTAAAGTTTTTAAAAAGTCGCATTGCCAAGGAAACGCCCAAAAGTGGTAAGATTTCAGGATATTTTTGACCCCTCAGCTGTGACCCAGTTTCAAGTGGGTACCTTGTCACGCAATTCTAGCAAAATGCGCGCAAGGTATAATGCATATTGTACAGTCTAGCACGCAGCACAACTGCAATGCGTGAAGCTGGGTACCCACTTTCACGTCATACCTCATACTCAAACTTTTTGGTCAACTCTTGACTTTTTATGAGAAAATTAGCCAAAATGCATTGATTTCGATTGAAAAATCATCAAATTTTCAATGTTATTGTTCTTAGAATTCTATTCTCAATCATATATCAAAAACAAATTTACCATTGTGCAATCACTTTAAGTAAGATATCAAATCCACATTTTGCTACTCTCCATCTAGGTGTATGTGTGTACTTGATATGCTAGAGAGCTATATATTTGACTGCTTGGCTATGAAAAACAAAATAATAATAGAATACCAGGAGAATCACAGCATGACAGATATGAATGCTATAGCAAAGCTACCTAATAATCAGTATAAAAACTTACCAATTTTGATGTTGATGGTTGAATTACTTTCTGGGTCTTGTTCCACAGAGCGAGTTGTATTAGAATTGTTAATTATCACATCAAGAAAGAAATCAGGTGGATTGTTATGAGCTTCACACTCAAAACCTGCAATAACGAGAAGAAGAAGAAGAAATGCAGTGTTTAATACTTTCCACACAAATAACCCATTTCTACAAAGACAAGATATAAGCATACTAATATACACATGTAAGAAATATCTGATTTGTATTAAAATTGGGCTGAAAGTGTACTCTGTTTCTTCATATTCATAATGGGGAATAGAGATTTCCAACTTCCGGTGAGTCAATTCACATTTTTTGTTCTAAGACTAGTCTCTTACGTGCAATCTTCAGCAAATCATCCTTATTAAATCTATGGTAACATTAAATATTTTCTGCATGTACTGCACATGCATGATGCCATTTTTAATAGATTTTACATCAAGAAACAAAACAGGGTGAGAGCATATATTCATACATTGTAAATTTTGCTCTAATGAAGGATGTTTTATACTCTACAACAGATAAAGCAGAACAAAAAACCTACAGATTTAAGTCCTGAAACTTAAACGACAAGACAAGCGACACACAGGAGATTAATTACCAATGGAAGAGAAGTAGTCAATAGAATCCTGGGCTGGACCATGATAGACTGTCTCTCCTTTGGACAAGAGATGGAGTGTGTCAAAGAGACGAAAGATGGTGAACCTAGGCTGATGGATGGAGAAAATGATGGCACGCCCTCGCTTGGATAATCTGAGAGAATGAGGATAGCAAGTATGATAATCTGCCCCAAAATACTGGCTGATGAGTAATTACCTATACCTTTCCTTCTCCTCCTGGTCCTACTATTTCTTCTTTCTTTTTCTTCTCACTAATTGTTCTTATTATCATTATTCTTATTATCACTATCAACCTTTTTATCAATCTTATTATTATTAACAGTATAATTATCATCCTCATTATCATAATCATCATCATCATCATTCATCATCACTATCATTTCCTCCTCCTCCTCCTCATCATCATCGTCATTACCATCAACATTACCACCATCATCATCATCATCATTCTCGTTATCATGATAAAACTTAAAAACCTACACTGCAAGGCAACTCATGACAGCATATGCGGTGCTAGCATCCAAGCCAGTAGTGGGTTCATCTAGAAACAGAACAGTTGGTCCAATAACAAGTTCCATACCAATGTTTGTCCGTTTGCGTTCTCCTCCTGAGACGCCACGTGTGAACACAGTCCCCACCTGCAACACAATAAACATAAACCTTATAAAGCCTCATTCAGACATATGGGGTAAAACATTACAAAACAACATCACAGATAGATAGATGGAAATAAAAAAAGTTGCATTACTGTACAGTGTATTTAAAAAAAGAAGAAATTAACACTCAGTCAGACAAAGTGACATCTAACATCAGCAGAAGTTAGACCATTTCAACAATCACACGTTTAGCCGTAGCCACCATCATTTTATACAAAGAAGTGGATTCTACAGTGCTTTTGATCAAGACTACACGTATACACTCTGATGTGAAAACTGAGTTTTACAGTCTGACTGTAAAAGTGTTCTCTCTACAGTCTGGCTCGCAGCAGAGACTACATTATACTGCTATGTTCTTTAAGTTATCTGTAGATATTGTGATATGCTGTTTTATTGTGATATTTCTTTGCAAATGTGAAACCGTCAGATGATTTTTATGCCTGTTTCAGTTGTTGATGACAATGAATAAATTCAATTCAATTCAATTCAATAATATGCTTGCTCCTTCTACATGTATTAAGGAGGCCAGGGTCAAAAGGACTATGCCAATGACTTACATACTTAAAGGGTAAGTCCACCCTAGAAGTTTCACTGTTTCAATAAAAGGAGATAAATTTGAACAGCATTTTAAAAAAGAAATGAGCAAAATTGGTCAAAGAATAAGAAAATTACACTCATTTACATTTTCTAGTAAACTACTCTCGACTCTGCAAATTGGCAACACTGGTGACATCATATGCGAGCAGGTCTCCATTCACTTTGTACATGAAATTTCACATTTTCTCAATTTTCCTGGAAGTTACACATTTTCTAACCCCCATACTCAATGTACATGTATGTTCAGAAGAATTGCTTTTTACATAACATACTTTGACTATGGGGTTAGAAAATGTGTAACTTCCAAGAAAAGTGAGAAAATGTGAAATTTCATGTACAAAGTGAATGGAGACCTGCTCGCATATGATGTCACCAGTGTTGCCAATTTGCAGAGTCGAGAGTAGTTTACTAGAAAATGTAAATGAGTGTAATTTTCTTATTCTTTGACCAATTTTGCTCATTCTTTTTTAAAATGCTGTTCAAATTTATCTCCTTTTATTGAAACAGTGAAACTTCTGGGGTGGACTTACCCTTTAAAAGTCCTTTTTTGCTAAGAACCTACTGTGCCTTTACTAGTCACCAGGTAATACAGGAAATGATCATCAGTGATGAATAATAAGAACAACCTGGGGAGAGACATGTATATGTCTACCACATGTGGTCAATGCCTTAATTAACAATAAAAAAGTAAATGATCCAAAAAGGGAGCAGACTGAGGAAAGTGTCATTTTTCTGAACAAACATTTTAGATTGGTGATATGTAGGATCTCACAATTTTTTTATTCCTGCCCCCCTCCCCATATCTCCATTCTATCTGTAACCCTCTTCTTCATCAAAAACCTTTTCAACTACATAATCACAGAGATGCTAACCTTTGATCAAACTCTGCAGTATCTTTATATCTGAAAAGTGAGTGAAAGAAGAGTACATAACCCACTTTACAGCCACTTAACTCTACAGTACTGTACAGTTCAGAAAAAACAGTATTTTGCTTGAAACCAGAAGTATAAAAAAAAAAAAAAACAGTACAAAAAGGAACAGTTGGTATCACTGTACTCACCCTTGTATCTTTGCAATCATTTAGTCCAAGCTCATTGATGATTTCATCCACTCTATCTCTCTTCTCCTTCTGAGAGATCTTTGAGGAAAGTCTGAGGGCAGCAGAGAATGCAAGATTCTCTCTCACAGTCAATGTTCCCATCACAACATCATCCTAAAATGAAACATCAAAAATTGTTGAGAAGTTCATAACTCCTTCTTGTTGATACAACTACTGGAGAATTACTGAAAAGATATTGGACATTACTTCTAGATTCATGTAACTGGAAGAAAATTCTCATTGTGTGTATTTTTTCATAGAATAACAGCAAAGAAAACAGTTTTCCCTGTTTTTTACAGCTAACACTCCTCTTTACAAATAAACCTAAAGTACATGTATAAATCTTTGAGGAAAGTCTGAGGGCAGCACAGGATGCAAGATTCTCTCTCACAATCAATGTTCCCATCACAACGTCGTCCTAAAATGAAGCAACAAAAATAGTTGAGAAGTGTTCTGCTACCTGTTGATTACTAAAACAACTACTGAAGAATTACTGAAAAGATATTGGACATTACTTCTAGAATCATTTAATTTTGGAAGCGAATTCCCATTGTGTGCATTCTTTCGTAGAATAAGAGCAAAGAAAACAATTGTTCCTGTTTTGTACAGCTAACACACCTCCTTACAAATAAACCTAAAGTACATGTACAATTGAAGTGATCTTGACTTAGTGCAATAGAGGTAAATAGAATCATGCATGGAATTATTCATACAACCTGTGCTCATTTTACTTGTCTATCTACATACATGTATCATGCATACATATTCTAAACTCTGATTCAACCCCAAACTGTACCTCTTCAAAAAATTCATATGGCAAATAAATGTATATTTTTCTTTTTTATTCCAACACAATGTAAGTAAGAACATGATGATGGTACAATTTCAATCTTCCTGTTTTAATATAAGATATAATTTTCATAAAATAAAATGTCCTGATGTAAACGATACCTGAACTACATATCCAGAGCAGCACTTGAAGTTTCTTGGAAGGTCGTTCCCATTAATCAAGACTTCACCTCTCACTCCACTTTTCTCTTTCCGGCCTGCCAGGATATCTAGTAATCTAGGCAAACAACAGTGGAATGGAAAATAGTTTATGAATATAAAATCTTATTATCATTTCATGATGATACTGATGATGATAGTGATGATGATGATGATATTGATGATGATGATATTGATGATGATGATGATAATTATGATGATGATGATGATGATAATTATGATGATGGTGATGATAATAATGATGATGATGATAATTATGATGATGATGATAATTATGATGATGGTGATGATAATTATGATGATGATAATTATCATGATGATAATCTTACTCCTCCTCCTCCTCCTCCTCCTCCTCCTCCTCCTCCTCCTCCTCCTCCTCCTCCTCCTCCTCCTCCTCCTCTTCTTCTTCTTCTTCTTCTTCTTCTTCTTCTTCTCCTTCTTCCTCTTCTTCCTCCTCCTCCTCCTCCTCCTCCTCCAGGTGCTGCTGCTGCTACTACTACTACTACTTCTCTTTACATGTATTTATGATGACAATGATAGTCATGGTCATGTGTTTATCATCGGATAATGAATACAATGATGAAGTTCAAGTTGAAGTGAAGGAATAAATTTTTACAGGTACCCACACACACATGATTCATGACATTTTTTTTTTATTGTTACAGGAAAAACAAATAATAAACTCAAAATTTCTATACGTCAAGTGATGTTAAGGAATAGATATTTATGGGTACCCTCACACATGCGTCATGATTTTTTTTTTTTTTTTTTTTTTGTTGCTGCAGGAAATAACTTTCAATTTCTATAAGTCATATGTTCAACGATAATTTGATCTTTTCCAGTTAAAACACATATTGACCAGATGTTGATCTTAATATTAATCTTTCCTATCAAGTATCATTCTAATAAAACTAACTCTAATGGAGAGTACACTTATAGAGGCACCTGCATTTTCCATCTTAATTTCTTCCTCCCATCAGCATTCTTCTTTTCCCTCAGGAACATCAATCTAAGTTTTCTAAGTTTTTGTTCTCTTTACCACCGGAAACCTTGAATAAATTTGAACCCTGCTTGTCACCAGTTTTCACCTTATTTTCAACTTTTGTATGGTTCTTTTATCTATTTGTGACAGCTCTCAGTACCCCATCGGTTTTTATCAAAGCTGGTGAATACTGAATTCAATATAAATTCCATCTGATTTTTTCCTGAATCACCATGAGTTTTTTAGAAGGCATAGTCTTTAGGAATTTTTCTTTAGAACATCATCGATATCATAAATTTTGTATTTTATGCTTTGTCTGTATTAATGAGATCTTTGTGAATATATAAAATAGCACTGTAAACGTTAAGAAGGGAGAAAGGTTTACATCATCATCATTATTATTATCATCAATAATAATAATGATTCATGTTTCTCTATCATTCTATACTTCAAATAACAGATCATAAATGACACATGAATTATACAATCCAGTAGAGAATCTCACCCTAGGTGGATATATTGACAAGACAAGATTTTTGCTGAATGTTTTATCCTAAAGCAATTAACGTAAATATCTTCTGGTATCTACACATGCGCTATTCAGTTTCTACCAACATGAAGGCTCCTTCAGATATGCATGGCGAACTCCAGGGGGAAAACTCCCCCCCCCCCCTCCCCAACCATTTATGAGAAGATATTTAGAGAGTTTTACAAAAAAAAATTGCTAAGACAAAGCATAAGTTCAAGTGATGTTAAGGAATAAATATTTACGGGTACTCACACACGAGTCATGATTTTCTTTTTTTTGTTACAGGAAATACATATTTTATTAAACTTTCAATTTCTGTAAGTCATGCGTTCAACGATAAATTGATCTTTTCCAGTTAAAACACATACTGACCAGATGTTGATCTTAATATTAATCTTTCCTATCAAGTATCATTCTAATAAAACTAACTCTAATGGAGAGTACACTTATAGAGGCACCTGCATTTTCCATCTTAATTTCTTCCTCCCATCAGCATTCTTCTTTTCCCTCAGGAACATCAATCTAAGTTTTCTAAGTTTTTGTTCTCTTTACCATCGGAAACCTTGAATAAATTTGAACCCTGCTTGCCACCAGTTTTCACCTTATTTTCAACTTTTGTATGGTTCTTTTGTTCATTTGTGACAGCTCTCATTACCACACCAGTTTTCATCGAAGCTGGAGAATATGGAATTCAGTATAATAGATTCCATCTGATTTTTTCCTGAATCACCATGGGTTTTTAAGTAGGCATAGTATTTAGGAATATTTTCTCTAGAATAAAAGGATGGTCAATAACATACATGTACATGCATGCACCACCATCACCATTATCATAAATTTTGTATTTTATACTTTGTCTGTATTAATGAGATCTTTGTGAATATATAAATTTGCACTGTAAGAAGATGCTAAGAAGGGAGAAAAGTTTGCATCATTATTATTATAAATATCAATAATAATAATAATAATGACCATCATGTGTCTCTATCGTTCTATACTTCAAATAACAGATCATAAATGACACATGAATTATACAATCCAGTAGAGAATCTCACCCTAGGTGGATATATTGACAAGACAAGATTTTTGCTGAACGTTTTAACCTAATGCAATTCATATACATACATGTATCTAGTATCTACATATGTACTATTCAGTTTCTACCAACATGAAGGCTTCTTCAGTATGCATAGCATACTCCAGGGGTAAATTTTTTTTTTCCCTCGCCACTTATGAGGAGATGCGAATCAACGTGTCAAAAATAGTTAAAAAGAGAGTTTTACCAAAAATTGCTACAACAAACTCATTACATCATATGTTGTGCTAACTTTTATAAGAATTTGTTAGGTCCACACCTTCTGCCACCAAGAGGCAAAAATATGCCTCTTGTCTCAGCCTTATTCCTTTTTTATTTGCGTCTCATATTCCATTCATTTGCACAAAAGATTCTGCGGCGGTTTACAGGGGAGGTTTTCCATTTCACGTGTGAACAAGCCTAAAATATCTTTTATAAACTATCTTATTTCAAAACAAATCAAATCATATGCAGAGTACAAGTAACCTGTTCAGTGAACTCTAAATTCTGTTCTATAATTCAGCATTCATTTCACAATGAATGAACTCTGCTCCATTTTCATACAATTGCACAGGTACATTTGTATTCTTGAATAGAGACACTGTATGGTAAGATATTATAAAGCTAATTCAATGCAGGCAGCCTTGCATAAGATCATCTTTTCATGAAAGTTCTCAACAGACACAGATGGCCTCGTACCTGTGGCCTACAAACACTTTTGTGTACAATCAAAGATCAGTGTAACTCTGTGTCACTCTGTGATGTAAAAGTGACTGCTACTCACATGTGACTTGATGAGTTATTCCACTAGCAGCTAAGTCTTATTTAAAGGGAGTTTCCATTGGGAATATGTGCACATTTTTCGGTCAGTCGTGTGAGAGGGCACTGCATGTGTTTGGCAATATGGCCCCATCCTGCAGAGCACAAACTGCTGATCACCAGTACACACACACATATATGAAACACAAGCACAGCATGCTCCCTGGCGCTTGCTTGCTGTTATTCTTGGATCAAACCTATATATTCGGTCGATTTCTGGCAGTCTAAGAATTAATTGGGTTTGACATTACGCTTTAGATGCACAAACTTTGTGTACAAGTGAATGGGTCTTACGCAAATCAGAAATTCCCCATGGTTGCCCAGCAGCCAGCAGTCCTTTTAAAAGGGAATATGCAAGGCTATATCTACAAGCTGGTAGAAAATCTTTAATAGCAGGGTAATAAGCAAGGGAATTAAAAGATATTGAGTTATTTGCTCTCCATCTCTGAATAAAAAATATAAATGAATTGAATAAATAAATAAAAATAAACATAAATGATTTAAAATAAATGAATAACTAAATAACTAAATAACTAGATATATACATGAATTAACAAATGAATAACTAAATAACTATAAATAAATGAATAAACAGAAAAATGAAAAAATTAATAAAGGGATAACTAACTAATTAAATAAATAATATATAAATAAGCATAAATCAATCAATCAATCAGTCACTGTCATTCAGTCAATCTATTAAAGATTTTAACTGATTACAGTATAATAGTAGCATACTTACGATGTTTTCCCACTTCCAGTTGGTCCCAGTATGGCATTCATACCTGGTTCAAATACTCCTCTGAAATATGGATCATAATAGGACATACATTAATCTGATTTTCATTACTTTACAGACATTGGTTAACATTGTTATGATTTTAAAAAATCTCACTTTGTTACATGAAAATGGGATAGACATTAGGGTTACAGTGTAAAAATACCAGTCTGAAAATTTCAGAGTATAATATCCACAGGAAGTATCTTTATATATTTTTTTTATATATTTTTATATATTTTTAGAAATGTGAAGCAATGTTTGAAAAATACATGGGGGTCGGTTGCACAGACTAGAGGTAAGGAGTGCGCATGCGCGCATGGTTCACTGGACCATATTCTGTGTATTGGCGTATCATGCGGCGGAAGGCAGATAACAGTATTTTTCAATTCGAGCAAAAGGGTCCTCTTATTTATCGTCTCTCAAGACGAAAAATAATAAAATCGCAGTTTGCATCTAACTTACAGCTTTTCATTCCAAATTATGCTTGGTTTCAGGGTTTTTGAGTACAAATGCAAGTACTCATACACATGTTTCATCTTACTTTGAGAATTTTTTAAATCAGCTGCTCACAAAGTTAGCCAATGCCTTGAAGTCAAAGGACATCTCCAAGAATAAAACGACTGGACTAACACCAACTTGCTTCTTTTATTGATTAACTTTATACTAACATTCCCTTTTAAACACTTTGTTGACAGGTACATATTCAGTGTACATCTAACATACCACTTTCATTCAACATGTAAAGGACAGTGTACGCAGTTGAGATATTCTTCTTTCACAGGAGAAATTATTCCAAACTTTAACTGAAAGATTTCTCCTAAGAAACAAAATATTTATGCTCCATTTACAAATAAAAGGAAAAAGAAGGGGAAAAAAAAGAGAAGAAACAAGGATGTTCCTTGAAGCATTCCAAGAGTTATTTCAATAGCTGCAGACAAGTCATTGAGAACATCCATGGCAAGTTAGATTTTGGTAAGGTGTCCTTTCTTCAGAGACAGACTATCTTACGGATTAGGAAATAAATTATAATCCAAATATGAAACAAAAAATGGAAATAAAACATGCCCATTTGGTGAACTCCAGCTCTGGAATTTATGGGCAAAATATAAAATTCATTTATAATTACCAGTACACTCATATGTGTACTGGAATATTTTCTAATAAGGAAATCAAATGACATTTCCGCAGGAAATTCAAGTCACTTCAGATTTCCGGTCATTAAATAATAATAATAATAATAATAATAATAATAATAATAATAATAATAATAATAATAATAACAATAATAATAATAAAGTACCAGTACTTATTTCCTTTCTTAATGATTCAATACTCACGTAACTCCTTTCAAGATGACTTTTTCCTGACTTTTCTTACATTTTTGCCCCACGTTTACCACATACTGAAGATTGTGACATGAGATGGTAGATCCCTGCATCAAAGAAATATTCTGCATAAAATAAAAAAGTAAAGAAAAATTAAAATTAAAAAACCACACCAAAAATTGGCTAGGAAAAATATAGACTTGTATCCTTTTTGTTTTCTTTTCAATTGTTTTGTTTAGTTATTTGTGTGTATGGATGCCACAGGGATGAGCAATGATCGAATGTTGCTATCTCTGCTTTCTTCACTTTACATGGTGCATTTCTGATCTCTTCTTCTTATCGTTAGGGATTTAGTGTTATTTTATCATAGTTTTCATTCTCCCTTTTAATGTTTTTTTTTTTTTTATTCCCAGGGTTGGCGGATTTAAATCACGTTGATTTAAATTGTGATTTAAATCGTGATTTAAATCACCATGATTTTTTTTTTAAAAACCATTGATTTAAATTGAAGTCCCCAGTTTTCCCCGATATGGAAAACGGAAAAATTTCACGGAATTCACAGAATTTCACGGAAAACACGATTTTCAGGCAAAAAATTTTTTTTTTTTAAATTTTTTTTTTAAAAATTGAATTGCGAAAAATACAGCGAATCATGAAAAACAAAGCAAAATCCATTAAAACAAAACCATGCATCAGCGGAAAATCTGGATCAAACCTGTTCGCAGTGTTTAGCGTGTGTTCGCCAAGCTTTATTAGGGTCACTTACTATTTACAATTGCTTTATCATATGTTTTGTACATGTACATGTCACCAAAGAACACAGAATTTGAAGTTTAGAACACCGAAGAACACGGATTTGCATTTTAGAAAACAGAAAACTGGGGATTTAAATCACTTCCATTGAAGCATGTACAAATCATTGACAAATTGTTTGTTCAAGGCAGTTTCAATTCTTCAAATCAACTGAAAAACTTTGAATTACTTTATATCAACTGAAAAAACTTTGAATTAACCTTATATCAACAAAAAAAAATCAACAAATCCTTCCTATCTACTTAAAAAAAATTAAAATCAAGTCAATACCATCAGCTAATTCCTTAAAAACTAAAGATGTATGTCATCAACAGTTACTCCATTTTTTTGTAAATGTCAAGCTCTTCTGATGAAGTTTTAAATTCTCTGTCAGCTATTAAAAGTGAAACAAGTTTCTTATTTCTTTCTCATCATTTATCGCACAATCCAAGACTTTTCAGAGAGCAGTTTGTAAAAAAAATATAAAAGTCAATGAGAAAAGGTTTGTTAGCAGTTTTCCAGTTTTGATCCTTCACATAATCTACTACTTCTTTCATGTGAAATTAAAAACAATTATGTAATCAACAGATTTAACATGCTCATTTCTTCTTGTTGCATCATACAATTGATGTTTTAAAGAATATGTAAAAATCACATTAACATAATGTAATACAGTTACAATTTGACTGTTGAAAAAAGCTTTCTCTTATAAACCTTTTAAGTCACTGTCAGCTCAATTTATGGTCAGTGCTACGAATAATAACGGAAGTTTTGTATCTGCATGTGGAAATAGGATCTATAGCAAAACTCAAAATAAACTTTTTAACACTACATTTAATTGTTAATATGTAGACACAATTGTAAGTTTTTTTTTTTCTGATTTAAAATAAAATACTTATTTTGTAGTACATATGTTGTAATATAAGCAGTTTTGCAGTTTTTATCCTTTAAGTCAAAAGTACAGTTGTATATGTTTTTTTTTTCCTACTTCATGTATCAAACAGACTTTGAGAGAACAGGTGAATAAAAATTGTAGATTAATGTAAAAATAACAGAAACATAATGTAGTGTAGTCACCCTTTGATTAAGCTGTCTCTTATATGGGTCTCCAACACTGATAGTTTTGCATCTCTATCAGTAGCAATGGAAGAGCTTTAATACCAATTTGTAAAACTGTCACAAAGCTGTCGTGTGCACATTTAGATACAATTTTCACTGAGGAGTGCCGTGGGATTTTCCTCTGGGATTTAAAAAAAAAATTTTTTTTTGGAAATTCCCAGAGGGGAATTTTCTCTACTCACTGGGAATTATCTATGGAAGTTTCCTTCGTAGGCCTAGGTATGACAGAATTAAATACAGATTCGTACATGATTCCTCAAATTGATTTTTATTAGCCCATTTGACTGGATTTACTTACAAAATATATAGTTAAGAAAAATATTAGGAGTGAAATGTATAACATTAAAATTGATGTTATGTAAGTGTAAGGTTTTTTGGTAATTACACCTTTTTCCGAATGAACTTTTAAAATAATAAAAAAGTCTGATTTAAATATAAAAAAGTCTGATTTAAATTTTAAAAATCTGATTTAAGTAAAAAAAAAAAAAATCGGCAACCCTATTCTTACTCCCCTTTACTCTTCACTTCATACATCTAGAATTGTCCTTCTATTTCTTTTTCCTTCATTACTAGTATCTACTGCCATATGTTTTCTGTTGTTTTTCTCCAGAATAAAAAAGAAGAAGAAAAGAATGCCACTGCAAGGTTGAAATGAAGACATGTCTACATGTACACAAGCTGCACTCATATGCTAAAAAGAAAACATTATTTACCATTTGAACATGTTACAAAACAAAACTTTGATGACATTCATAATGCTGTTTTAAGTAAAACTCTATTTCAATTTTTTTTTTAGATATTAAAAATTGTAAACCAATGTTTTAAGAAAATATAATGGTCGGTTGCACAGAGTTCACATGAACATTGTAGGGAGAGAGGTGCAGCCAACGGTTTTTTTTAACTGGTTGAAAAATCTCCTCTAGTTATTTGTCTCATGAGACCAAAACTAATAAAAATCGGTGTTTGCATCTTATTAACAGTTTTTCATTTCAAATTATGGTTGGTTTCAGGGTTTCTGAGTACAAATGCAAGAACTCATACACATGCTTCATCTTAGTTTGAGAATTTTTCAAATCAGCTGCTCACAAAGTTAGCCAATGCCTTTAATTCAGATTTACAGTATGAGCATTTGAAAATTCTGTAACTTTCAGGAAAAAAAAAAACATATAGAAATGCACTCTTATTCACACAAGATAAAACTGCACTGTCATTGCTTCTTGTTATCAAACATAGGTCATCTATTCAATCTCTATCTGGAAAAGTAAGTCAGTCACACATGTATGCTAGCTTTTGTTACAAAGTCATTCAACCAGGAACACAACAAAATGGAACTCTGTGAAATACACAGAGTATCCTAAATCATTAAAATGTGGCCTTCTTTTCTTTTATTTTCTTTAAAAAAAAAACCTCAACTCTGCTGGTTGTCTGATTCTCTCTCTCTCTCTCTCTCTCTCTCTCTTGTTCTTTCACTCTATCTACATGCACGTCTCTCTACCTACACATTTTACACATGTACTTAATCTACTTGCAATGGCTAAACCCTGAATAAACATGCTATACACATATATTTTTTTCAATTCACTAAACAAGGAAGCCTATAATCGATCCTTGAAAATTGACAACTACCGGTAGCTCAAGAATGGATCCAGTGTACATACATGTACACTTTTATTTTCTAACTTGTTTCTAATGACCACTAATCCTTCAGCTAAATCCTCCATCAAATAGTCTTTTCAAAATAAAAGTCAAGATAATCATCCTAGAGTTAGTAATCTGAATGGTATGTGAAAAGGTTTCACTAAGCAATCATAAACAATAAATGATTACATCATCTATCTAACAGTTAAATATCCATGCACAGGGAGACTTCCATGTATACATAGCCTTGTCTTGATCTATATACCAGGGGAAAAAATACACAGGGGCTCAGGGCGACTTCGCCCCCAAAACGCCAAAAAGAGCCCTGGAAAACTAAAAAAGAGCCCCTGAAATTCCCCTAGGGTCCAATGTTAACTGTAATACAATGTAGAAAATTGGGGCTGGTGGGCTCAAAAAGTAGCCTCGGAAAAAAAATATTTTTTTTTTTCCCTGCTAGATACTCTACATTTATGTTGACTTATTTTCTTGCTAGATTGTAAGGCTACAGTATAGAATCAAAGGAAATCGAATGAAAAAAGATCATTGATGTTCAGTCTTTAGAACAAAGCCTAAGGTACGCTAGGTACATCTGAGTTAACTTTGGGGTAGAACGCCTTTCTAAAAATCAGTCCTATGACATTTGTGCTGGAGACAGTTGCTCCCATGGAAAATCTGCACGTTTAAGCCCAAAAACTAACTCCAGTTTCTGGGCAGCCAAAAGTAACACTGACCTTAATCCTTATCCTCACATTTTTCTGACAACCCCTATCACCACCCTGGGGTCCACCCACTTGACCAAAGGACCGCGACACCGAAGGCCCGCATGGCCGACTTTTCTTGTATCGTATTTTCCTTCATCACAAATAATGCGCCATCGGTATATAAAATAATTACGTCTCCTTTAGCATGTTCAGTCCCCGTTTCCGGGTGTCCCACACCTTCAATGAAATTTTAAGTGTCTGGACACACGACCCAGCTCAGCTCAGCCCAGGCCAGGGGCAGGGGCAGGGCCAGGGCCGAGCAGGTCCAGAAAACATCGTCTCACCCTGTGTTACATGTATGTATGATGTAGGATACAATGTTTACACAATGTCAATGAGACTAAATTAAATGAAATACAATGACCGTACAATAACTAACAGTTAAGTGCACTTCACTGTAATCTCACATTAACAATTATTTATTTACAAGCATCAGCAGTGAAAGCGTGCATGCATACACGATATACACACAGATTCATGCAAACACACATCAAGCACATTCATACGGCGCCCCGAAATCATCGGGCAGGGGCTTTCACGCGAACAGACAAACAATGAAACAGTAAACCGTTACGTTACCGCACATCATAATAAAGCATCTAACAGTCAGGCCTACCGTATAGACTGTCCGGAGAAACGTGGAAAAGAGTTCGCGATACTTACTGAATCTTGTGCCATGATTGAAGAAAAAGATGTTTAATGCAAATCCAGATCAGGGAGCCGGCTGGAGACTAACAACACTTCTCTATCTTCTTTAGATCGAGTGCATGTGTATGTACAATTTGGCCTATATATATATCGCGAGCTACGCTATATGCGCATGCATGCAGTGCATGTGCATCATATCATGCAGAGTGCATGCAGTGCTAGTATAGTGCACCTAGTGCATATTATGAAGGTGAATTTTTTTTTCAATGTTTGTTTCGATATATACGCGTACGTAGTACGGTACGCGCGCCGTATGTTCGTGACGTGAACGCTCGCGCGCCCCAATTTTTTTTCCCAGGACGACACAAAATCAGTCACAATAATGCCCATTAATGATGAGCCATAATAATTCTTTCCAAATAATCAGTGGGATTATTGAAGCTTAAAGTTTTGTTTACATATCATTTTGGTGATCTAAAGTTAGATGATGCAGTAATGGGTGGAAGGGATGGTCCCGGGCCGGGGGATGGTCATTTGAATGTGATCTCAAAGGCTATAAGATGCCGGGATTTATGCCACGCCCCATGATCATATACAGGGAAATCCCCAATTCCACCTACAGGAAAGAGAGAGAGAGAGAGAGAGAGAGGAGAGAGAGAGAGAGAAAGGGAGGGGGAAGGGGCAGGGGAGGGGAAGGGGAGGGCCGGGGCAGGGGAGGGGGAAGGGAAACTGTTTTCATGTGTCAAGCGTTTCTGGTGTATCTTGCTGAAAACGGCTGCCGGGCTAAAGCCAGGGTAATAATATCCAAGTCCTTTGGAAGCGCATAGAGACGTTATATCATAATGTGATATGCGCTATACAAGAACTGTATATTATTATTATTATTATTATCTTCTTTAACAAGGTAATCGTCATAACGTTAATAATCATAGAGGGAATACATTTCCTATAAAACATGGATCATTTGGGGCTACGTACATTCCAGAGCCCGCTTGTGAATGGTTATAAAAGAAATGAAATCATATCAAATCAGAAATGCATTTTATTTAGAATTATCTCGTTTATGCAGGGAAGAACAAAAAGAAGATTAAGAAACAATCAAATAAGAATCTATAAATTAAATAATCATGCATGAAGCGAACATGACAGCAAAAGCCTATGATTATGCAGGAGCAGCGGGCTGGGGCCGCAGGGCGCCGTTTTTTAAAGTGGGGAGGGGGGTGGGCTCAGCGCATGTGAAAAAGCATTTAGGCAGGAGGTACAGGAAATCCAGCTCCGGTACAAGGGGTTATACCTATGGAAGTTTAAAAGTACCACCCAGATGTTGAGATAATTATCTTAGGAAGTCGAAATCTTGCTAGCGAAAAGATCAGATGACGAGATCTCGGATCCATGGATCTGTGCCTGGCCCCAAGGGCCTCCCAAAAATCCCCAAAGTCGGGTTCACCGGCGTAAATCCATTTTGAGGAGTGGGGGGGGGGGCATGATCGACTTTTTTTGCGTTAACTCACACTTAAGTACACACACCCTTACTCACACGAGCAGTGACCCCCGCACACATATAATTCTTTTATTTTGCGAGCAAGCAAAGCGAGCGAGTGAAAAACAGCCTCTTTGGGGGTTTTTAAGAGCATTTCAAATGAAAATTCCACTATGTTACAATTGTTTATGACATTTTAATGAAAAATTTCACCAACTTACTGATTAATTACTATCTCTTTTTTCCTTAAAATGAGGGAGGATATTTGCACATGCCATCCCCCCTCTCGAAAAAGTGGGGGGATATATCCCCCATCCACATTACCAAAAAACACAAAAACTGGCGAAATTTTCCATCGCAGCGGGTTGTCAGACAGCCCTATAAAATGGGGAAATTTTTTCCAAACTTCACCCAAAGAAAACTACATTACTCAAGATTAAGGTTGGTAAGTAAGAAAATTGATTTTCTCTATTATTGAGAGCACTTTGGGGCAGCTCAAAGCTTATAGTTGAAGGGCACTTTGGTATTTTTTTTCCGGGAAATGTTAGACCCCCTTCCTGAAGGAAATATTGGTCAGTTTTTATATGTATACCCATACCTCCTCCCTCTGACATATGGGAGTTATGTGGAAAATTTTTCTCCATTTTTGAGGGGCCGTCTGACAACCCATCCCGACAGAAAATTTTGTCAGTGGGGGGGGGGGGGGGGGTTGGTAATGTATAGTCATACAACTTCCTCCTGACAAAGTTTGGTGCATATAATTAAAGGGTCAAATCTCATGATGTAAAATGGGGTGACTATTTCGGGACAGGCTTCTGGCCTTCTAGTATCCCACACAAAGCGCGACTCTCCACCAATCGATCGCACAATCCCCAAATTCACCTGTCAAGAAAAAAAAAACCCAAAACAGGATTAAAAAATGTGTGCGTATCACTTATCTTCCTAGTCCAGTGATGCTGGAACAGTATTCCATGCATTTCGAAATTATCCTGGGCTAGCTTCATCCCCCCTGGTGCGCAGCGCAGCCAGTACGTGCATGCACTGCATGCGCTATGCATATGCAGTGGTGCGTGACGATCGCGCGACGACGCAACGACGTGACAAAAAACAGCTAGCTAGCTTCACTCGTAGTGATGGCCGCGCGAAATCCTGGAATCGACTTGGGTAAACTATGATCATTTCCCTCTTTATTTGTCAGATGTTTGTTGAATTATGATTTCTTTAATTTTAGATTTAATTATGTTATTTTTAATCACTAATTTAATGAATTAAGATGATGTGAGGCTAATCGAGAGGTTTTCGGTGGAAACGCGTCACAGCGCAGCATGCACAGCCAGGACACAGACATCGCGTCGGAGCCAGATGGGCCTGGCCGCCGGGCTCGCCGCAGGCAAGGGATGCGCTCCGCCTTCGGCGGGGCATCAGCACCGGCTATTGCTGCTACTATATCCCTAACTAATGTTAGGTCTACTCTACATGCTCTACAGCTTCTGGGCTGGCAAACCCGAAGAATAGGGGACCGGAACGCGCGTGCATATCCATTTGTGTGCAAGCAAATGCAGCCCACTGGCAGCGGCGACAGGGACGATCTGCACAAGATTCAGCGATGAAACATTTGTGAGTTTGAGAACATAATTCTGGCCAAAATCAAAATGATTTTCATCACATAACCAAAAATCTGAAAGCCGAGAGGACAATGTAACATATTAGAACATAAGTACCTGATTAAAACATATTTTAAAGTCATTTTGAACTCGGATTATGGACTCGTCACATACCCTGACTCTTGGCTTCCATGGGCATGGCTGTCTCTGCAAATCTCTGCACTGGGCATGCGCGCGTGTTCCGGTCCCCTATTCTCCAGGTTTGCCTCTGGGCTTTCACTTGGGCACCCGGCCGTAGCCGTAGCGTAACATAGGCCAGAACCCCTCAGCCAATTACTCAACAACAACATGCTCAACTACATGTAGATCTAGATCTATGATCTGAGTCGACATCATGATTTGAAACTGAATTGAAATTACACCAAATAAGGAAAAAAATAGAATTTCACTTTCCGGCATGTTGACTGTTGTGTATTCAAGATTCAATTTCAAGATGGACTTTGTCAGAAATTCGTCCTCCTTCCACTTTCCACTGCCACTGCCTGGCAAAGACAAAGTGACAAACAAGCAATAGATTTGGTAATCCTGGGTTTTAGGGGTATAAATTATTTGCACTTACATTTGACTGCTAACTTCAGCACACCGCTTCAGACTGTCATGTATGGATTATGGTTAGGATTATGGTTAGGATTGGGATTAGTATTAGGATTAGAGTTAGGGTCAGGGTAAGGATTAGGGTTAGGGTTAGGGTTAGGGTACACAACTAGCCTGGAGGCTCCTGGAGAGGTGTGCTGAAGTTAGCAGTCAAATGTAAGTGCAAATAATTTATACCCCTAAAACCCAGGATTACCATAGATCTACATGTAACAGTTAGTAGAGTCTACCAGTATGATGGGGGGACCTAATGCTACGCTTTTTGTTTTCAGTGGCTAAAAGTCACAGAAATCATTGGCTTGTGCAAATTTCATTTCTATATCTTGATTCTACATATTCCAAAGTTGATTTGTGGAGAAAATTACGACGGGTGAATGTCAGCAACGCATGTTTCCAGGTCGATATCAATGCCAGTGTCAAATTTTGTTCTGAAAAATGAAGGGGTCCTAAAGCTATGCACATGCAATAAATGGATGCAAATCTTGATATTGAAATTGACTGTGTGTATCGCGTGTGTATTTTAGCCTGATTTGAACGTGTTGCATTGCGCGTCTATGTGATTTGTATGGTGCGTAGCTTTAGGACCCCCGACCATACATTCAAAGATATAGAAAAAGGTACAACAATAGTAATTTATGATAATAATAGCAAGAATAACAGTATGAAAACACAGATACAAATTTAAACATTCAAAAATGGGATGAATCTTGTTATAAATAATGCTCTGACATTCAGAACTAGGCCTAGATCTACTCCAACTACACCCCTTCCTGTCCAGAAAAGAAAAAAAAAGAAGAGGCATAACTTTATACTAGATAGAAAGAAAGAAAGAAGGAAGTAAGACAAGGTAGTATGGAATGATATAGAGACAAGAAAATGTAAGGGAGAGAAGAAAGTGATGGAAAAGGAAGAGCACTGGAAGGGATCTGTGGTTGAGTAGATCTACAGACTGTTCATTCTATTGAATCAGGGAGCATCTGCTTGTAAAAAAAGACACATTAATTACATATGACTAATAATAAGACTGCATACATCATTACCTGTAGATGCTGCTTTGATTCAATATCTTCCATCATGAACATGCTCAAAATAGTGAATTCATTTTACTTTTTAGAGCGTAAAAATTCTTGTCTGCTGTGAGGCTTGATATGAAACTCGACAGCATCATTCCTAGCCAATGTCTTAATTTGCTGCCCATTTGTGCTCTGGGCTCATGCAAGTATTGACGGCATTTACAAAGCACGAAAGTGTGATCGCTTAATTTCGCCATACCGGTATTGATTTTATAGGATGAGGTTAATTCATTAACCGAATACACAGGAGAGTGGGCTTGGGGTAGTATTCTGAAATCGATGTTATTCCTAATATTCTGACATTTCACGGAATGCTTCGATTGCCATATTACATGGGCCCCTACAGAGACTGATCAATGTCAAACTCTGAATTGCCCATGAAATTATACCCTTTCCCATGCGGCGTTGGCCCTGGAAACTAGCTTCCAAGTTTGACATGGGCATTATATTTTTAAATATTTTATGATAAATATACATAGCAGTGGGTGTCTATGAGGAACGAAGCACTAGTTAAGTTGACAGCACAAACACTTAAAGGCCACCGCAAACTATACAATCCGACTGCGACCCGATTTTCAAACAAATGGCATTCAGCATTGAATATGAAAGTTTAAACAAGTAAAATTATCTTATTTGAAGTTCAGCATAATGATAGGAATACTAAAATCAAAATTTTAGTTAGCTACAAGCCTTTTGGTCGCAGTAAAGGGCAAATTGGCTTCAAATCGTGGCCGATCGCAAGATTGCTATGACGTTACTACGATTCAGAATTGAGTTCGCTTTTATTCCTACAGGGAGGCTCGCAATAGCCTGGAATTTCGATTTTACGACTATTTGAAACTTTGATCATTAAGACTTTTACATGTTTGAATGTTCATATCGATTGCTATAACAGATTTTTTCTAAATCGGATCGCAGACAGATCGTATAGTGTGTGTGGGCTTTAGTTTACACAAACTGACAGAGGATGGTACTCAAAGAAGAATACCATTCCTTGACAGTTTCTTTCAGACCCCATGGAAGAAGAGTCATATTCTGCTTACATGTATATGACTGAAATGGCAATCATACTGATATTTGTATGTTATATACTGCTTTTACCAGGAAATTTAAAGGATACATTATTACAATGCACAGGTACCCTGTTCACACTGTTGGCCTACTCAGGTGCATCAATAGATGGTGGTGATGGGGGGGGGCACTGATACCAAATTTGCTCTTTACACCAACAAAATTTTTTTTTGCAATTTTCAAACAAGGTTAGAAAATGTCACAATTTTCAACACAGAATTATAGAATTTTGAATAGATTTATCACAGCCAATACCTTGTAGCAATGTCTGGGGTTTTTGCTCTGTGGTATTCAGATAATCTAAGGGGAAAAAATGATGTATTTTGATTATTTTTCATTTACAGATCTATCTTGGGTTGACTCTGTAAGGGTCAACAAACCAGCTGTGTTCAAGAGAGCTAATGAGATCAGAACAAGAAGAGCAGTCAAGAAGAACTATCAGGTGACACACTCAGAAATTTTCCTTCACTTTTGATTTGCCGTAGCAGTACAGAGTTTTCTAAGTGGTTAAATTAATCAGTTTTTTTTTCAAATTGAAAAAAAAACCAAAACATGCGACATAGGTTTTAAAAAAAGCAGAAATGTATATACTAACATAAATGAAAATGGCAACTTTTAACAGAAAAATTGCCAATTTGCACTTGAAAACAGTGATTACATATACATGTACATAAAATTTGTTTTACTGTATACTATTGCCAATTTTGACACTGTAATGATTAGTTACAGTTAAATCATTCTTGACAGTATTCAAGAACAGCACAATTTACTGAATTACAGTAGATATAGTCTCAAATTTTTCATTGTATTTTGCTTTTTGTGTTGATGTAAAATGTATTCTTCATAGCATCTTAATACATACATGTATGTAGATCAAAAAATAATTCAAAAAATGTCACTGGAAGAAGACGCTGTACCGCTATGGGTTAAAATTGTTATTTCCCTTTAAGTGACTAGATATCTCTCTAGTCTTGGGATGTTACATGTAGGTACATGTACATGACAACATTTATGGTTAGGATACAGTGTTTATGTGCTAAATCGAATTCATCATAATTCATCATAAGATAGCATCAAGAGATTTTGAATGTTCCAGGAGAAGAGAGTCAAATATGAGGGGAGTGGGAGAAAATGGGAGAGTAATAGTTTTAAGGACAAATTCTACATTGAAAAGGAGATGCTTTGAATATTTTAAAGAAAGAAGAGTGTTTTTTTAAAAATCCTGTTCAATGAATTTTGTTGAGCTGCCCAGATCCATTGGGGAAAAAAAGCGACAATTTTATGTCATTTGTGTGCCATTCTTTCTCTTTAGATAGCATGGCTGTTGAAAGCAGCAACATGCATATACCTGACAACCCCGTCAGGAGATGATACTATCACCAATGTTCAACTGTTCTTTCTCTTTAGATTGCATGGCTGTTGAAGGCAGCAACATGCATAGACCTGACGACACTGTCAGAAGAAGTTATCACCAATGTTCAACTGTTCTTTCTCTTTAGATTGCATGGCTATTGAAGGCAGCAACATGCATAGACCTGACAACCCTGTCAGGAGATGATACTATCACCAATGTTCAGAGGCTTTGCTTCAAAGCAAAGAATCCTATCAGAAGAGATTTGTTGGAGGCTGTCCAGATGCAACACAGAGGTAATAAAATCTCCTATCCTTTAAAGACATTCAGTTGTAGGCTTTCATGGGGAGTGGATCATAATTTGCTGACACCAGACTTTGTGAAAAGCGCTGGAAATATCTTTAATAGAGCTACATTTCTGGAGCACAGCAAAACAAGCTGTCCCGCCATAAACATTCTTCGGCCTGCTTCGGGCATTCTCGGGCCAGGGAAAGTGAGATAATGACTTTGCCATATGGGGCAAAGGTTGGAATATACAGAGCATTATATAAGGTCTGTTGGTCATAAAACTCATAGTGATGGACAACACCTGTTACTGGGTAAGCACCCATGGTGGCAGATTCCCCATGAAAGCCCATGACTGAGCATCTTTAAGGCTTGTTCACATATGAAGTGGAAACCCCTTTCCCCTCCCCCCCCCCCCCCCCCCCCCCGGTAAACCCCATGTTTTTTGCATGTAAATGAATGGGATGTGAGGCAGCAAAAAAAAAGAAGCTGCCAAGGCAGAAATCTTCTTTTTTGCCTCCTGGAAGCAAAAAGATGTTGACCAGTCAAATTCTTATAAAATTAGCGCAAAATATGTCATGATTTTGTCTGCGCATCTTACGGCCAAGCTCTCTTTATTTGAACGTGACCTATTATTGACGAGTTAATGCACATTTCATCATCAGTGGCGTAGTAGAAAAAAATGGGGATTTTCTGCAGGGTTTGCCTCTGGATATCTGACTGAGCCTTTTGTTGGTATGGACAAGTAGTAGTTACAGCCATGTCAATTGTATCTTAGATCCCGAAGGATGTTACAAAAACGTACATTTATAGCGCGATATACCTGTAAAATCTATCAGACACTTGTCAAACTGAAGGATTGAAATGATTTCATAGCAAGGATAATGTTATAGAAATTTTTTTTAAAAACCAAGTACGATACATGTTTTTTTTTTTTTACATGTATGCCAGTCAAAACAATGTTTTACAGGATTTGATGTGTTGTGTCTGTACAAACTTGAAGTAATGGCATATTGAAGGGTCCACATTTAAATGGCTTTGAGGCTTATTGTAATCAGAAACTGAGTGAACTGAAAGCAACTTTCTCCTTCGATCTCTTTCTTACTTTCTCCTAAAGGAGAATAAAGGAGAATGAAACCCTGGTAAAAAATTAATTTCAATGAAATATGAAATTTTGTTTACGAATATATCGAGAGTTGTCCTTCTAAATCTGCCATTTTGAAGCAACAGTATTAATTTGAGGATCACCACTGATAGTAGATTGAGACTTTTCAAACTTTCATAACTTTTTCATTTTTGTAACCATTTTTGATGGAACTTTTTGAAAATTGTTTCTCTCTATCCCCCCTTTTCATTAAAATTAATTTTTTGCCAGGATTTCATTCTCCTTTTAACCTCTATTTATTGACTCCTTCTCTCCGTCTTTCCCAACCATGTGCTCATTTTCCTGTCTTTTTTGAAGGTCTTACAGTAGGAGCTGTATGTGTCTATCCATCCAGGGTATCAGATGCTGTGAATGCTCTCAAACAAGCAGGTGCTCCTCAAATCCCTGTAGCTTCAGGTAAGTCAACAGACAATAACAGCAATAATAACTGTTTTTTACTGTGGGACCTTTTCATTAAGTAATGATCAACATTAATCACATCACTGGTTTCAAGTACAGATGGTATTAGTTTGCTGTGAATGCTTTTGGCATCAGGTAAGTTGAATAAAAAAAAACAATTTGCTCTATAAAAGTGACCATTTGAGTATAGATATATTACGTGTAGATGTCCAGTTTTCATGATAAATATGTTTTTTTTAAACTGCTTCATTGCTAAAGCTTATTATATTACTGGGATGTAATGAAAACTTTTTTGACAGAGGCCACAATACATTAAATTCATTTAACATTATACATACTTCTTTTCAAGGTTTGTATTAACATGTCCATAGGGAAAGAAGTTCTTCATTATTAATTTTAGTGTTATACTATGTCACATCGAATAATAATTGAAATCCTCCAGACCACAACTACTCATTTATGGGGGAAAGGAAATAATTAGTATTTCTGGTACACCCAGATGTTTCCCATATTATTAATAATTTAATGACAGGAAATCTATTCAGACCTTCACTTGACTTTGTGAAAAAAAATTCTGTCATTTGATTTCCTTATGAGATAGAGAGTGTGCTTCTCTAGATATTTGAATCTACCGTTATGTAGATTTGAAGAGAAAAATTATACCGGTATTTTGCCCATGAATCCTGGTGCTGGAGTTCAACAGACGGAAATTTTAAAATTTGAATGGACATTTATTTTATAATTTTTGAGACATTTGTCTCTTGTTTCATCAGCAATTTTGAAATGAGTCAAGGATATAGCTCATTACACTATTGGCCTGCAACCCAATTTTTAAAAGAAATCGCATGTTCATATTCAGTGAAAATCCAGATTCATCTGAAAACAACTACCCCAATTGAAGCTTCTGAATATTGAAAGGAATACCAAATTGAAATTGGGATTTACTGTCAAGCGTTTTAGTAATGATAAAAACCAAATTGGTCACAAATCACAGATAGTCACAAGACTGCTACAATGTCATTATGGTGCATAGTTGATCTCCCTTTTTCTCCTACAAAGGAGGCTTGCAATAGCCCACGATTTCAATTTTAGTATTCGTATGAAAATTCAGAACTTTAATCATGATCATTTTATACGTTTGAATGTTCATACAGTGTATAAAATGCTGCTACAAATTTTCTCAAATAAGATTTTAGACAGATCTTATATGTGTAGTGTGTGTTGGGCTGAACCCTCATTGTGGGCATGAATCTCATTAGTGACTAACAAATTTCATGCTCATAACAACTGTGTTATCAAGGGTTAATTCTTCCAATAAGGGTAAGGTGTTTAATTGACAAGAGGTTATTGATATGTCATTGCAATGTTTTTATCTGCCTAAAAACTGGTCTTCCCAAACCATTTTCAGCAGAACTGCAAGGCTGATACATTCAGTTGGACGAAGGGTGGATAAGTATATGTCATGAGCACACTGCTTATGGATCATGTTGGAAAAGTGTTACACAAACCTACAATCAAGTGTCACAATTGCTTTCTTTTGTAAATAGTTGCTACTGGTTTCCCTGCTGGTCAAACTCCATTCAAGACGAGACTGGCTGAGATTCAGATGGCTGTAGCCGATGGCGCTAAGGAGATAGACATTGTCATCAACAGAGCATATGCTCTGGCTGGAAACTGGAAAGGTGGGTAGTGATATGCCAGAGGATACAAATTACTGGCATACTGGCCTGTGCCATCCCCTCTCTTCCTTTAACTCTTTGTGCGTTCACCTGTTAACCCGCTGTGCGTTACATTTTTTTAGCAGCGAACACTAATCTGGGTTTACAGGGTCTCTGTTATTTAGAAGGCTATAACTTTTTACCAGAAATTTTTGAAGGTAAATGTTGTGTAGCAAAGTTGTAAAACATTTTTATGGGCGGCTTTCTTATCATATATAACTCATTCAGTATACAAGTGTCTGTGTGTTTTACCCATGTTTCTAAACATATCCTTCTGGCCTTTCCACAGAAACTTTTGAACCTTACCTTGTTCCTTCGTCAGTGGCAGGTGTTTTATATGCACAGATAATTGAATAAGCTTTACAGTGATACCAAAATTAACTAAATCTAACCGGAAGAAAAGCCCCTACAACAGAGAGAAAGAACGCATAAAAGGGCTGATATGAACTTAACAATAGTTTGCGATTGGTGTGTCAATAGGGATTTGTGTAGTTGTGCACTGGTGCAAACGAAACGCAGGCCCGGGTGTGCACAGGTGCGAAAAAAACCGCAAGAGGGGTAAAACCCCCATGGCATGTCGTAAGTGCACATCCATAAAATTGTGCCCCGTCCTAATTTTTAAAAAAATTCCAAACACCCTTTTTTCGTTTGTAAAATATTTGTTTTCAGAATTGTGCCTCCCCTTTACAAAATGCTGGATCTGCCCCTGATTCTATGGTACTTTAGTGCCTGTCAGAGAGTCAGAGAGTGGAGATGGTGCACATGTTAGGCATGGCTCGTAATATTAAGAATGAAGGTCTTTCATCTTGTTCTTTCATCATCAGATCCCTTTTGACCCTGTTATTTTAAATGGGTACTTAAAGAGAAGTAAATACTATGAATGCTTTGAGTGGCATACTGACAGCCAGACTACAGCCTACAAGTAGATGATTGGCAATGTGATAAAGATGAGTGCTATTGATAAATGACCTATACTATCATTTTTAAAAGGTTGCTAGCAAATATTATGTACCACTTTAAATATAATTGAAAAATGGATTCCCTGGGACTGGTATTTGTAATCCTTACCGTATATATCGTTAGAATTTGGTAAATACTAATTATTGAGATTGATTATCATGGATCATTATTCAAGTTAGTTTGTGTTCTAATGTTTCTTCAGGTGTCTATGATGAAGTGAAAGCATTCCTTCAAGATATTTTGTGTTCTAATGTTTCTTCAGGTGTCTATGATGAAGTGAAAGCATTCCTTCAAGTTATTTTGTGTTCTAATGTTTCTTCAGGTGTCTATGATGAAGTGAAAGCATTCCTTCAAGATATTTTGTGTTCTAATGTTTCTTCAGGTGTCTATGATGAAGTGAAAGCATTCCTTCAAGTTATTTTGTGTTCTAATGTTTCTTCAGGTGTCTATGATGAAGTGAAAGCATTCCTTCAAGATATTTTGTGTTCTAATGTTTCTTCAGGTGTCTATGATGAAGTGAAAGCATTCCTTCAAGTTATTTTGTGTTCTAATGTTTCTTCAGGTGTCTATGATGAAGTGAAAGCATTCCTTCAAGATATTTTGTGTTCTAATGTTTCTTCAGGTGTCTATGATGAAGTGAAAGCATTCCTTCAAGATATTTTGTGTTCTAATGTTTCTTCAGGTGTCTATGATGAAGTGAAAGCATTCCTTCAAGTTATTTTGTGTTCTAATGTTTCTTCAGGTGTCTATGATGAAGTGAAAGCATTCCGAGAAGCTTGTGGTGATGCACATCTGAAGACTATCCTAGCAACAGGAGAACTTGGTACCTTGGTTAATGTTTATAAAGCCAGCTTAGTTTGTATGATGGCAGGTAAGTAAGGTGCCTTATATTAATGTCGTGGTGCGAAAGCAGGCGTCCGGAACGCAAAATGCAAAAATTCAAAAATCAAAATATCTAATGTGACATTTTGGAACGAAATTTTAGTAAAGATCATGCCACAAGGAGATCATATATCAATTTACAAGGTCTACATGCTACCCATGTAATTATCAATCATTGACCAATTGTGATTTTCAACAATTTTTCATTTTCTGTTCCAAACACGTTCTTTTGTACCACAACATTAATATAAGGGGCCTAAATGCAGATTCAGGTGGATTCTTCTGTGTATTACACAAATATACCAAGCTGTGAGAAAGTATAGTGGAAATTATTCGTCTGAGGGAGGACTGGCAATGACTTAAAGTCACTACCACCAGTCCCTCCAAAGATACATAATTCCACTACACTTTCAAACTTAATGTTAAAACATGTTTGCTATATTTGTTTTATATCTCTTCCATAAAACTAATTCCAAAGCGATAATTAGCCAGCTGAGCTGGACCAAGCGTCAGCACTAATCAGTGATTTGTGCTGCTGCTGCAGACGGCAAGTTTATGACAAGTCCGTATAGGCCCATATGACTTGCTCAGCAGATTGTCTGCGGCAATTGCATTGCAAAATTTTCTTGCCAGTAGTGGTGAGCATGCGCAGTACTGCCCAGGAAGAAATTAGTAAATAGAGCATGGGCAGTGCTGCCCAGGAAAAAATAGTGCAAAATATTATAAGAGTTAGTGCAGTTATTTTTAACCCTGCGAGCACCGAGTGACCAATCACATTTTGAGAATACTTTACACAGATGTCGAGAATCACATAAAGAACACAAATCCATCGTTATTTATGTAAATCTTTTTTTTCATCTAATATTGAAATTAATATATATATTACCTTACAATGGTATCTGGTTATGTTAGTTTGCCATATTTGCATATTTTGATAATAATATCATTATTTTATCTTCTTGTAGGTTCTGATTTCATCAAGACATCTACAGGGAAGGAAGGAGTTAATGCAATACTACCTGTTGGTTTGGTTATGGTCAGAGCTATCAGAGAATACTATCAAAGGACTGGACATAAGGTCAGTTCTTTCATTGTTCGTCATTTTCAAAAGAAGTTTGAAGCGATTTTATTTTTTCAATACTAAAACTAGCTTTAAAGACAGTGTTCATTGCCATCATTTATTATTTAGAAAAGTATTTTAGTTGACAATAAGACACATGTTGCATCCATCAAAAAGGAAGAGACTTCTGAAAATCAAGAAAAAAAATAAAATAAAATTATTAGGCCATGGGCTAGTGGGGGTCATAGTGCACCCCCGGTGTGACTTACGGAAATGGTTATTTTCATGTAGCCCTGGGGCTAACAATTCAGAAAATTGATGTTGCCAGCAAAAAAACTGGGATGGAAGATACCCCCCATGGACTTTTTGACCACGCCCACTTTTACAGCTGATTGTAGAAAATTAGGGGTATTGACAGTTTGTAACTACTCTAACTTTGCAATTCTTCACATATATATGCTGTATGACCCCTTAAAATGTCGGCCTAATTGAGTTCTACAAGTTTGTGCTGCGTTTTATGCAAATTTTTATGGTGAAAAGGTCACCAGAGGTCAAAAGGTCACAAATTTTGACCTTTATATTTCTAAAATAACGCATATGCGGGGATTTTTTTATCACAAAGACCCTATGACAGATTTTTTCATTGAAATTTGATTAAAATTGAAAGTTACATATGTCCAATCATGTTCTTATTTAATACCAGAAAGTTAATGTTGCCAGTGAAAAAATGGGGATGGAAGATACCCCCATGACCACGCCCACTATTACAGCTGGTTGTAGAAATTTAGGGGTATCGATAGTTTGTAACTGCTCTAACTTTGCAATTATTCAGAAATATATATCATATGATCCCTTAAAATATCGGCATAATTGAGCTCAACAAGTTTGTCCTGCATTTTATGCAGATATCTTTATGGTGAAAAGGTCAACATAGGTCAAAAGGTCACAAATTTTGACCTCTACCTATAATACAGAGCAAATGCATTTTTCAAATCACGAAAACCCCTTAACAGATTCATTTTTCATTGAAAATTAATTGAAATTAAAAGTTACATACTGCAATCATGTTTTTACTTAATATCAGCAAACAAAATAATGTATGAAGAAGTAGAATCAACAATCTGGTACTTATCTTCTACATGTTCTACGCATTATTTATTACGTTTTGACATACATATGTCAAATAGGAGCGTAACACTTCACAATTCCTTGCTGAAACACTCTACAATCAGTCATAAAACAGGCAAAATCAGTCAAAATCACAAAGCTATGAGCAGTACCGAATCAACATGAGAAGAACTAAAAAATATATATATGATAACTAAAATGAAAAATTCAAAATGAAGATATCGACAAGCTGAATTCTTCGGTGCTCTGATTTATTTTCCTGCAATGATGCACACCTCACATCACGTTGGTATTACAAACAAAAATAACACATTCAAATTACAGAGAAATTAAATCAATTAAGAAACAAATAATGGAAGAACCGAAAAGGAGAACCAAGGTTGGAAGAGGAATGTTCTGAATAAAAAGGATATAGTCAGTAAAAAAAGAGTCTTGGGCTGAATAGAAATGATGGAAAAATAAATGAAAAGGAACTGCAGACTTGTGAACCGAGCCCACTTGTATAGATGGTGTAGGAAAATTAGTTTATAACTGCTCTAACTTCGAAATTCTTCAATAATATCTTCTCTGTGGCCACTTTAAAAAGTTGATTTACAAGTCCTACAAATTTGTGATACGTTTTATGCAAACTTATGCAGTGAAAAGGTCACCAGAGGTCAAAAGGTTGCAAACTTTGACCTAAGTTTACCTATGATATATAGCAAATAGAGTTCTTTTTTTACTCCCATGATCCTATAACAATTTTTAAATTGGAAATGAATTGAAATGAACAGTTTCATAGCTGTTATTATGTTTTTGTTTAATATCAGCAGGCAAATGCTTGAAAATATGTGGAATTTGGCATTTGGTATGTAGAATGAAGAGATTTTATAAATAAAGGAAAAAATAATATACAAGCTGGCATTTGTTTAGACATTGAAATCACTTGGTTCATTTCGTAATGATGATATATAACAATCACCACTGTCCAAATATCAGTTGGGATCTCAGATCATGAAGATTTCAGAGTAACATTTGCTATAAAATATTCCTTGATCTGATGACATTTCTTCAAATTAACTTTCTGCTATTTAATAAAACATGAATGGAAAGTTGTAACGTTTAATTTAATTAATTTTCAATGAAAAAAATAATCCGTTATAGGGTCTTTGTAATAAACAAAAATCCCTGCATTTGCTCTATGTTAAAGGTAAAGGTAAAAATTTGTGACCTTTTGACCTCTGGTGACCTTTTCACCATAAAAAATTGCATAAACTGTAGCATAAACTTGTAGAGCTCAATAATGCCAACATGTTGATGGGATATATATATATATATATATATATATATGTATATATATATATATTTGTGAAGAATTGCAAGGTAAGAGCAGTTACAAACTATCAGTACTAATTTTCTACAACCAGCTGTAGATGGCCTTAATCATGGGGGTATCGTCCATCAAGTTTTTTTTCATTGGCGACATTAACTGTCTGGTATTGAATAAAAACATGATTGGACATATGTAACTTTCAATTTTAATCATATTTCAATGAAAAAAAATCTGTTATAGAGTCTTTGTGATTATAAAAAAATCCATGCATTTGCTCTATATTAGATGTAAAGATCTAAATTTGTGACCTTTTGACCTCTGGTGACCTTTTCACCATAAAAGAATTGCATATAACGCAGCACAAACTTGTAGAGCTCAATTATGCCAATATTTTAAGGGATCATATGATATATATTTCTGAATAATTGCAAAGTTAGAGCAGTTACAAACTATCGATACCCCTAAATTTCTACAACCAGCTGTAATAGTGTGCGTGGTCATGGGGGGTATCTTCCATCCCAGTTTTTTCACTGGCAACATTAACTTTCTGGTATTAAATAAGAACATGATTGGACATGTGAAAATTTCAATTTTAATCATATTTCAATGAAAAAAAAACTATTACAGATTTTTTTTAATTTTCTTTTTGATTATAAAAAAATCCATGCATTTGCTCTATATTAGATGTAAAGATCAAAATTTGTGACCTTTTGACCTCTGGTGACCTTTTCACCATAAAAAAATTGCATATAACGCAGCACAAACTTGTAGAGCTCAATTATGTCAACAATTCAAGGGGTCATATGATAAATATTTCTGAATAATTGCAAAGTTAGAGCAGTTGCAAACTATCGATACCCCTAAATTTCTACAACCAGCTGTAATAGTGTGCGTGGTCATGGGGGGTATCTTCCATCCCAGTTTTTTCACTGGCAACATTAACTTTCTGGTATTAAATAAGAACATGATTGGACATGTGAAAATTTCAATTTTAATCATATTTCAATGAAAAAAAAACTATTACAGATTTTTTTTCATTGTCTTTGTGATTATAAAAAAATCCATGCATTTGCTCTATATTAGATGTAAAGATCAAAATTTGTGACCTTTTGACCTCTGGTGACCTTTTCACCACAAAAATTTACATATAACGCAGCACAAACTTGTAGAACTCAATTATGCCAACAATTTAAGGGGTCATGTGATATATATTTCTGAAGAATTGCAAAGTTAGAGCAGTTACAAACTATCTATACTCCTAATTTTCTACAACCAGCTGTAAAAGTGGGCGTGGTCATGAGGGTATCTTCCATCCCAGTTTTTTCACTGGCGACATTAACTTTCTGGTATTAAATAAGAACATGATTGGACATATGTAACTTTCAATTTTAATCAAATTTCAATGAAAAAATCTGTCATAGGGTCTTTGTGATAAAAAAAAATCCCTGCATTTGCATTATTTTAGAAATATAAAGGTCAAAATTTGTGACCTTTTGACCTCTGGTGACCTTTTCACCATAAAAATTTGCATAAAACGCAGCACAAACTTGTAGAACGCAATTAGACCGACATTTTAAGGGGTCATACAACATATATGTGTGAAGAATTGCAAAGTTAGGGCAGTTACAAACTGTCAATACCCCCAATTTTCTACAATCAGCTGTAAAAGTGGGCGTGGTCAAAAAGTCCATGGGGGGTATCTTCCATCCCAGTTTTTTTGCTGGCAACATCAATTTTCTGAATTGTTAGACCCAGGGCTACATGAAAATAACCATTTCCGTAAGTCACACCGGGGGTGCACTATAACCCCCACTAGCCCATGGCCTATATGGACCAAGCCAGAGAGCAAGGATCTTACTCTGAGTAACCAATATTAATACCCCTTTCATACTGAGCGCTGAACAGTGGACAACGTCCGGAGGTTGTCCACTGTTCATCCTAGACCACTGTTGGTATGAAATGCTCTCAAAAAAAAGTCACCCGGGTGAACAGTGGATGAACAGTGGATGAACAGTGGATGAGATTCGTGCTAGACCGTCTAGCACGAACAGTGGATGAACACTGGAGTACATCCACTGTTCACCCCAGACAGCTGGCATCATGAAAGCTCTCCGCACAAACATGGCACGCGGACCGGAACCTAACATGGTCAAAAGCGTGCACTTTGTTCCATTACATCCATACGTTTATACACAATGTTCTGTACAATGTGCATGCATGCAGTATGCATGCATGATGATTATATGATGACGATAGAGATCAGTGATGATTAAATTAATAATGAAATAAATCTGCGATGATAAATAATCTAAAAATGTGATTTTGACTTGTTAAATTTTGAAAACTCTATTTAATATTTTAATTGGATGTAAGGGTATAAAAACTGTGATGATATTGTTAATATAGCACCCGGGAGAAGTTCAGTATGAGAGGGGTATATAAGTTTCCATAGAACAGAATCATATAGAACTATGTGATGGTAAACATAAAAATCATTGAATTATTTATTTTCATTTTTATACCTCCGCCCACCGCAGGTGGGTGCCAGAGGCGATAACTTAAGAACCGTTTGACGGATCAACTTCAAACTTGGCTCATGTATGCATATGGGAGGAACAGTGATCTGATTAGATTTTGGGGTCTCAAGGTCAAAGGTCAAAGGTCATAGAGGTCATTATGTATATAGAAATGGTTCGTTCTCACGATAACTCAACCATTTGACAGATCAACTTCAAACTTGGCTCATGTATGCATATGGGGGGGACAATGATCTGATTAGATTTTGGGGTCTCAAGGTCAAAGGTCAAAGATGTCATTGTATACATGAAAATAAAAAAAATCAACATGAATGTACCATATATTTCCGATCTGGCAATGGCGGAGGCATAAATTTTGACCGCACGTGGTCGAGGATTCATCTAGTTTATTAATTGATTTATTTTGTTTGGCTTTGCTTTAGGTTGGTTTCAAACCTGCTGGAGGGATCCGTACTGCCAAGGATTCATGTACCTGGCTTGCACTTATGAAGGAAGAACTTGGTAACGACTGGCTGTCTCCTGAACTCTTTCGTCTTGGTGCTAGTTCTCTCCTTGGTGACATTGAAAGACAGATATATCACAATGTGACAGGACGCTATGCTGCTGCAAATGAACTTGCAATGGCATAGGGGATCTATCATTTTTATTTCTTTTAAATGTGAACATTTGCATTATGATCGATGATTTTTAGATCAACATATAATATTATCCATTGAGAGCCAGAAGGACATTGATACTGTTATAAAGTACAGTGGAACCTCGTTATAACATACTCCAAGGGAAATTACCTCTTTCTATCAAAATCTTGTTATATCAGGACTAAACAACAATAAAATACAAAGAAATGGGACCGGCAAAATTACCTTGTTTGTTATAGCAGTGTTCTTTATAACAAGGTTCTACTGTATATGACTTAATGTTCTTCTGGCTGTCACCAAATGATGTATCCATACTCCCCCCCCCCCCCCCCCCCCTCCAAGAGTCAAGTATGGACTGGCTCTATATAATACATGTACACTTATTTCTCTGTGTTTAACAGAATTTTTTCCATATTTTCTAAGAATTATTTAAAAACTCCTATTCTGTAGCCATATTTTGTCTGAAATCATTGAAAGTTTTAAGTGAATATGTTTCAGGCTTCGAAAAATGAGATCATGTAATGATCAAGACTAATGCCTGAAAACTTTTACTTTTTATTTCTCTTTCCTATTTCGTAGAAATCTCATTGCTATGTAATAAGTCACTCCTGACTATAATTTGCCCTTACAATTTCCCCCGCCTAAATCGGTCAGTATAAGAAATAAATGCTCTGTGACAGGAATATATGAATTCCTATATTTAAAATTGCATTCATCCCAAACTATTTCTTCCTGAGTTCAATATCAGTTTCTTCTTTTAATGTACACTGAACATGTGCTATCTCAGGGTCTATTTCTTTATTCAAGCATAGGTAGTGTTGGAAATCATCTTTTTTGTACATGGTGCTCTTTTCCTCTGCATCTTTGCCCGTAAGTTGTTATTCATGTCAGATTCTCTCTATCGCTTTCCCAAATTGATCTTAATGAGTCAATAGCATCCAATGTTAGCTGCTCATTGGTGAAAGGTCTTGGACTGTATGAAATGTGTTTATTTCATCTATTTTTTCCCCTTTTTTTATTATTTTTTTTTTACCCTAAGGGTAACTTGTGCTTGATCTTCCATTTCATAAAGGAGTAATCTGAATAGTTTGACATATTAACTGATATCAGTATAAATAGTTATGAAGTCAAGTTTTTGAAAATCCCATAAAGGAATTTAGTCATTTTGAATCGCCATTGTTAATAGAATCAAACATGTCCCTCAAACCTCTTCAACCTTTTTGAAAGCTTTAATCTTTAAGAAAACCACTTGATGATGAAAGAAAAGATAGAAGACTTTTGTCACCAAAATGTTTTAAAAAAGAAAGCAGACAAAACATTGATAAAGTTGATTTATTATCCCATTTAGAATTTGTTAAGCATATATGGAAAACTTTTGTGATGAATACAAATATATTCCTCTGGAGAGAATGGAAGCTTTAACATTGGTGTGTAAATGCAGGGGTGGCACAAGGGTATTTTGATGAGGGGGGGGGGGGGGAGTATTTTTCTGGTTTTTAACCTTGGCCCACAGGCGAGTTTATGATTTAAATGAACAAATGGGGCTATTATATAGTTCCATGACCCTGCCCTATCTTTCCCATGCTCTTCTTTCTTCTCTTCCTTTATTTTTTTATTTGATTCACTTGAAAAATAATACCGGGGCTGCTCCCCCCCCCCCCCCCCGGTAGCACCACTCTTGTGTATAGGCAACGTGATAATCATATTTTTGTGAATTTGGATCATGTACTCATTCATGTAAATATATTTGCAGTACATAAAATTTCTGATACTTTGGTGAAATAAATGGTTCGCAACCAAGAGACAAAAATGTTTATTTCATTTTGAAGTACTTCTAGATCAATTCATAAATGAGTGAAAACTTTCATATTAAACATATGTTTGATGTAAAATGGAGAGTGAAAAGTTTATAGAGGGATAGAATGAGAGAGGGAAGGTGAGAAAGACGGAAAGAAATAGAGAATTGAGAAGGTATGAAAGAAAGAAAAATGGAGGGAGCAACAGATTTTTCACACAATGAAACATTCTTCAAACCATTAAATGAAAGAATCGCAATAAATTTATTGCATGAAAATGAATCTAAAAAGATAAAAATTTACAGGCACTTTAATAATAAAATATTTACTCTCGAATAAACTTTACATCACATGGTAGTTATCTCTCTAAATGTAGACAGATACTTAACTATTAAACAAGTAAATGAAATTACAAAATATTATAACCGAAAACATAGACAAGTTTATTATTTTTCGTCAGAAATTTTTCGTAATGAAAGTCTGCTGCGAAGAGCCAGAAGTGCGTTTGGTAATTCATCAATTGAAAAAAAAAGAAAGAAAGAAAAAAAAAAACCACTATACAGTCCGATTGCGACCTGATTTTGGAATAAATCGCATTAAGCTAAAACACATAAATCCATCCTGACTGAGGTACAGAATAGTGATACGAATGGCAAAATCAAAATTTGGGTCTACTGTAAGCCTTTTAGTCGGATTAAAGGCCAAATCGGCTTCAAATCGTCTCCAAATCGTAGATGACTATCATGACGTCACTATAGTTCGGAAATGATTTCTCTTCATAGAGATAAATATTAATTAGTACATATCTCCATGTTTCTCTTTTTCTTCTACAAGGAGGCCTGGAATTTCAAACTGAGCAAACTGTTTAATTTGATCATTAGGAATTTACATATATAATCTTCATATCAAATGGTAAAACTTTTTTTTTTCCAAAATTGAATCGCAGGCACAGTTTGCAGTTGGCTTCATGTAAATTTAATGCTTTTCTGGCTCATAGCTGCCCGGGCTTTGCTGGCGGTTTTCGTTTCGTTTGGCTCTGATGGTTGCCAATCTTGGGAAGCTTTAGTCTGCTTGCGACTGTCTCTATGAAAAAGACTTTTAACTACGATGACAAAAGAAGACGAAAGTGGAAATCAGAATACAATATTTTCCACTTTCATTATTTTCTTAATGCGATGTGCTGATACAGGCTGAGGGGAAAAAATATAAAATAAAACAAATAGAGTACATGAAAAAGGACTTATATACAAACTTGATTATTTGCAAAATGGGCATTCTCACGTAAGTTAATAAACACATAAACCTTGCCCGAAGCTTTCCATTATGATTTAAGCAAATAAAGACAGATAATGAAGTGTACCAGCACTTTGTTCCACTAATGGAGATAAAACGTTTTCCATGCAATTTCATCGTTTAATTCACTTGCTAAAATTAGCTAAAATTATGGGAAACATCAAAAGCGAATCATACAATGAAAACTATAATTTTGTTCTACTTTCAGTGATAGGTCTGCCGTTTTAGGCTTGTGTTTCTTACACTTGTCGAATTCAATTTTGGCACGAGATTCTTTATACACTCCAGCATATCGAAGGAGCTAGCCATATTAAGTTGTGTTTGTCGTAATAGCGGTTTTATCTCATGCACTCCATGAATGCTATGTTGCACATATTACGACCCAACAATTGCTACAGGTGTAGAGGAGAATTCCTAAATTATACCAATAATAATGAAGTATAATTAGAATTCTATTTAATAATAAGAAGTACAAGTCGAAGAGGTTAGCATATCCCAGGTGTTCAGGCAGTGGAATCACACAAAGGAATTCAAAGTAATTTAAAATTCAAATGAGGTTTTGGCCGAACCCCTATAAAAGGCCGGCGTCTCGAGTGGTATTCATCTTTCAAAGTGAAAATATATATAGAAAAGGAGAAGTGAAAATACATTCTTGTCAAAAGGAATCATTTTGTGTTGTTTGAAAGAATTATCATTCATTGTATTTCACACTTGATTCTTTCATAGTAAACCGTCAATCAATGTGTTGTTCAAAACCTAAGATATCGAAACGAAATGTACAAAGTACATTGCGGACATTTTATTTGATTGAATGCTCTGAAAACAGTTATTTGCAAACAATGTTAAAGAATACTGCACATTTCGCCTGGAGGAAATATGAGAAGACACAAAGGCAACCGTTTGTCAGCTTCTGTGAATCAGGGAGGGAAAAACCGAAACAATGTGAGAAGATAATAAAGGGCGGGACCTCTTCGACTTGTACTTCTAATTATTATTAAATAGAATTCTAATTATACTTCATTATTACTGGTATAATTTAGGAATTCTATTACATAACACTCGTACAAGTATTCAGAGGTTAGCATCTTCAAAGCAGCCAATCACAGAAGATGACACATTTCCATACATGGAAAACTTGAGTGCCCTTTTAAAACTATGCACATGATGAAGTTCATCTGATTCACTTTAATCATAATGATAAGTGTCAAGATCATTTCTTTCATTTGTTTAATTCTATACATGTTCAATTAATTTAGGAGAAATAATTACAATTGTTCTTTTGATATTTTCTTATATATTCTGCTTTCTTCAGTACAGTATTGATACTGCATTTTATAGATATCACTTAAGCACATTAGCTATTTTTCAGTTTCACTGGTACAATGGTCAAGGAGAACGTTAATTATATATTTAATTTGATAAAGTGCACTGATGCGAGAAGTATGCTCAAAGAGTTTAACAACTTTTCAATGTTGATTACTTTTGACAAGTAATGAAAATATACATTACAAGAGATATAAGGTAATTCGTATTTGGCTTTTCTTCTTATTATTTTGATTCCTGCAAATACATGCCGTTGAGTTCAATTAACGAAACAAAAGGGTGATATGGAATGTATGCGTTTGACGCCTACATTCTTATTCCAAAGTAATAATCTCCATTCACATCGAATATTGATGACAGCTTTCGCAAAACAAAATTGTGATTTTGCGATGTCAATTTTATCGTATCATAATTACGATTGACCAAATCATATTCATAAATTCAATTTTCATTATGCAGTTTTTAATGAAGAAATTTTCTTGCGAACATCTGAAATCCTGGTTCATTCATGTCTGAAAATGTATTTAATGACTACCTTCAAATCAACGACCGTACAGAAGGTCTGCAAAACGAAAGATACATGTTTGTCATTGAGATCTTCTTTCAATGGAATATGAGATAAAATTCTAATAATAATCTCATATCAATAGACAAGCGAGACTGCTTTATTTGCTCAAGCAAAGAAATGCCCCTGAATCAAAGCAACTTAAAGTGCCGACGTTTTTAAAACAAAAAGGGTGAACTGGGTATGTCTAGAGCAGGAAATACTGCCGTATCATTATCCGACAGATAAGATGAGTGGTCTTCTTTAAAATTTATTTATCAGTGGGGGCTCAAAATGAGCAAAGTAGAATTCATTCATTGTAACGTTCGGCACTTGGATTTAAGTGCTTTTGTTTATGCTCCTGTTGGTATTTTGTGTTTATTTTGATACAGTATCACTGTACACGAATATTTTGCTTGCACAAATCATAATTCAAATCAATATTTTTCTTGATGTATAATATTCTTACAGACGAACAAGATGATGATGAATATATAAAACTTAATGTGTGTCGGAAGCAAGGAAAATTGTTGAAAATAAGCAATAGTTTATTGTACCAACTGGTCTCGTCAGCAAGTTTTTGGACAGAGTCCATCCGAAATTATGAAACGGATTGACGGCTTTGACGCACATGGTCATTTCAGTCTGATATGTGTTGAGAATACAAAGAAGACTCTCCATAATAAAAGAGTAACCCGTCAGAATGACTATTCTTGAATGATGTCATAATATTTATAATGTCTTGTATTGCGCCATATACCTGATATATCGCATCAAAAACATTCCAAGGCGCACGATGGAACTAACTAAGAGAGAAAGGATGAACGTTTTCAAGTTTGATTTCAAAAAAGTATCTACCGAACCGATATTAGGAGGAAATATGTTCAGGAAAAACGGAACAGCAATGCAATGAATCATCTCATCGCAAAAGATAAGCTATTTCTTTCATCTGTTCATCTCGATGCCAAAACGTACCGTATGTACAATAAACCATTCAACAGATCAAGCAATAGCTGATTAAAATCATCACCATGTTGTTATTGTTGTTGCTGCTGCTGTTTACAAGCAGAAAACATTCAAACACTGTGAAATTGTATAATTTTCCTTTCGAGTCCAACGATATTATTCTTTCACACATTATTGCCTATTTCAGACTTGGTGTGTGATCATTATCGAGTCAAAATGCTTAATCATTGTGGTTATCATTCAGTGAGCAGTTGATATTTGCAAAATTATACGAACAAATCGCTGTACCCAGTCAAATTATTTGATGAATGGATATCATCAGTGGGTAACGTTATAACATAAAACTACACTCTGCAAGCTAGGCAGTAGCAGTGTATTTGTACCACCAATAATAAGACAAACTTAACTTGCTTGGAAAACAGTCATGCATAATTGGCTGGAGCTAGTCTCTCTGTGATAAAATGAAATGAAAGACTTCAAAATATGCCTAAAGTGGTCAACACTATGAACATGGCGGACAAAGAAAGTGGACAAAATAAACAACCTCTCATTCTACCCTTCACAATGGTTCTGGTAGTCGAAAGAACATCCCTTCACAGCTATTATGTTTAATCATGTAGTTCCAGGTGAATATGCATGTGACACCTGTTCCACATATTTTAGACAATAGCAGTGAAGGAGATCCTTGCGTTTGAATATATACATCGACTCTCTACATTTTGGTTTACTCTTTGACGATGTACGTTCTTTATCATGAATAGTGAATCTTTGTCACATACCTATGAACATTGTACAAGTCACGCATGTACATCCGTGATTATTTTATTTCACTGGTTGGGATTTTCACCGTCTTTGATATGGCTGCAAATCCCGTATTGAGGATTCAAACTGGACTTAGAAAGGTCCCATCATTTCTCTGGTATGATTCCCCGATACTTTGTAACTGCAGAATTGCTCGATGTGCAAGCACCGAGAAGTTCACGAAGAATACGTGGCCTTCATTTGATTGAAACTTAATTCAATTCTCGTATAGTTTCCCCGAAAGGAAAGGAGTGGAAAACTGGAACATTTTAATGAGCTGTTGCTCATATTCATTACCCCCTTTTCAGTTAGGGTGTTTGTTTGGTTTTTAGTTGTTGGCCCTTCATACGAGCATGTACTGTTGGATATTGCGTGGATATCCAGGCCAGTTCACACTTTCCTTTGAGTAGAAAGCATCAATTCGCCTTAACCGCACTTTCGGTCAATTATACCGATAAGTTTGACGAACTGGCATTTTTTTTTTTTTTTTTTTTTTTTGTTTACCATTTTTACAGTGTACAGTCATATATACTGGTCTATTTCATCTATGATGAAAAAGAAGGGCTTCTGAAAGAACAAATCAGAAGAGAGGAATCGGATACCGATCCCAAAACTCAGTCGCCAGGTTGACATAAGGTCCACATAGAAAGGTTGTGGAAGGAGTTCAATGGAGGGAATGTGACTTTGCTTGCATGTAAATCCAGCCTTTTACACAAGTCTGGAAGAAATGGAACAGGGCTTTGCCCACGTTCATGCTGAGCCATGTTGCCAAGACATGCAAGGCAACACATCAGCAAACTTTTTCTGAAGTACGTCCAGCATCAGGCCTGCCCATGGCGGTGCGAGTGGTGCAAGTCTTTATACGACCAGCATGCCGAGCATGTCTGGATGTATTGGAACAGGGCCACGCCCAGTCCATAAGCCAAGTCACAAAGACAAAGCAAGTTGAGCCGCTGTTCTCTAGCCACCATTGTGACTATACCTACCTGGAGAACAGCCCACTGGCTCCAGCTCGTTGAATTGTAGAAGATACATCTGGTCTGGTCTGTCCGTCACTGCCTGCACACAAGGAAAAGATGAATACCACTCGAGACGCAGGCCTTTTATAGGGGTTCGGCCAAAACCTCATTTGAATTTTAAATTACTTTGAATTCCTTTGTGTGATTCCACTGCTTGAACACCTGGGATATGCTAACCTCTGAAAACTTGTACGAGTGTTATGTAATAGAATTTATTGGTTCGGAATTTAAAAAAAAATAACTTCCTCGAGAATGAGTTAAAGAATGGTGATGTGAATATGAAGGGGTATTTTAGCCCTCAAATATAGGAGAAAGCAAACCGGTAATCCTGCAAAATTCGTTGAGAGCCGAGCCATGATGTCACCTCTCAGGCTTATTTCTCCATTAAAGATACTCGATATAATTCCGATATTCATACGGATTGAATAACCCACAGAAATGTCTCTTTTACTTGTGTACAAGCAATTGCTTCTGAATTATAGTCGCAGTTAGGTGGTATTTTATGCACTCTGTGGCACTGTACCACGCCTTCTATTTCTGTGCATTGTACCCGCTAAAATTTAAAATTTTATCCTGAAAATTTGATCACCAGTACGACTTTACTTCTTCTATATCACCTATCAACGATCTAGCAAGACATATCGCGATCGACTGCATGAGTACGAGGGCGCCCCCAATGCAACCCAGTAGGATGGCGTTGGTTTTGAACCAGTCAGTCAAGGCTTGTGCGCAACCTATGGTATAGATCGTCATGTACCATTGGGTGGGATCTTGCTCTAGGATTCCGTAGCCGCACTGGTAGTTGATGACCGTTGTATCGGGGTCGGGTAGGCAGCAGGAAAAGGGGACGCTGCACCGTGAGTGCGCGATGGATGAACAGTTGAAGTACCTTCATGGACATACGAATAATCAACAATTATTATTGATGGCCTACTTTGAAACAACTGGTTCTGAGAAATCAAATTCATCTAAGCATTAAACAGCTTGCACATATTTCAAAGATACGAGCTTAAGTTGTGTAAATAGTGCAAGAATAATGAGCCAGCTTTCTGTTGCCGACTCCAAACACACCCTTCGTTGCCAACTCCTTCATCAGCAGTGCATCTCAACTTCTTGTTTTATTTAGACAAACATCACCTCTTGTCATTTTTTTCCATTTACATACCCCTTACATTCCTTTATTCATATCGTTTTATTTCATATACCCACTTTTTCAACAGAAACTCCCACATTTCTTTTGTCTGGTTTTGTCACCAAGGTTTCAAGCCGATTTCAAGGTTTCTTTTATTTCCACTATTTTCAGTGTTTATACAGAACAAATAAACATGTAATATATACAGCTTGATATAAAGAAATAAATGGTAAGTATAGGTAGATAATTATGGAAGCAACCAGACTATCATGATTTCAGTAAAATCAAAATGTGACATAGTAAAGAAACATGAGTGGAGGAGTCTATTGAAAAGCATATAGCTTGGTAATTTGTAGATCCCGTCTTCCCGCATGACACCTGGCAGCTTTTCGTCAAATTTAAAAACTCACTTTCATTTCTACTCATATTAGAAATATTTTTCTTGCTATAGAAGGCTAAGATAAACGAATAATGTAAAACTTTTAGTGTATAGTATACTTACCCCCCCCCCCCACCCCATCCCCTTAAAAGTTATAGTGTGACTGTGATGATTCATTAGATACTTACGGATTTTTCTGCCAGTCATTGGGAGAGTCCACACCACAACACTGTAGGCCTTCTTGCATGTTGTCCATCAAGAACTGACTGTCGGGATCATCTGTTGATGGGTGAATATTGATTTTTCGTTATTCAAGTATGGTTTGGTGAAATAGCTTAATTCCATAATTTAATCAGTTTTACTTCAAATTGGTAATTTACTTTTAGACCGAATACAGTGCGCTTAGAAACACCAGTATTAAGCACCTTATAAATGTTATGTATTATTTGAGAAACTTTAATGTAAGAACAGGAATGAGAGGCGTGCTACCACTTAAAACACCCTGGCACCATCATGCCGATAATCCATCTCAAGGCAGTAGTCACTACCACCAACACCAGCACTGTACTATACCACCACTACTGCCATCCTGCCATCACCACTACCATTACTAGCACTATCACCACATCACCACCACCACCATTACCATCACCACCACCACCACCACCACCACCACTACCACCATCCCCATCAACATCACCATGCACCACGTACCACCACCATCACCATCCCCCATCACTACCACTACCATCATCACTACCAGGCTCCACTACATCACCGCCATTGCCATCATCATTGCCATCACAACCACCACCACCACCACCACCTCCACAACACCACCGCCACTGACATCACCAACATCATCCCTGAAGACACTCCTCACCGAAGTAGTTGAGAAGAGTTTTTTCCACCCATGTATCAAGGAGCTTTGAGAAGCGATCTTGGTAGAAGTATACCAGAAGACCAATGGTAATTTCAGCCAAGAAGATAAGTATCAGGATAAAAACGTAAAACTTCAGTAAACAGGTGTTCTCTCGCAGAGACCCGATACATCCTAAGAAAGCAAGTATGAAGATGCAGCCACCGACTATGATGAAACCATACATCGGATCCAATTTGATCCCGACCTGAATCAGCAAAATCAGAAAAAGGTAAAACTATCAGTGGTATTATTTCAGGACGGCTATTTAATCCTCACCAGGATGGTCACATGAACGATGATTATGAAGAACTCATAATTATTTTGGTTAATGATCTGATTCTGCTGAGCATGATGCTTCTCACGGAATTATCTTTTCAAATTTCAACATGGAAAAAAAATTTGATGAGGTACATGTATAATGAACAAATAGAGATAGTTTCATTGTTCCTTCTCAAACTGTACATAATATACAAGTGACGTAGCTTTGTTTAACTGTTTTTATGGGGGGGGGGGGTGCAGGTTGATAGAATCCGGGGAAGGAGAACAACAGCTTATTCTCTGAACATCAATGAAACTTGAATTAAATTTTTCCTTTACCTCTTCTGCAATAGCTTCTACACTAGACACGCTCTTCGAGACGAGACCCCAGACTCCAAACCCTAAGATAGCTGCACCACAGAGCCAGAAGACAACATTGAACGTGAAGATAGTATACTTGACGCAGACACTGATTTTGACTCCTGGAGGAGCTCGTCTTACCCGGGGCTGTCGGGGTGGAGGATAATGAAGCTGCTGCTGGGAGCTAGCTGAAGGCGGGTAGGGCTGTGTCTTCTTGCCCATCCTTATTTTAGGATGATATACTTCTGTTCAATTTTGATCGGAAAATCTAAATGGGAGAGAGAAGAAAGATGTTTTTTATGAAGGAAGTATAACAGATTCATTATTTTGTGTCTAAACCATGGGAAATCTCTCAGAACTATATACAAGCAGGTGGAATTGCTGTTTATGTTGTGATTTCAATGCAATATTGCGGTCGGATATTTCTTTTAATACACCTGAATATAAAATTATTATTATTGAAATCCAAGGAAAACCAAAACCAGTTCTTATTGGCGGTGTGTATAGACCTCCAAACATCGATGTTTGCAAACAAAAAAAATATAAAAAATAAAAACATTAAAAAAACACACACACAACTCAAAAAACAATATCAAATGATTATCGTGTATTATGATTTTGTAAATAGTGGGTCTGGACAAAATAATGACACTTTCAAAATGAATACTTCACGTCGCTGTTTCAACATCATGCCATTTTTATTATCAACATTAGCACGTCCACTGAAGTCTGTCCCTCATGACATAAACAGTGGCGTATTTTGCCAAATTTTTTGAAGGGGTTGACGCCTCTTGCCCAAATGTTATGTGATAATAAGACCAATTTCACATTTTCTATAATTTATCAATACTTAATCAATACTTCTACAGGAAGTAAAACAGGAAGTTAAATGTTTACAAACTTCACTCTTCTTCAGAAAATATTACTCATACATCTTCCAACTAAAGCTATGACGCACTGGTCAATATGGTCTTCTTATGCACTACATCACTCCCTCCAGATAACTGACCCTCTCCCCCAGCACTGAGTAAAAGTTATGACGTACACAAGGCCTTTGGTCAAGAGCTCAAGGTTGACCAACTCCCAGTAGAGGGTTTACCCATTATGAAAGGGGTTCACTTCAGGACTCCAATCAGAGAGAGAGAGAGAGAGAACCAGAATACTTGAGAATACTTCAGACTACATTCAAGACATCATCAGAGTACAGTCACCATCAGACTTACTCTAGACTTCTGTTCATATTTTTGATCTTCAACTGAATAAATGTTAACTTCATACTATAACTGACTTTGAGTCTTCGTGTCTTCATACGTATTCTCTATGCTGGAAGAACTAAACAATAAATCCGATCCCAACACGACATGGTGGAGAACTCGATTTCAACCAGCTAGAGTATAGAGAGCAATAATATCAAACAAATTAGCAATGCAGAGCCTGTTTAACAAAAGATGGAGGATTGCCCTCGACAGACCCAACAATGACATATATTTCAGCACTTCAGAAATGAAACGTCTATGATTATGATGCACCACGAAGTGCTTCCTCCGGAATGACTTGAACCTGATGACCTGATGATGATCCTGACTACCGAAAAACACTGCTTGATGATGGCCACAACGAAGACAACATCGCCAATTACAATGATGACGATGACTACTATGACGATGATGACAACGAAGATAAGCAGAGATGACCTGTATACAAACCTGATGATCGACGACGAAGACGACAATGACGACAGCGTCGAAAACACAGACAAAAAAACCAACTTTGACATCTAATTTCATCCCAAGACTGACCTGATGGAGGATCATGACAGATTGACGAAATAATTGACACTAAATCTGGAAGACAGACTTTTGAGGGGACTTCGATCTTCTATACTACATGACACTAAGTTTGTTTGTTTGGTTTTTTTTTTGTGGTTGTTTGATTATCTGTGTCTTTTGATGTTTTCAATAATTTTCTACATTGTTCTGATATGGATGATTGTGGTAAGTCAAACCGCTTTACTTAATTAACCAGTTTTCTCTTTGCTTTGAATTACACTTAATTTACCACTGGTATTTTTTATTCTGAATTGATATTTTCATTCAAGAGTTTGCTTAGATAACTTTTGTTAGTGTATTACTGTAAGAATGTAGTATAAGTGATTGATTAATGTCTCCATGCATTGCTATTACTGGTTTTGATAAGCCCCTCTATTACCGCTGACAATTAATTTTTAAAGGAATAAGATGATGAATATTTCAACCCAATTAAAGGCTACCAACAAAAACAAAACTATTTCATGTATCATGATTGTTTCTCAAAAATCTTAGATTTATAATCATTGAGCATCGCACATGTATCCAAAAGTTCCTAGAAGAGTATTACAGGAATATTGATCAAGTGATTTAAGCGTGAAATCCCTATGGGAAACTTTAAATGCATTCATGGAAATGATGCTAACACGTAGAAGCTTGATTTGAACAAAATCGCATTATGATATAATCAAAGTAGATACTACAAAGCAATAATTTATGTATTTCAGTCTGAACTTTACAATGTCGTATACGGTTAACATGTAAAGCAAAGAAATTTTCCAGTTTAAATGATACTGGACTACACTATAGGCCTAATGTGTCAAGGAATACTAATAAAAACATTGTGTGCTCCAATGTTAGAGTATTTCAACGCTTTGTGTATAGCATGAATAAAAATCAAGTTTGAAAGTACTTGAAAAACCGTCTGAGAGACGTTATCCGAGCAATTTGGAGTAAAATTCATATAGGATGATTTGGTTAGTGCGGAATTCTGTTTTATATGCTTCAGAATATGAAGTACAAAATGATTTAAATGTTGGCATAGATGCACATCTCCCTGTGATGAGAATGCCCGCAGCTCGAAACTGATTGATTTATATGATGTTATTGTGAAGTAAGGCAACTATTTTGATCACATCGTGATTTGTTATACTACCCCAACTTCAATTCGTCAAAGTTATAATTCATCCTGTCTTAGTTCAAGGAAGTAAACAATAGCGGGAAAGTACCAACAGTATGTTTCAGTTTTGGATTCATTGTTTACCCCAACTTCAGTTTTATTGTTTTCTACAATGAGTTTCAAATGATGCTGATTTGGTATTTTATTGAAGGATTTCTGTACATAATAATAACTACATGGTATTAGTAACTCATTAATCTTCAAGACATAATTAAGAATAATTGAAATGCCATTATTTCTTTAGCGTTCAAGTTCGATTAAGTTATGTTTTAACTTCATTAACAAATCAAAGTGAATTTAGAAGTTAGATTGATATTTGTTTGGAATAGATCTTGATTGAATATTCTTTAAAATCCTTTTTCTTTTTTTCTTTCTTTTTCTCCTCTTCTTATGTTTTGATATGTTTGAGATAAAGTTTTGATAATTTGATGTATTGTGTGATAAACGAGTTTGTTAGGATAGAATAGATTGTAGAATAGAATGTTGCTTATCTTATACACTGTACTGTGTATTTCTATCTTTTTCTACTGATTATCCATTTAAATTGATTAAGACATAATTTACTTTAAATAAATGTGGGAAAGCCACATTTTCTAACAAAAGGGGATGTTATGTGATAATAAGACCAATTTCACATTTTCTATAATTTATCAATACTTAATCAGTACTTCTACAGGAAGTAAAACAGGAAGTTAAATGTTTACAAACTTCACTCTTCTTCAGAAAATATTACTCATACATCTTCCAACTAAAGCTATGACGCACTGGTCAATATGGTCTTCTTATGCACTACATCACTCCCTCCAGATAACTGACCCACTCCCCCAATACTGAGTAAAAGTTATGACGTACACAAGGCCTTTGGTCAAGAGCTCAAGGTTGACCAACTCCCAGTAGAGGGTTTACCCATTATGAAAGGGGTTCACTTCAGGACTCCAATCAGAGAGAGAGAGAACCAGAATACTTGAGAATACTTCAGACTACATTCAAGACATCATCAGAGTACAGTCACCATCAGACTTACTCTAGACTTAGATATTTTTGATCTTCAACTGAATAAATGTTAACTTCATACTATAACTGACTTTGAGTCTTCGTGTCTTCATACGTATTCTCTATGCTGGAAGAACTAAACAATAAATCCAATCCCAACACGACACAAATAGGCCTATCAACTGTCGATCCACTGTGTACTGTTTGCAAGAAGTAGGAGGCTTTTCCTCCTCTTATTATGAAAATATTATGTAGGTTTTTACATCTGTAATTTCATTTTTTCACTTTACTCTCTCTCTCTCTCTATCTCTCCCTTTCTCTCTCTCTCTCTCTCTCTCTAACTCCCTCTCTCTCTCTCTCTCTCTCTCTCTCTCTCTCTCTCTCTCTTTGTGCAGCTCCCAACCTTCGCCCCATGCACCAATGTAGATTAGCAATAGTTACACTTGCTCGTCATAAATATATTATGTAAATGCCCACCAACAATCCAGCTGAAACTATGTTGTAACCATGGCAACACACGCCATCAAGGTCAAAGGCCATAGCAGTGAGTAAAATGTGCAGCTAAAGTCATTCTCCTCTCACATTGTTAACATTTTGTTAAATTTCTTACAGCGAAGCTATAGAAGCTATATTCCCGTATATTTGCATCTTATCATAAAATGGGTTTATCATTATGTTAATATTTGTTGTTTCTGAAATATTTGGACGTAATTTTCATGTGAGCCCGATTCTGATATGACCTATTAGCAGTTTGGTAATGACGTATCCAGGCGGGGATCCGGTGGGGCCGAGCGGGCCCTGCCCCCCCCCCCAAAAGAAAGAGGCAAAAAAAAGGAGAAGAAGAAGAAGAAGGAGAAGAAGAAGAAGAAGAAGGAGAAGAAGAAGAAGAAGAAGAAGAAGGAGAAGAAGAGGAAGAAGAAGAAGAAGAACCTCTTTTTTTTTTTTTTTTTTTTTTTTTTTTTGCTTGTCGCCAAATTTAGATTTTATTTTTGGACCTGTAATAGAATAAGGGGATACGCCTAATACGGTTTTACGACACATGCAAGCAAAAAAAAAAGATTCCACAGACATGAAAGAGAGCAAGATCGCTGAAAGACCACTGAAAGACCATGAAAATTGCTTGATCTTTCAATGGTCTTTCAATGAACTTTCAATGATCTTCGCGGTCTTTCACGATTCCTGACTGATCTTGCAGTGGTCTTCATGGTCTCCGTGGTCTCTCCAACTTTTTGAAACGGACCAAAACAGTCTTTCAGCGGTATTTCAGGAAAATGGTCTTTCGGTGGTCTTTCAGCGATCTCTCAACGAGCGCTCTAGGGTCTTACTAGTCTTTCAATGATCTCTCGACAGTCTCTCAGAGAAATTGTGTGAAATGATCTTGCAGAAATCTCATTTGTTCTTTCAGAGTTCTCTGAGAGATCTTGGTTGGTCTCTCAGAGGTTCTTAACTGATCTCTCTAAGATCTCAGTCAGTCTGTCAGATGATCTTTCAGTGATCTCTCAATTATAGTCTTATTGGTCTCTCAATGAACGCTCGGCGATCTTAAGGGTCCCACAGAGATCTCTGAGAAATTTTGCTGGAAAATTACTTCTTGGTCTTTCAATGATCTTTTAAAAGTTTTTAGAGCCATTCCACAGAGACAGTATTTTTTTCTCTGGTCTTGGAGACTGCTGAGAGATCATGCCAATTTTTGGTCTCTCAGTGGTCTCTCAAGAGTCTCTGCTCTGTGGAATGGGGGCCTTAGCTCTCCGCAACCGGCCGGGAGTTCACTGCCGGAATGTAATGTATACAACCTGTATTTTTTTTTTTTTTTTTAGTCGCTAGTTTACCAAAAAAAAAAAAAAATCCATGGTCATGCCCCCCCTCCCCAATCAAATCCTGGATCCGCAGCTGGTCGTATCAACGAACAGTGATACAAATCAATATTTTGCGAGCTAGTGATGCAGCTCAGAAGCCGAGAATTGAGCCTTTTCCACACAAGAGCGTGCACTGATTATGGCGTTGAAGAAAATCAAAAGCCTTGGGCAGAGGCTGAGAGAAAACACTGGCACTGCGCTTCTCTGGTTGCCAATAGCAACATAGCAATGAATAATTGAATCCTACTCATGTACATACACAAAATAGACAGCAATCGTGATATTGACGGGGATAGTGCGACTGCGGTCACGGTTATTGTATTATACATGCACGGCAAATGTTCGAGCCCTAGTATCATCACCTTATGAATAAGCCTATGAGTATATAGGGTATGTGGATGTGGAATTTGTGGGAGAGGGTCACTTTAGACACCTGTTAGATCAGATGGGGCTATAGTTAGCTCTAACATAATTATTTTGTGATATTAACAGCATTAACGTGTGCGTTTTTTTTCGTTTGTTTGTTTTTTGTTTGTTTGTTTGTTTTTGCTTTTTTTGCCTACTAACCTGATGGGGTTAGGAGAAAATTATTTGAAAAAATATTTGGCAGGATTTCAATTTTCGGTTGAAATGGGATTAACCTACAAACATAAGGGATTTGAACGAATAACATGGAAAATAAAGGTTACAACATGCAAGGTATCATATTGCAACATTGTGGTGTATATGGATTGCGTAAAAACGAGGAGCAGGTGGTCATAATAGCGCTTATCAAAAACTAAAAAAACAGGGGCGGAATCAGTTTTCCGGACGAAGGGGGGCGGGATACATTTGAAATCATTATTTTACCATTGTACTGATCGTTTTCTCAGCTTTCACTCTAAAAAAACAGATTAGTTAAAAGTGACTAGATTATGGGTCAGCTGCATGGGTGCCACTAATATCTAGTCATAAAAGTTACTGTTCTAGTCAGAAATGACTGAATACCACTATAAAATAATCACAGATAACTAAGATATGACTATAGTATTAGTTGCGCCTAGCTGACTCTTTCATCTACACGATCTATTCATGTTTAATTTTGTTTTAAGAGTGTCCGAGGGAGGGGGGGGGGGGCGGGGGACGGGGCTATCTGCCGTCTTTACAATAGATAACCCACTGGAGAAAAGGCGTGATCAGCATTAACATCGTTTACCGAGAATCGACCTCGTGGTGGTAATTCTGAAAATATAAGACGCTCGATCACAGATTCATGATACATGGGTAACTCAATGTAGTTACATCCTGGAATATCTGATATGGGCGTATACTCCTCAGTCTTCTCGTACAAAGTCCAAACATCTCAACATAATCAAGTCATCTTTTTTTCTGAAATCAATTTGTGTATAGTCCCAAGATCGATGTTGTCGGTAACTATATAGTCTGCATTAAAATCTCAGGTCATTATTATGCTGAAAGATAGAACGATCGAAATACACGAAATGCATCAAAGTATCTGTTAAAACGAAATATATATACAAACAAAATGAGAACCTTAAAAAAATCCCGGGAATTGTAGGCTATTTCTGTAACCATTCTGTTGAGACATGGTGTTACATTATCATCATTAACCCGGTTTGTTGTGTATTTTAGGGGTGCCAGGTAAAATGTCAGAGGTAAAAATGTCAGAGGTAAAAATGTCAGGGGTAATAATGTCAGAGGTAAAACTGTCAGAGGTAAAAATGTCCGAGGTAAAAATGTCCGAGGTAATAATGTCAGAGGTAATAATGTCTGAGGTAAAAATGTCGAGGTAATAATGTCAGAGGTAAAAATGTCAGAGGTAAAATGCCAGGTGAAATGCCAGAGGTAAAAATTCCAGAGGTGAAAATGCAAGAGGTAAAAATCTCAGATTTGAATATGACAGAGGTAAAAAGTCAGAGGTAGAAATGTCAGAGGTATGTCAGATTAGAAAATGTTGAAGTAAACATGTTACAGGTACAGATATTGAATTATAGAAAGGAAGGGGCACGCGAGATATCTGCCTATTTTGTTCAATCTTTCATCGTTTCTGCATTACTGATTATGTAGGGAAAAAAGTACATGTATGAGTGAGGGGGAATTAAGCATACATGTACAGTTAAAAATTGTACGTTAATGAACATTGTAAAAACGATGGTGGGAAAAACTTTGACTTGTAACATTAGTAGCTGACAACATTCATTTCACATGAGTAACCATTATAAATGTGCACATTCCTCTTCGTATATAAAGCGTGGTGTACGTGAACAAATGCCTGAATATTATTTTCCTAATACGTGGAATAGGAAGCAAGCGAATGGAACTAATTCGATCTTTGTATAGTCACTCATCGGATACGCTGCGGAATTTACATCTTTTCAAAAGAATTACCTGTACTTAATTAGTTAATTGTGTTAGCATATGCAAAACATCAAACGTAAATATTTTCTTTCCACTCTGTCATTTCATTAAGAACTTATTTCCCATTAATCTCACAAAGAAAACAATGAACATCATCCCACGTGACATTTCTTACGCAGAAGGCGCAATTTACTTTGTTTTACTTATGTTTGTTTTACACAGTTTATGTTCTGTCTTTATTTATGTATCTGTTCCGGACCCCACGGAAGACCAGCTTTCCCATGTTGGTTTAGCTGAATGCGGGCAATCCACCGTATATTTTGTTTTTTATGCTTTTTATACGGCAATAAATACTACTACTACTACTTATTCAATTGTCACAATTATGTTTCACAGTGCATGTGAAGCGGCCAAAGCTTTTCTAATTCAATATTCGTAGAGGGGGCCTACCTGTACTGTAACATGTTCACTTCGGCATTTCCAGAGCTGACATTTTTTCCACTGGCTTTTTTGCCTCTGACATTTTTACCTCTGACATTTTTACCTCTGACATTTTTACCTCTGACATTTTTACTTCTGACATTTTTACCTCTGACATTTTTACCTCTGACATTTTTACCTCTGACATTTTTACCTCTGACATTTTTACACCGAACCATTTTAGGGCCATTATACTGTCTTTGTTTTCAGGGAGTCCCCCCTCAGCACACGGAGCAATATTTCTCTACAAAAGTTTCTAAAATGGAATCAAGGAACCAAGCCAAAAAAGTCCACATGACATGGATCATTCAGGTGCTGTCATTGAGAAATAAGTCGTATCATTTCGGGGAGGGGGAGGGGGGGGGGGGGGGGACAGAACCCCTAGGTTTTTATGGGCCTCCAGCATGAGTGATAATCACGATGGCGGATCCATGTGGAAATCTGGCTATACACATACAGTACACGTACGTTTGCCCGTTTTTGAAGATGAAGCTTTACCAATGATTGGATACCAAAAAGAATAGGATAAGAATTAACAAGAGAGAGAGAGAGAGGGAGGGAGAGAGAGAGAGAGAGAGAGAGAGAGAGAGAGAGAGGGAGGGAGAGAGAGAGAGAGAGAGAGAGAGAGAGAGAGAGAGAGAGAGCAATAAGGTTTAAAAGATCACAACTGTAATCACTGGTGTGCTCTTTGGGGGCAAAAGTCGCTGCCAAGGGCACAAAATTATGGTGCAATATCCTTTTTTTTTTAATAACTCGTGTACTTTGTGTACTTTGTCATAGTACCATCGGGTTTACCTGAAGGAGGCGCCCCCCCCCCCCCCCTCACACACACACGCAAACACCCGGATCCACCATCCTGACTGTGTAAGAATATAATGAATCAATGATACTGGTATTCAAGTTTTCCTTCCAAACAATAAAGGTACACCCTCGTTTGCAGGAAATATGATTCGAAGAAAAAAAAAATCAGCTTTCTTATATACGTCCATTTACCATGACCATTATCATAGACCACAAACTATTATATTCCTATCATCATCGATTTGAAAATTAATGCAAAACAAAAATAAAGGACAACACAAAACAAAACAAAACAAAAAGAAACGATTCGTTGATTATCTCACCTGCGTTAAAGCTTCGATCTCGATGAAATATTCATCCAGTAAAATGAATTCTTCTTGTCTTCAGTTCACATTACACGAGATATCTCTCAGCAACTTCGCCAATTACAAGCAAACATCAAGAAATAGTAATCCGTGAATTGCGCTGTATTATACCATTACTAACGTAGAAAGGGTGTTACGTTGCGGTCTATATATTGCTCAATTATGTCAATATACTAGGAAAATAGTATTCCTGTGAGCAATGTCGTAAATACCGCGCAGATAGTGCCCTGGTGTATGCTCATGCATGGTACAGCCAGCACTAAGGTATTGGATATCGTAATGTTATTTGGTATCAAGTGTATAGTCTTCCATTTACCCGGTTTCTTCTCTCATCTCCATTTGTGACGTCACTGACCAAAGGTTGCCTTAATTATTTGGTAGAAAACTGATAAGAAATTATAACGAAAATAACTAAGGAAACATTAATGGTGTCACGATAACCATAGGAAATTCAAGATCATCATGAGGGGACTGATAACTATTATTATTTTCATTAATATAAAAACATAATGGAATACTAGTCGGTCCCTCACTCCCTCAGAAATTCTTCCACTGGCATTCTGTTGATATAAACTGTGTGAGATGTAGTCATCCCGGGTAGTCATAAATACCGTCATAATAAAGGTCAATCATTAACTTGGATTCATTGCTAAACGCAATCCTTATACATGTAGTCAACACAATAGTAAACGATAAAGCGATACATTGCGCTAAATACACTAGCTTCCACTAAGAGGGCGTTTGTCATATTGACATTTTGTTCATCTCAAACCTAATATAGCAATTATGATCCCGGTGTTGTCACTGTATGTTCAAAGATGTAACCATGATCGTTCAGCAACCCGGAATTTGACCCCTATTTCGCGGTGTTTCAAGTACATTTTTAGCCATTTTTACCCCTATTTGGCACAAAACGGGTACAAACTGGCCTTTCAAAAACAACCCTATTTTTCACATTCCAAGTACACTTTTTGCAAACAAGGACAAGAAAAAAAAAAACCGCCCTTTTTTTCAATTTCGAGTACAAGCTCATGAAAACAACTTTTTTTTCGAAATCGCGAACATTTCATGTTCACGAACATGCTAAAAAAAAAAAAAAGACCCCTTTTTATGCGAAATTTCGAACGATCATGCGTGCACGAAGTCGATGATGCGGTATTGAAGTAGGCCTATATCAGAATTCAGTATTGATATTGTGGTCATTGTCAACTGGAGTGATCCATCATTATTGTTAGTGCGCACGGACGTCAATGGGGGGGGGGGGGGGGGTGGGGGAGGGGAGCTAGGGGACACGTCTCCCAAACTTTTAAGGGTGGAGGACACAATAGGGTATATGGTCCCCCGATCTTTTTAAACTGAGGACGTTTCTTTTCCTTTTTTTCTCTTATCAGCAAACCTTTGTGTAATCCCCCCCAAATATGTTCCCTCAAATGAGGACCTTCAATTTTTATAGAGTGCCCCCCCCCCCAAGAAAAACGGATTGAAGTCCCAGTTAGTAGGTGTATAGCTCAAAAGCGAGTTGGCATAATTTGACTTTTTAATTTATCACAGGGACATCCATAGTTGATAATCTATTGCTCATCCAGTATGATTTCGCTTGTAAAATAGACTCTAGAATCATAAACAGAAACCAAGAGTATACTCGTATAGCTTCCCATGAGCTGCCAAGCGGGTTACCCCATCAAGAGAGTGAATGAGCGAGAGAGAGAGAGAGGGGGGGGGGGGCGGGAGAATATTAAGAGAGGTGAAGGGAAGTGAAGAAAAGAGAGGTTAAGGGAAGAGAAGAGAAGAGAAGAGAAAATGAATGTAGAAAAAATGATGAAATGATGACACTAGTAAATGATACATTATTACAACGCTCCATAATATAGCAACCAGGGATAGGGGGGCTTCTTAGGCTTACCACATATTCTTTAAAAGAATACGCTGAGTGTCTAGTGACTTCATTTATTGTTTGTGTTTGCTTTGTAAATTGTTTTTCTAACTACAGTATTAAAGCCCCTCCTATGAATTTAATATCCCACCCCTGCTCTTTTTTCTCATTTTTTCTGTAATGATCCATGTACACAGACAATCAGTCCAAATTTTGAGTTGCAATAAAGAATAAAGAATACATCTTAAACAGTACAATGGGGAGGGGAGAAGGAAGGAGTGTGTAAAATAGCTTCGACAAAAAGTATTTGAGAGAAAAAAAGTTTTGTTGAATAAACCAAGGCGTCCTAATCTATTTGCTATGGATTCCAATTTGAATTCTTCTGCATTATATTAGGAGAACTGGGGGTCACTGTATATGCCCTAGATAATTGACAGGTTGTATCTGGGGTCAATTATCGGTGTCAGGTAGGATTATGAATCCCCACCCCCATGCTACCACATCGCACATTTAAACTTGTTCTTAAAACTACATTCATTCATTTAAAGAAAAAGTATGTGTGAATTACTTTCTTTTAAAGTCTGATAGTTGACGAATGTATTTAAAAGGGGAGTTAAAGTCTAATCATAGGCCTAATGCATTTTTTGTTTGTTTGTTACAAATGTTCTTATGGGGAGTGAGTAAAATGAATGTAATTTTATTTCCGCTATTAGACATTAACCAATGAAATTAGAATGACGGCGTTTGAACGCCTCATGAAGGCGTATGCGCATACTTTGGGCGTTATTTACGCGCAAAAAATAACACAGGATCGAATACAAAAGTGTAATTTTCTCCAAAGCGAAGTGCGTGTATGCGCATGTATACAAAGCGTGTTGTACTTGACATGCGTACATTACACTGATTGAAGTGCCGCATGCCATGACCAAGTAAATTTCATCAGCTGATTCAAATAAACAATGAGAGTTATGAAAACCCCAGAAAGTGAAATTGCCAAACTGCCAATGGAGGGAGAACCAAACAATGACCAAGGAAACAGTGAAGGTAAGAAATGAAATATCAATATCATGTATCTCTATTGTCATAGTTGATAAGACTGATTACAACAGAAAAAAAGTTGAAGGATGGGGGGTCGGGTGTCCGGACACGTAACAAAAGTGAAGCCTTCTTTTTGTCTTTGGATTAAACAAAACCTCTCACTGATTAGTGCCAATCATCAGTATTTGTCCTCTATAATATTGTCTAACATTTGTGCTAAAACATTTCAGATATTTGCTTCTAAACTTTTTTCAAATGGCTGTTTAAAATCGACTGTTTGGATAGGGTCTAGATCTATAGTAGGTCTACACAACCTGTCCGGACACCCAACAACTGGGTAAACATGTTGAATGGAATCTAATTGATGATGAAGCGTGAAGGGTGAAAACTGAAAATGAGGTCAACTCATGGATTTCATTAGGTCTAACTTCAGTTAACGTTAACTAACTGTTATTACGTTAGATCTAGTCCAAGTCTGTTAAAGTGTAACAGTTGGATATGTTAATGCTTTGTTAAGCCTTAAAGGGGGTACCCAATGTTGAAACAATGTTAGCTCATTTAAAAGAGCATGATTTTATTAGCAGAAAATCATCTGCCTAAAGTTTTTTTAAAAGTCGTGTTGCCAAGGAAACCCCCAAATGTGGTAAGATTTCAGGATATTTTTGACCCCTCAGCTGTGACCCAGTTTCAACTGGGTACCCACTTTTCAGAGGCGTCGGAACGTTCTGATCAGACAAAACATTGGAGGGGCAAGCCATTGTGTGTTAACAATGGCTTGCCCCTCCAATCCTTTGTCTGATCAGAACGTTCCGACACCTCTGCCACTTTTACGTCAAAATGACAAAGTGGGTACCTTGTCGCGCACTTCTAGCAAAATGCGCGCAAGGTATAATACATATTGTACAGCCCAGCGCGCAGCACAACTGCAATGCGCGAAGCTGGGTACCCACTTTTACGTCATACCTCATACTCAAATTTTTTGGTCAACTCTTGACTTTATATGAGAAAATTAGCCAAAATGCATTGATTTCGACTGAAAATCATCAAATTTTTAATGTTATTCTTCTTAGAATTCTATTCTCGATCATATATCCAAAAAAAAATTACCATTGTGTAATCACTTTAAGGCATTAAACTTTTAAGTTTAAAGGTCATAAATTTGCATTTCCAAAGGCCCCCACCATAGGCTTAACGAGTAACGTTAACTTAACAGTTTAAGTTACAGTTACCTTCCTGCTTCCGGTTCCACTGAAAATTTTTTCTTTTTAAATCAAAGTTAACTTAACAAAAGCAGTTATTTTAGCTTGGGTCCACATCTAATGTTAGTTCTTATTCTTAACCAGGTCTGCAGGGCCATAGTCTAGAAGTAGATCAGCGGTGGCAGAATGTTGCACTTGGACAATGAAGAGGGAGGGTATCTCTTGTCTTTGAGTCTTGTTTTGCAGACTGAACCCAACATTCTGCCATGTCTGTTTTAGATGCTTTCTGCTGCAATCTTGGGCTTTTTGCCTATTTCTCAAGCTTTTTTTGCACCAAAAATTGGAAAAAAAGAAAAGCAAAGAAAAATCTGTGGCAAAAGACTTGGCAAAATATCCTTTTTTGCTACTGATTCATTTTCCATTTAAAGATGGTCAGATTACAAGCAAGATAGTCTAGGTGCATTATCAGGATTATGACCATGATCACTGGGGAAGGGGGCGGGGGGGGGGGGGGGTGTCATAGGAATGCCACTTGGAGTTTATATAGATCTAGACCATGGGCTTTAGACATAAAGGATATTTTGGGGGTTTTCAGAAGTATCAATATTAACTACTGTAGACTAACAGTCAGACATTACATCTACACTGATTTGGTCTAAAATACTTTTTTATTTGTTTCCATCAGTTGATGCGAACAGTGCAGGAGATATTCCTCAACAGAGCTGGCAGCTAGCTATCTCCCAGACACAGGATCAAACAGACTCTCAGGGGAACCCTCAGCCAACCTTGGTAGCTTACCAAAGCTCTCAGACTCAGAGGCAAGTTGCTCAATCCGTACCACTGGATCCTAGGTAGGAAAAATATTTGAAAAAGAAAAAAATAATATTCATATCATCATGGTGATAGAGCTCTCAAATTTTAAAAATCCCTCCCTCAATCCTTTTCTCTGTAAGCAACAAGGACAATCCTGAAATTAACCAGTTAATTTCATTCTTGAAATATTGTACTTCCTTCACAATATAGAGTTGTTCATCAACTCAGCATTCTTCTATACATATGATGATGCAGTGGAGATGGAACAAAGTTAAACACTCTTTGCCCATGTTTGAAGAGGTAATCTTTGAAAGATATATGTATATTTATTGATCTCTTTACTTTATGTATTATTTATTTACAGTAAGAGTGAGCTTTGTGATATGTAGTTTTTACCTAACATAGCTACATATCAATGAGACACAGCCCCTCCTACTCTAAAGACTGACTGTGTTCACATCTCCATTAGATAGCACAGAAAAATGAACTACCTTTCCCTTTGCTGTACATTGAACATTGTACAACATTATTGACTGCAATATAAGCATCTTTTTATTATTCACTACACTTTAGTAATTGAATGAAGCACCATAAAATTTCTTTGAGAATGTTTAATCGTTAGTATGTATTTCATTTATTTTATGTGTATCTTTCTCGTTTTATTTATTTTCCCCATTTTTTCTTAATTTTTTCCTTCAATTTTTGAAAGTTGTTTTCTTGTAAGATCGTCTCATAAACACATTATAATAATCTCAAAGACTTTTCAAACTCTCAAGGGAATCTACAAATACAAGCTTAGCTTTATATTAGATACCCCCATATTTCACTTCACCAAATCAGTTTGTCTTATAATCTCATTGATGGAATATTGATCTGTCTCCCACTCCTCCCCCCCCCATTTTTTGTTAAAAGCTTTGGAGATGTTTTTCAATATCATTGTTTTATGTTCCATTCCATTTATGTGATTTAAATGTATGTGAAATATGAACTGAACTGAACTGAACTATTTTGGATTACTTGGAAAACAGTTTCTTGTTTTGCAACATCTTTTGCTTTTGGACTATTTTTTTTGCATCTATCATTGATTTTCTCAGCTTTAAGCAATCACTTGCTAAGCAGCAGAATTGCCCTCAATCAAGTGATATATGGCACACCACACCTCTCCCTGGGGGAGTTATCTCACAGATGCCAACCTTTCTCAATTATAACAACAATGCATCAAGAGGTGTGTCTCTAGCTCCTACAGGGATGGAATGTCGTCATCTTCAACGTCCCTCAGTGGGACTTGTACAACAAGTGGTAGAATGCTTCAAGCAAAGCACCAAGAAAGAAATGAAGCCCTCTGAAGTGTATACAGAGATGGAGTAAGTAAAGATTGAAGGAGATAGCAAGAGGGAAGAGGGAGAAAGAGAAAGTGAAAACTAGATCTGGAGAGTGTATTTTATTCAAAATAGAAACAAAGAAAAAGTGGAAAATCGAAAAGGAACAAAGAGAAAGAGAGAGGAGAAAGTGAATCTGCATTTACATATTATTATTTCCATTCCATATGCGGGTAAAGCAAGATTAATACAATTTTCATTCTGCCAGACTTTACATACTGGCGCCATTCTCAACTTGTGGTGCAGAGAAAAAAAAGGTCTTTATTTGATGTAAGCCTGTGTCTAGTTGTATAAACATTCAGTCAAAGGCACTGACGTGTATTTCATTTCATTTGTCAAGGTCTGTAAGTAATTATGTTCTACATTATTGTATTTGTCAGTAATGTAATAAAACATTCAGGCATTTTTTCCTAAATGATTAACATCTGTCAAGATGTTTATTATGAACCCATAAGAATATTGTCCATATAACACAATGATATCATTTTGAATAAATTTTGGTACACTTTTCTCTGATGTACAGGATTGTATTTCCCTATTACAAGCATATTGTTGGACAGAAGAGGAAGAGCTGGATGGTAAGTTTAAACTTTGACCGCCATGGCATTCATGTTTGCAGCATAGCCTGTGATCATTCTTTAAGCTTACTTGAAAAAAACCCAAGAAATTTCTTCTTAATTGATACATTGAGCCCTATATATGATGATAGTCATAAATATTGTCTCAAGATGAGAATACATTAAAAGTGCATGAAATCCAAGAAATCTGCATAATTTTTGGTTGATTTCTAAGTTTACTGCATACATAATCAAAAGTTTCTCATGGGCAGTTAATGCTGAAAGATATCACAATGAATAATACAGTTTCTTTCACTCTTGATTACTCTTGATTTTGTAGAGCTCTGTACGCCATGCCCTCACTACACCACGCTTCAAGTCACGTAAGATCAGTCAAGAGGAGAAAGCAACACCAACAAAGAGAGGTTGCCTGTGGTCTCTTAATGAAGACTATGATGAGAATGCCCCAACTCCAACCCCAAGACGTCGCCGAACACCCAACCCTTTGAAAGCTAATACGCGACGCAAGCAACGCTTCAACACCCGCAATGACTACACACCCCAGATCTACCACATCAACAGAAATAATCCAACATTTTTCCAGCCACAGCAGCATGTTGCCCAGCGGTATCCTTTCATTGAGATAACTGACTCTGCACCCATGCAATCTACCTTCTCTCCTGGACCCACTGGACCTATACATGCTGGTGGAGGTAACATGTTTTATCAGCCTTATCGTGCTCCTACTGTCGGCTATGTGATAGCTGGTCAGAAGATGGCCATGCCTCAACAAGCAATGCAACCTGTTAATATGGGACAATGGAATGTCTCTGGATTCTCAGCTTGTAATCAACAACAGTACTTTCCAAATAATGCAGGTAGGTTTGTAAAATTGTCTTGTACAGGGGACAATGAAAATAGTGAATAAAGGACTTCCCATTTCCGCTAGTACTTCATGCATTTTAAAAGTTATATTGACTAGATTAACCCTTAATTCATTCTCAATGAATGAATAATGCTAAAAGTTAAAGAAAAGAAAAAAAAAAAAGTATTTATTTAGTGGTAGCACTAGGGACCCCGTATGTTTGGCTGGTGGATGTGGGCTGGTGTTTTTGGTGGGATCCCAGCCTGTCTGCACTTTGGCTCCTTGGTTGGTTCAATGTCTGTATGTCAGCTTGCTGCCTCCTTTTCTTTTCTCTTCCCACATTTTTGTTTTGTATTTTTAAAATCTTATTTAGACATCATTATTAATCATTGTAAATATTGAAATTTTGAGATGATCTATGCAATCATTGTGAATTACTGTCTCTATGGTAACTTTAAGATGATCCTAAATGAATAAAATGAAAAGAAAAATGTATTTATTATTTCCATTATTGATGCAATCCTACTAGTATAAAAAGTCTTAGTATAGAAGAAACTGTGGATTCCATTACAAATGCTATGTGATTTGTATGCTTCATACATAAAGATGATAAAGATATTTTGTAACATTTCAACAAACTTCTCTTCCACTGACAGCTTTCTTTGGAGGAAACAATTCCATGATTAACAGCAATCAAAACAATCATTTAGGTAAGATTTTCTTTTTACATACAAAACATACTCCACAGATTACGCATTCAAATTTAAATGGCAGTGCAGAGCTTATCTTTTTTTTTTCTTACATCTATTCCCATAGAGTAGATACCATTGTGAATTATTTTATAAACTCACTTTTGTTCTATAAAATCTGCATATCACTTTGTGCATATGTGTATATGAATTAGCATGTAAATTAAAAACAGAACTTCACTAACATTGATGTATTGTTGGCCCTTCATTCAATATGCAGGCATGAATCAAGGTTTTGGTCATGCAGTGGTTCCAACCATTCTACAGACCAATCAGAATAACAACACAGCAGTCATGCAGGGACAGCAGACATACAGTGACAACAACACTGCAAACATACAGGAACAGCAGACATACGTGGACAACACTTCAGACAAACAGGAACAGCAGACATACAGGGACAACAACACAGCAGACATACAGGGACTGCAACAGACTTCAACCCAGCCTACTCCTGTATCTATTCAAACAGCAGAACAGACTCAAACAATTGAAGCGCAAGATATTACTTTGTGTAATGTGATACAGGATAGTGATGACATGGCAGAACAAAACCAAGGTATTAGCTTTCTGTTTCATGAAATAAGCATTTTTATAGTGTATATTGATTTTAAATGGAAAATTAAAGGGATACTGTTAAGTTAATAGCTTATTCACAGTGTGCTATAAGTTAGATATTGTTCATTGTCATGAATTACATGGTCAGGGTAGAATGATTGAGTTAAAACTTCACCCTACACGGAAACGAATCATTTGATTAGAAATTTGCCAAATATTTCACCCTATTTAATTGCAAAGATGAAAATAAAAATGCAATATCCTTCCCTTTGTGCATGTTATGTTAAATTCTGTTAATGAATTGAGTTCTAAAGAGCTAAATATTTACTAACCTGAAGATAAGCTGTTAAAACTCCTAACAGAGTGGCAAATTGGATCTCCAGGATAATCTATTCTTTTATTTTTTATTACTTACAGATTTCCCCAACAACCAGAGTGAAAGTCAGGTCCATGATGAAATCAGAAAAGAACTCAGGAGTCTAGTCTATGAATCTCTGGATATCTGTAACTCAGAAGAAGGTCAAAGATCGAACCAAGATTGTGAGGTTGATGCAGCATCTACAAAGACAGTTCAAGAAGTCAGTAGTCAGGTGAGTTTAAAGATGTTTCATTGGTTGGATCCTCTCAGTCAGTTTTAGAAATCTATTTCTTTTGGCTCAACATCTACATTGTGGTATAGCTTACAGGAGACATAGCAGTTGCATGTACACTTGGTTATTTCAAGTTAGTTATACTGAATGAAGGCAAATGCCCATTTATTGTTTCACTTTAAGAACTTCATGTCCCACTCCTGCATGCAAAGGAAAATGACAGGTGTAATATCTTGTGTGAGATTGAATGAATTAGGCATGAGTCTATCCTGCCAGCCAGTTATTGCTTGCTATGTGTGTGAAATGGTAGGAGACTGTCCTGTCTCTTGGTAATTTGCTTATCATAGCTGGTATTTTCGCATCTTCAGTAGGAATAGAATGTTTAAAAGAGAATATCCAGGTTAAATGTGGTGAAAGCTTTTCTTACTTCATGCCAACAAGGCTACCATTTATGTTACAAGAGATTCCTTGAGTCAGTATTGATGTCTCTGTTCCCCTGTCAGAACAGGTATTACAGGTCAACAGGAGCCCAACCTGGGCTAAGTCTAGACCACCACACCATGCCCAAGGTGGGTTCCACAACTATGCCTGGTCTCCATTATCACACCAGTCCCAGAACTACCAAGGACTAGTAGCAGTACCACCTCAGACCAAAGAACAAACACAAGACCAGGACCAGGACCAGGAACAAGATGGTGGAGTTAGAACAGAGGTAATAGAAGCTACGATCTTAGAAGATATGAATGGTCAGATAGTAGTACAAGCATCTATCTCAAATGAAAGTCTTGATCAAACCAATGATGAAAACACAACTTAAGTTTGACCATCTTTTGTAATATAAGTGGGTTTTTCTTTCCTTTTTTTTATGGTTGCTTTAAGAAGCTGTAAAGCCTTAACATTGATTTCAGAGAGAAAAGAAAGCAATTTGCTCACATTTTCAAGGTAATTATTTGGGAAGAAAGGGTTTAACTTTTCGTTTCTTAAATGAAACTATTTCATCCTTATTTCAGTGTAATTTGACATGTAATTACTTGGGTTTTATCATGTCAGGGCCATGGTCATGGCTGTGAATGAGGGCATGGCTTAGGATTAGAGTGAGGCTGTGGTAATAGAATTTTCACCTGGGTTGTCTGTGTTAAGTTGGTGCATGGAGCATGTGTTTTACAACCTGCTTAGGTCCTCTAAATGAAATACATGCTGATCAGGACATAGGAAGACGAGGAGAGAGAGAGAGAGAGAGAGAGAGAGAGAGAAAGTGGGGGGCGGGGTAGGGGATATAGTGAAAGAAGAGAAAAAATTGCTTCTTAGAATCAGTGAGATAGGGGAGAGAGTAGAGAGTGGGGATGAAAGATGTAGCTGCATGCTGTGAAGGTACTAAGCATACTCACATAACCATGAGTTATATCATGCACAAATGTGAAGATGCGTGACTCTTAAAATATAAACTGCTACTGGTTTGAATGGAGGGCTAATGATACAAAATTCATGTGCTTGTCCATGTGTACATAAAGAGAACTTGATGTATTTTGTTTTATGCAGCTATACGTGTGTGTGTGTGTGTGTGTGTGTGTGTAATTTAGTGATGTAGTATAAAGACTCACATTATTTCAGTACTGAAATATTAAATAGAAATGCCATATGAAATATCACTTTTTATTCATTAAAGACGTTTTTTTTTTTATGTAAGAATGACATTACAAGATAGTCATTTCATTGTCAAAGGGTTTTTTTTTCTACTGAAATACCTCACTGCTCATATCCTTGCCTTTCCTTTGCAATATTTAACAGAACTATACCGTAGCTGACTGTTGACAATTGCAATTTTGAAACATTTTTGTACCCAAGGAAGTGATTTACTGACATACAACTACAATACTCAAATAGTCATTAGAATCCTCACCTGCTATTTAGTATGTTGTCAATTTTTTCACAACATGCTATTTAGTATGTTGTCAATTTTTTCACATCTAAAGATTATAGTGTTGTTTTGAATTTTAGCAATTCAGAACCATAGACCTATAGATACTGTGTATATTCTTATGGTATCATATTGTTTTCAACATGCTTTTCATTTTCATATGTTGATATTCTAGATGATGTAAGTAACAGTTCATTATTTTGTTAGATGGTCTCTATTTACTTTGACCAGAAATGGAAGTGTCTTCAAAGTCTTGCTGATGAAACGTGAAGTAACATGGGATTTTGCCTTGATGAAAATTTGTGTTGATGAAAGTTTGAATTTATCCCTTTGTGGTAAAGGGTGCTAAGCTTTTAATGTGTTGAGTGTTTCTTGTTTTTCATTCTTGTAGACAAATATTGCATTATTTAGCCTTTTTAGACATGTCATGGTGATTTATTAAAGAGAAGATGGTAACAAATGCTGCAGATGATAAAAACCTTTTTCATGTTATTGAATGGCTACCATGGTCATTAAAATGCAAATTGAAGTAAAAACGAAAGCTATGTGCACCAAATTTCTGTCTTTAGGTGGTTTTGCTGTGACATGTCTGAGCTGATAAAGAGTTTTTGTTGATTAGAACTACATGTAGTAATCATTGACAAGGAAGCGTGTCACAAATACTTTTTCTTTCAGAAAAATGTTTGACCATACATGTAGTATACAGTAGCACATTTGAATAAGGGTAACAGTTCTTGTTTTATTAATGCATTGAGTAGAACTGCAAGAAAGAACTTTTGTATAGGATAACAGCTTTACATCTTGACAGCACAAATTTATGTATTCTTTTTTTTTTTTCTTTCTTCCCTTTTCTTCATCTTTAATACAACAATGGGTGATTGCATTGATATACAAGAACTAAGTAATTTTTGATGTACTATATAAACTTACCAAGTGCTATTAAATGTAGAGCTTTATTAACATTTCCAGGAAACAAAGTGCCATTTATTAATGATATTTATCCAATTATTCATTCATTTATTCATTTGTTGTACTCTTTATTCATAAGTGGATTTGATTACAGGATTCTGAAACCACTTTTTTTTTCTTCAAATGTAACTTCTTATCAAAGTGACAGAAGTTATGGTTGGTTATTTTACCTGACTGCTAAAAAAACATATGTATGCTTGTTAGTAAGCAACCAGGGGACCGACGGCTTTAAGTCCCCTCCAAAGGACTTGGTAATGAGGATTAATACCTTACCAAAGGGCATTAGTGCATCCACTTGGTTTCGAACCCGGGTACTCCTGGTTACGAGACACTGGTCTATCCACTGAGCCACAGCGCCTCCTTATGGTTTTATTGATCTATTTATTCTTCTATTAATGAATTTATTCATCCAGCCATATTATTGCTATTTTTGGTGTTCATTTCACTTATTCATTTATTGAATGGCATGGTATTTATTTCATAAATTATTGATGAATGTAAATATCAGTAGAATTGGTACAAGTATATTTTCAAAGCACATCTTTTGCATCGGCAACTGGAAAGTCAGAGTTGAATGAAACAAATATTTATGTTTTCATGACTGATATAGTTTTGTATTCAGTACAGATGTTTTTATTGGAGACTGACTTACATAGATGCATGTTTACAACTTGTTTATTGTTTTACTTCACCCATGTCATTTCTCAATTTCTAACATTTTCCTGCTCAGATTGGACCTTGAGAGAAAATGCAATAACATGATTTTTCCTCAGTGTATACTTTGTCGAAATATGTTGCCTATGAATTTTCTTGCCAGAAGTAAATAGCTAATGTGAATTTATTGGCATGTCATATATTGCAAAATGAAATTTGGAATATGTGCTACTTAGTAAAATTCTTTTGTACATGGTGTTGGTATCAGTCTTCTAGAATGTGATGTAAGAATTTTTGATTTGTACAAAATTTATGAATGTATTTTCATATTGAAATTGATATTTAGTGCAGTGGTCTAGATGCTGTACAGAAGTGATTGCATTATATCTTGTAAATAAGAGAATCATTTGTATTTTGATAATAACTTCTTTCATCTTTCCTTCTGAAGACAGCACTATACTGCACTCTAATTGATTCAAATTGTAGTAAATAATTTTCTGGCGATATTATTCATTTGCCTTATGCAAAATATGTCAAGGAACAATATGGGTAATTTGAGAAAGTTAGAAAAATATCAACTACAGAAGGATATTCCAGAAATGACATGAATTCCCTCATTATTCATTTTTACTTTTAAGTTTTGTTTGTTGCATATTCATATGTATCGATCTCAGTCTTCTCTTCAAAATAAAATTTAACAAAAAAACTTGTCAAAACAAAGCAGATACGCAGTCTATTGTGGTTCAGTTGTTTCACACTTAATATTCTAAAGCATTTTCATGTCATTCAAACATGCATTACTGAATACAATGCTAAAGGCTTTTCCCCGACAATGATAATAATGATAATGATAATAATAATAATAATAATAATAATGATAATTAATAATAATAATAATAATAATAATAATAATGATAATGATAATAATAATAATAATAATAATAATGATAATAATAATAATAATAATAATAATGATAATTAATAATAATAATAATAATAATAATAATGATAATGATAATAATAATAATAATACAATTTTATTTAGCGCCTATTACAATGTTTCTAAGCACTGTACAAACTGAAATTACTTTGATACATTAATACATAGACAAGACAATACCACCTTTAATGCTAGGTTTATTTAGAGTTACCATTAAGGCTTGGTGGTCACATATGAAGCAGCAACCCCTGCCTTCAACCCCCTCTTGTTTTTCTGTGTGTCAGTGAATCAAATATGAGGGCCCCCCCTTTAAAAAAAAAAAATGCTGGGGCAATAAGCATCTTTTTGCTTCCTTGCAGCAAATAGGTGTGGGGTGTGGACAAATCAAATTCTTATAAAGTTAGTGCAAAATATGATGTCACAAGTTTGTCTGCACAACTTTTGGCAAATTGTAATGGTAATTGTTTTATGGAAAATTCATTTGCAGCCAATCACTGAATTGCGACTATTGTACATTAAGTAAAAACAGAGATAATTATACAAAAATAATAAACTAGTTAATTATCCAGCAAATCATAGGAGAGCACATAGTGAGTGAATATAATAAATAAATCAGATATGCACCTACATTTTAATTAAGAAAGCACACTAAACAGGTATCAAGTACTTAAATCTATTCCACAATCATATAATTATGAAAAGATAAGAGAAAAGAAAAATGCTGGAGGGAAGTTGAGAAGGTAATGAGGGAAAAATGCAGACAGCATAGGAGATCAGGAAAAGTATGAGAGAGAGAAAGATACAGAAACAGAGGGAGAGAAATAAATAGAGAAAGAAGAAGTAAAGAAGAGAGGTACAGAGAGAAAATACAGACAACAGGAGATCAGGAAAAGTATGAGAGAGAGAAAGGCACAGAAACAGAGGGAGAGAAATAAATAGAGAAATAAATAGAGAAATAGAGAAAGAAGATGTAAAGAAGAGAGGTACAGAGAGAAAATACAGACAACAGGAGATCCAGGGAAAGTATGAAAGAAAGAAAAAGGGAGAGAGATGGAGAGAGAAAGAAGAGAGGTACAGAGAGAAAATACAGACAACAGGAGATCCAGGAAAAAGTATGAGAGAGAGAAAGATAGAAACAGAGAAGGAGACAGATAGAAAAATAGAGAATGAAGAATTAAAGAAGGGAGGTAAAAGAGGGAAATACAGACAGCTTAGGAGATCCAGTAAAGGAAAAGTAAGAGAAAGAGAGAGAAAGGGAAAGAGGGAGAGAGGAAGAGAGATGGAGGAAATGGTTGTAAATCCATAAAAATACAAATAAATTTTACGCTTTCAATAATGTTTTTTTTTCATAAGTATGTAATAAAATGAAAAAATGAAAACATTTTTTTTTTTAAGGTAAAACTTATTTGAGCAAGAACTAATACTGACACATCAATGAGCATCTTATTTTCCTGAGTGGCGCAATAAAATAAAACATACAACCCCCCCCCCCACCCCAAACCCAGGGGTTTGCAGGTGGATATCTGAATAAGACTTTAGGTATAATATTTCAACCAGGGCCCAATTTCATAAAACTTGTTATCAATAACAAGTTGCAATAACTGTTATTGTTATAAGCTAATGAAATCCTTGCATCTGATTGGCTAAGAGCAAATTTGACATAGAAATGTTGGATTTGTTACTGATATGTTTTATGAAATAGGACCCAGGCTTGATGTTAAAAATCAAAACAACTCAGGGATTGCACCACATAGCAGATGTCTCCAGAACTAAGTCATCATCATCATCATCATCGTTTATCACAGTCAGCCTCTCCCCGATTACAAGGGATCACTGACCCTCGTGCCATGATAACACTCCCTCCCTCCTCTTGCTCTTATATCTAGCATCCTTCTCTTTTAGCCCAACCCTCCTGCTTTCTTTCCTCGCCATTTCTTTCCATGAAGTCCTTAAACCCACTGCACACTATAAGATCCAACTGGGACCCGATTTTTGAACAACTGGCATCTTGCATTGAATATAAAAGTTTAAACAATTAAAATGATCTCATTGAAGTTTGGAATGATGACAGAAATACTGAAATAGAAATTTTGATTAACTGCAAGCATTTTGGTAGGAGTTACGTAAAGGCAAAATCAGCTTTAAATCGTAGGCGATTGCAAGATTGCTGCGACGTCACTACGATTTGGATTTGAGTTCGCTTTTATTCCTACAGGGAGGCTCCCAATAGACCGGAATTTTGATACCACTATCCAGAATTTTGATCATTAAGATTTTACATGTTTGAATGTTCATCTCAAATGCTAAACAAAAATTTTCCAAAATTTTCCAAGATTGCAGACAGATGGTATACTGTGCGGTGGGGTTTTAGTCTTGCCCTTCTTTTCATGGCATCCACTCCCAAAGCCAACAATCCTTTCTCAGGCTCCTCATAAAACTAAATAATCAGAGAGAAAGAAAGTACACACACAAAAAACAGCTGTAATGACAGATTTGTTACATGATAATGATATGACATTTATTATTTATCACAATCATTTTGGTTGACCACTGATTGAAACACAAATTCTGAATTATAAAATCTTCAACGGTGTGACCACATAGAGATATATTTTTAATCACATGATTCTTAATTTCTAAAGGTTACATTTAATGATGATTTGATTAGTTTGGTCAAGTCACATACAATTTTATGGAAATGAATATCTCCTTATGTTTTGCATTTATCTTCACTATGATTTTACTATTCATATGGTCCATTATGAACCTCAATAAGGAAGAAGGTACACATATGCTTAATTTTCACATTAAAACATTTCTAATCCTCCTACATGTATATCCGATGACAGTAGGATTTCATTTTCAAAAATGTGTGTGGCTTTGCTATTCTGGCAATGAAAGATTACGATCTCTGCCAACACCATAAATTTTCTGATCTACTTACACGTAGTTCAATATATAAAAATGTGCTTATACATAAACATTACCAAAGATTAACAATGTATATTTCTCTACACAGGAACACACATGATCTTAGGCTAGAGGCCCAGAAGCTCATACACAGTTAACCAGTTAATTACTTAATTATCCTACTCCCATAATCTTAATACAGTGGCCAACCGGTTCCAGTGGACAGTGGGTTAAGGTACAATATTTCATATTTCATTACAGAAGTTAATCTCTCGCACCATAAGCTCTAACATGATTACTGTTTTTGTCAAGGCAATGATTAATAATATCAATTAAATTCAATTAGTTCTTCTCTCCCTACATTTATCAAATTTTAAAAAAATGTATTTACAAATAAATAAGAAAACAGATTTTTGAAAGGAAGCAAACACATCTTAAAGTCTGATCATAATGTTTGCTCATAAGGTAAGAGAATTATTCTAACAATCAAAATCGGACAATCAAACTTCGCAGTATAAGATACAATGCATATTATATCATACATTATGATGATCTGATAATGAATTTGATGGTAAAGAAAAGAAATTCTAGAAATATCAAACAGCCTGAAGCTGACAGTGGATGAAATATAACAATCTTATGATTGCCTCTTACATACAGCAAACATGACTTTTGTACAAGATACAATAAGGTATTAACCCCAAGCACTACAGAGTTTTATTAACATCTGAATTAATCATTTCTCCTTCAAATTGGCAACAATTATTTTTTGCACTCCTACACATGAAAAAAATTAAATTGGATATAACATGGGTTGAAAATGTGAATGAAAATAGTGATTATATATTATACACTGCGTTGCCAATTTACAGAGTCAGGCACCTTATCAAAAGTCGCATCCATCATTTTTTAACATCTCTTCCGTGCCCAGGAATTCGCATCGGCTTTCCTGATCCCCTGTTATTTTGTCTATGGGGGAACAAAAAGATAGTGGACCAAAAGATGCTGAGTGGGAAAGACACTCAAGGCCGCAGCCAAATTGGGCTCAGGCTTATGATAAGAAGTCTTACACGATTTGCTACAATTCAAATAGCCCTTATTCATAAACAGCACAACATTCTGCATTGAAAATGGACTCAAAAAAATTTTCAGCATATTTTTCTCTTTCTTTCATGCACATGATATCCAATATTCCTAGCATTCTAGACTGAAAAAAGAAAGTGTCACTGTAAAGAAACACTGTACTGCTGGGTTAAGGTACCCTTTAGTTTATTTCATGAAAGTCTTTGTAATTATGATTTATGTTAACTTAAATACTTGACTACTCATCCATATCTTCTATACAACATTATGATGATGAAGAACATACATTGAACACATTTCCTCTCCATAACAGATCCTATCAATGTGATATTTGGAGATACTTCACAGCTATGACAACATGCTGCTCAGTAAGAGTCATAAGGGGCATCATACCTCTGTTCAAAAGGATTTAACAGTCCTCTGACTCTGTGCAGACAATGGTTTCCATGACAACTAATAAAAATAGCATAATTCTGAGTCTGCAATTAAACTAAATACAATATTACAAAAACACTAGGATTTCCTGGGCAAAAATCAGCCGGGCAAATGTAATATACATTCATAACATCTGCCCTCATAACACATACCTCAACATGGGCAGTTATATGACTCACAACATATTCATTAATGATATACAAATACATTTGCATAGGACTATACATGTATCTACATTTTGAAATACTGTGGTATGACTTTATTTGCTGGTTTTTACAGAGCTGAAAAATCCACAGGAACTTGGCAAGTATAATATGAAGGCATTGTCCCTATACATCAATTATTTACACAATATGACACATTTTAATTTTAAAATAATCTACTTGTATAGGGGGAAAAAGATAAACAAAAAGAAAAATATTTTTCATTTCAAAGCCACATGTACAATACAGCTTTTCTCATCCAATTTCTAGTATTTGTAAAATATAAAACATTGAACCATTTCAAATGTTCACTTGAAATGTGTTTCATACAATAACTACCTTTAACATATACATGTACAATTGTTTCTACATCACTGTTAAAATAAATAATGGTTGCAAATTAAACTGCCAGGAGTTTGTCCAGTTCAAATGAAATATGGAGGGTCTTACACATTTATCATCACAAAAGTCTAATTATCAAAATTCTGAATTTTCAAAAATGAAATTTGTTCCCCCCCCCCCATTCTAATCAAAGTAATATTGATAAAAATAAGAGAAAGATATCAAAAAGAGTACCTCACACAAAACATAACATCTGACACTGAATAAATAAGAAAGATCTATACAAGTTTTTGTTAGAATATACAAGTTTAACGCAATATGTACACATTCAAAACTACATATAGCAAATGTTTAAAAAAAAAATTGTCTGTTATCATCTACATATATCTGAAACAAGACTATTAAACAAAATCATTTTAAAAATCAATCAATTTGTTTTAAGCCCCTATGGAAACAAAAAGACTATCACAATATTCAAAATTGTTTTCCATCAACAAAACAAAATGCCTCCTTAAAGAAGGATTCTCTCATTAGCAAGCTCTTTTGCTTTTAATGAATCCATGTACATGTATCTTTACCATCGTGTAATAACAAGTGATAAGGTAAAACCTGTATACACAGACTACCTAGGGGAGACAAGGAAAATGGTCCTTATAAGCAGGTGGTCTTTATAACAGGCTTTCTAAAACAAGTTTCAGCAGGAAAAGTTATTCAAGGGACACTAGAAATGTGGTCTTTATAGACAAGTGGTCACTAGAACAGATTTAGCTGTATTTTGCTTCTATAGGATATATCTTTATTTTAATTTCTTTCCATTTTGAAATTAAATTAATGATATTACAATCTCATAAAGAGCAAACACTTCATGTTAATTGGTTTTAACAAAGTTTAAATTATCTGGCCCCTGTTTCATAAAACTTGTTATCAATAACAAGTTGCAACAACTGTTAAAAACTAATGAAATCCTTGCATCTGATTGGCTGAGAGCAAATTAATCATAGAAATGTGGCAGTTGCTACTGATAACAAGTTTTATGAAACGGGGCCCTGGTGAGCTGTAAAAAATGACAACTCATTAGAATAACTATCTTTGGCAATTATGTATCTCTTTATCTACTGAATTAAAAAGTCAGCCTGTATCAACCATTTCAAAAATACATCAAGAATGTTTTTTTTTTATTCACTTTTGGATCCTCCTGAAGCATCAAGATCATAACTATTACATATCAGACTACAGAAGGAAACATACAAATGAATATTCACAATATACGACATATATACCTATACACGGCAGGCATACACTGGCTTCATATAATTTACATTAAAATACAATGAAATTCACTTCACCTAGAATAAAATTTGGAATACATTTTCAGCGAGATTCAGTAAAAAGTCACATTTTTAGATGTCTTAATATTTTTTTTGTTGCTTGGCTTTTTACAAGCTGCTGTACAATATATACAAGACATTTCAAAATCATCCTCTTTAGTACTTGTTCAATGAATAATATATTCTCTATAATACAAGATTCTCCCAAAGAAAAAATATGGTTTCTTGTTGGTTGCAACTTTTCTTCACATTAGGAAGTAAAACAGGAAAAATACACATTTTGAACCATTTTTGTCAGTTCTCCAAATTCTATGCGATTCCCTACTTTTCAATATGATTATTTTTCATGCCAATATGAGATTTTATGCTGCTGGACAAGTCACATTTCTGAGTCAAAAATAAGACAATTTACTTAAAATCCTATTACTGACAAAAGATCACACCAATATGTTTTGAAAATATTTATGACTTTATAAGTCCCTTTGATGAGGGTACTATTAGAGCAACCAACAAGAAACATATTTCAGCCAGGAAAATAATCACATAATCTTTCATTCTCTCTCCTCCACACACCTACACTGTAAGAAGGGATAAATATATTCTTTAAGAATTTGATGAAGAACACTTCTATTTCATTGTATACATCCCAGTCCTATAGAGGATGGTCTTATTACACATAGTCATGATGCAATATGGTTAGTTTTCTCATCAAATCTGTCTCTTTTCGTAGACTGTAGAAGGATACAGCTTTGGACTGAACATTATGACATCATGACCTTTTTGCTGTTGGATGACCTCTTGACCTCTGATGACCCTTGATGACCCTCATCATAATAACTGTTTAAGGAAGAAATATGAATAATGTGTAAATGGAATAATAAAAATAATAATAATATATGTATGTAACATTTACACTCTTCTTAATACAAATGTTTCTAAGCGCATGTACAAATTTAACAAAGAGAAAACAAGAGAGAAAAATGAAATACAAAATACATTAACTAAGTAGAGGATTGCCTAATAAGATAAGTTTTAAGAAGTGTTTTGAATAAACAAATGTAGACAGGAAGACTGTTCAAGAGTGCGGTGGCAGAGTATTCAAAATGAAACAGCAACAATTTTACCTAGAATGAAAGGTTATCTGAAGCAACTTTTTCTAAGTTTCACAGCTTCAAAGAATTAATTTGTGTTTGGTTTAACTTTCAGATCCAGTTCCAGAAATTCTGAAGCATTTATTAGGTTAACCAATTAGCTACTGCAACCAGAGACCCCTGTATTAAGACCATGTGAATTCAAGATTTCAGTAGTCAATGGGTTAACTCACCCCATTACTATGCAGCAGGGAAGCATCCAGGAAGGGGTAACCCATCCGAACCCTGGAAGATAGGAGAAGAAACAAGAACTATTAGTACAATCATCTCATCAACAGATGAATAAATCAATGTTTATTCCCCCACTCCTGCTACATGAAAAAATAACATTATACAAATAGCGAATAGACATGAGTGCAATGGTACAAGATTTTGCAAGCTACTTGTGACATCACAAAAGAAACAAAAGAAGTAATTTGTGGGAATCTACTGTGATGTCACGCTAACCGTGCAATGGTACATTTTGGATGATACAAGTGCAATGGTACGAATATCGCGCGTTCAGCTCCCATAGACTTGCGTACAACAAGCTGAGTAGGCGTTGTACAATACATTCTCGTAAATCGGCCATCATCCATGGCAGATCATCAATTTTGAACATGGATATAGAATCATTACAGTTATTTCAACAATATGACAAAACTACAAAAATGTACCTTTATGCCTAAAAACCTGCCACATTAACATAAAACTGCTTGACAATCGATCTTTTTAGCATGCCCCCTCCTCTTCAAACAGAGATGAAACTAATTTACTAAAAACCATGTACTCAATTCTACTTCAGGATAATATTATACAGATATTGCCTGCCTAGAGGTTTAATATAACATTTCATTTCCCCGACGGAGTTATATTTTACCCAAGGGATTATATTTTCCCCGAAGCACGTAGCACTGAGGGAAAATATTGTCCCAATGGAAAAATATAGCTTCGGAGGGGAGATGAAATGTTATTTATTAAAGAGATAGACCAGGCAATTTCTGTTATATTATTATAGTCTATACAGATTCGCCATCAGAGTATTGCATTGACTGCACTAACTTGTACCGTTTGCTACGAATCCCACTGTAATATAACATGCCTACATGATAATAAAAAAATACAGCTAGCGCGCGCAGCATGCAAACAACGCGTACACATACCTGACTACGCAGCTTATACGCAGTGAGTGACGTCACCTTGGTCAATATAACAGCGTTATATTGACCGAGGTGACGTCAAAACCAAAATATAACATTTGCGATCCTTGCAGCTCTAGTCACGTGATGGTATTTTGATCAATCACTGATTCGAATCTATATACTCTATTTAATATAAATAACTACTTTACATCCAAGCTAAATTCCTAAAGTGGACATATCTATTTTGAGGCAGGATGGGGCCCATGTCATGAAAGGGATTAATGAGTATGTACTTACCACAGGACATGGTGCATCTAATCCTGGAGCTCCTTGTAATCCTTTTGGTCCTCGTTTCCCTCTCTTACCCTGCCTTCCTTGATCTCCCTAGGAAACAATGGCAAACAAATAATAATGACGAGAAATCTGCATCCTTGGAGCATTTGTTTTTTTGTATTTATAACTGCTGCAAAAAGTGAATAAAATAATTTCACTCCCCCCCCCACCCTGTCCCTCTGCCCTTTTCTCAACCACACATATTTCTCAGGGTGGACTTCTCCTTTAATTATTAACAGGGTTAGACTAGACAAGCTCTGCTTTTTCTAGCCCCATCCACACTATGTTTTATTTTTCCTTTTCTTGTAATGTTTGTATATACCGATACAGATTCTTCTTGTTCTCTTTTGTTTTATTTGTCCAAATCTGTGCTTTGCTTTGTATTACTTTGTATAATTTTCTGATTTTTAATGTGGAGAATCAATAAATGAAATGAAAAATTGGCAGATTCGATAAATTTGTAGAAAGAGTTGACTCCCACTGAGAGCTTTATATCAAATAATGCAATATCTCTAAATGCTTAATACAGTGTAGATATTATTACCAGTGTCTATTTTTCACTCACAAGCAAAATATGTACACCATCTCCTCTCCCTGGAAGGGGAAATATATTCCTACACTATGGTCATTGTATGGCAATTACTATCACAATGGCATCAAACATATTTCCCATTTCTCTCCTGAGTATGGAGAGAAAAATGTGGATAAGTTCCTTGCCAAATGCATTGAATAGTTGAAAATAATTCTTTACACCCTAATATCTATTTCTAGTCACCATTTATTTCTCATCACAGTAACTATTATTATGGAATATGATTGGATGAAATATTTCATGACAATCCTTACCTTTTGTCCTCTTTCCCCTCTTGGACCATAATCACCAGGAATACCCTACAAAGATTAAATGAAAAGGCACTTAGGTAAGCTCAAAAAGGCTTTACAAAGGAAAGGGCACTTTCATCTATTTAAATTTAAGAAGAAAAAGGGGATTATAATTCACAACAGCTTCACATAAACAAAAAATTGTCATGAAATTACACTTTCTAGAATTAAAAAGAAATCTTCAGTTTGACAAATGAATCTGTATTTCTGATTCTATATCTATAATCCAATTTATGATTTAATCTAAAACAGAGCACAAAAGTGAATGAAAATCATAACTTAGTATCTATGTATATCTATTACAGGAAAACAACAACAACAAAAAATAAGTGATATAAGGGAGTGATTACTATTTGTTTACTTCAATATATTTCATTTATACCAAACCTTCAAGAATTTGAGACATTAAGAACTGTTACAGTGCTTTAATGTAAGTATGATCTTGTATGATTAGACCCTAGAGGGCTTTCCCTTTGATTCCACTAAACATGGAATTAAGGATTTCCGGTGATGAAGAGACCAATTACTTTAATGACACTGATTTTAATAATCAACATCTTGAATCATCTTCTAAACAGAATAAAAACTTACCTTAGGACCCACAATCCCAGGCAAGCCCTGTAGATACAATTCACAAGAAATCAAATCATATTCAACAGCTGATAATTCAAAATGATTGATAATAACTGTTGTAAAATCACAAGTGAAGATGGTGGTCGGGGGGGGGGGGGGAATATAATATGCACCCGAAGATGGTAGTTTACACATACTTTTTATTATATCCCATCTACATGTAGTTTATTTCTATGACAGTATTAACTTTTGTATAAGCCTGAATATGATATACTTATTAATGTATTATTTATAAGATAAATGGGTTCTACCAGCATTGAGGCTTACTTCAAACCATCGGATGATCACATTCATAGATAAGAGGGGTGTATTTCTGACATAACTCAATAAAGGAACCTAACAAAGGAATTCCGGATCATTAAGAACACATTGTGTATTTACTCTTGGAATAACAACAGGCTACTCAGCTAGCCCCGGTCATCCGGTATCTTCTGCTCGCGCTTGACAATGCGCCTGAATACGCACCTGGATACATCCAAAACATGTAGTCTAGGTTACCACAATTTCACATACATTACACTCTATATTTCAGTTTTTTAACCCCTATCATTCATGAAGCTTGTGTAACAAGACATGAATGTGATTACTTAAAGGTTCGAAGTAATCCAGTAGTGCCATATAAAAATTCACATATGAAGATACCAATTCATTAGAGAAATACTAAATAAGTTCTACATGAGAAACATAAATCTCTTATCATAAATATTATACACTTTGCCGGTAATCCATGTAAAAAAAAAAAATCACATATCGTTGTCGGTCTTATGAAAAAAATCCCATATCGTTGTCGGTCTTACGAACCGGCGAATAGCCAAAATTGGGTCAAAAAAATCAATTTTCACTTTTTTGCATATTTGGATAGTATATGTCAGAATCTATCGAGTGGCAAAATTTCATCGCTCAATTTCGTTTATTTTTAGAGAAACCCTGATTTTTATATTCTTGGGTGACCGGCGAATAGCACTTGCCGGTCTTACGAACCGCCAAATAGCCCCCGTACAATTGCTTTACACGCATTATCCCTTGTCAGCTTTTAAAGTTTGTTGACCCACATACGCACATCCATACATACGCACAACCATATTTGGAAGGTGAACGGCGAATGGCACTGTTCGATCTTACAAACCGGTGAATAAGGTATGTTCTGACCTCGCGCACAAGCCTTTCGTTCTTACGAACCGGCGAATAAGTGGCGAATAGCCTGTATTTCTGACCGGGTGTGCGATTTTTTCGTTCTTACGAACCGGCGAATAGGTTTGTAAGCTTATAATTTGAGTTTGCTTTATATGTGGTGCTTAATACAAAGATATTAAAATACAGTATGTAAACTCTTTTACTCTGCAAAATTGCTGGAAAACAACGATTATGAGCATATAAATTCACTGCTCAAAAAGGTGCAAAACTTTAAACGCGTTTTTCTCTGAACTGTGTTTTTCCGCCAGGATGGGCTATTCGCCGGTTCGTAAGACCGACAACGATATGAGCAAAAATATTCTTTTTAAAAACAAAAGAAATCTGTGAAATATGTGATGGCATAATAATTTATATAAAGAATATCAGAATAGTAAATGCAGAGAAAAAAAACTGAACAATGATGTTAAATTTCATATTGCTGATTATTTTGATACATACCATATTTCCCTTGCTTCCTTTAGGTCCCGGAGCACCCTAGCAGCAAAAAGAGGGAAGATAAAAACTAAGCAAACCCCATCTAAGCCATGGATGGCAAATTTTATCCAGGTTTATGAGTGCTGAACAATGGGTTCAACAAAGGTCTATTTTTTTCAGAAATAGTAACACTGACATCCATAGCAAAGTTCATATACATCCAAAGAAGATAATAAACATATTCTCTGCTAGTTGATGGATCAACACTGCTTCTGCACCTATACATTGTAGGTTACAGACAATATTCCGACAGTACCTTAGCTCCTGTGATCAGTTCTGCTTTCTACTTTCAACACTCATCTTAAGATGTACCTATTCAAAATTGTATACAACTTGCCACTACTCCAGTCTTTCCCTACTCATGAGGATCTTTGATTTTAGGAAACTAGTTATTGGCTCAATAAGAATTCTCAGATTGGACTGGACTGGACTGGATTGGACTGGATTGGACTGGAAATTAAAAGAAATAAGAGGAATCGAACTTACATATCTTCCTTCAGGCCCAGGGTTGCCTGGTGGACCAGCTAAACCATGTAATCCCTGAAACAAAACAAAACAAAAAGACAATGCCATCACACTTTAAATCCCCCCAAATGGCCTTCAAATTCCTGTCATAGCACTAAAAAATCCTTGGAAAGAACTGAGAGATGGAAATTATTTCCAATCACAATCGTTTCTTAGTTGATTATATCACATGACTGCTATGAAAGCAAGTGTATATTTGGAAGTAAGGATCTAAGGGACCAACAGCTGTAAGTCCTCCATAGAGACTTGGTAATAGAGATTACAGCCTTTGGCATGATATGATTATTGTGATTATAAAGAGGTGGCAGTCGGCTTGCCACACATAAATTCACACCTGTATAATTATTGTAGTCCCATTTATGCTGCTTTGTACCAAGGACTTGGTTACTGCAATAAACCTCAATCAACAATGTACTTGGAATCGTCTGGTGTTTCCTTTTGTTAATGGTTTGGTGGCAGCGGTGGGATCGAAATGACTGGTGATTCAAACTACAAGGTACTAACCCATCCCCTTGGTGTCAAACCTTGCTGCAGTGGGCTACAACCCTATGCCATTGAAATGACTGGTGATTCAATCTACAGGCTACGAAAGCAACCCCTTGGTGTCAAACCTTGCTACTCTCATTTACAAGACCACTGATCTATCACTGGGGCATCGCATCTGCTTTTACCCTTTATGTCATAAGGGCTTAAAGAAAAAGCAAGGAACTTACATCTCTGCCTGAATCTCCTTTTGTCCCTTTCAAACCTTGATCTCCAGGCTCTCCTTTCAGACCCTGCATCAAAGGAATAATATATCGGAAACATTTGGTGAAAAATAGGTTCATTAACATGTTAAGCATGTTGGATCAAATGAGAACTTCCCATTAAGGAGATAGAGCCTTTGGACATGTCGCAACCTTGGTATGGAACAAGTTTCCTCGTAACACAAGTAACATTCACAGGCTAGAGGATTTAAGCAAACTCAAGCAATTTCTGTTTACTCATCATTCAGAGTCACCATTGCTCGTTATGAATTAGTATGTATTTCTATTCAAATTTTCTTCTTGCAAGTAGCGTATATTATGTTATATTCAATCTTACATTAAGTTCTGTTTTGTAATTGTTAATTTTTCATGTCATTTAGAACTGATTGATTTTTTTTTTCTCCAGAGCTGAGCTTTGAATAAGCATCTATTTTGTTTTTGATGATGTCTTCAACCATTTCCTATCACACTATAAAAATGGTACAATTGAAATGTAACTACATTAGACTAATCAGAAAAATCTGGGTAAGATGCAGGAGCAAAGCTCAAGGAAAAGGGCTTTCAGTAGAAACGAGACCAAAAAAGATATTTTGAAAGGAAAAGGCCTCTAATAAATTAGAGTTTAGACGATTCTGTAAGTAAACCATACTAACCGGTGTACCAGGTGACTGAAGAACCATTAGCGGAAGAGAATGAGAAAGAAAAGAAAGTTAGTTAATATCTAACACAGGTAGTTTCTCACAAGAAAAGGTGTTAGAGAAGAATACGAGGGTGAAGATTACTGGTCATACAACAAATACACACATCAGAACAGAATCAGTTTGGGTGCTTGTTCAGCAAAATAATCCTATCAGAAGCCCTTAACGAGTGCTCTTCCTTCCACAAAATGAGCTAAATAATTGTTTCATTATTAACAAAAAAACAACAACTGGAAATAAGATATCAGATATCTTACCCAAAGAATAAACTAACCACCTTTTCTTTTGAGCATTAAATCTATCATAGCAATAAGATTGTGGCATCTGTAAAGATCTCATACTGGGTAAAAAAAATACATTCATTAAACTAATGTAAACATGTATGAGTAAAATATGAAAAATAAACTTAAAATGTGAAAAATATGAAAGAATGTTTGCATACCCCTGCCCCTGGCTCTCCTTTCTTTCCAGGTTTACCAAATGAACCTTCTTCTCCTTTTTGTCCCTGTTTAATTAGACCAAATACCAATGTCATCTTATATCAGTATCATCAATCATCATCATCATCACCACCACAATTACCATCATCGTTTTCATCATAATCATCACAATCACCATCATCACCACAACCATCGATGTAATTATTATTAGTGTCAGGTTACATGAAATCAAAGATACATAAAATGTTGCAGCAGATCTACACAATCAAAAGGGTGTAAGTTTTAGAGAGAAAGAAAGAGGAATTAAGAGAGATAGAGAGTTTTATGAAGTTGGACAGATAATCACATTGAATTAATTCCTCCAAAACATTGGTGAAAAATAATCACTGGTGAGACTTCATAACAATAACCAATAACCTTTGAAGAACTACATGTAATTTATGTTAATAATGCAGAATCACTTAAAGGACAGAGAAAAACAGACATGTTACTCAAATAGTTTGTTGAAGGCAAATAAGCAGATTGAAAATGAAGTGCTGTGGTCCTGAACATCGTGTCTGTGAAATTCCAAACAGTAAGAACATGACAGTTATACAACAAGAAAGAGATGCAACAGCTAGTCTTACCTTCATACCCGGCACTCCTTGCAATCCCACATCTCCTCTATCTCCTTTAATACTTAATCCCTGGAGCCCATCAGCTCCCATCTCTCCCTTGTCTCCTTTCATTCCCTGGATCCCTTGAGCTCCTGGATTTCCTGTTAATCCAATAGGTCCTTCTGGACCAACCTCACCCTTTGCACCATCCGGTCCTTGTACACCCTGTATCAAGTGAAGATATAAATATATATATATATATATTATTCCTATTAATGGTAGTATGTCTAAAGCCTGGCACACAGTGTACGATCCGTCTGTGATCCAATTTCGGAAAAATTTGTTATATCATTTGATATGAACATTCAAACATGTAAAATCTTAATGATCAAAGTTCTGAATAGTCGTATGAATACTAAAATCAAAATTCGGGCTATTGCGAGTCTCCCCGTAGGAATGAAAGCGAATTCGATTCCGAATCGTAGTGCCGTCACAGCAGTCTTGTGATCAGCTACGATTTGAAGCTGATTTGGCCTTTACTCCAACCGAAAAGCCTTCAGTTAACCACAATTTCAATTTTAGTATTCCTATCATTATTTCAAACTTCAAATAAGATAATATTACTTGTTTAAACTTTCATATTTAATGCAAAATACCATTTATTAGAAAATCAGGTCGCAGTCAGATTGTATAGTGTGCGCTGGGCTTAAGTTAACCCAGCAACTGAATTCTTGAATTCCCGTAGACTTTGTACAGGGACCACTCGGTTTCAGGAGGCAATGGGGTAATGAAACTATACTGTGCCCACTCATTGGTTGAAGACATTATTCAGCAAAACTTGCCAAGATGGGTTCATTTCCTTCACTGATGAATTGTGAATTTCAACCCTAGACAAACTTTAACCTTAATATTAAACCTTACCTTAAACCCAATAATCATGATAATGATAATATTAATTAACAATAATAATTAACAATAACAATAATAGTGATGATAAAAAAAAAAATGATGATGATGATGATGATAATACTAATATCTAACATTAATTAGGTACTTGATACTGTTGTTTCTAAGCGCACATATTCTGTCTAAGGGTTCATTACCAGAACATATTAATTGCAAGTGTCACTCTAACTATTGGGGTGTTGCAAGAAAGTTGCAATCAATTGCAAATAATTGCTAGTTTTGAAACCATTCTGATTGGCTTAGGGTCTGCCCTTTTAAGAAGACATGCATGCAACAATGATTTTGATTGGCCAGTGACAATCAGTTGCAACTTGCAATCGATTGCAACTTTCTTGCAACACCCCATATGTTTGGCAGGTGTCGTTCTTTATGATCTATTCCAACATTCATATTCAGCATTCCTTATGCTGATAAACTTTAAACATATAAAAGGCATATTTTGTTTTACAAATCTGTACTGCTACACTAAGGAAAAGAAATGATTAATCCTCACTTGTAATCCCATTTCTCCCTTTGGTCCTCTGTCTCCAGGTAAACCCTGCAAAGAATAAAAAAGTGCCACTTTAAATATTCTGGGGACATGATTTACAACACATATTTTTTCATCAAGTACAAGACCAGCAGTAATAATGTTAACGTTTCTGAGAATTCACCCATACTTTTCTCAAGTTCCAACAACAAGTATTTCAGGAATTAAATTAAACATAAGAACAGTGGTGAAAATAGCATGTAGAATTAAACATCATGCTAGAATGACGTTTTGTTTGATACACTGCTAACAATGCATGCCATAAATAATGGATATACAAGGCTGAACAGTATACTGACTGAATACATACCTATCAAATTTTCTTACTCTCTTTTGGTAAAAATCTCAATATAAAAATTCTGATATATGTATTAAAAAAATTGAAAAATAAAATAAATTTTAAAAAGTCAAATAAAAAGGTTGAGAAAATTAGAATTTTGTGTATATTGCTTAAGACTATGGTTATATTCTGCTGATATACATGTAAATTTAAAAAATGCATTTTTGGCAGCTGTCATATAATGCTCATCAAGCTAAAGCAGGACAATATGATAAAGCCAGACACAGACATTCTAACAATCCATTCATGACAGAAAGTACATTTTATGTGCTTGGCCTAATAACATTTGATACAGAGTCCTTAAAATAATACCACATACATGAGAAGAAGGAACAAAAAGATTCTACACATATTGTGCCCATTTTGGTTGCATTAGTATTTGTTGTTTGATGCTGGAAGTCCTTTGTAGGAAAATAAACACTAAAATCCTTAAATTGGCAACATGATGGAAAGTTCACGATCACTGCCATTCCATCCAAATTGGCAGCTTTTAATTTATCAACAAACTTTTTGTCAATTTGTACAGATACATGACTTTTTGTAGGAAAAATGTAGCAATCAATGAAAATGATTGATGTTGCCAATTTGAAGAAGAAAAACTGATCATATACGACTTACAATAATTCCTGTTATGAATGGATAACTGATTTAGTTTTGTAATCCAATGGCTATATATGAGATTAGATGAATAGTTCACATGACACCATTATCACCTGAATAAGACCTAGATCTGATATGATAGGACCAGCACTACCTTTCTCACCCTTCTGACCTCTCTTTCCCTGATGTAAGCATTCATCATAAGAATAGTAACAAAAATTTCCATGGATTGAATTGAATTGAACTGAATTTATTCACCACTTTCATAAAAAACATGCAAAGTCAAAGAATACAAAGAATACAACAGAACATTTCTTACAAGAAGTAAAGACAATTACATTAAAAAAAGAGAGAAAACTACGAAGTGGTTGGATCATCAAACTTATAAATATATGATCCATATACAAAATACAAAAAACTAATTAATAAAGACAAATGTAATAGTACAATGACAGTTACCATTAAATCAAACATAAGTAAGGGAAAATTTAGATGAAATTGAATTAAAAGTTTCTGCATTAGGTAAGCTTTTAAACTGTGCTCAAAGCTGTTCAATGCTACAAATGGATACAAATGAAAATCATACAAACCCCTTGAGCATGAAGTGATTTGAGAATAACACCTATTTTCAATAGACCCTAGCCTAAGGTATCTCAGGTTTAGCATTCAACAGGTTAAAGAGCTGTTAACCCATTCGTGACAGAGGTCCACATTTTGTGGTTTGGCCTAATATCTTTTGATGCAAAGCCCTAAAAATCATACCAAATACATGAGCAGAAAGAGAAAAAAATTCTACACAAACTGTGCCCATTTTGGATGCGTCAATATTCTTGTTTGATGTTGAAAATTTTTTTAAAGGAAAAATTAGCATTAAAATCCTTAAATTGGCAATGTGATAGAAGGTCTAAAAATCAGCATTAAAATCCTTAAATTGGCAATGTGATAGAAGGTCTAAAATCACCGTTTTCCCCTGCAAATTGGCAACTTTTGACTTCTCATCATAATTTCTGTCAATATATATATTCATTTCAGATAAAAATGACATTTTATAAGAAAAATGTAGCAATAAAATAAGATTGTTGGTGTTGCCAATTTAAAGAATAAAAGCTGATCAAATTAGGCTTTAAATAATTCCTGTCACAAATGGGTTAACAGATTTTATATTGAGATCAATATGCTTAATAAAGTTTTGTAGTTGCTTTCAATGCTTTCAAAGCAAAGTGAAAAGGGGACGACAACATTAAAGCCAAATGAAGTTGTCCTGAAAAAGAAATAAAAAGTCCAAAGTTGTGAATATGATCATTTGAGTTTAAGCATGATAATGAAAATGAAGGTAATACTATCAAATGTATAAAGTGGGTGATCATGATAATGATGAGAATGTATCATGACAATTCTTAAATACCTTATACCTTATACCACATAATCATGATGAAAACAATCATGACATAACTAACAATGAATAGTATTTGGTTTATGTTTTTTTTTAAAATGATGTTGATGATGATTACCAGATGATCAGTATGATATTCTACCTACCTTTGGTCCTGGCAATCCTTCTAGACCAGGATCTCCTTTGGGTCCTGGTGGTCCATAATCACCTTGTGCACCCTGTAAGCAAAAATTACATCATTAACATTCATAATCTACAATATCAAGCTGTTTGAAACATGAGTAACAGACAGGTTTGGTTTAATTCAACTTTACCTAAAACATGTATAATGTATGTAAAAAATTGTAGCAAATACCCAATATACAAACTTCATTAAAATAAATGAATGAGTCATAATAATAATTTTCTTAAAGAAAAACAGTTACAACTCTAGATCCAACTTCATTCTCACAATATCTAATAATTTCTAGATTCCAAGATGTCTCTATATGGTTTATTTATGGATATGTATGGATAAATGTAAAACATTTTCGATTCACAATCAAGAGTGCGCAATTTCTGAGACAAGTTTTACTTTTCTTCCTGCAGTATTTCAAAAAAATGTTAATTTCCAACATTCAAAATGAAAGATTTACCTTTGCACCTGGAAGTCCCTGAAGACCGATCTCACCCTGGAGACCTGGCAATCCCATTGTGCCCTGTATGTAACAGAATGCAATGGTAGTAATTATCTACTTCATGGATACAAGTAATTACCCTGTATTTACATGTAATTTGAGCAACATTGAATATTCATATACATCTTGGCATACGTACAGAACACATATGTGTCTATGACAAAAGCTGTATGAAATCAAACAATGAATGAATCAGCAAAATGCCAACCTTGAGCTATTCATTGTAAGTCGAAGATTCAACTGCTGTCAGTTTCATTTTTGAAGATATTTGTGAAGAAAAGTGGTAAGTCTGATTTTCATTTATTGAAGAAATGCTAATTTCACAAGCCCAGCATATGAATGAACGATAACGGAGAAATGTGTATATTTGATTCATATGAGTGAGAGTGAGTGCAAAATTATAAGCTATCAAAGATAGATCTAATAACTCACATCAGTTCCATTCATACCAGGTGGTCCAGGGGGTCCTCGAGGCCCCTAGATAAAACAAGAAAATAAGATGGAGAAAATAGAACGTAACAATACAATTAAATAAAGCATTTCCTTCACGGCAATACATAATGTACAGTACATGTGTGACATTTTATCACAAGCTACTGTTTTCCAAACAAACAACATTTTTTATTCAGGTTTGTCTTGACAAACATGTCACTCGTAAGATTTGAACACCAAGGAAAGACCTACTAAATCCAATATATCTCTGACCTTAATAGAAAGGCTTGAGGTCACTGTAGACAGGATTTTATCTTACCATGAAACCGGTACCACCTGGTGGGCCTTGGGGACCTGTCAGACCCTGAAAGAAAACAACACAGATCATCTTCAATTCTGAACATTTGAAAATGCAACATAAAAAGATTAATGCCATCATAGATGACTTTACTGTTACATATCCCTGGAGCATGTTTTACCAAATACTAAAGTTGTCCAATCTCATCTCAATGATAATCATTACAATAAAACAATATTTATGAACTGATGAATCTGTAATGCAATCAAAACACAGATTCTTTGGTTCATAGTCCTGACAATGAATCATGAAAAAAAGTATTGGCTCAGATAATGTGTAGATGTTGTATTGATTTCTATGGTAACGAAAATTAAAAATCTTACTGGCATGCCAGGTGTTCCTTGCTCTCCCTTCTGTCCAATGGTTCCATTGATTCCCTGAAATATAAAGATGATTAACAATATTGTCTGTTCAGAGCCAGAAGGGCATTAACTATGTATTAATGAGTTAATGCCCTTCTGACTCCAAACAGATGAATGATGATTATCTGATGAGGGAAATGCAATGAGATTATTATCATCACATTTACTTAGGTAATTTGAAAGGCTGCAGTAAATACCACAATTCTCCTTTATTACAAAAGATTTCAAGAACATATACAATAAAAGTGAGACATACTCCAGGAGCTCCAGTAGGACTGGGATCCCCTCTGTCTCCATCAGCTCCAGCTGGCCCTGGAGCCTCCAAGTTCTCCTTTCATAACATACATGTAGGTACAGTTGATATGACTCTTGAGAGACAGAGATCCCCACTAATATCATACAATATAATTCAAGTACTCACGTTACTCCCTGGAGCTCTAGCAGGACCAGTATACCCTCCGTCTCCCTTGGCTCCAACTGGCCCTGGAGCCCCTGGTTCTCCCTTCACATAGCAGTTGTTATGACTCTCCTTTGAGAGACAAAGATCACCCAAACTATCATACAATATTATACCAGTACTCACATTACTCCCTGGAGCTCCAGTAAGACTGAGGATCCCCTTCTCTCCCTGGCTCCAGCAAACCCTGGAGCCCTTGTTTTTTTCCTTCACAGCAGTTGTTATGACTCTTCTCTGAGAGATAAAATCACCCAAACACCATACAATACTATACTAGTACTCACATTCATCCCTGGAGCTCCTGCAGGACCAGTATCTCCTCTATCTCCCTTGGCTCCAGCTGGCCCTGGCTCTCCTGGTTCTCCTTTCATAACAAAGGTACAGTTGATATGACTCTCCTCTGACAAACCTGGTGGTCCTCTCATGGTGACATTGACTGGAGTACCAGGCATGCCTGCCACGCCCTGGTCCCCTCTATCTCCCTTTGGTCCCGGTGGTCCCATAGGACCTGGTTTTCCAGTGGCTCCCTTAGGACCAGAGGGTCCCTCTGGTCCTTCAATACCCTAAAACAAAAACAAACAACAAATTTATAAGTAACTTGCTCCTATCCCTGCCTAGGTAAGAATTTTTTTGCCTAAATTTTTGTGAATAACCCTCTCAATCCCAAGCCCTTCACAGTTCGAAAGGGCTAACTCCTAAGGAAAAAAAGCTTAACATTTGACTAGAGCCCACTTAATTCTTTCATTGCAAATTCACATGACTCATATATGTCATAAAGACAAAAGGGCAAGTAGTATATGTTGCTGAGAGAGTTTATATCTCTATGATGTTCACATTGCAGAGGAAAAGCTTGTTGATTATATACAAAAGATATAATTAATCCAAATTGTTTGAGAGTACATGTAGTCTTGCTTGAAAGAAAAGAAAATAATGTCACTATTCTCACCATTTGTCCATCTGGTCCAACATCTCCTCTTTCACCCTGTAAAATTATAGCCAAGATGCAATTCACATGTTAAAGCTGTCTGCATATTCCAATAGGGTTAGGGTTAGGGTTGCATATCCTAAAAAACTTGCCAGTTATATGTATATCTTAAAAACTTACCCAGCCAATATATTCAAATCTAATCAAACATAAAACAGAATCTTGTTGTCATCTGACAATATGTTTTAAAAGGCTCAAACTGTTTCTTTGCAAAATGGATGAATCAAATCATGATAAAATATTCACCAAATCAAACCCTGGAATAAGTAAAAACCAATATTGCTTTAATAATCATAATACAAAAAAAATTGGGATATGTGAAAAAAGGAGACAGAAAAAACAAGAAGAAATTACCTTTTCACCAGGAGGGCCAGGAGTACCCTAAAAAGGAGATAAAACAAAATATATGCATTAAAAGAACATGTATCTAAATCTATATCTCACCTTCTATTAAGTGTTATTCCAATGACTTCAAAATCAGTGCTAATAAATCAATTTCAGCTTTAGATTACTATTGAGGTTACAATCTACATTTTTCATTTGTTCAGTTGGCATGATATATTGCCATGAAACTTGAAACTGAATGTATTATCTCCTTCATATCTTTTTCTAGAAGGAAGATTCATATTCAAACACACAGAAATTCAAAAGAACCCATTTACTTATGGAATATCATGGAATATTTACCATTTCACCTGAAGGGCCCATTGGACCATGCTCACCAGGAGGACCCTGTAGAAAGAGAGAGAGAGAGAGAGAGGGAAAGAGAGAAAGATTTGAGATACACTTAAATTGTAGTACAGGATAACAGCTTTACCCATATTTCAGACACATTTTTCTACCCTATCCCCCCCCCCCAAAAAAAGAATGAAAATATTTATAAACCTATGACAATACTAAATGTGACCAATAAAAGACAACAATATTTCATAAGTATGAATAAAGATGCAATGACCATTTCCATGGCAATTACCTTAACCTTTACCAAAACAAATAAGTCTTCAACATCTTCCCTCATGGTAAGGTATTCTAAGTAGAGGTAATTCAATTCATTATTTATCATTGGTCATTAATTTGTCATATGATAGATAGAATGGTGAAAACAGATGCACAGGCAGAGAGTTTTCAATGAAATGGCATTTGTCTTTTGTAATTCTGATTTCCTTTACATCCGCTTTAATGCATTTCTGTCCATGCATGATCTACATTGTTAACTAGAGAGATAATATCACTTTTAAACAATTTTTTTTATTGTTTCATTTGAGAAATCAATTATGTAAAATTTGGCAAAAAGTCTCGTTCACATCCTCATGTACAACACAAAGCAAACTAAAGGCAGTTATTTTTATTTTCATAAAATAACTTACTGTGAGTCCAGTTGGACCAATATCTCCCATGTCTCCCTGTTGAGAAAAAGAAGAATGATAAATGGTTGATTGTTAAATCATTACTTACTGCTCTTGCATCAATTTTTCTAGCTAGATAAAACATGAATAAAAGTATGATTTTTCACTTCCCTTTTAGTATGCTAAGAAGACACAGTACATTCTCATCTAAAATGGAAGTGTCATGGTGAAGTGGTTCAATCACTTGACTCTCAGTCAAAGGGATGAGGGTTCAAATCTCAGCCAAGCACAAACATCAATTACTAATGGCAAAACAATCCATATTTGCCTCTCTCACGCATGTGTTACTTGGGTACCCGGTAGGATGTACATGATAGTGGATTGGATTAGCCATAGATTAGCCCTCAGAAATGATGAATGGCTGAAATACTCCCAAAGGAGTGGAGAATGTGAACAGTAATGTACAGAATTGCATATTTGAATTGAGTGACTGGGTTAATAATAATACTGTAAGCGCTTTGGCCAGTTTATACTGTTAAAGTGCCTTATAAGAAACTGGTATTATTCATAGAGTCATATAGAATTCATTCTGTCTTTGAACTTGGTACTAAGAAATTGTATTACTGAAGGGAAACTTTGTTTTACAAGCCATTCCAGGCTTTTCTTTTGAGTTTCCCATTTCATTTTGAGAATTGTTATATTTCATCTACATGTTTATGTTATATGATTGTATACATGCATATATGATTGTATTTTCTTTAAATGAAATGAAATAAATAAATGAATGAATGAATGAATGTATGAATCTTTATTCACTAAGAGCAAAAAACAAAAAAAAATATTATTCAGGCCTTTGAATGCTTAGTGATGTCTGTAATGATTTTTGTTCATTAAGGGTGGCTTTCTGAAATGAGAAATCACACACATATCTCATGAAGTATATTTACCTTGTCTCCTTTCATTCCATATCCTTGTATTCCTGGTGGACCCTTCAAAAAGAACAAAACAAACAATTCAAAGTGGATATAAGATTTGTCTAAAGATGATTATTATCCGGATGAGGCGTTTTTAAGACGAGATATAAGCGTGTATTTTGTCTGTCTAATTGATAAACTCAACACAAAATATGTCACAATGACTCAGCCAGGGCTCAGCTGTATGAGTAGGGACCATAATATTCATACATCCCTCCTCCGTGAAATTTGTCATTTTCCTATTGCGCCTCTGTACTAAATTATCGGTTCATAATATCCGTATTCTGGCTGATCAAACCCAAGCGCATGCGCACAAACGAGTAAATTTGTTCGTTAGCTTCAGCGATCGCATAGACTGTATGTGTTAACAGACGACCGGCCGTTGAGGGACGTACAGTACCTGGGAATGACAGTTTGTAAACAAATATGGCGGCCTCCAGCAGCAGGTTTGCTTCTCTTAACAAAGATCAATTCCATCAGCTTCTGAAGGAGAAGGACTCAGAAAATACCAAGAAATCGACAAAAAGAAGTGTAGAATTGTTTCGGGCGTACCTCGTGGAGAAAAATATACCTGCAGATTTCGAAAGCCTTGACAAAGTCGCGCTGGGAAAAATTCTGTTGAAGTTTTACATTGAGGCGAGGAAATCCGACAGAGACTTTTACAAGATGAACTCATTGTGCAGTATTTGCGCGGGATTAAATCATCACTTGAAAAACTGTGAGTATCATAGTGAACAGGTAATAATAATAATATTGACTGGTGTGACTTTCGGGAGATACCACATAAATTTTCCTCACTAGACCCATACTGCTCTCATCTTCGACTTGGGGCAATATGAGACTAGTTTGGGAAATATATGTGGTATCTCCCTCAAGGCCAGTCAATATCATATAAATACCTACACTAACAAGAGTACTGATCAAGAAAGAAAATGCAAACACTTTAATGATTAACTCAAAAGGCAGAAATCCATGAAACTTCCAAAGGCTGGTGAACTAAATTGTATAAACATACAATTTAGTTCTCTATCATGATTGACAATTCCTTATTTCAATGCAAAAGGATGAAAATCATTAATAATGTCAAACCTGCTTGAGAGTTACTAACTGAATATATAGATAACCTGCCTACAAAGATCAAATATTTTGCTTTGATTGAAATGGGTTTTTCACCTAAACCAGTACTAAAACAAGCAGCTGTATGTTCAGAAAACCTGCCTATAAACTATAAAGACCATCTTAATCTTTGTATACAGGTTTAACTCTACTTAATAGCTTAGCTCTACTAACCCTCTAGAAATGTTTCATATATTCCTTTTTTCTTGCCTTTCTGTTTAAGTATAAGAGGACTTTCTATGTTACTATAAGGGGACTGTCTTGACAAAATTGTCAGGTCTTTTAAGTTACCCTTGATTTCATGTGAAAATATCTGAATCTGCTCTGTATATGTATTTATGTTAATACAGGGATGATTTGTATATATGCTTTTATTGGAATTGAATAGAATTAAACTTGAACTTGAAAAAGTAAAAAAATAGAAATCATGTTTGCTGTCTCCCTGTAAATCTTACCTGGACTCCCTCCAAACCACGATCTCCTCTGTCTCCCTTTGCTCCAGGAGTTCCAGGCTCACCAGGAGCTCCTGTTAATCCCACGATTCCATCTAAACCAGGTAGTCCAGGTTGACCCGGTAGACCAGCATCTCCCATTAGACCAGGACTGCCCGGGTCTCCAGTATCTCCTTTTGCCCCAGGAGGACCAGCTACACCCTAAACCATAGAGGACAACAAAAAAAAATATGGTTCTTTTCACTGCCTTTCAAGTAAAAGTTGAAGGTCCAGACTGCTGAAGGTAATTTAGGCCGGGATTTAGGCCAGACTGACTCAAATAGACCAGCTTCTACCACTAGGCCAGAACTACCTGGGTCTCCTGGTTTTCCACAAGATACAAAGCGCTTTGAGATGTCATCCCTGGTCAGCAAAGCAATTCAATTCAATTCAAGTAGTCAACATCAATTGTGGATAGAAATGATGCTGATAATGCTCTTGTTAGGTTTGAGTCCAGACTAAAGGCTTGTTCACATATAAAGCCACAAACCCTCATGGTAAATGAATGGGATATTAAGGGGCAAAAAACAAAAAAGCAAGGCCAAAAGCATTTTTCTTGCCACCTGGTGGTAAAAAAAGGTTTGGACCATCCAAATTCTCATAAAGTTGGCGTAGAATAAGATGTCAAAATAAAAACACAACAACAATAAACAAACATGGGGGTTCTACATGAGGGTTTGCCACTGGATATCCTAATAAGCCTTAGTCAGGATTCACTTCCAGACTCAATTCTACTAGACCAGGGGCCCCATTGCATAAAAACTTACCATTAACCCATTCGTGACAGAGGTCCACATTTTGTGGTTTGGCCTAATATCTTATGATGCAAAGCCCTAAAAATCATACCAAATACATGAGCAGAAAGAGCAAATAATTCTACACAAACTGTGCCCATTTTGGTTGCGTCAATATTCGTTGTTTGATGCTGAAAATTTTTTAAAGGAAAATAAGCATTAAAATCCTTAAAATGGCAATGTGATAGAAAGTTTAAAATCACCGTTTTCCCCTGCAAATTGGCAACTTTTTGACTTCTCATCATAATTTCCGTCAATTTATATTCATTTCAGATACATGATGTTTCATAAGAAAAATGTAGTAATAAAATAAAAATGTTGGTGTTGCCAATTTGAAGAATAAAAGCTGATCAAATTAGGCTTTAAATAATTCCTCTCATGAATGGGTTAATGGTTACTCTGCCATCAATGGTAACTACCATGGTAACATTACTAAACAGCCAATCCAATTCAGGGGGTCCATGGAAGTTACCATTGATGGCAAAGTTACCATCAATGGTAAGTTTTATGCAATGGGGCCCTGATATGAAAGAGGTATAAGCGAATGATCCCTTACCGGAACTCCATGTGCTCCCTTAGGGCCTGGATCTCCATCCACACCCATGGTACCTTTTGGACCTGGCGTACCCTGGGTTAGGAGAGGAACAAGCAATTTAATAATGAGATATGAATCAAAACTGAAATCATATCATAAAAATCCCACAAGAAATGAGAGTTTATATCTCCATATTAAGCTTTTTAATGCTTAGTGATGTTAAAACATCTGTTGGTATAGTTCACTGCAATACAATATTTTTAATGGCATATTATGGTTCAATCTATGCATCTTTTATTTTCTCACTCTTACTCAATGTCTACTTACTTCATATCTCTTTTTCTTTTTTAAACAGATATATAGTGCCATACAAATGCTGTGAATCATCATCATCATCATCTTTTTCCTTTCTTTGTTTCAATTTAATGCTCTCTATTCTTAAATTTGTATACCGGGGGTCCCAGAAAAAGAGGAACGGTGGATTTTCAGTACCTTATCTTCAAAAAGAAGATAATATTTTTGCATCAGTGGGTAAAGCATCATCTACCAAAGAAAATGATACCAAGATCATTGAATTTGGTGAAGTAATTTGTATTCTGTGACTGTTTCTTAAAAATACAGTCATTTTCAAATTTTTGGTGACTGATGAGAGTAGCTTTGTGTCGGGATGGCCTTCCATAATACGATGATTGAAGGAAGTCCATTGATGCATGTCAGCAACAAAAACGTGTCATACACTTGACATATGAAAGGCCATTCTTGACACAATTCTGCTCTCCACTGTCGCAAAAAAAATTCGAAATTCGAAAATTACTGTATTTCAAGAAACGGGCATAGAATCAAAATTACTTCGCCAAATTTAATGATCTTGGGATGATTCTCTTTGGTAGAAGAGGCTTTACCTACTTAAGTAAAAAGATTATCTACTTTCTAATTTAAAGTGGTAAAAATCCACCGTTCCGCTTTTTCTGGAACACCCGGTATATATCCACCCCTGCCTGTCTCCCTAACTTGACCAAAATCAAAAGAAATCGACGTACATGTAATAATCTCTATGCTCCCTCATGTCATTCTTAACAAAGATATGTCATTCTTAACAAAGATTGTATATATATATATACTGACCATCTCTCCTTTGTTTCCTTTTGGTCCCATCGGCCCATTTTTACCTCTTGAACCTATTGAACCCTGAAAACAAACAAACAAACAAACAAACAATTGTATTAAAAACATGCAAAGAAACAACAAACAAACAAACAGAAGTTTCTATACCAGCTTTCTTTTTCTACCTTGTTACAGTAAAAAAAAACAAAAATCAAAAACATCCAAAGGAACAAAAATACAAACTAAGCTACACACAAGCTATCTCTGTAAATAATCAATCAATTAAATACTTTATTTAGTTTATTTATTTATTAGTTATTCATTTATTTATCTTTTCTTTTTAATCCAGTGATCTGGCAAGATAAATCAAGATGAAACAGTTCACACTATATTTCATACAAACAACTCAGTTTAAAACATATTACACTAGCATAAATTCTTGAAATCCAACTATTATTTGAAAACAGAAAAAAAGTAAACATATAAATGCACTAGGGATGAAATCCACATGACGAGCCCCCTCCCCCAATTTTTCTATTAAAAAAGGGAGAAAGAAAAAAAAGGGGAGAAAACTACTATATGATCTTTCAGCTCTGGGACTAAACTGAAATTCAAGTAGAAATATTGAAAAAATACTGGGTATAGGTCTCTTAATTATTTAGTTGCTTGATTAAGACATGTATTAAGGAGAACAATAAAGGAAATAAATACTCACTGGGAATCCTGTAGTAGCGATGATGTGGTACATGCAAGAAAATGAGATAAAATATAGTGAGAAATTATATGTGTAGAAATTATCATTTTCCACATCAAGTAATGGCTCACAAAGAAATATAGCAATTCAGATTTACTGATTCATAATTCTATGTTAGTATTGTATAAGAACATATGCATTGATATATATATATACATTTGCTGATATGCCAGGCAAGCATTTGTTTAGCAAGCATCAGAGAATCCATTAGCTGTGTAGCTTGAACATTAGATGCAGATTCACACAAATCTGAGCATTAACACAAACTGAAATGATAATTCAAAATTTCTCAATCACTCTCAATAACCCTTAATAATGATAATTCATATATTCTGTCAAATAATGCATAAATACATCAAGTGTAAGCTCACATTCAGAAATCAGTTGTTTCAATTTCAAAATGATGTGTACAAACAATAATGATAAATGAGAGAGATTCCGAATTTAGGAGTCTAATGAACAGTTAATAAACACCTTTTTTTTTCAAATGAACTCCTTTACCTCAAGATAAGATTTTTCTGCAGGTTTGAACACATGGTTATCAAGAACTAGGTTTTTTCCCAACAAATAATCATCACTCTATGTAAACCTAAGGCACAATTTAACATTCTACTTTGTTGGCTGAGCGAAAAGAAAGTTCTGAAAATAATATGTACATTATTACTTATCAATCCAAAAGAAGAATTATGCTGTTATTGAACATTATTGTACACTAAAATCATATAAACGGAATGTCCATTTGTGCAAAATAAAGGAAATGGATGAAAGACAAAAGCATGTTGAGAAAACTGAATATAAATTGAAATAGATACATTTAGAAGCAAACTGAGCAAGAAGCATTTTGATGAAGCTCAAAGCAATGGACTTGAAAAGCCATTCTTATGCCATCAGACAATTTGAAATTACAGTTTAAACATTAGCGCACAAAAGCTAAAATGAGATCAGATAATGCAAATAAATTAAAGTAAGATAGCACAAAGGTAAAAAGAACAAAAGACTCTTCCATTTTAGCAATGTATGGAATTTTGAAAACATATTCATCATCTGCCAATATGAAAGAGAAACAATGATCAAAGAATTGTCAAAAACTTACAATGAATAAGAGTTCCCAAATACCATGTCAACAGTGAAAGAAAAGAAAAATAACAAAACAGAAAATCGAAAGAAAACCATACTTATTACTTTTCTTCTTCTTTCCGGTCTTCTAAACTTGGACCTATAAATTTTTCAGACACAGAAACTTGAAAGATAATGTCTTTTAAAACCTGAAAGTTACTGTTTAGTTTATAAGTCCTCTCTTTACACAGAAGTGTAAAAGTAAGTGATAAATCTCATTTTGATATAAATAGCTATATCAAAACATCCTGTTTGCCCTCCATCACGTCCTATGCTTATAAATAATCACACATTAGTTACATGTTCGCACGAGCCATCATAGTTTTGAAAACTTTCAGGAAACCTCAATGTTTCAAACAGCAAGAGGTGAAACAACGAGGAGTGTACATATAACACATACACAATAAATGTTCAAAGTTTTGAAATACAAGCCAGTAGTCTGCATCTGCATCGGAATAGTTTGCGGGCTCAAATCCTCCTCCATGAAATTCCATGATTGGTGTCTAAGCTGTAAAACTACCATATTCCTTGTATTGTAGCTGCCCTTGATACAGCCAGAGACTGCCAAACTAAGGCTTTACTTAAAGGTTCTTACTTGAAATTGTGCATGGGTATCCAAATAGAGTCTGTGTCTAAAGACTAGCAAACACATGCCTTTAAATAAGGACTACACATTATTGCTTCTAGTACTCGAGTTAACCATAAGCTAACGTAAGGTTTTGAAACTATGATTAAACTTAAAAGTTTCGAAAACTATGAGTATTCCACATGACATGAAACTTCAAGATAACCTTAAAGTTTCAAAAACACAAGTAACTTTAATTTTAGGGAAGGTCATGCGAACATAACTTCAGACCAAATATAGAGGAAAAAATCAATCTATAAATATTTGTTCATCTTCTTCCTTCAAAGTCATAAATTCATGGCAATTTTCCTTTGACAATAAGATCAAAGTAAGAAAACAAAAGTTAAATCTCTGAGGAGGGTAAAATAGACACTCTCTCCTCACATTAACCCCTAACATCTTTCATGTGAAGCTTTGAAAAACTTACAATCAACTTTATAAAACATCATTTCAGTAAAACAGATTACCCTCTCTACAATCTTGAAAACCTTAAAAGGTAGCAGCAAAATAATCCTGCAGATTTCAATATGAATTCATATTTCACTACTAAGCTGCCACAAGAAATTCTAAAATATTTCACCCCAATTTTTTTTTATTTTAAATTTTCGATTTCCCCAAAGTTGTGTTCTAATCAAAACAGAACAAAGCCGACTACAAAGAAATTTAAATGTACTAGAAATTGCCTCCTGTTTTTCTTAGAGCTTCCTATATCCCGTTGTTAGACAATAGCAGCTACACTTATCCATTTATCAGTATATTCACTTTATCATACATTTATTTATTCACTAATTTATCTCTTCATTCACTTATGTTTTTGCTCATGAAACTTTATAACTGACTTTGTGGGAGTAAAACAAAAACTGTAAAATGAGTACCTTTAATGTCAAATCAAATTTACTGATCAAATCATGGCCCTTTCAATGACATAATAACAATACCAAAATCTGTTTTTATTCCTCTCTCCTACTAAATATGACATATCCCAATGGAATTCTGAAGGTTTACCACAAGACTTCCAATAATATTTTTGCAGTATTATTTCAACACCTTATATCTCACTATCATCTATACATTTCCTTCCTTCCAGTGGGATCTACACTAATTCATTTTTCTTTGAATTTCATGCATGTAAGCCTCTGGTCCTACATCTGTATGTACAAGAATGGACCCATCTATACTGATCTGGATTAACTGCATACCACACCCACTGAACACGGTTAACTCATTTCAGCTTTCGGGCCCCAATTCAGCTTTTAAGCTGCAATGTGTTGATCATAATGAACCAATTTCAATTCAATTTAATTGAATTCAACTCATCCTTTCTAAAGAAAAACAAAACTTGGCTGTAACAGGTTCTAGAAGAATCTTAGTGTATTCATACATAAGCAAGAATGAGTTACAAAGTTGATCATAATTAGGTTGAGCCAGTGTGGTCATACTAAGAAGGGAATTTTGATAGATTTACTAAGTCTTTTTCAGTTTCAATTATGCAACAAATGAATACATGACATTTCTACTTTTCCATCCAAGCCATTCAAGGATAAGATTATATTTTACACAGAATTCCAATTCTCTCATGCACCAAAAAGGAAAACAAAAACAAGTAAGACATTTTTGTAAATTGGGACTCCTGGGGAGCATTTCATCAACATTTGTTGTCTGACAAGTTGTCAGATCTGACATCTTTCCTTGATTTTGATTGGCTGAGAAGCATCGTTACTATGGCAACTGTCGGATAAAACATCCAACAAGTCCTTTCATGAAACGCTCCCCTAGTTCCACCATGCAAGGTTTTCTCCTTGTACTATACCCCTATATGATCTTAAGAGTCTCCAGCCTTTCGTTCTTCTCAAACTTCATATCTGACCTTCATAAGAACTTGGAATATTCCTAAAATAAACATGACCATCTTGAGAAGATATCCCAAGCAGCGGCCAGTGGATTTTCTCTCCTAACCCCCTGGATTTTCTCCAGCTTTCTGCTAAAAGCCCAGATCAAAAAATATGTTCTAGCATTGGAAGAGGCAAGGGAAGGGGTATCCTGTATACCTTTCTTGAATGGGTATGACCCCTGTACTTTAAACAAAGCCTAAGAAATGAACTATTGGCAGGGAACTCAACCATTGATATCAATATCATGAAAGTACTTTTGAAGCACTCGTTGGGAGACATGATATGTTATCATCTCAGCCCTCTCGGGTGAAAGCCCAAATGGTCCAATCTTCATTGAATTTACATAAAATTATCTCTTTTTTTTGCTTACTGATGTAGAAAGAGAATTATAAATTTCATGTATCTTGCATGTTGCCACAACTTGTTATTCTTTGGGCAGAAAAGCAAATCAATGAATTGGTACATTCTTTTGAGCATGACTCTATAAGCACAGAGGGTATGGAAAATAATCCTGGAATTAATTTGTTCTAGTTTCTCAAAGCCACTGCAATATTATATATAATTATATTGAAATCAGAAAGAGTACTATAACATATGCCTTTGAGGTCACTCCAACTGGCTATGAAGTTTCAAGAAGCAATAATCTTGGAAGGCAATGCATTATTATACTGAGAAACAGAAAGGATTATGTCTCATGACTCTGACATAGTACCTTCTGGCATTTAAGTTTCTTGAAGCAAATTCAATGTTATGCATCATTATACTGAGAACCATGCAGAAGGGTCTATGTCTGTATCTTTGTCACTTTGCCATAATACCTTCCTCAGTAGCAGATCCAGAAAGCAGTGGGGGGGGGGGGGGGGGAGAAGGAGGCTTTAAAAACCCAATCCCCCGTCTGGTATACGAGTACAAATTACATCCAGAAAAATGTTAACTTGAAAAACAAGTGATATTTTTTCTCTGTTGTTGGGTGTTTTTTTTTTTTTTTGTTACTTGTCATATTTCAAGTTGTCACAATTTTTTAAGGGCCCCCCCCCTTCCCCCATGACCAGAAAATTCTGGATCTGCCACTGTTAATGGTTATGAGTAAGCTTAGGGAATGAAATGGTTTTGCAGATGGTTTGCAGCAGCTGATTAATACCTGATCTACCCCTCTTGCCTTGTGGTCCAGGATCTCCTGGCGGACCTCTTACTCCTTGTATTCCTGGTGGACCTGCAAAAGAATGGAGGGGAAAAGATTAAAAAACATTGAGGTGGTGCTGTGACTCAGTGGTAGAGCAGTTGTCTCATAACTGAGAGTACCCAGGTTCAAAACTAAGTGTATGTGCTAATGCCCTTTGGTGAGGTAGGCCTACAGGAGACTTACAGATGTCACTTCCCTGGTTGCTTATTAACAAGCATACATGCTTTCATAGCAGTCAGGTAAAATAACCAACCATTTAACCATTTTTAAACCAAAAAATAAATCAGTAATGTAAGTGTATGAACAAAGGATGCTAAAATAAGCTGACAAAAGCAACTCAAATAATGCATTTTACTGATATCTCTCACATATACAATTTCTGCCTGTGAAAAATTTGCATAAGTTACACTGTTACGCACTCTTTATCACTCTGAATTTCTTAGATTACAAATTAGTCTAAGTCATTTGTTATTAGGGACAATTTCCACATTAGATTTAGAAATCATAGGATTGATTTCTAAATCTAATAGATTGAGATTTTCAATCAAATTTTGGAGTAGTCCCTGATTTAAGTCAACAGGATACTACATTTATATCTAAATCATTATTACGTGCCAAAAGACTAATTCTTCATCCCCTGGACTCATAGAAGTCAGAAGCTATAACAGGTTTTTCACACATTTTGTTTCTCATCTTTTGACTTGAAAAGACCTTCTAATCTGAGTACACCTCAACAAGTGGTTGACCCTCCCTACCCAGGTATAAGGTCAAGTGAGGTCAAAGCTAGGTTTTTTAAGGTCATCCCTTCAGACACTTTCCAGACTGATCTGAGCTTAGATTACCAATTGCTCAGTTGGGTGGTTGCAAGAGAGGTGTGAAATAATGGAAGTATGAAATAATGGAAGCAATGATGGGCCTGTATGATATACATTCTAAAATCATTTTAATATACACCATGATTAAAAGAAGTGTCATTTTTTTTACTGTTAAAGAATCTAAACTTTTTAGTTTTCGCTCAACAGATATAATTTTCAGCAATTTGATTCTTTAGTCACTATAACATATATTTTCTAGACTTTGTTTTTTATCAGTAATAATTTTTAAAAAATAAGGAAAGTCAATTATCAGCAGTGTTATTTAACTTTACTCATATATATACAATACAGAAGATAAATAAAACTGATATGAAAAGAGGGACAGAGAGAGAGAGGGAGAGAGAGAGAGAGAGAGAAAGAGAGAGAGAGAGAGAGAGAGAGAGAATATAATAGTGATTCTTCATAAGGAAACCGAAAATATTTCATGGTTTTGTTGTACACATATGTTAATCTTTGATGTCAAATGTAAAAAATATAAAGTGAAACATCAATATGACAACTACTTTCAGTTACAATGTACAGTGCTCCTAGATAATGTCTGAGTTGGAAGAGAACTTGGCAAAGCCCTTATTTCATGATCCTCTAGCCAAGCGCAAGCCAGGGGTCCAAGGAGAGGGTCTCTGAGGGGTAAGGGTAAGGTGTTTATGTTCCTAATCACTTCCAACCGGTATCATCTATCCCTCCAGCGATGAGCTTTACCACCCATACAGGTAGCAAACCCCACTCACTATCATAGCATCCAAAATGTGCACATTCATAAAATGTATCCTGTCAATTTCTTCTCCCTTCCCAAATATGGTTTCCTCAAAATTTAGTGTGTCCCTTTTGATGAAGTTGAAATATGGTCACATTCAATAACTCTGATTCAAATTTGCATTCTGTAAACGGTTTAACTCTCTATTTTTGCTGGAAGTGAAATATTGTCCAGCTGCTAGCATTCCCACTATAAAACTAACATCCTCATTGCATGTTCTTATAGAGGAGGTGTATGGAGGCACTACCTTAACCCATTTGTGACAGGAATTATTTAAAGCCTAATTTGATCAGCTTTTATTCTTCAAATTGGCAACACCAACATTTTTATTTTATTGCTACATTTTTCTTATAAAATGTCATGTATCTGAAATGAATATAAATTGACAGAAATTATGACCAGAAGTCAAAAAGTTGCCAATTTGCAGGGAAAAACAGTGATTTTAAACTTCTATCACATTGCCAATTTAAGGATTTTAATGCTTATTTTCCTTTTAAAAAATTTCAGCATCAAACAACGAATATTGATGCAACCAAAATGGGCACAGTTTGTGTAGAATTTTTTGCTCTTTATGCTCATGTATTTGGTACGATTTTTAGGGCTTTGCATCAGAAGATATTAGGCCAAACCACAAAATGTGGACCTCTGTCACAAATGGGTTAATGTATTTTCTTGCAACTATTTTTTTCAGAGCAACATGACACATTTGCCTTCCAGGTAATCAGCTGTGATATGAACACAGAGAATTGAAACTGTTGCACTCTCTCAACTTTCCATAAAGTGCATGTTATACTAAATAATATTTCTCTGAAGTAGAAACTCAAATGGCCTGAGGTCTAATAAAACAAATAGTCACTTTGAAGGCATATCAGTTGGTTCAAAACTATGGTTTTAAAAGTCAAAATCATATATCCTTATGAATTCATCATATAAGAAGCTACGGAAGGTGTATTCGATGAGGAAAGTAACATAACCTCTAAATGCATTAACAGAGTTTACACATCCAAATAAAAAAGATACAAAACTAAATTAAAGGCATTGGCTAACTTTGTGAGCAGCCGATTTAAAAAATTCTCAAACTAAGATGAAACATGTGTATGAGTACTTGTATTTGTAATAAAAAACCCTGAAACCAAGCATAATTTGGAATGAAAAACTGTTAGTAAGACGCAAACCGTGATTTTATTATTTTTGGTCTCAGAGACAATAAATAAGAGGACTGTTTTGCTCGAGTTACAAAATACTGTTATCTGCCTCCCTCCGGTGATATGCCAATACACACAGTACGGTCTGGTGAGCCATGTGCGCATGGCGCACTCCTTAGGTCTAGCCTGTGCAACCGACCCAATATATTTTTCAAATATTGGTTCACATTTCTAATATTTAAACATACTTCCTGTGGATATTATACTTTGAAACTTTCAGACTGGTATTTTTACACTATAACCCTTTTGTTTATCCCATTTTCAAGTAGCAAAATGACTTTTTTAAAATCATAACAATGTTAACCAATGCCTTTAATGTCTTGCCAAAAGATCCTAAAGATGGGGCTGAGATTTGAAGATTTTTTGATCCAAACAATTTAAAAGCAATCAGTGTTTTGTATATGCTAAAGCATTTTATCTTTATGTCGTTGTGCGAAAGAACGCATCCGGAACGCAAACTGCAATAATGCAAAAATAAAAATGTCTATTTTAACATACTGGAATAGAATTTTTGCAAAGATCATGCCACATGAAGATCATATATCAATTTACAAGGTCTACATGTTACCCGTAAAATTATCAATCATTGTTTGAAAAATCTGATTTTCAATAATTTTCCATTTTTGCATTCTGGACGCATTCTTTCGCATGACGACATAAAGATAATACACCTAAAAGCAAAAAGGCATTCTTGCTTTTAGCATACCAAACATTGGGATATCATAATGATTTCTGTAATTCATATTGCATACTTCATTTGGAAATGAATCTTTATGTTTACTTGTTTTGTTGTAGCTACTGGAAAAAATATACCCCTACCCCTATATGCACTTAAAAAATCGGACTTCAGTCATTGTTTGATGAATCCTTTTACATCAAAACTGTCAAAATACAAAACTCTGATAAAGTACAAAAATCTACAATTTACTTAAGATGATAATGCATTTTAACAAAATACAAAATTTGTGATAATTTAGCCTATAATAATCATAGCTATCAAAATAAAATTACTGCCAAATTTTGTAACCATAAAATCTAAGTAATTCCATCTTGGAACAAAATATGATTTAAATGCACTAGTCATGAATTATGATGAATCATGTACTAATGCAGAGATAATGATTATTTTGTTGATTTTAATGTGTTACCTATGTAAGCATTGATGTCATAGGTTGTCATAGCAGACGATAATTCAAATCATTTACGTGCATCTTTGCCACACGCCAAATAGTCACGCAAAATTGCTTTCTATCCACCGCAGGCACGTTTCCATCAGCTCAAATAAGCTTGCTACATTAGATCAACAAGCCGTACTCCAGAGATAAGTCTAAGTTTAAAATTTCCAATCAGAGCTGAGCAATCCCTTTCATTAAATAAATTAGCTAGAGCTATGGAACATAGCATTATTCAAATGAATCTTCATGATCATCAGCATATGAACCTGATAATTCACCAGACAGTGAGCTACATATTTTTAAACAAGTCCTGATTCGCTTAGGATAATAGCATGATGGAACATCCCGATCGCAAGGATGAAATCGTCTGTTTGGAGCCGCAAGGGCGGTAAGTCTGTATAAAATGATATGAACCCTTCTGGCACTGAACAGATGAAATAGTCCTCCATTTATTTGCATCATCAATGTGCATTGCTCAAGATAGCTGCAATCGGGCAAATTTTCTATGACCAGAATAAGCAGGCTATTTCTGAACCTCAGGCTAATGACGATGGGCCTTCAGCTATTCTTTCTTACAACAAAATTGCAGGGTGCCCCAGTAAACTTTGAATAAGAGTGATATTTTTGACGAGATGTGACAACATTTTGACTGGTAGATGAATTATTACTCCTCATCTACAAAAAATCAGAAATGAAATGTGGTAACGTTTGTTTATTTTCTAAGCCATCAAACTTTCAAGTCTTGCTCTTTCATTTTGTAGACAGGGAGAAAAGATCAAGTGATAAAATGTAAGCTTTTTGGATAAATATTGGAACTGGACCTAAATGACCTAGCTCAATGTAGAATATGAGGACACAGTCAACTGCAGATTATTCAAAGGTCCTCATGATGATTAGGGCCCTGTTTCAAAACTTGTTATCAGTGGCAACTACTACATTTCTATGACAAATTTGCTCTCAGCCAATTAGATGCAAGGATTTCAACATTTATTGCAACTTGTTATTGATAACAAGTTTTATGAAACAGGACCCTGAAATATGTTTGACCCATTGACTACTGAATTCTCTAATTGCTATAGACTTTGTACAGGGGCTACTTGGTTCCAGTAGGCAAAGGGTTTATTATAAAAGGTGACAGAGTTTTAAAAAGTGGACTAACACTATTGTGATGCAAAGTTATTTCCAATCTTTATCTGATTTGCAGATTCTCACACCTTCTGGTGCCAAACCTAACATGAAGAATTGTTCCCATAATTTCATTTCATAAATCATATTTTTTGTATTCAAGATTCTTATGCAGTCTGATAATGATATGAATATTCATGAGATGATCAGGAGATATTGATTGCCGAATTCTTGAAATCGTAAGAATCCAGAACTTTAACAGAAAATGAAATGCAATTCCGCTACTTCTAGAAGTGATAGTTGCACAATAATCAGAAGACAATTCCAATTTACTCTGAATTCATAAAAACTCAGAGATTTAATTTTCATTGTTATGATTAATTAGTGATAGAGAAACCTGTAGCTATGTATAAAAGTTTCATTTTACAACAACTTCAAATAAGTTCTGATGTGTGCTTTCCAAATGTAATTCAACTTTCCAAAATATTACACAGATTACACAGATCTATCATCATAATAGAGCCAAGTTTCTCAGAAATAAGTTCTGATGTGTGCTTTCCAAATGTATTTCAACTTTGCAATACATCAAACAGAGCAGATTTGTCATCATAAAAGGGCCAAGTTTCTCACAAACTTGCGAACTCCCTTCCACCACTACATGACCAATCATCACTCACCCTTATGTCTCACTTTCTGACGGTTTACCACAATATTTTGACTGCAAAAAAATACCGCCAGCAGAAAAGCAAACAACCATTTTTTGCGGGACAATGCAAAACACACAAAGACGCAGAGAAACGCTTTATCAGGGTCAATGAATGGATTTTGACTCCCAGCTTCACAAAAACCATTAATCTCCTGGACGATAGAAAATGTTTGAAATGTCAGAAAACGGGGAGATTTGTTGGGATGAAAATTGGACAATTCTTGAATTCCTCGGTTAATTTTGAGGAGGTAATGAGGACAAAAGCTTCAGGCATTCGACTAAAGACCATACCTGGCATATAATTGATGAGATCACAGAAAAACAATGTATATACATCCTTCATTTTCTCATTCTTATCTGTGTCATTTTTTTGGTCTAGAAACCCAGCTGTTGTCTGCTCAGGCTACGTCTCTTGAATGCAAAAAGGCATTAAATGTATTTTCTTAAATAAAAGGAGTCAGCACCCATCGGACACTATGTATAATGATACAGCAATGGAAAATATCTACCGAAATGAAAATATCCACCAACTCAATCTGCTCAATATTCTGTGCAAAATCACCATCCCGAATTGAAATAGCCTGCCTCTTATCTTGGAAACATAAGTAAAGTGTAAGATGATCAAATACAGATCTCTCCCCACCCCCCCCCCCCCCCCCCATCTTTCCCAAAGAAGGTCTTATCTTTGGATAAGAGGAAGAGGAGGAAGGAGTAACATCTTGAGAAAAGTCACAAAGAGGTTGGAGATACTGGAGTATTAAATAGGAGCATCTTCTTTTAAAACTAATTGAGCTGATTGCATGCGATTCCAATTATAAGAAGCTTTATTGAACTTAGATGAAAAATGGAACTACCAACAACAACAAAACTGCAAATAGCTTTTAACTCATAACTTTTCCATCATGAGCACTTGTATCATCTATAAATGGAAAAAGGGCAATCAACAATGGGAAAGAACTAATTTAAACAATTCAATACTGTCATTCAAATAATTTCGCTTTGAATAATGTACATTACACAATTTTAATTCAATCACTTGAGATGATATAAGGTTCAGCCTTTCTGTCCTGTCTCTCAATACATTCATTATTGTACCTTTACATGTTTACTCTGTATTGTCACCATGAATGAATTCATTCATTCCTTGTATGAATTCCAGCTCTGGGGAAAGGGGCTGTATATCCCTCCATTTTCTTGCTCTAACCGCAAACATAATTAATTGCATATGAAATCTGGTGTTCTGACCTAGCACAACCATGACCTAAATATTGTACTTGACATGTAATTTTATCAAAATAAACACAAAATCATTCCCATTTTCCAAGAATACCCTGTAAAGCCGTGCATAACCAGTGCATAATTGTTTACTTTTCGAGGATGAAAGAACATGTTTCTTTGGTTACCATTTTCACAGGTACATAACAAGGAAAGTAAAGTAATCATAGGCCTCTTCATATTGAGAGACAAAAGGATAGAGGGCAACAGCCTAAAAGAGAGAAAGCTGGAGGAGGATGGATAGGGCAAGGAGAATAGATAGAAAGGAGAAAAGGTTGAAGGAGAAACATACAAAAATGAAGGGAGAAAGAGAGAATGAGAAAAAATGTTGAGATGACAAATGTCCACACTACTTTATGATGACAGCTGCCAAATGATTCTCGAAATTTTACAACTCCAATAACTGCTGTCCTGAATAATCAGTGTGAAACAATTTCCCACTTGAGCAAATTCCAACACTGCGGTTCCACAAGAAAGATTGCATGCCTGCCTATGGATTTATTCTCTAAATTCATATTCTAAGAATTCATGAGTAATTTCTAACCAAAAAGCTTCTGAAAATCCCTTTCTTGGCAGCCACACAATCTAAATTGAAAGTTCTCTACAAGAAAAGACAATTCCAGATTGTTCTTGTTGAGATAGCACTAAAGTAATCATGTCTTGAACTTAACTGCATATTTTTCTATTGAACAAAATAGTACATTGTCTTTCATTTTGGAAATCCTTTTAACTTGTCAAATACATTCAACCCTCCAAGAAGTTTGTACATTATCAATGATTTGAAGGGTAAATGAAAACTATATTTGGACAAAGATTCCTACTTTTCACTGGAACTTCTCAAAAGTAACAAAGTAATTTCATTTATGCTGTCTTGCTGATTGTTGCCTATAAGAATTTGCTAATTGTAGAAGGGCTTACGGTTCACCATGTGGCAAGTCCTGTAAAGTGGAAAGAGATGGAGGTGAAAATGAGAGGCGAGAAAGAGGGAGAGATAGAGAGTAGAGTATCTTTCTTAAAACTGGATGAAGTCCTGAAAAGGATTGTAAACCAGAGGAGGTGTGACGGCTTAAGGTAGACAAAGAGATGAGGAGACTTGGGCTTGAAGTTGGCGGAGAGGTGAGAAGATTTGCGGCAGGCGGAGAAGGAGAGAAGACTCAAAGTTCTGGGCAGCTTGACTGTCCGTCTTCAGGAATTTGCTAAAGTTTGTACTCTCTCTCTCTCTCTCTCTCTCGGCCATGTCCAAGGCTGTCCACACACATGACTGTCATTCTAAGATTATTATTCAATCTATCATTAGCCTAGATAATAAGCTTTCAAAAGATACAAGCATAATCACCATGCTAATAAACAAGTGATCCAATCCATGTCCAAAGACCAGTCAATACACACACACACACACACATATGCTTTCTTTCTTTGGGAGAAGGTGTGTTGACTATTTTACAAGAATATTCTTTGCAATCCAATCAAACTTCTCTTTTTTCATTTACAGTGTAAAGTGATCAAAACAATTAAACATCAAACACTGTTCTGGACAGTTAATACTGTACCACCAATCTGAGAAAACCTAATGTTATAATAAAAAGACCTATATAGTATGGATAAACTATACCACAATACCTAAAAGTGTTCTTTGGTGTGCCTCAAAATTAATAAATCATTTTCAACACTGGAGTATAGTTTCATACCTACTCATTTATGTGATGTAAGAATATGCATTTTTATGGTAAAATGAGAAACTATACAAAATAATTTTCACATACAATTATTCACAAAGCATAGGGAAAGCAACAGATTGAGCTACGATTAAAGGCCCAAGAGGTATTATCATGATGATTGAGATTTATGTTTGGGTAAGGTTACCAGCTGTGCTAACAACTGATTAGGCAGGAAGAAGATTCTAAGTATGCTCATTAACTGATCTACTCCACTCATCACAAACCATCCCTAGACCAGAGACATCTTATAACATCCTTACCCAGACAGTGACCTTTTCTATGTCTAACCACGGTCTAACACATCCACAATTTTTTAATTCATTGCTCAGGTAATGCTTATGAAAGGCTAATATAGAGGTCCAATTTATATCTTTATAATCTGTTAAAAATTGTTTACACATCTTGTTTTTAATGGATTCCCTATACCCAATTAGGAGTTCACTTCACTTCAAACTGACAGTTATTCATTCATACTAAAATGAATGAATGAATGAATGAATGAATGAATGAATGAATGAATGAATGAATGAATGAATGAATGAATGAATGAATGAATGAATGAATGAATGAATGAATGAATGAATGAATGAATGAATGAATGAATGAATGAATGAATGAATGAATGAATGAATGAATGAAATATTTAGTAAATACAATAAATGAAAATTTAGTAAACCTTTCCAAACTCTCACACTTTAAAATGTAGAGACATTATGAGAGTAAAAAAATCACGTAAGTCATTAAGAATAAAAGCATAAAGGAAGAGGCAAATAATAAGCAAGAAAGTACTATACTGGAGTAGTGCTGGAAAATGGAGAAAAAATAGAATAATGGAGAAAAAAAATAGAATAATGAATATGAAAACAAAAAGTGAGAAAGGAGAAACGAAAGACAAGATACACATTTTCAAATGTTTCATCATCCCCTAGTTTATTTATTCATTTCACTTATCTATTCATTTATTTGGTGGCAATAAATACAAGTACAACACTGTTAAAGCATAAATATCGCCACTTAAATACCAATTTTTAAGAACAATCACATGTACCAACATTTGTTCTACTGCATGCGCGTAATAAATCATAAATTATAGACTATGAATTGTTTAGCCATGCAATCAGCACACTCCTCACTTATCACCCAAACCCAGGGGTCCTGAAGGGATATGGGGGCAGTTAGGAGTAAATGGAGGTAATTTCCTGAGTAAGGTGAACACCTTTATTCCAAGAGAGAGAGGGTTAGAAGTAGACCAAAATAACACCATGCTACCCTGATGAATGGGCAGTGATGATGTATGGTCATAAGGGTATCTACCCTTTCATGTTAACACACAGAAACTTAAAACATCAAATTAAACAACATTCGTAACATAAAGGTTGTTGACTAAACATATCTATCTATACATCAATCCTTACATGTACACCAGCATGTTAACACATCAAGAAATTTATAAAATCAAGTTTAATGAAATTCTGAACATAAAATGACTGTTCATGATGTGTGGCCTCAAGGGTGTCTACCATAGCATATTAATAGAAAGAAATTTAAAACATCAAGTCCAAAGATATTCTGAGCATGGAAAGATTGTTCATGATGTAAAGGTGTCTACCCGGAGTATAAACATATTAACACAAAGAGAATCATAACATCAGGCTTGACAATAATCTGAACACAAAATGATTGTTGACATCAAAGTATCTGTTAACACTCAACAATTTAGTTTCCATGAAGTTCAGCAGTATTCTGAGGCATACAAATTCATGCAGCGTATACTTTCATCCTATTCCTAAGCAGGAACTAGATTTTCATATACAGGCTGCTGCTGTAACAGGTAGGCCTTAGGCAAACTTCTGACTCATTGAGAGCAGCAATTCTAGGTAAAAATGTCTCATAAGACAATTTAATATGCAACAGATCCGTCTACATAGCAAGTTCATACCTTCAAAATAACAGAAATGGACTATATTACAAATTCTTCAAGAACTTCACATTTTTCATTGCCACAAGTAGTAATTTGTGAAGTTCCCATCCGTTAAGTGCATAACCTCAAATAATTTTCGCTACATGCACACCTACAAAGCTGTTCAGTAGTCCCATCTCATATGACATCACACAAATCCAGGCTGAATACTGACAAAAATAAAACAAATCTTTACACTTTTTCTTTCTCTCTCTCCTTTCTTTTTCTTCTACCAAAAAGAAAAGAAAAGTTTTTTGACAGACGTTTCAAATCCCCTTTTGCGCCCTCTTCTAATCCCCTTCAAGTGCGGAATTTCACAGATGTACAATAACATCCCATGGCAGCCGGGAGCCTTGGATCAACATGGGGTGCCCTGGACTCCCCTGACGGCACCCATGGGCATCAGATGGGGTCCAATGTCAAGTCAACTGGTAGCTGGTAGAGGGGTATGGGGGATTGGTAGAGGGGTATAGGGAGGGGGATTGGTATTTCTATGGCTGGGTTGACAGGTAACCTCTTCACACATTTTTGTCGTTTAAGACATTTTTCTGGCTAGAGTTTGAATGGCAACAGGTATTAGGAGTGGAATTCACCTGTTGCCTTATAAGATATAACCAGTGCACTTTCAGAGTGACTTTAGCTTGAACCCACCCTGAATTATTAACCCATTCGTGACAGGAATTATTTAAAGCCTAATTTGATCAGCTTTTTTTCTTCAAATTGGCAACACCAACATTTTTTATTTTATTGCTACATTTTTCTTATAAAACATCATGTATCTGAAATAAAAATAAATTGACAAAAAGTATGATAAGAGGTCAAAAAGTTGCCAATTTGCAGGAGAAAAGAGTGATTTTAAACTTTATATCACATTGCCAATTTAAGGATTTTAATGCTTATTTTCCTTTTAAAAATTTTCAGCATCATACAACAAATATTGACTTAACCAAAATGGGCACAGTTTGTGTAGAATTTTTTGCTCTTTCTGCTCATGTATTTAGTATGATTTTTAGAGCTTTGCATCAAAAGTTATTAGGCCAAACCACAAAATGTGGACCTCTGTCACAAATGGGTTAAAGTGTGACCTAGAACATAGCAATGAACCATCATTGCTCAAGGATACATGACATTTCTTCTGTTGAGAGCTAGGATGGCAGCCAAAAAGTACACGAATTAACCAGAAAACTGTAACCCGTAACACCCTCAAACTATTAACTGTGAATTTGTATCTAATAATTTTATAATATGATGTGGAAACTGTGTATATAAACTGTAAAACCCATAGTCTATTCGACCATCAAAAGATGACTAACTGCCAACATACCAAACACTGTCCAGAAAAATACAAAATATCAGTACATTAATCAGTCGTTTAACATCAGAAATTAAATGTGTGAAGGTGACAGTAGAATTGACACAGCTTTGGTTGTTACCAGTAGCAAATTCATCCCAAACAAAAAAATTATTTACAATGCTCCCATTGGGGCTCTTTAAAATATTTTGGAAGGTTATCAAGTTGGTTTCAAGTGTTTATTGATGGACATTTCAATCTGCCAAAGCAGCTAGACACAGCAATAAATATACAGACACTCTTTATCAATGGGAACTATACATACAAATGTACTTTTCACCCTGCACAAATATACCAATTACAAAACAATTAATGAATTTGACTGTTTTTATTCTTGGGAGGGGAGGGGTAGTTGGAAGAAAGGGTATGAATCAGAAAGCAAGAAAAACATCAAGATATTTTTCAGCTGATGCTGCCATTTATTTTCATTATCAAATATAGAAATTCTTAACCCCTTTAGACAAATTTATCATTCTATCTTCATACTAAAATTAAAATGGATTTTTTTAATGACAGCACAACAGAAGAACTTGAACTGCTGACTGTTGGATAAGGTATTAATTCATTTCTTCTTCTTTTTTTTTTTTTTGGGGGGGGGGGTGTATTTGAAGGTGAAGTAATTAAAACAATGCTAGCCATGATCCAAATAGAGTGGTCAACCTCTGCCCTACTTTCTCATATGAAGAGAGTACAGCAATGTGTTGAACCTAGCCCCCTACAAGCTGTGCTGATGAAATCACCATGCTAAGGTGTTTGACAAGTTCCAAATAGCAAAGAAAGAAGGGAAAGAAAAGATAAACGACCAAGTGGGCCAAAGACTGTCAAATATGATTCCAATTACTATGATTTGTTACAGAATGAGTGCATAAAAACAGATGTTGGCCACAACTTGTACAACAAATTTGTCAGTGTCTCTGTCAAGTGTACCAAATCTTTGTCATTTTTTTTTAAATTTCAGGGATGTAGGGATCAAAAGTGATTTAAGCAGTGATTTTTGTTTACCACATAAAGTTTATTTACAAAGAGGTACTTTTCATGGAGCCTCAATGGAGCCAGAAACAATGTTTTCAACTTTCTACTCTCTCCACAGTCATGCAAAAAGTGTCATATCCACTTTACTTTGGTCATTATGCTGTTCTACAACTCTTTCCCTCTCTCTCCTTCCCTCCCTCCATCTCTCTTTATCATTTTGCTCCTCCTAGAGAATCCTCATTTTCTCTTGATAACAATTCCTCAATTAAACCGATCTTGGCAGATTTCATTAACTTCCTACATCTTCTTCATCACTTGTTTCATCTCTATAGCAAGCCCAAACTAAGGATGAAGTTCAAGTTAAAAAGTTCTCCAATGGAAAAAACAAATGTTTTTCTTCATCTTCTCTTCTTTAAACTACTCATCACATTCTTTTCATTCTTCCTAGATCCTATCCCCATTTTCACCTTTCAAATCTTCCTTTCCTTCCTCTTCATCAGTCATCACCTCTCATGAATCTCCACGGCAACCAAGATGAAATCCAAGTAGAATTCTCCTATCAAAGAAACCCCACACAAGCCTGGTATCATGTATGATAGGATCATGATGGTATGTGCTTATTATCACCAAACACTTCTCTCTTCTATCCTAACTACAGTAAATCATCCCTGCCCCATTCACACTAGCATATTTTATTATAGAAAATCGTTTAGCTGTACAATAAGTAATCATTTTTTTTTCCTTGTCTATAAATTATATCACATTACAAATCATCAGGAAATGAAATGAAATAATGATAATAATATAGTGACAAACGTGTTTTAACATCTTTCAAACATAAGAATTAATAATGAATCAAGATCCGTTACATACAGGAACATCATATTCAATGGAAATAGTATAGTGGGCATGGCTTATCATGAAGGAATGTTGATGTCATCTGTGCCAGATATTATTTCAATATTAATAATATTAATGATACTTATACTGACTATTCTTATAGTGATCATATCCATCACACAAGGTGCTGAGGATGCTCTATAAGGGGTTTTTACACTGGCAAAATTTTGCTTAGTCCCGGACTATCGATGGGGTTAAGGGAGGCCTTAGCCCCACCGATAGTACCGGACTTTCCTTAGCCCACTTTCTGTTTACACTGCTTTTTGGAAAAGTAGGCTAGCCCCATCATAGTCCCGTACTAGCTGCCCCTGCAAAAAAGCAGGGCTAGCACCGCAATTGCGGTGCCAAGCAAGCCAGTGTAAAAAGCAAGAAAAAATAGTCTGGGGTTAACGACAAGACGAAGCCCAATGCCCATTGACCAATCAGAAATGAACGCTTATCAGCGTAAAGGGTCAGGTGATTCGTGCTTGTATCACATGACTTACTGATACTGGCGCGCGCTTAACGAAACAGATTTGAGGCTAAGTTGAACTTGAAGTTGAAGTATGTACCCGGACGACAAGACTCTTTTGCAATTTCTCATGTTTATGCTGCAAATGAAGAAAATGCGGAATGAGAGGAGGAGAAATGAACACCTAATGTAGAGCGTGTGCAAAGCTAGCTAGCGATAGCATGCATGCTTAGACTTTCGCGCGCGCGCGGGATCCTGGGCCGGCCTTCGTAAATAGTACGGGATTAAGAAAATGCAAGTGTACACAGCCAGCTATTCCTTGGCCCGGGCTAAGCACTTAGTACGGGACTTATTTAGCAAGTGTAAAAAGCAAAAAAAGATAGTACTAAGGAAAGTACGGGATTAAGAAATGCCAGTGTAAAAAGGGTATATGACCAATTTGGTTCAGTTTAATAGACTCCCCCCCATTTGGGGGCATACAGCATTCAAGAAATTCCTTGCTACAGATACAAAATTCAACACCTGGGTAGAGAGTGGCAAATAACAGATTAATGTATTACCAAAATACACTGGTGGTGTGTCAGGATTTGAACCCAGAACTTCTATGACACCTCTACTTTCATAGCCATGTGCAATGCCTGTGAAATAAATAAAGTGACACTAAACATAAGGTCTATTAAAGCTGATTTACACTATACCAGTTTACACAAAGTTCCTGTGCACAATGTTCTTATCCCATGTGTAAGCCCCTCCATCTCCTTGTGTGTATGCATGATATCACATCTCTACTAAATCATCTGAATGGTCTGAGCTGGGGGGTGAAAAAGAAGACCAAACTCATATTAATTCATGCTTTCTTCCCTCTTCAAATGATACTTTGTTTTTCTCTCATTCCAAATGATTCATACCATCTGCAAAGAGGGCATTCACTGCAAAAAATTGATGGAAGCCCCCCTCCCCATTACATTCCTTTCATTTATCTCAGTTTTTATCTAGAATTTACTAGTTTTTATGGTTGAAACTAATTGATAATGGATTTTTTTTTGCAATAATTCCATAATTGTAATGTGAGAAATGAAAACAAATAAATATGAAAAGGGACCCACTCATTTTTCAGTATTTCCATATAGGCCTACATGTGTAATAACTCCATGACAATGAATTATGATGTAATGTGAGAATTGAAAAACAAACAAGTACAGTACAGGAACCCTTTACTGAGTTGTTCCCAAATTCCCAAATTCATGCTGATATTAAAGTACTGGCAGGCGCACAAAGGAGAAAATAAATGAAATTAAACATTTACTCAATCCCTATCGTCAATCAATATGGACCAGACATCAGCTATTCATTATTCATTCTTTTTTTTATTTAAAAAAAAAAATATATATATATATCAATGAGTAAAATGCAGAATGGTAAATTGTACTTTTGTCACTCCTCAATGACAACCTTGAACAGTCAACATATTTCAGCACTTGCCAAAGCATGAAACTTGCTGTAATAATTATCTACAAAAATGTATGATATGAAAATACTGTCCCAACATTCCATTTTCTTTAAGTCATAACACTAAGGTCTGGGGCTGGATTCTTTATACGTGTTCAATTTATAAATGGTACCTTTAAAGGCATTGGCTAACTTTGTGAGCAGCTGATTTAAAAATTCTCAAACTAAGATGAAACATGTGTATGAGTACTTGTATTTATACTCAAAAACCCTGAAACCAACCATAATTTGGAAGGAAAAGCTGTAAGTTAGACGCAAACCGCGATTTTATTAGCTTTCGTCTCGAGAGACACTGAACTAAGAGGACCGTTTGCGCGAATTCAAAAATACCGTTACTTGCCTTCCGCCGCGTGATACGTCAATACACACAGTGCGGTCCGTTGAGTCATGTGCGCATGCGCACTCCATACGTTGGGTCTATGCAACCGACCCTCGTATATTTTTCAAACATTGGTTCACATTTCTAATATTTAAAAATACTTCCCGTGGATATTATTCTCTGAAACTTTCACACTGGTATTTTTACACTATAACCCTAATGTTTATCCCATTTTTAAGTAACAAAATGAGATTTTTTAAAAATCATAACAATGTTAGCCAATGCCTTTAAGATAAACCCAGGATGTTAGCTAAGACATGAAATATAGCATAGGGTTTAAGGTTGATATCATGGAATGTATACTATCTCCACCAGCAAAGATTTGACAGGTGTCTTCATGTTGTCTAGCCAGACTTTCTTACCAACATTTCAAATGGGAATATCTCAAGAACACTTTGCAAGGGGCATTCACAGTTCGAATGTAGTGCGGGTCTAGGACCCTGTTCACATTTCAGGATGGGTCGTGGGTCACACTACTGAAGCACGCCATGGATCGAGGGCCACTAGCACTGACTGCATGTACAACCAAAGTCAAGTGGTGAAATTTATTTGGAGGACTGAGACCTTTAACCCATTCGTGACAGAGGTCCACATTTTGTGGTTTGGCCTAATAACTTTTGATGCAAAGCCCTGAAAATCATACCAAATACATAAGCAGAAAGAGCAAAAAATTCTACACAAACTGTTCCCATATTGGCTGCCTCAATATTTGTTGTTTGATGCTGAAATTTTTTAAAAGGAAAATAAGCATTAAAATCCTTAAATTGGCAATGTTATAGAGAGTTTAAAATCACTCTTTTCTCCTGCAAATTGGCAACTTTTTGACCTCTTATCATACTTTTGTCAATTTATTTTTATTTCAGATACATGATGTCTTATAAGAAAAATGTAGCAATAAAATAAAAATGTTGGTGTTGCCAATTTGAAGAATAAAAGCTGATCAAATTAGGCTTCAAATAATTCCTGTCACGAATGAGTTAAAGAAAACATTTCACTTCTGTAGTGTTAAAGCAGACCATGCTAACTGACTAAGCAATGTTGCAGACATGAAATAGCTATATCTTTTTGAATGAGAACGAGGTAATTGATTTATAGTAGCTCATTTTAACATGCTGTACATGTGAATCATGGTAGCAATAAATTGTGATCTTTTGCCTTCCCCCAAGGATGCTGCCTCAGTATCAAATTCTCAAGGTTGTACTGAACTTGATCTAGAACACAACTTTTTGTTTAGCTAAAATTCAGAGATATCAGAAGGATAGCAAACTAGAAAATCTTATTACAAATCCATCATGAGCAAAATTCATTAAGAAGTATCTTTTATATTTAACAGACATCTCCTACACTGTAAATAAATAGGAATACCTTTCCAAGGTAATAAAATCATCTTAGTTGTCTGGATAAGTATTTCTGATGTTAAGATTACCATTATTGTCACTATTATCATCATTCTTATTCTTCCTTTTAGCTTACATGTGAGTTATAGTTTTATGGAAAAAATTGAAACTTCTTTTCAAATATACTTACAGATTCTAACATGTTTCTTGCAGACATTTCTTTGTTTTACTAAAACCAATGACACTGAATCGATTTTGCATCATAACCTCCTAAAATTATTCAAATCTAACCTTCCATATTTCCATTTCCCAGACCCATCTATCATGGAAACCTCATCACTTCTACAAAGTCACACCCAGCCCATTTCCTGACTGTTTCCTGGACTCACTTTCTCTCCTAACAAATGGATTCTTCACCAAGACCTCATTATGTCAAACAAAATCAGAGCCCGAAGTCTCCAAAGTACACAGAGGAAAGGGGACTTCTTGCTCCCCTTGTGGTTTCAGCATCGCGTTCCACAATAGATGCATTTCTATCAACTCAAGTTTGAAGAATAGCCCACTATTTAATATCCTATGAATTCGACTGATCAGATAATAACCAGCTAATTCTCTGATGAAGACAAAATTAACCTGATATTTTGCTCGAAAAATAAGCCACCCAAATCTTGGATTTATTGGCAGAATAGCCCAGTTACAAGCAAAATAGCATGCCATTTTCCATGTGTCTTCATCAACAGCTGAATTTTTTGATCCAATCATACACATACATGTAGACCAACATCAGGTTATAGCTTGAGCTACATTGCAAGTTAAGGTGCTCAAGCTAATGGGACTGCACACTTAGGCTTAGTTCGGGCTATTTGAATACCCAAGATCCCAAGATGGCATGTTATTCTTCAAACATGAGCCGATGAGGACCCACCTATCGGGACAAAGATCTCTGCTAAACTGATTCAATCCATATTGGGCCCAGAGTGGGAGACGAAGGCAGGAGTCTGCTCGTCTCATCATTTGATATTAAGAAATAATTTATAACAATCAGGTAAAGTGTTAGTGAAGAAACCACAAAGGAAATCTTAATCAGAACATGAGAAATAGGTCACCTATTATGATATCATCAGAATTAATCTGAAACCTGGTAACTACTATTTGCTCCGTTTTCTTCTTTAATCATAAGTAACAGTGGAGATTCACCTTCTAAATATAATAATAATAATACTAATAATAATAATAATAAAACTTATAGGGTGGTTTATACAGGCATTTCTAAGCGCACAGGTGGTCTATCTAACTCAGAATATTCAATAGCTTAAAAGCAAGAAAAATAAAATGAAATATTACTAATACAATACAATTAAAACAAATGAAATTAACTACTTGTGTGCGCCTCCAGTATACTATAGCATTATGAAGTTCTTTTCATTTTCATATATTAGTATATTTCTTTATGCTTATTGCCCTGCTCCCCATTTTTCAAATTCTATGTGTTTGCCTCCCATTTTCTCTTCATTTCTACTTTCCACCCAAGATAGATTTCATCACCATGATGATGTGAATCTCTGGAGCTGACCAAGCTAAACTTCCCCTGGTCACATGTTGAACTTCCTCTCTATTAAACAAGATGCTGATTGATTCTACCTCTCTATGGACATTGAGAAGGAGGAATGAATAAGCATTTTCACACCCTCCCTCAAGCTCATAATGTACTCCCAGGATCTGATCAGAGGGTAACATCCCAAAATGAAAATGCTCACCACAGATGCAAATCTCATTCATTCATTTAAAATGAAAAGAATGGAATGAAAATGCAATATCATGTCTAGACAGTGAACTGAGTGCAAAGAAGAGAATTACACTGAGACCACCCAAAGTTCTATTCTTTTACTATTACAATGAAATCTTGTGTGCTTTGAAGGCATGACATATTAAAATCACGATAGAAATCAATATGCAACAAATTAACAAATCTCACTATCAAAAATCTATTACGTCACTAGTATCAACTATTACAATACATATTCATTGATGTAGACCATGATCACAAGATCTCAAAATCTAAATATCGCCTTTGTTAATCATTAACATATGGGCGATGACTCATTTATATCTTACTTTTCATCAATTTGATAACTTTTGATAAAATTTGAAGGAATTTGATCAATATGCAATATCATGGCAAGACAGCTATGCAGACTCAATTAAACAATGCCCATTGATATTTCCTTATCTACAACATCAGTCAGTAATTGAACGCCAACTTACCCCCCCCCCCCTTACCCTGTCCCCTTTCTCTCCCTCTCTCCCCTCCCCCTTTCCTCCTGCTAAATTGAGTCACAATAGAGAAGCTAACTAAATATACTTTCATTCCGCCCAAATGTAAAGTTTACCAAAAAATCACTGTTAAATAATGTAGTTGATTCAATTTGGTAAAAGATAATGAATTTCACTTTTGATCAAAAAAAGAAATAGGTATATTTTCAGCAGGTGCTCAGAAAGGGGTGTGTCAGAGATAGAGGGTGGGAAGGGTAGGAAGAAGGCATGGAGGGGTGGACCTCAAAAGGGCATATGTCTTAGACAATAATTTAATAAAGATTTCATCTTCCATCAAACTTACTCCCTGAAGAAGGTCTAAGTAACCTCTAAAATCTAAAGAGATTCTCATCAAATTAAATGTCACATAAAATTGGCAGAAGATGCTCTGAATAGGGAGTACATCTTCGTATGTGATGGAATGTTTCATCTTTTTTTTTTATCTTTCAAACCATCCTCCGGGTATCATGACATCTTTGCCTAGATAGGACAAGGTTTGGGAGATTACTGGAAGTACATTTTACTTATCATCAATTCATGTTTCTTATAAAACGTTTTTGGTATAGTTAAGACTCCCAAGAAGTCTGGCTCCAGAAAGGTGCATTCATACTTTGTAGGGTTTTGATTTTTTCAAAGAGAGAAATAAAGGGGAAAGCACCACGGCAAAACACTTTCTAGAATAAAACAGCCTTCTGTCTGCAGAATGAGATCTACAACATATAAATACAGAGAGGGGGGCACCTCACAAGAAGTAAACAGAAATACATTACAAGGGAGATCATATCCTTTTATATAACTGAAAGGAAAACAGAGCTTTGGTGCTGCTATGATAATTTGAAGACTTTACACATGAACTGATGATAAAATTCACATCATATAAACCTTTTACTGTAGCATGAATTCTATTACTCATTACGTTTTAAGACAGACATTCACATTAAAAGATGGGGAGTGGAAACGTGAAAATAAGATTTTCACACAGGATTTGAAAATATGAATGCATCACCTGTGTCTTGATCTCTGTTGGTATTATTAATATGATCTGGGTATGGACCTACAATGATCAGGGCTAACACTCAAACAAGCCTCTAATTTCATCCGAAAATCTTTTTGAACTTTGTTTAGATCCAAGGAGGGGTATATTGATCATGGCATGAATTTCAAGGAAAGAACATGAGATGTAAGAAATTCATGCTGACAGGTGGATTCAAAACAGAGATGAAATGTCAAAAAAAATGTTGAAGGGATAAAAGCCAAGGAACAAGAAAAAGGAATGAAGGGCGAGGGAAAATAGAAGAAAAAAAGATGGAAAAGTGAGAAATTCTTTCACATTCAAGTCAGCATCAAGAGACAGACATCTGTTCTGCCAGTAAAACACATCTTAAAGAGTATAGTAACAACCTGAACAAGTCAAAGCATGGTTGTACTTCAAACACTGTCATCATTTCAAGTTGTTTTCTGAAAAGCACACACTGCAAAATACTTGTGTAAGAAATTTAATTTTTTTCAGTGAGGAACACATTTTTTAAAAGAAACTTTTACAAGTTTATGAAGACAGCCAACAATATTCTGTTTGTTATTGAATAAAACAAAACAAAAAAACTTTCTACTAGGTCGTATTCTTTGAACATAAAGACTGAAGTGAGAGGGGTCGAACTGACACCTGTACCACTACTGCTTGGTCCTTGATGCCCCACAGGGAGATAGTTAAATGTTCAAACATGATCACTTAACTGCTGATCTCTAGATTAGAATCTTCCCAGGGGGTGCAGAGGGTGTCTCTCCACTCTCAGTTGTTCATCCAGGGTAACCAAGAAGGTACTATTTACTTTCCTGGGTAACTCAGCCTGTAATGTTTCCTTTGCAATATGATCCATAATATTCTTATTCAATATATTTCTAGAGAGAGAGAGTATATAAAGAATATAAAGGTTTTTTTTTCCTCTACTGTGGACCTCCAATTCTTTTCTAGATATCTTTAAGGTAACAATGCTTTTCTTCATGCCTGGACAGAGTCTCCAAAGCAAATAGAGTGGATTCTATGATGTAAAATTTACTACTGCAGCCTTTTGAACATAAGACCAAATCAATTTTCAATTGAATATGGAACTGTTGATTTTCTATTTCCAGGTAGCTTTTCTACAGATCAGCCAATTTAATCATAAAATCTGAAGGTGTGCTAACCTTTTTACAAAATAATAAAAAAAAAAATCTCAGTATTTTTCTGTAGGATTGACATGGACAGTATCTTTCATAATAAATTTTACGTTATATACTCTAGATTGGAAGAAAATATATTTTTTTCCCCAACTTCTCAGTCTGAATCTGAAAGAGAATATACCCAACAAAGTATATATCAGCAGCTCAGTATGATCTGTTGCCTTAACAAATATTTCATAAACAAATCTGAAAAGTGCACACTCTGCAGAGCAACATAAAGTAGGCTAACATGTGCATGCTTTGACATAAATGTGTCTTGAATTAATTAAAGGTACTTATGTACTCCACAAGATTAAATAAACGAAGAAAATCAGAAGCCCTACAGCTCTATTTTTAAAGAATATATATTACTTTCAGGGATTATGGAAAAACTGCCGTTGGTCATATTTTCATTTGGTTTCAAGAAAGCATATTTGTGGGCTTTTTCATCTGCAGCTGCATGTAAACAAAATGTATGATTATTCATTACATTTGGATATTTTAGCATGCGACAACAATCAACCATTTACCTAGTTCTTTGTATAATGAGTCTTTTGTTTCATAAGTAATTTATATCTGCATAGCTTCAGTTATTGGACAATAACTGTAAATCATTTGTATGACATTATCCCAAGATGAAACCTTTAATTGGCATACACAGATTTCCTCTAATGGGGTTCTACCAGAAACCAGCAGAGTGTCTCTTTAGTTCATGCAGCGAACACAGACTGGTAGCCATGGATTGGAAGCTAACTCAACAGATGTCTTCAAAGGATGTAAACAGCTGCCCCGCGACCTTGAACTTGACCTTCGATAAAAGGCACCAAGTTTACCAAGTTTGTTTTGGTATTATTAAAGACAAAAGCAGAGTTAAGAGGTAATAAACCCATGAGATATTGGAGTAAACAGGGTAAACATCAAGGAATTAAGCCCCCTCGATTGCCATCTTTCTTGGGGAGTACTTGAAGTAATCAGTCTGTCAGAAAAATATGTCGATTGCTGGTGATGTCTGGTAGGAAATCAGTATGCAATGAATGGGAAGAAAAGACTTCAAACAAACCACATATTTTTACTAACTTGGAGGGAATTTTCTAATGGCAAGTTGTATTTTGCACCAAAAAAAAAGCAATACAGAGAAAACAACAATATATCAAGGACACATGAACAGTTTTGGTAGCCCCTCAAAAACTATTCATGAGATTTCTTTGCTTTTGGCAAGTCAGTAGCAAGATACACAAAGATGTTGTGAAGTATTTTCCTCAAGTTGAATATTAAACAAATGAAAGGAAAATACTTATTATCTTGGGTCAGCGATGTAATCACACAGCTCACACAACGCCTGCACATGTAGAATCAAAGAGATTTCTGTTTACATGACAAGTTGTAAGATGCACTGTGATCATTGTGCAGATGGTGAAGGAGACCTGGCGTAGGCCTGAGTGTAGCAGCTACATTGCATCATTTCAGATATTTGCATTAAAATTTACCTTAAAAATCACGAATACACCACCAATATGACATAATCTTTGATACAGCGTGTATCTTTTAATGTGAGGTGAAAAATGTGAAACTATAAATAATCAGTTTCATGCCGAAATTCTTTTCGCTACCAAGACTGTCCTTAACCCTGAACAAGTCAGATGAAGGGGAAATGTCAGCACCTGAACAATATCACTTAACCAATTAAGACAGATTGCATAAAAGATACATATTTGTGTGTACGTGGGGCCTACATTTAACCTCTACTAAATAAAGCACAATTAATTAAGAACATGATCTATTACATCCTAAAGTATTTCTGAGGCAATAACAGGTTCATCATTGCTAAATTATTCCTTATGAAATTATTTCTTTGAACATATTCTTGAAAGGATAACTTACAAAATATTAGTCAACTTGACAATGGGGTTGAAGTTGTCATATCAACAGTAAAGACAAACTGTGAATGGGGGTGGTGTGGTAAACTTTTCTAATTCAAGTTCCAGTCCAAAAATAACACATAAAGTAAACAAATCAGTCTATTTTCAACCAAACAGATTTTACCCAACACTTTCATTCCTCAAAGAACAATAGAAAGGATATCAACAGGAAGAGAGAGTGAGAATTTTATGAAGTTGAAGAACTCCATCCGTCTGTCTCTCAATCGTTAATCTGTTCAAAGAAAGATTTATAGCCCTCTGACCCTGTTTTCATGGACTCTAAAATGTCAGGATTTTTACTCTGTAACGTTAAAGAAAACTATGCAGTTAAGGCCTTTGGAACGATAAGTACAACACAGGGTTTGTGATGCATAAATGCACTAGAAATTTGAAGTATAACGAAGAGGGTATATAGATAATATACAAGGCATACTTTCTCTTTGGCATGAGAAGGGTATATTCTCAATTTCAAGAAACACCAATGTGTATGTACCATTGTATTACTCCTTCATTTTCTAATTTTGTTTCTTGGTATACCTGCCAATTTACCACCATCAACACCTACTATTTCTTCAGATAGTTCCATATAAAGCCTGCGTAAGAATAACACAAGTGAATAGTCAAGGAGAAAACAGAACTGCTCTATATACTCACTGAAGAACGGGAATGATGACTTAAATTTATGAATAATACTTTGCATTTATACCCCTATCTCACTAGAAGGTGATTCCGCTGCGATCCTCAAAAATCGACAAAAGCGTGATGGATCGTTGCTTGAGCCTTTTCAATCTTCTCAGTTGTATCTTGAGCCTTTCTGAAGCGCCAGTGATCGGCACCATCACCCCTGTCGCCACCAAGTTTTGAACACGTTCAAAACTTCCATAGCGAGAGTGCCGAGGTCACCAAGAGTGCCACAATCGTCTTAAGAGCACATTAAAAACGGCATGCCCGTAACTCTAACGTATCAGCAATGCCTAAAGTGTACTTCAAGCGCATTGAAAGCGGCTCCTATTGCCCGTGATTTCAGGCCTGTTCCCAAGATGATTTTCCAGTTATGTTTCTGTGCATCTCATTCGCGCATCCTAGCTGGTATTGTTACGTCATCACAACAGCAGTGCAATCATCCTGCAGGTAAAAAATGGAGTTGGAGGACGATTCTGCCACGCTTTGCAAAATTTTCACGAATCGTCATTGATCGCCATGGTCACCGTGATCACCTTTCTAGTGAGATAGGGGCCTAACAGATGCAATTTTCTAGCATGAAGCCAAACGTCTTCATAAATTTCACTTTCAATTTCAATTCTTGATGACTACTACCAAGGCTCATCCAAACTTCAAAAGAAGAAAAATGAACTGTTTTTCTACCCTTAACAAGTGGGAGTGTACAATAGCCAACAAGATGAAGGGGGTGAGATTTATTTTTGGTAGAAGTTCATGTTTGTTTTGCTTAGCTCTGCCTACACATTGGTAGCATCACACCGAGCTCAGTCTTAACTTCCTAAAGACGAGGGGTCGCACACAGGTCAACACTGAAATTCCCATCAGAAGGAAGATGAGCTCAAAAATGACAGAAGCATCTGTGAATCTTCATCCTCTACTCAACAATGTGAAGCAGATTTACGTCCCATCTCACACAATTTCTTCTATCTGCCAGCTTCCACCATGGCATAATCTGGGAAAATTGAGTGTGTATCTAAATACATCATGCTAGATGCAATTTTAAGATCAAATAATGAAGAAGTGAATTAGCTGAAAGTGTGTCTACCCCCCTGTTCAGACACAAAATGTTTATACCGAAACTCCATAAAGAAACGTCATATACGGGCTGTTCAGACACACGTCCCGGCATCTCGGGAGAAACACCATGTAGATGCGCATTTTTCTACTGCCAATGTTGTCATGGCAAGGACATGTCTCTTCGACCACGCTCACGTTAAGCCCCGCCCAGATATACCGTTCTACGGTTGCCATACGTTCAGACACACACGGGCCGTGATTCTATATCGAGTTCTAGTTCGAAACGATGCTCAGACCCTAGAACTTTCGTTATACGAGGTTTCTTTATACGTTGTTTCGTTAGTTAGTGTTCAGACACACAAATCCATTGTATAGCTATACCGTTTTGGTAAAGCCATACAACAAATTTTTTTGCATCTGAACACAAGGTATTTGTAATAAAGAGTTATCCTCTAATGTCAGAAAGTTCATGACCTGGGAATGAGGGTAAAAACATGTTGAAGGAACATTCTCCAGACATAAAGGACCATGAAGTGTCACGGGAACATCGCCTACATTCATGTTCCCAATGATGAATGTTCCTACAACAAACTCTTTTATTCTTGATAAAACTCAGAGGTTATGAAGAACTCCCAGTGAATCTATTCATATTACATCAATAGAAATGACCTCAAAATCTCTATCACCATTACCATTAGAGGTATGTCATTGTAAAAAAAAAAATCAAAACAAAGAGTACTTGAAATCATTAACTAGACCTAGAAAATACTGCAACGTTTTTAACGTTACCAAGCATAGAATAACAAAAATACACAGATAACAAAATATCAACTATGAAATACCATGAAATTATGGAGACAGGAAAGTACTTATTCTAAAATGACCTTCTCAACAACCGCTGATTAAATAACAAAAACAGACAGTTATTTTCTGAAACGTGACCCATGTGTATCATGTTCTATTACTGCGTAATTTGCCATCTATGTCACTAGATTGCGGTAGGAGCAAATGAGAGGAAGGAAGGGAGGGTGTGGTATGGGAGGGAGTCATTCACATTAGGAAAAATAATAGCTGAAACCAAAAAGATTGAAAATGTTTTGTCTGCTGGCAAACTTCATGGAGAGTTGAAGTGACAGAAAGTTAATAAAAATATGGATTATTGGATTTTCATTACTGGTTCTGATCGATATAGCTTATAAAGACATTTAATACGTACGTTTCTTATGACGTCTTTTATCTTAAATAATATTTCAATAATGATTAGCTAATATATCAAATGTTTTTAGCATTCTATCAGTGATTAAAAACCATTACCTCTGGCATTAAAAAAAGTGCCTCTTAAAACTGACAACCAGCAAACTCCTATTAATTTCTTGAAATGTGATTAAAAACCAATCAAATAACCAAATCAAAATTATCTAATGTTTGACATTCCTGCTTATTTTCTTCTTATTATCACAATTCAATCTATGATTTGTAATGACCATTATTCATATCTTTTTGATAAAGTATGAATAGATTATACACATGACTGCAGGTCAAAAAGAAAGAACCCCCCCCCCCCCTGCCCGATTACTCTTTACTGAAAATATTCAACAGTAGACAGAGGGAAAGAGAAGGGGGTGGGGAATGGATGAAGAATGAATGGGGGTGAAGGAAAAATTGAAATTGTTATGGTAATCATGGCAGAGAATGAAGTACATAAACTGATATTCTTAAGGCTCATGCTGAGATCATAATGTAGCAAGCAGTAGTAATTGGCAAACTAACCTTGGGGGAAAGTGGTCTGGAGGTAGACATCAAAAGAAATGAATACAATTTAAAAGTTTGGGGTCTACTACACCTAACTGGTCATGGTCAAGTCTACTTGGACATGATGTATTATAAAATACTTGGTCCCAGTTCCAAAGAATGTGTCCTCCCAGAAAGCTTCTAATATTTCATATTCTTTAATTTTCATTATTTCCTCTAAGTATTAAGAGACTGCTTGGACATGTCATGAATCTAATACATGATCCTAAATTCAAAGAATGTGTCCTCCCTGTCAAAGAAACCCTTGTCATTACAATATTGTCACATATCATTTTGAACTTTGTATTAAGTTGTCAAACCTATTTCTCATTCTTTCCTCTATGATTTAAAAAAAAATCAATATTTCGATTTTTGGGAGTTCTTCTGCGGATGTTCAACAAAAAATCCATCAAACTGGCAAACAAATATCCTTCTGAAGTTTGAATTATTTGTTCAAATCTTCTATGAACAGGTGTGAAATTAATGCTATAAAAGTTATCACAGCTTCAGTACTCAGTATTTTCAAACTTTGAGAAGCCGTCACTGATGTTTAGTTCCTCAAATTCTCACCCATCTGTTCTCCTTGCCCTGGCAGAGTTTATTTATCCTGCATCATTTTTACAAAACTATTACATATCATGACTTCTTGGACAAATTCTTGAGATGTGTAGGATATTTTCATTCCTTTTTATTATCCCAACAACTTCTAAAATCTGTGAGAGTATTGAACCAGTTCCAGATGCTGAAAAGTTCAGTCGCCATAGCGACCATAGTAACACCCATCCAAGTCATCCATCCCTGTAAGGAATGGTGTTTAGATGTACTGGTGGTGGTATTAACTGGCCTAATAGTCTAGATGTGAGGTCTGTGTAGATATCACAACATCTTATCATCCACACAAAAGTACACATTCTACCATCCATCAACTAGTCTAGGAAGCTCAGACCTGGTCTTGATAAACATAAACACAAACAGGAAGACGTGATGAATCTTCAGTACCATTTGCTGGAGTCACAACAGGAATAAACTCTATACCATAAGAGTTAACATTCTGGCATTTAGCAAACAATATTTCTACAATCTCATTAATAACACTGAACTATCATTCATCCAAGCAATTATCAGGATTAAGAGGTCATTGTATTATACACAGCTATACATGTGTATTCTATCCATCAACTCCTCATTCTCAACAATCACTGCAAGATATTTTTTCATATATTTATCCTCAATTGTTTGCAGATAATTTGCACATTTTAACACTGTTATGAAGAAGGAAGTTCATTTAAAATTGTTTTCAAAAGTATATTCTGGATCTGAAATGTGGATTATTTATGATGGCAAGCATCAATGACCATAGTAAACCTGTAAAAAAATAAACAAAATTCTTGTCAGTCTACAGAATTTTATTTTCTTCAGACAAAAGTATATTTATAAAAAGTGAAGGTGTCAATATATGAGACATAAATATTTTCAGGTGGGGGTGTTTAATGACGGAAGAAACACAGAAGTAGAAATATAGACACATACAATTTTCTTTAAAATAACAAATGTTGTGATGATATACTTTCAGTTGATGGATATCTGACAGCAGCTCTTTCATGCAAGATACAAAAGCATTTTTATCCTCAAATCAATAAAAGTTGAGATAAATCATTTCACAAAAGGAGGCAAGAAGCCAATACACAAAACCCAATACACCCACAACTGCATTTAATTCAATCTAAAAAAATCTACTTAAAAAGGGGATACAGGAGGTTTGAAAAACATATCAAAAATTTGGAGAAGAAATTCAATTATTCAATTTTGTATTTCAAGCAGAAAACTTTTCAAGAACTTTCCTGCACAAATGTATCAATTCTTGTTTTGCAAAAGTTACTCAATTTCCAATTTATATCACAGAATAGTACAGGGACTGAAAGACAGTAGAAGGAAGTGGAGGATGTCAAAAAAGAGAGGAAATTTTTGGAACATACTGATAAAAGTTCTAATGGGGATGGTTATATTAAGAAATTATTTGATTTATTAGCCCTGATATCATCTCCCCAGTAGGTGAATGGGATTGCGTGACTAAAGAGGTTATGAAAGAAAATGATAGATACAACCTGTAATCCACTGTTCGTGATAATGCCACCTGCGGTTTGATGAGTTCTTGTTCTTTTCCCCTTACAATAACTTTAGCTTCCTCAAAGTAAAATATCATCTGACATGTCTGCTCTATAAATATAACTATCTGAGAGAACTTTAATCTCAATGTTTTGCCTTCCCCTTCATATTCAACACATCACAGAGTACAAACTTGCTTGGATATCATTTTACCAAATTACCTCAGTTGGCTAGGAATTAATGACAACTTTTCAGAATCCATTATCATTTTCTGCCTGCTGCCTATCATATTCTCTTCCTACAGAATGACAAAAAACTATGTGGAAATGTCTGAAAGTAAAATGTTAAGATTGTAATTTTTCAAAATCTAACAAAGAAATTCAAACTTTAAAAAATAGTTTGTACATTGTACAAATAATATAAAAACCTGATGAAACCAAATACATAGATTTGATTGAGAACACATCTAGAATACATCTAGAATATAATCTTTCACTAATATTTGTCAGAAAAAACACAGAAGTTTTCATGTACCATGATCTTCTCTTTTTTGAAAAAGTAATTTATTTCCTTCAACAGAGCTATGAACAAAAAGTAAGTCCCAATCAATATGATGATTAATATCAATATATCCTAGCTTATCTATTTTCTGCAAGCACTTTGATTCATGGAATAGAGGTAATATTCTAAGAGTTGAATAAAACTCTGAATTCTATTTTTTTGTTTCAGTTTCCTGGCTTAAACTTTTTCTCATTAACATAATTTGGTTCAGTCTTCTTGTCTACTGTATCAATATTGCTGATGAAAGACTATCATAAGACCTGCTAAAGACATCTTCTTTCTGTATAAGACTCCTTCCCAGTTTTGGGAGCTTTCCTGGCCCTCATGTCTCCCCTTGGGCCAGAAAATTGAGAAGCATACTGACTGCATCCACACTTCCAGACTTCCGACAAATTGCTCTCACTATTTAACCTTCATCTCTCTCCCCCTATTCAGACACAAAACGTTTATACCGAAACTCGCTAAAGAAACATAGGTTATAAGATTGTCACTGTATAGCCTATGGACCATTCAGACACACTTCCCAATCTCTCAGAAGAAACATCATATAGAGGCGCATTTTTCTACCATGCATGTTGCCATGTCAAGGTCATGTCTCCTTCGACCATGCTCATGGCAAGCCCTGCCCAGTTATACCATTCTATGGTTGCTATATGTTCAGACACACATGGACCATGATTCTTTATCGAGTTCTTGTTTGAAACAATGCTCAGACCCTAGTTACGTTATACAATGTTGTTTTACTATCAGTGTTCAGACAAACAAATCCATCATATAGCTATACCGATACCATTTTGGTATAGCCATACAGACAAATTTTTTGTGTCTGAACAAGGGTCTTTCTCTTGCCTTCTAAATATTATCCCAGGAGGATGAAGAAACATCATCTGATGACAGAAGAATGGACCACACTCAGCCAAGGGATGCATCTCAAGAATCTTACTGAAAGTTCTACCTTACTTTATCTGATAAACACACTGGTACAAAACAACATAGTTGGGATATTCTTAGCATTTTTAGTCATTTTTCCTTTTATTTTTAAGCTAAATAAATCACAAGAAGGATATAATTATTAGTACCTAATTAAAATGAGGGCAAAATAAGATGGTCGAGGTAACATAGGTTAAGGGGTTGAAAATACGAGTTGTCTGAGTTTTTAAAAACAATCAAGTATCTTGATGGTACATGCATGGGATGGACCACCTATAACAGGTATCATATTTCTGCAATACATTGTAGATGCATCATACCTTGATATGTTATCATTCTTATCTCTCACTGAAATTATCTACCTGAATGACTGAATTCATACCTCATCAAGAAGGAAGTATTTTCAGCTGAAGAGCTGATAAAACAACAACCCTTGACTATCAACTTCTTCTTTCAGATATCATCAGCTGAGAGCTAGAAGGGCATTAACTCATATAGTTTTATAAAGAGTTAACTCCTTCTAGTACTCAACACATGATTTTATCTCGCTCAGACACCTAGGTCATCACCCATAGTCAGGAAATTGTTTTAGCATGGGCTTGCCACACAATGAATAGATTGCTTCATATCATAGTAGCAAAAATGTACTGATAGTCAGCAATCGTTTTAGCATGGCTGCCATACAATGAAACAGATCACTTCACATTTATGAAAATGTACAGGTATACTATTTTTGCTCTTGGACTTTTTATCAGGTCCACCTGTCACTAAATATTTCTTAAGCCATATGATACAATATGATTTTGATATCTTACATATTTCGACAGACCCAAGCTCAAACCTAGAAAAGTTTAATTCTGAATAAAGGGGAACCATTTAAATCACAGGTGAACATGAATATTATCTAATGAAATCCAGAAGGGATTCAAACAATGCCAAACAATCAATTCTTCTTGAGTTATGCTTTCTAGCTCTGATTGTGATGAATATATGACAATGGGTCCCCAACTCTCTAAGGTTGTGATTCACAAGCATTAACATTCCCTTGGAAGAAATACAAATCAACTGAAGATTGAAAATCACATCAAATCCATTCAAATCAAGTATGATGAAAAAATATGTTGAAATAAAATCCACATAAAATCAGCAAAATGCCCCTACATGTATGTACATACATTTTGCTCAGAAAACCCCTTAAAAATACAAGTGACACATTTTAAAGCTCTTCTAATGAAAATCCAGTTGGGACACTATTGTGTTTGAGTTACTGTTTCCTTTCTCCTTGATAGGTTTTGAAGAAATGATAAAGTACTTTACGGCAAATTTCTTCTTTCTTTGATTTATGAGAGAATGCTTTTTGCTTTGCATAAGGGCATTTCTGTGCTGATGTGGCAAATTTTGAATCATCAGTTAACAAAATACATTTGCATAAAGGCATAAGGCAGAAGCAAGAGAGTATGAACTTTACATTTAATGACATGAGCTTTTCCCCTCTGGCTCAGACAAAGCCAGTAGACACAAAATTCATTTTGATGCATGATTTTAACCATTTAAGAGTAATAAGATGTGGCACTTCATGATATGAATCAAATCTTAGACCAGTCTCTGTAAGTCCTTCCCCAATCTAGCCTAATTCTTAAAATTGTTCAAACTGGAGCAAGTTTTGTGACCAGCAGACAAGGGCTGACCTGGCCATCCAGGGTAGTCTACTATACTCCTCTTAGTCTGAAGCAAGGACAAAATAATTATTCTAATTCTATCACTTCCTCTGGCCCTTGTTACATAGACTCGATGTACTAATCCTCTTTTATGGGACAAAGAAAAAGATTTTGGTAACTTTTTGGGGGGGTCATACTAATGTGATTCTTAAATGGAGACTAAAAGAGTTTGTGTCTGTGATACACATTAGGCAGATAAGAAGGTAAAAAATATGATTCATTCCTGTATCACAGAATAACATGTAAAATGAAAAAAGTTGATATTGTTAAAATCATCTAGGGTGAAATGCAGCACTTTATATATTACTCTCAAAGTAGCAAGAAAAATAAATACAAAATGTTTTAGTACAGTGAAAGGACTATAGTGAAATGTTGGCTTTCATTCCATTTCATTGAAACATATAACTTGGCTGTAACCACAAAAAGGCAATAGTTAATGATCAAGAAAATTACATTTTAGATATTGTTGTTGATAGAAAAGATTTCATAAGTTGTGGTATCTTATATTCCTTGAGATAACCTAT
>CM057170.1:682940-876809 GCA_029962745.1 Echinometra lucunter | reverse complement strand
ATATAAAGCCTGCGTAAGAATAACACAAGTGAATAGTCAAGAGAAAACAAGAACTGCTCTATATACTCACTGAAAAACGGGAATGATGACTTAAATTTATGAATAATACTTTGCATTTATACCCCTATCTCACTAGAAGGTGATTCCGCTGCGATCCTCAAAAATTGACAAAGCGTGATGGATCGTGGCTTGAGCCTTTTGCGTCAGTTGTATCTTGAGCCTTTCTGAAGCGCCAGTGCTCGGCACCATCACCCCTGTCACCACCAAGTTTTGAACACGTTCAAAACTTCCGTAGCGAGAGTGCCGAGGTCGCCAAGAGCGCCACAATCTTCTTAAGAGCACATTAAAAACGGCATGCCGTAACTCTAACGTATCAGCAATGCCTAAAGTGTACTTCAAGCGCATTGAAAGCGGCTCCTATTGCCCGTGATTTCAGGCCTGTTCCCAAGATGATTTTCCAGTTATGTTCTGTGCATCTCATTCGTGCATCCTAGCTGGTATTGTTACGTCATCACAACAGCAGTGCAATCATCCCGCAGGTAAAAAAATGGAGTTGGAGGACGATTCTGCCACGCTTTGCAAAATTTTCACAGATCGTCATTGATCGCCATGGTCACCGTGATCACCTTTCTAGTGAGATAGGGGCCTAACAGATGCAATTTTCTAGCATGAAGCCAAACGTTCAGGGACCTTTATCACTATTAAAAGTCTTCATAAATTTCACTTTCAATTCAATTCTTGATGACTACTACCAAGGCTCATCCAAACTTCAAAAGAAGAAAAATGAACTGTTTTTCTACCCTTAACAAGTGGGAGTGTACAATAGCCAACAAGATGAAGGGGGTGAGATTTATTTTTGGTAGAAGTTCATGTTTGTTTTGCTTAGCTCTGCCTACACATTGGTAGCATCACACCGAGCTCAGTCTTAACTTCCTAAAGACGAGGGGTCGCACACAGGTCAACACTGAAATTCCCATCAGAAGGAAGATGAGCTCAAAAATGACAGAAGCATCTGTGAATCTTCATCCTCTACTCAACAATGTGAAGCAGATTTACGTCCCATCTCACACAATTTCTTCTATCTGCCAGCTTCCACCATGGCATAATCTGGGAAAAATGAGTGTGTATCTAAATACATCATGCTAGATGCAATTTTAAGATCAAATAATGAAGAAGTGAATTAGCTGAAAGTGTGTCTACCCCCCTGTTCAGACACAAAATGTATATACCGAAACTCCATAAAGAAACGTCATATACGGGCTGTTCAGACACACGTCCCGGCATCTCAGGAGAAACACCATGGAGATGCGCATTTTTCTACTGCCAATGTTGTCAAGGACATGTCTCTTCGACCACGCTCACGTTAAGCCCCGCCCAGATATACCGTTCTATGGTTGCCATACGTTCAGACATACACGGGCCGTGATTCTATATCGAGTTCTAGTTCGAAACGATGCTCAGACCCTAGAACTTTCGTTATACGAGGTTTCTTTATACGTTGTTTCGTTACTTAGTGTTCAAGACACACAAATCCATGTTATAGCTATACTGTTTTGGTAAAGCCCTACAACAATTTTTTTTGCATCTGAACACAAGGTATTTGAATAAAGGTTATCCTCTAATGTCAGAAAGTTCATGACCTGGAAGGAGGGTAAAAACATGTTGAAGGAACATTCTCCAGACATAAAGGACCATGAAGTGTCATGGGAACATCGCCTACATTCATGTTCCCAATGATGAATGTTCCTACAACAAACTCTTTATTCTTGATAAAACTCAGAGGTTATGAAGAACTCCCAGTGAATCTATTCATATTACATCAATAGAAATGACCTCAAATCTCTATCAACCATTACCATTTATGTCATTGTAAAAAAAAAAATCAAAACAAAGAGTACTTGAAATCATTAACTAGACCTAGAAATACTGCAATGTTTTTAACGTTACCAAGCATAGAATAACAAAAATACACAGATAACAAAATATCAACTATGAAAATACCATGAAATTATGGAGACAGGAAAGTACTTATTCTAAAATGACCTTCTCAACAACCGCTGATTAAATAACAAAAACAGACAGTTATTTTCTGAAACGTGACCCATGTGTATCATGTTCTATTACTGCGTAATTTGCCATTTATGTCACTAGATTGCGGTAGGAGCAAATGAGAGGAAGGAAGGGAGGGGTGTGGTATGGGAGGGAGTCATTCACATTAGGAAAAATAATAGCTGAAATCAAAAAGATTGAAAAATGTTTTGTCTGCTGGCAAAACTTCATGGAGAGTTGAAATGATAGAAAGTTGATAAAAATATGGATATTGGATTTTCATTACTGGTTCTGATCGATATAGCTTACAAAGACATTTAATACGTATGTTTGTTATGACGTCTTTTATCTTAAATAATATTTCAATAATGATTAGCTAATATATCAAATGTTTTTAGCATTCTATCAGTGATTAAAACCATTACCTCTGGCATTAAAAAAGTGCCTCTTAAACTGACAGCCAGCAAACTCCTATTAATTTCTTGAAATGTGATTAAAACAAATCAAATAACCAATCAAAATTATCTAATGTTTGACATTCCTGCTTATTTTCTTATTATCACAATTCATCTATGATTGTAATGACCCTTATTCATAATATCTTTTAATAAAGTATGAATAGATTATACACATGACTGCAGGTCAAAAAGAAAGAACCCCCCCCCCCCCCCCTGCCCGATTACTCTTTACTGAAAATATTCAACAGTAGACAGAGGGAAAGAGAAAGGGGTGGGGAATGGTTGGAGAATGAACAGGGGTGAAGGGGAAAATTGAAATTGTTATGGTAATGGCAGAGAATGAAGTACATAAACTGATATTCTTAAGGCTCATGCTGAGATCATAATGTAGGAAGCAGTAGTAATTGGCAAACTAACCTTGGGGGGAAAGTGGTCTGGAGGTAGACATCAAAAGAAATGAATACAATTTAAAAGTTTTGGGTCTACTACACCTAACTGGTCATGGTCAAGTCTACTTGGACATGACATATCATAAAAATACTTGGTCCCAGTTCCAAAGAATGTGTCCTCCCAGAAAGCTTCCAATATTTTAAATTCTTTATTTTTCATTCTTTCCTCCAAATATTTAGAGACTGCTTGGACATGTCATGAATCTAATACATGATCCTAAATTCAAAGAATGTGTCCTCCCTGTCAAGAAACCCTTGTCATTACAATATTGTCACTATCATTTTGAACTTTGTATTAAGTTGTTGAACCTATTTCTCATTCTTTCCTCTGTGATTTTTAAAAAAACATCAATATTTCGATTTTGGGAGTTCTTCTGCGGATGTTCAACAAAAAATCCATCAACTGGCAAACAAATATCCTTCTGAAGTTTGAATTATTTGTTCAAATCTTCTATGAACAGGTGTGAAATTAATGCTATAAAAGTTATCACAGCTTCAGTACTCAGTATTTTCAAACTTTGAGAAGCCATCACTGATGTTTAGTTCCTCAAATTCTCACCCATCTATTCTCCTTGCCCTGGCAGAGTTTATTTATCCTGCATCATTTTTACAAAACTATTACATATCATGACTTCTTGGACAAATTCTTGAGACGTGTAGGATATTTTCATTCCTTTTTATTATCCCAACAACTTCTCAAATCTGTGAGAGTATTGAACCAGTTCCAGATGCTGAAAAGTTCAGTTGCCATAGCGACCATAGTAACACCCATCCAAGTCATCCATCCCTGTGAGGAATGGTGTTTAGATGTACTGGTGGTGGTGTTAACTGGTGTAATAGTCTAGATGTGAGGTCTGATGGTGAGAGAGTGATGATAGGGGTGTAGATATCACAACATCTTATCATCAACACAAAAGTACACATTCTACCATCCATCCACTAGTCTAGGAAGCTCACACCCGGTCTTGATAAACATAAACACAAACAGGAAGACGTGATGAATCTTCAGTACCATTTGCTGGAGTCACAACAGGAATAAACTCTATATCATAAGAGTTAACATTCTGGCATTTAGCAAACAATATTTCTACGATCTCATTAATAACACCGAACTATCATTCATCCAAGCAATTATCAGGATTAAGAGGTCATTGTACTATATACAGCTATACATGTGTATTCTATCCATCAACTCCTCATTCTAAACAATCACTGCAAGATATTTTTTCAGATATTTATCCTAAATTGTTTGTAGATAATTTGCACATTTTAAGACTGTTATGAAGAAGGAAGTTCATGTAAATTGTTTTCAAAAGTATATTCTGGATCTGAAATGTGGATTGTTTATGATGGCAAGCATCAATGACCATAGTAACCTGTAAAAAATAAACAAAATTCTTGTCAGTCTACGGAATTTTATTTTCTTCAGACAAAAGTATATTTATAAAAGTGAAGGTGTCAATATATGAGACATAAATATTTTTATGTGGGGGTGTTTAATGATGGCAGAAACACAGAAACAGAAATATAGACACATACAATTTCTTTAAAATAACAAATGTTGTGATGATATACTTTCAGTTGATGGATATCTGACAGCAGCTCTTTCATGCAAGATACAAAAGCATTTTTAACCTCAAATCAATAAAAGTTGAGATAAATCATTTCACAGGAGGAGGCAAGAAGCCAATAAACAAAACCCAATACACACATAACTGCATTTAATTCAATCTAAAAAATCTACTTAAAAAAGGAAATACAGGAGGTTTGAAAAACTTATCAAAAATTTGGAGAAGAAATTCAATTATTCAATTTTGTATTTCAAGCAGAAAACTTTTCAAGAACTTTCCTGCACAAATGTATCAATTTTTGTTTTGCAAAAGTTACTCAATTTCCAATTTATATCACAGAATAGTACAGGGATTGAAAGACAGTAGAAGGAAGTGGAGGATGTCAAAAAAGAGAGGAAATTTTTGGAACATACTGATAAAAGTTCTAATGGGGATGGTCATATTAAGAAATTATTTGATTTATTAGCCCTGATATCATCTCCCCAGTAGGTGAATGGGATTGCGTGACTAAAGAGGTTATGAAAGAAAATGATAGATACAACCTGTAATCCACTGTTCGTGATAATGCCACCTGCGGTTTGATGAGTTCTTGTTCTTTTCCCCTTACAATAACTTTAGCTTCCTCAAAGTAAAATATCATCTGACATGTCTGCTCTATAAATATAACTATCTGAGAGAATTTTAATCTCAATGTTTTGCCTTCCCCTTCATATTCAACACATCACAGAGTACAAACTTGCTTGGATATCATTTTACCAAATTATCTCAGTTGGCTAGGCATTAATGACAACTTTTCAGAATCCATTATCATTTTCTGCCTGCTGCCTATCATATTCTCTTCCTACAGAATGACAAAAACTATGTGGAAATGTCTGAAAGTAAAATGTTAAAATTGTAATTTTTCAAAATCTGACAAAGAAATTCAAACTTTAAAAAATAGTTTGTACATTGTACAAATAATATAAAAACCTGATGAAACCAAATATATAGATTTGATTGAGAACACATCTAGACTACATCTAGAATATAATCTTTCACTAATATTTGTCAGAAAAAAACACAGAAGTTTTCATGTGCCATGATCTTCTCTTTTTTGAAAAAGTAATTCATCTCCTTCAACAGAACTTGAACAAAAAGTAAGTCCCAATCAATATGATGATTAATATCAATATATCCTAGGCTTATCCTATTTTCTGCAAGCACTTTGATTTCATGGAATAGAGGTAATATTCTAAGAGTTGAATAAAACTCTGAATTCTATTTTTTTGTTTCAGTTTCCTGAGCTTAAACTTTTTCTCATTAACATAATTTGGTTCGGTCTTCATGTCTACTGTATCAATATTGCTGATGAAAGACTATCGTAAGACCTGCTAAAGACATCTTCTTTCTCTATAAATTTTCAAAGACTCCTTCCCAGTTTTGGGAGCTTTCCTGGCCCTCATGTCTCCCCTTGGGCCAGAAAATTGAGAAGCATACTGACTGCATCCACGCTTCCAGACTTCCGACAAATTGCTCTCACTATTTAACCTTCATCTCTCTCCCCCTATTCAGACACAAAACGTTTATACCGAAACTCGCTAAAGAAACATAGGCTATAAGATTGTCACCATATAGTATATGGACCATTCAGACACACATCCCAATCTCTCAAAAGAAACATCATATAGATGCCCATTTTTCTACCACGCATGTTGCCATGGCAAGGTCATGTCTCCTTCGACCATGCTCATGGCAAGCCCTGCCCAGTTATACCGTTCTATGGTTGCCATATGTTCAGACACACATGGACCACGATTCTTTATTGAGTTCTTGTTTGAAACAATGCTCAGACCCTAGTTACGTTATACAATGTTGTTTTGCTAGTCAGTGTTCAGACAAACAAATCCATCGTATAGCTATACTGATACCATTTTGGTATAGCCATACGACAAATTTTTTGTGTCTGAACAAGGGTCTTTCTCTTGCCTTCTAAATATTATCCCAGGAGGATGAAGAAACATCATCTGATGACAGAAGAATGGACCACACTCAGCCAAGGGATGCATCTCAAGAATCTTACTGAAAGTTCTGCCTTACTTTATCTGATAAACACACTGGTACAAAACAACATAGTTGGGATATTCTCAGCATTTTTAGTCATTTTCCCTTTTATTTTTAAGCTAAATAAATCACAAGAAGGATATAATTATTAGTACCTAATTAAAATGAGGGCAAAATAAGATGGTCAAGGTAACATAGGTTAAGGGGTTGAAAATACGAGTTGTCTTTCAGTTTTTAAAAACAATCAAGTATCTTGACAGTACATGCGTGGGATGGACCACCTATAACAGTTATCATATTTCTGCAATACATTGTAGATGCAGCATACCTTGATATGTTATCATTCTTATCTCTCACTGAAATTATCTACCTGAATGACTGAATTCATACCTCATCAAGAAGGAAGTATTTTCAGCTGAAGAGCTGATAAAACAACAACCCTTGACTATCAACTTCTTCTTTCAGATATCACCAGCTGAGAACTAGAAGGGCATTAACTCATATAGTTTTATAAAGAGTTGACTCCTTCTAGTACTCAACACATGATTTTATCTCACTCAGACACGTAGGTCGTCACCGATAGTCGGCAATTGTTTTAGCATGGCTGCCACACAATGAAAAGATTGCTTCATATCATAGTAGCAAAAATGTACTGATAGTCAGCAATCATTTTAGCATGGCTGCCATACAATGAAACAGATCACTTCATATTTATGAAAATGTACAGGTATACTATTTTTGCTCTTGGACTTTTTATCAGGTCCACCTGTCACTAAATATTTCTTAAGGCATATGATACAATATGATTTTGATATCTTACATATTTCTGACAGGCCCAAGCTCAAACCTAGAAAAGTTTAATTCTGAATAAAGGGTAACCATTAAATCACAGGTGAACATGAATATTATCTAATGAAATCCAGAAAGGAATTCAAACAATGCCAAACATGTCAATTCTTCTTGCATTATGCCTTTCTAGCTCTGATTGTAAATGATATATGAACAATGGGTCCCAACTCTTAAGGTTTTGGATATAACAAGCATTAACATTCCCTTGGAAGAAATACAAATCAACTGAAGATTGAAAATCACATCAAATCCATTCAAATCAAGTATGATGAAAAAATATGTTGAAATAAAATCCACATAAAATCAGCAAAAATGCCCCTACATGTATGTACATACATTTTGCTCAGAAAACCCCTTAAAAATACAAGTGACACATTTTAAAGCTCTTCTAATGAAAATCCAGTTGGGACACTATTGTGTTTGAGTTACTGTTTCCTTTCTCCTTGATAGGTTTTGAAGAAATGATAAAGTACTTTACGGCAAATTTCTTCTTTCTTTGATTTATGAGAGAATGCCTTTTGCTTTGCATAGGGGCATTTCTGTGCTGATGTGGCAAATTTTGAATCATCAGTTAACAAAAATACATTTGCATAAAGGCATAAGGCAGAAGCAAGAGAGTATGAACTTTACATTTAATAACATGAGCTTTTCCCCTCTGGCTCAGACAAAGCCAGTAGACACAAAATTCATTGTGATGCATGATTTTTAACCATTTAAAAGTAATAAGATGTGGCACTTCATGATATGAATCAAATCTTAGACCAGTCTCTGTAAGTCCTTCCCCAAATCTAGCCTAATTCTTAAAATTGTTCAAACTGGAGCAAGTTTTGTGACCAGCAGACAAGGGCTGACCTGGCCATCCAGGGTAGTCTACTATACTCCTCTTAGTCTTGAAGCAAGGACAAAATAATTATTCTAATTCTATCACTTCCTCTGGCCCTTGTTACATAGACTCGATGTACTAATCCTCTTTTATGGGACAAAGAAAAAAGATTTTGGTAACTTTTTTGGGGGGGGTCATACTAATGTGATTCTTAAATGGAGACTAAAAGAGTTTGTGTCTGTGATACACATTAGGCAGATAAGAAGGTAAAAAAATATGATTCATTCCTGTATCACAGAATAACATGTAAAATGAAAAAAGTTGATATTGTTCAAAATCATCTAGGGTGAAATGCAGCACTTTATATATTTACTCTCAAAGTAGCAAGAAAAATAAATACAAAATGTTTTAGTACAGTGAAAGGACTATAGTGAAATGTTGGCTTTCATTCCATTTCATTGAAACATATAACTTGGCTGTAACCACAAAAAAGGCAATAGTTAATGATCAAGAAAATTACATTTTAGATATTTGTTGATAGAATAAGATTTCATAAGTTGTGGTATCTCTTATATTCCTTGAGATAACCTATTATATCTACAAAACATAAGATTTCAATTTTCTTCATATCCCTCATTGTTTCTATGCCAATATTATCTAAGTATTTCTAGTAAGACATAGGGTGTGTTTATTGAGGGTAACAGAGGGCTAATAAGCGTCCAAAGTTCCGAACTAGCTTACCCGTTACCCTCGATAAACATGATGGCAACTTGCTTTCCAAACTAGCGTACCGGACTTGAGCTTCGCAAAAAAGGGGGATTTGATTACCTGTTGAACGAGATCGGTGACTCAAGTCGTGGCAATAAACACAACGCAATCTCGGTCACGTTTCATTCGGGAACTTCGGACTCTTGTTTCTGGATCAGATAAAAAGTAATAAGCCCGCAAGATTTGACCTTTATACTGCCGGGTCATCTTGCAGCTGGGCATGGGCTCGAGGGTTTCGGGAACTCAGATCGCGACGATAAACACGACATCCACCTGTTATGAGCGTGATTTGTGTTCGCGACTCAAGTACCAATTTCTCATTTCTAGAAAATGAGTCCCCCCGTTAAACACACCCATAGACACTAGCTGTCAATCATGTCAACCTTGCTTAGAGTTTGTTGATTAATAGAACATACCTTGGAGTCAATGAATGAAAAAATTTTAAAAGAAATCCTAGCACTATTTTCCAGTTATTCTAAGAACGTTTCCACACAAGTGCAAAATGCGTTATTTGAATTAAGATTACAATTATGCTATTAGAATTATGGTCCGTACAAGACCAAGAAAGGCTTTGCGGATTCTGCGGTTTTGCATTTCAGAGCGAGGAGAGGAGGTGAGGTTTTTCGCGGAATACCCATCAATCATTCGTGCAAGATGCTCGCAAAGCCATCGAGCCTTTGTTTATTCTGCGGAAGTGGTTAAAGGTGACCGTAAGCTCCACCTCCCAAAACACGATCTGGAGGTCAATCATTACACACGACTTTTTCGTTCCGTCATTCGGGAGAATCGTCACTGGAATACACCTCCAGACCGTAATTTGATTTGAGCAATTCAAATTACACTCCGCTGCATACTTACGGCCAAACTGCGTAATTAGAATCAAGATTCTAGTGATGCACCACTAGAATCTTGATTCAAATGACACACTCTGCACTCGTGTGAAAGCACTCTAAGACTTCTTCAAGATGAACAGGAGACAGCAAATTCACATTTTTCATGACAAACTAGAGACCGAACTTGTGGGATACCTTGGTAGACAAAAGAACAACTGAAAACCACTTAGCACAATCATAGTAACCACAGTCAAACAATTGTCCATGATTCATTCAATATTAATCCTTCCTTCCCTTCCTATTCCCACCTCTTTTACAATCAATAACATTCCTCACCAAACTTCGCCCACAATCGGATGAAAATTCAATTATGAAGATGATACAGCAATGATGTAGGGATCCACCATCTTGAGTCATAGTCAGTGTATACTTTAAACAACTCTTCTATCAACTTTTAAGCAAATCTTTCTCTTGTTTTGTAACACTATCTAGATTTCAAGTACAATATAAGAAGAGAAGACTTGTTTCAATTTGTCTGAAAATTACAGTCCTGCTCATTATAAATTTGTTGTAAACATACTATCTTTTTTGTTTAAATTGGTAAGAAAATGATTCAAGTAAAGCCCTTTCACATCCAAAACTATCCAGACACTTCTATAAGCTCGCAATGATATAAGTTTCAAAGACCGAAACATTGACAAATATGACATAATCTAATAATTTATACAAATATCTAACTCAATGGCAATGGTGCAGAATGAACTAGGAATGTTTCACAAAGATTCAAGTTTGACTGAAAATCATTGGTAAGAGCCTAAATCATGCGTAAATATCAAGCATACATAACTTTTTACCCAAAGAGTGACTCTGTGTAAACAGACTTAGCCAGCCAACGTGAATCAGTCTTATACAAAAGACTAAGCGAAATCGCCTTTAAAGGCATTGGTTAACATTGTTATGATTTTTTAAAAATCTCATTTTGTTACTTGAAAATGGGATAAAGATAGGGGTTATAGTGTAAAAATACCAGTCTGAAAGTTTCAGAGTATAATATCCACAGGAAGTATTATTAAATAATAGAAATGTGAACCAATGTTTGAAAAATATACGAGGGTCAGTTGCACAGACCAGATATAAGGAGTGCGCATGCGCGGATGGCTCAACGGACCGCACTGTGAGTATTGGCGTATCACGCAGCGGAAGGCACATAACGGTATTTTTTAATTCGTGCAAACGGTCCTCTTAGTTCACTGTCTCTCGAGACGAAAGCTAATTAAATCGCGGTTTGCGTCTAACTTACAGTTTTTCATTCCAAATTATGGTTGGTTTCAGGGTTTTCGAGTACAAATACAAGTACTCATACACGTGTTTCATCTCAGTCTGAAAATTTTTTTAATCAGCTGCTCACAAAGTTAGCCAATGCCTTTAAGTTTGACTAGATGTGTAAGTGTGATCTCTACTCAGCTTGGGACATATAGTAAAGATATATCAGATCTACTGATTTAACCTTTCTCAAACTTGTGAAATATATTGACCCACTAACTGTTGAAATGTCTCTTTCTACAGTCTTCATACAGAATCTACCCACTTCTTACCTGGGTTAAAGTTTTCATCGGTATTTAGAGAGGTGTGGACTATAAGGATTGCCAGATGGAATCAGCTGACCATTCTGAATAAGACACAGGAAACAATCACTTTGACATTCAGCCCAATAAAACCACAACAGACTATTGGAGGCTAATGAACTCTTAAAATAACAAGGATTGTTTTATCTGTCATCATAACACATGTTTTCTATATATTCCTGGAAAACTGTCTGTTAGCAACATAGGGTCAACTTTGCAAAGGTCATTTCTTATACTTAGAATCAAAACAAATTGTACAAATAGCTTAGGATATTACAATAAGGAGTACATGGAGAGAGATTCTTGTATTCATTATGCACTTTATACCTTAACCCATTAGCTACTGGGATCAGGTGGCTCCAGTAGAAAGCTAATGGGAAAGGAAGAATCCAAAGGTGAACAGGTTGATGATTAAAAGAAAAGGCAACTTCCTTCACTGAATACTGGGGCAAGTCCAAGTATTTGGCCCCTCATGTTACCAACCATATTAAAGATTTTAGTACATTTGACCCTTTGTATATATCTATCAACCCAATGGCTACTGAAAACGGATGCCCCCCATATTACATTTATGGGAATAAAATGATTCAGGAGTCAACTGTTTAGGTTTATAGCCCAAGTTGGATCATATGGAAAAAGATTGATTTCATGTCAGTTTATGCTCAGACATTCTACATGCTTGAGAATGTTACGTGTGTGACACCAAATTACCAATTACCTTGGTCCTCTCCACTTTCGCTACAAATGTTGCAATCTACCATCTGCATTAGCAAGATTTTTCAGCTTTTTCATATTTGATTCCACAGTGGATTCCACTATTCAAATACAAGCAAGAACTAGAAATATATCACTGGAGGTGATTAATACCCCCTGCCCTATTGTGCTAAATTTCCTGAGCATTGCTTGGAAAATGAGGGAGTAGACTGATCAGCAATATACCCCCTGATTTAATGCCACAATATGCCGTGACAATGGCTAAGCAATTTCTGACACATTCAAAAAGTATATCTTGCACATCTTCACAAGACTAATGTGCAAGCTAAATTTCAAGAAAACTGCTCAAAAACTGACGAAGAAGTTCGATCCACAAGATTTGCAATGGACCAACCGACCGACCAACAGACCGACTGCTGCATGTACACTGATTCTTATATACCTGAACCCCCTTCAAACTTTGTGTGGAAGAGGTATAATAAGAAAGAATACAATCATTCTGCAACAAGATAAAGGGAAAACATGCCTTATTGCATGGGTACATAAACTTGGTGTTCTTGACACCTTGCAGACATCTTCATTAAATCAACGTCTGAGCATCTTTCTCAGAATCCTCAAGATCAGTGAGAGTGTTCGTCCTAAAATCTTTATTTGATCAAAACCTTTTCCAATCACATCCTCCTATCAAGACGATAACAATGACTAAGTGAAAGGGCTCTAATTATCATCATCTGTCATGACTGTCTCTGGAATGATTTTCTCAACATCAATGTCACAACTAATATCCATATCAAGCTTCAAATCTAGAAACCAGATTTCTAGAATTCCCTTTCTTTCTGGAAAAATGACAAACTTGTGTCAGAAAACTGATTAGCAACTGATTTTCTACCAATCTGTCAATTACATGAATTTCCTTCCTTCTCCCCCATCTCATAACTGTATCTTTCTTAGCCTTTGACTGTTTGTAAATCTCTCTCTGTTTCATAAATTAGAATTTTCTCCTTTTCTTGTCAAACTATGGCGAACTTATTATACTATTTTGTACTTTGTATTTGTATTCTACCTTTCTCTTATACAGAAATGATATCAACTATTCGCAATATCCAATTTCTTGGCCAACTCTGACTTGGCCTACTTCTCTTATGCCCCTTGCCCATTATTTTCTTCAAACCATTTCTTTTTCTTTGCAAACATCTCTAAAGCTTCATTGAAAAGTTTAATGTTGATCATCTCTTTCCTCTCCCCTGAACATATCAAGCAAAAGAAAAAGTCATTCCAAATATTTCATCATTTCAATGAAAACAATGACCCCCAAAGAACACAATTCAACCTAAAACTGTCAGAATATAATGAATAAAAGATACAAAATCCATTTTCAAAAAAAAAAATTAAAAGGTCAGCAACTATTTTGCATCAGTCATTCCTCTGAGGAGTATGATGACATCGATTAAGAAATGATGCAAAGCAAATGCTCTTCTTTCCTACTTATGAGATAAACTTGTCAAAGAATGATAGAAGGCAGACCTTAAGTCTAATTCATATGTGAGAACACAAAAGAAGTACACTATCATTTTCAAAAGTGGTGTCAAAATGCCTAAATTCCATATAATAAACTTTATTCAAATTTCTCTTGGTCAATTCTGGATTCACTACTCTGTGTTTGTCTTGGTAAATTTCTCTTAAAATGATGTATTCCCATTTTGATAAGTAAACTGTTCTTTTTCTTATAATATATAATACAAAATATGACTGAAATCAAATCAAATAGATAACAGTAGTTAATAAATAAAAACCATACTTTACTTACTACACATTCTTTTTGTAAATAACTTCTTCTTTGAAATAAGGCCGCTTATCAAAAGTCTCGTCCCACGTCTTTGATTGTCTTCTCCGCGACCGTTCTTTTACATCAGATTTCCCGATCCCCCATTGTTTTGTCTATGGAGAAATGGGAGGATTGGAGGGGAAAAGACGCTGAGTGGGAAAGACGTTAAAAGCCCATCCCAAATTGGCTCTGACTTTTGATAAGGTGCCTAAATGTGAGCAAACATAAAACATGAAATGATCAAATAAAAGATGAAAAAACAAAAGAGAGATTTATTTTCTTTAAGCACATGATATAATCCAACATGGAAGATATTCCAGCTATATCTTCCATATCAAATATATGGCTTACAAAATATTTTCCTGCAATCCAGAGATTATCTGCCAGCGGTGGTCTTTTGAAGTCTTCATATCCTGCAGCAACTGGTTTCTTCTAGCTTCTATATTTTCAAAATATGCTTTAGACATCAAACAATTCTAGAACAAAACATTCCTGGTTTTATAAACAAGACAAATCCTATTTCTGAAATATCAAGCATCTGTTTTCAATACAGTAGATCAAGTGCATCAGATGGATCCATGAGTGTTTAAAGGTATTGATTCACATTTTGTGAACTTTCCAAGATTTTTTCCTTCCCCCTTTATATTACACTCCTGAAAATGACCTGCTGCCAAAATTAAAGGGTCTTAATCTTTTTGTTTTACTCTGGAAGCCTAAATGATTTCACATGATCATTTGTCCAAAATTTGTTGGTCAATCATACATGAAAGAAAACATTGAGAATGAAAATGATTTCCTGGTTGAGAGGGAAAAAATGCCAAATCATGAAAACAAAAGTGAAGTGTGTAAAAAGAAGACACCAGTCATTTAAACCAGAAACATGCTGACAAAGAAATGTCCAAATGATGTTAAAACAATCAACCCTGAAATGTGCAATTTAAAAAAAATGGATATTAGGATTAATTAGAGAATGTTCTACATTGATAGCGCATCTGCGCTGATCGGCAATGATGTTTTCCCACCACCAAATCAGACAAGCTGATGAAGCGTCCAAGATCGGACGTGAAACCATTCTTGGAATTAAACTGTAAGTCCAGATGAAATGATTTAATAATTGTTAGTGATTCTACCATTATATGTAAACAAAATTTGCGGAATACAATATTTATCCCTGATGTATTGACAAGCAGCATGTAAAATGACGTTCAACTAAAAACAATGCTATACAAGGGCTAACTAAAATAGACATACATGTTTAACAAGCTAATGATAATATTACTCATGAAATACTACAGTTTATCATCTTATCATTTTCAATGTCAAATGTCAAAGTCCGTCCTGTGACTAACTAAACATCACAATGTCATCATATTGAGAGATAATTCTTCATTTCCAGGTGAAAAGATTGATATACAATTCACACACCGGGTGGTCAATTAGATGGATCCTGCAATACAAAAGAAAGATGAAGTACGAATCGTCCCATTTTTGTTCGTTTATCACGAATACAGGAATAGTACAAAGCCCTGCTGTATGTCTGCGGATAGCCCGAAGGAAGTCAATTCCCGAAAATTTTAAGAGTTGAGGCCCTTCTCGTTCATGGCCAATGAAAACTCAAATCTAGATTGCACTAAAATGAAAAAGGTTAGAGAATTTTTCTCCTTATTTGTTATCAGAGCTTTGCTATTCTAATTTCAAGTGAGATGAAAAAAAAATGCATGAAAGACTATATGAACTTTTACATCTACGAGATCATTATCAATAATCATTCTCAAACAATGAGTTTCACTAATTTGTGATGGGAACATGGTTATTAGTCGGAGCAAGAAACTATCACACTAACAAGGTATAGACCAAGCCTTCCCCCTACAGAGTGCATGATTTAATAATGACAGTGCAGCCTTCCTCCAAACAAAATCTGGAAAGCATCTTTCGATTCTCAAATCATATTAATTGCAAGTCACTGTCAGACTGCTCAAAATCAATTAATACCATCAACAATTTAACAGACATCAAGCCCTGAAATGTCACTAAATATAACAGGATGGTTGTATTAAGTTACACAGATTCTCCAGTTGAATAGCAACTATCATCTTTACTTCAAGAGTACATTGTGACACAAAAACAGGCTCTTTTAAAGGTTGTGAATAGTTTGGTAGGCCCTAAAGAAAAACAACTATTCGTCAGATTTCTCAGCTTTTTAGCTGGTCAGAAGCAAGATACAAGCAAAATTAAAAAGCTGTGATTTTTTTTGCTCAAGTTCATCATTAAAAGAATGAAAGGCAAATAATATATTTGATCTCAGATTTGGGATGTAAAATCACATAGTGGCTATACATGTGTAAAACCAATGAAAATTCTGTTTGTAACACAACAAGCGTAAGTTCTGTAATCGTTGTGCAGAGAGCGGTCAGGGTGAAGAGGTCATAGTGTAGGGCTGAGTAGAACCAATACATTGTGTTCATTTCAGATATTTACACTAAAATTCACCAGAAATCATGAATAGAATATCACAATGTGAAACTGCATGTAATCAATTTTCTTTTTGCTACCGAAACTGAACGAGCTTTAAGACGTCATATTCCAATGATATCATGGAAAATAATCTGCATTCATGATTTAATGCAGTGCTATAATTCAACTCGTACTATGTTCATAGGCAATCTGTATGCAGTTTAACCCGCAAAATTTTCAAAGCAATTCAGTCTTTAATCCTTTATAGCTAATTTTTAAGTATTTACTTTGCAAAATTTCACACACATTGCTTTCATTAATTTCAATGGAACTTGGCCATGGATTTCACTTATGATATTAACACACTGTGTTAATGATCTCAATCAGCATGCTTTGGTCAAGAAAGCCCCCTCCGCGTTTCCCTAGAGAACGTTGTAGAACTCTTGATCGTCAGTGAGGTGAATCAGGCCAGCAATCATTTCCTCTTTGCCTAACAGCTGAGGTGAGCTCTGAAAACTTTGACATTGTTCCTAGAATTGACTCACCCAGTTTTCATCTTATTCAACTTTGCATATTAAAACTCCTGATCAAAATGATGTGTACCTGCCTTTACATAAAATAGAAAATTTAGTATAACAAAACAAACCTGATAGCAAGGACATACATGTTTACAAAAGATGCAAATTGTACAGTGTATGGAAGAGTATTGTTTGGGAGGGAAGAACAAGGCAATGTAGGGTTCTCATACAGTATAATGCCATGCTAATGTGGGCGAAGCATGAACATGATAAGCCTTGAAGACTCATCCACATCTAGTGAGTGTTCCAGACAATGGCCAATCCTCCATTTCACTCATGAAAACTTTATTTCAAGATCCTCCAATACCTTAAGCCCGCCGCACACTATATGATCCGTCTGCAATCCGATTTTGGGAAAAATTGTTAATAGCATTTGATATGAATATTCAAACATGTAAATTCTTAATCATCAAAGTTCTGAAAAGTCATATAAATACTAAAATCGAAATTCTGGGCTATTGCGAGTCTCCCTGCAGGAATAAAAGCGAAGTTCATTCAGAATCGTAGTGATGTCATAGCAATCTTGCGATCGGCTACGATTTGAACCTGATTTGGCCTTTACTCTTACCACAAGGCTTGTAGTTAACCGAATTTTGATTCTAGTATTCCTGTCATTATTCCGAACTTCAATAATTTTACTTGTTTAAGCTTTCATAGTTCATACAAAAATGCCATTTGTTTGAAAATCGGGTCGCAGTCGGATCATATAGTGTGCGGCGGGCTTTACAATACCATGTCAAAATATCTCTCTTTCAGAAGAAAAACAGTTCCTTCAATTTCCAGTCCAGTCAAAACTAGCATTTTTACTTAAAAATGTTTCATGAGATGTTTTTGCAATGATGACCTAGATTCTCATTTCCAGGCTACTAGTGTTCTAGTATAGGGTGGAAGTGGGAGTAAGCAAAGCATCACTCAATTTGGTACAGGTGCTATCAGAGTAAAAAGGCCCGGAAGACATTACTGAACTATCTTACAGGAGTCGAGGGGTGTGGAAAAAATAGCTGTCATGACATACATTACTTCCTCAACCTGACAGATATGTTCATGATACGGTCTTCCGATGCCCTGAGCGATCAGATGAAAGATAGTTTCAACGGCCAAGAGTATCACAGTAAAAACTATTCATAGTATCTCAGTAAAAACTAATTGCAGAACCATAGTAAAAACTGTTCATAGATTTGTAGTTTGTAATATTTCCACCAGAAGTTTCCATAATTGGATGTAATTAACATGATAATTGATGTGGCTAACCAGTCTCGAAGAAAGCAATATTTCATTTCACATGAGCACATTCAGAGACCGGCAGCCTGTATTCTGAAAAGATGTGTTTTTCCTTCATTATTTCTTCTATCCTCAACTTTTCCAAATTGTTAATGGCTGGTGTTTATTTCTGGGTTCTTGATTTATTTTTTTTTTAAGAGGCTTTCTATGAATTTCCAAACTTCAAATGATACTTTTAAATTCTTTTGCAGCATAAAATCTATATAAATCTGGATTACTTGCAGAGTTTATGAACAATCTTGAAGGAAAATATAAATCATAACAATATGAACTGTGTCTGAAGAATGACAACAGAACTAAAAGGTTAAACCAACATGAACTTTGTTTCGGTGTGGCAGGACTGAACAGATTGATTTAGCACACTATCAGAAAGTAGAGAGATGAACTTCCCTGTATATTACATTTTACACATAACCGCAATACCGCTAATGCAATTTTTCCTCTGTGTCTTCCAATATGTTCTACAGCCAACCGCAGCTATTTCCGTTCTTGTAGACAGAGAGGTAGGCGAGCAAAGGAAAGACACCCAGATGACCATAACATGTGTGATTGGAGGGTATATGTTAGCAAATAAACACATATTAATTCATTGTCAACTGGTGCAAAGTTTAAGGAAACGAAAGCAAATCCAGTTCAAGGATAAACTGCGGTTATCTACTTTTCTTTCATCCAAGTTTGATGTCACATCTTTTTCAATCATTTGGAAATAAACCTACCATACTTGAAATATAAGAGGAAAAATGTTACTCATTCAGCACAAGAATCATGTGTTGAATTTTATGAATTTTCCTTCCTTCATGTGAATCTTTCTGTAAGGATGCTTTATCCTCTCCACACTCAGTTATGCTCTCCCCCTTCACCCCCCCCCCCCCATCTCTTTCTGGCTCTCTTTCTCATTCTCATTTCAATTTCTCATCTTCAATGTAACATGTATATCAAACTTTGAATCTCTTTTTCCCACATATACCTAACCACAGGAGGCTCTAACATAGAGCTTCTGAATTGAATACAACTCCAAAAATTTCAAGGTTCATCAGAGCAGGCTGGCAAACCCATGACACTGTATTTCACATAGCTTTGAGCCAAGATCTATGGTCCTACAATCTGAAATATCATCTGATTACAAGATTGCACCCTTAAATAGTAATCAGTGTCTAGGCAGGACTAGTTTATTAGTTTAGCTAATATAACTTTATTGTCATTCCTGCCTCCCTCTGTAGGTTCTTGATTCTTACACCAGATGTCGCCCTCATGGAGACGATAGTGTCTTCCATCTCTGGCTGTCTCTGACATAAGGAGCAGTGCATTGTGCGTACTAGGAAACATCTACATGGGATGAGCCTGAGAGGTATAGTGCTACGGCAATAACCTATCCATTATCTGTCTGATTAATATGTATGTTGATTTGTTTCTTTCTAAAATATATGATTCGTGTAGGTCAAGTAGCGATATTTCCAATTTCATGAATGCCAACAATCTTCAATATTCTTCCTAGCATTATAGGTTACAAACCTTTTTTTTTTTTTATCAAACATAGAATTTGTGAAATTATAGTTTTAAAATGTCAAAGATAATATTCTCTTTCATATTCATTTAGTTGTGATAACTTCATATCAATACTAAGTTTAGATCTACTCAAGATAGCTGTAAGTCTAATTTACCAAATAAATAATTGTGTAACCTTCCTTTGAATCATGGAATACAAAGAGAAGAAGCAGGATATATATCTTATTAAGATAATAAGATACATCACATGACCGCTTATCTATAATGTATGATACAATACACATGCAAATTAGACTTACCTGTATTGTTGACATACATTTAACGGAAGAGATGGTTTTGAAGAGAGAAATACATGAAAAGAAAGAAAGAAGAAATATGATATGCAATTAAATCTTGGTTATTGAAATAATATTAACTGTTTAAAGAGAATTATATGAGAACTTCTCTGTTTACAATGGCTTAATAGTTTTGCACATGTTAACATGCATAATAGGTTTCTGTATCCACAAAAAAGGGCAATACACCAATGTCTCAGTTCTGACAATCAATCAATTAACTGATGACAGTTATGTATCCATTCCACTGTGTCTGCACTGTCAGTTCAATTATTCACATCATGTACATTTTGTCCAATTGTGTGTTGGCTCTCCAAGCTGGACACTAATGCCCTTTTGACCTCATGCCAAAGTATATTGTGGGTATTAAACTTGTTCACCTTGGTCCCACATGTTTAGGCTCATTGCCATATTTTGTCTCCAGCCCATGACTCATATGCTACACACCTGTCCACTAGAAGTTAGTAGTTCCCTGCCCTAACCATCCTGTGTATAGTTCAATGCTGCTCGGGAACCTACCCAAGACATTCACAGAAATCTGAACACTAGCAGTTACACCTCTACATTATATTCAGCTTCAAGTTAGATTAAATTCAGGACCATATCAAATACTATCTCTGCAATGATGAAAGATTTAATTAATTTGATTTCTAGATACTCATCCCCTACATTTTTTATCCATTCTGCTTCCTCCTCTTTTTTCCTTATATTTCTGTTTGTAAATTGATTTGGAAGACTTCTGAGAAATCAACAGCTTAGTGCATCATCGAAAATGGGCAAACATAATGATACACTACATACACATTGTCAGAACAGGATATTGATGAATATCAATGACGTTCAATAATTACACTTCAATTCAATTCATAAACGATCATTCAAATGTAATTTCTATAAAGCCCTATTCTAAAGCATTGATTGATATACCTTGGGGTTGATTGCATGAAAACCCTTGTGGTAATGTTTAAAGTTAAACTCATGGGTTGAGAGAAGCAAGAGAGAATGAAATACATTGTCTAATGATAGATGCACTATGCAGGGATTTGGACCTTCAATCTCTCCCTGAAGGATCACTAGAATGAACCACTATACTCCAGCTTATGATATCCTTTTCAATCACATACACATCACAATTATATCCTAATTTTCGTCCAGGGACCATACATGGGTGCACTGGTGACCTTGGTTACCCCCCCCCCCTGCTTCCCCCCTTCCCCCGTCCCCCTCCCCCCTCTCCACCCTGTAAGTTAAAAATGATCTACTTGCTTTACCACAAACATTTGCCCAATGATGTAAACTCAAAATTTCAAGGCCTTCTTGTCTCTTGATACCTGTTTACCACATAATTACCAAAGTTTGGATACACACAGATGTTTTCTTGATATTCAGCTAAAGCAGTCAAGGGCAAGTGTTTCCGTTCTGAGTAGAAGTATGTCCAACAAAAGCTTGATTCCTGTTGCATTCCAGTCTATAAAGTAGTGCCAAGCTTCTTAATTTACATGCCAAAACAGTTTTCTTTTTTATTTCATGTACTTAAAGGGGGTACCCAATGCTGAAACAATGTTAGCTCATTTAAAAGAGCATGATTTTATTAGCAGAAAATCATCTGCCTAAAGTTTTTTAAAAAGTCGTGTTGCCAAGGAAACCCCCAAATGTGGTAAGATTTCAGGATATTTTTGACCCCTCAGCTGCGACCCAGTTTCAACTGGGTACCCACTTTTACGTCAAAATGACATCAAAGTGGGTACCTTGTCGCGCAATTTAGCAAAATGTGCGCAAGGTATAATACATATTGTACAGTCTAACGCGCAGCACAACTGCAATGCGCGAAGCTGGGTACCCACTTTTACATCATACCTCATACTCAATTTTTTTGGTCAACTCTTGACTTTTTATGAGAAAATTAGCCAAAATGCATTGATTTCGATTGAAAATCATAAAATTTTTAATGTTATTCTTCTTAGAATTCTATTCTCGATCATATATAAAAAATTTGTTTACCATTGTGTAATCACTTTAAAGAATATAAGCCATAATGTAGTCCCAGGTTACCTTAAAATGGTATACATTGTACCTAGACCAAAGCACTTTGTCAAGGCTGCTGTATTTATATACAAAATGTAGAGCATTTGGTTTTTTCAACATATTTTCTTTCAACCACTGTATCACTTTAGGAAAACATCAATCATTTTATTTCCTAGGTCAAGTCACAAAATATATATCAAGGTTGCTTTTTCACCTGAAATATATCAAAATGCACATTATGAGGTGTTTTTTTTTTAACAGATATCATATATATAACACAAATCATGACTTATAAATTTTCTGACCCAATTATGATGGATCCCGTACAAGCAAAATGTAGTATTCTATCTTCTTCTGTATATACCATTCCAAAATAATTTCTGGGTCTCCATAAACTAAAATGAATTCCCTGATTTATTAGCTGGACAAAGACAATGAATCACAAAGAAAATATATTTGTCTTATGTAGGGGGTAACTTTACAAAGGGGGGTAAATTACGAGCCCTTTAGATGGACACTCTACGACAAGCCAATTATCTTGTCAGACAGATAATTTGGGACGTTCTAACATGTTTTATGGTCATTGACTAAATAAACAGCACAATTTGTCCTCTTTGATGATACTGCAGGCAGCACAAAATGCAGTAGATCCTTCATCAATACACATACTAGAACAGTTTATCCAATAAATATCTTCACTTTTTAGTGGAGGTGCCGTGGTCGAGTGGTCTAAGGTGCTTGACTGGAGATACAGAAGTCGGGGGTTTGATCTCCGGCACAGCACTTATGCCCCTGAGCAAGGCGTTTCATCTACATTGCTCTTTTATCGTAAATGAAATAAATGAAAATGCTATAGGCATTATTGATACCAATGTGTGCACGTGTTTTTTTTTTTTTTAAATCTTCACTTTGGACTTCCTAAAATACCAGCGTCCTGACTGAATGGTAGCTATCAATACAGACTCATTTTTTTTACTACAGTTAGGGGACATAATTATAACAATCACATACCGCCTCATCAAATAAGAAAAATATTCAAGTCTATATATCCTGCATATCACATTACTATATTCCACATGACACCCAGAGTTTCATAAAAACGCATGAACTAAAGAATATTCTTATCATTATTTAAATGTGCAAAAATCTTTCATTTCAAGCATATTTTTCATTGTCATCATGCTAGCTGAGCTCAGACGGATATAATGATCGCAATATTAGGGTCTGACTCTAGAAGATGAAATGATAACTTGTACGTTAATAGTTCTGCCTTGTTGCATGGATGGATATCTTTGTCACCTCATGTTTTATGATCAGTTCAGGTCACTCTCATATCAAAATCAAATGAGAAATAAGTGTAACCAATCCCCTCAATCAAATAACTGCTGCTTGGACCTACAAAGGCCATCTCATAAATCACAGTATAAGAAGCTTCTGGAACATAAACACAACGTGACTGACCAGGTGGAATAGCCTATACTCATTAAATCTAAACGGGTCATGTTTGTAAATAACCATATTTTAGTAAACAAACATAAAGAGAAATAGTTCAACCTCTTCTACAGATACTCTCTTGACAAACCCTTTCAATGATGTCAAGACAACAAGATCACTTTTCAAAAGAATGATTGAAACAAGAAAGGAAACAATGGTTTGACCTATATTTTGGGTCAAATCATACTTTCAGATTTCGCAGGCCATAATACAGTTCATACTTGAATTCCAAGAAATGAAATAACAGGCTACCAAGGACCACTACCTGTTCCAAACCTTGGGAGCCAGTCAGGATATATGTTCCTGTACAAATGTGTGACCACAGGTTTTCCCATACTACCCCAGAAGAGTTCTATCCATTGATCAAATTACATTCTTTTCAAGTTTCTTTTCAAGTTTTCATTTCAATTTTCGATGAAAATTCACCCCTAAACAAGTTTAAACTCCTCGAACATATCCCTTAAACAAGGTCACCTTTCTCTCTTTCTTTTCGTTTTTAAAAGACATATGTAAGATTCAAGGCTGCACAAACTCCAGACTAAAGATGGGAAAAGGATACTCTAAATGCATGTTAACAAACTCAAGAAAACATAGAATTCCACATTTTTGGACCTATTTGGCAACCTAATCGTATCCCACACGTGACGCACTTTAACCAGTAAAAGCTACCCTTTCCAAAGGTTCTTCTGGTCATGTGTGTGTACAGCAATGTTTTTTTACCCCCCCCCCCTGCTCCATCTTCTATCATTTAACAAACAGCTCACCTAGAAACACCATTCATTATCAATAATTTCCTCCATCTATTAATTCCTGCATGTTACCTGGGAACGACCAAGGATGAAATAAGTGAGTTTAACCCTGAAATGATGTATTATCTAGGACAATGTTGACAAATCTCATTGGTAAAATCACCGGAATTTGGCCAAGTTTTTAATTCATAATATCCTCTTTGTAATCATATATGATGCTTATGACCTGTTGTCATATCAATCATTATTGCCATGGCAGCATATAAAAGGTATAAAGAGATGATTTAGTTGGCGCCTAAAGAACCATATATGGGGCACATGAAGAGTCCTGAAATTCAACTCCTCAGTCAGAAATTAAAGTCATCAGTCAAAATGTAAACATCACTCAAGGACTTGTACACATTTGAAATTCATATTTAAGCAAATTTCTATGTTTATTCTTAATGTTCAGGGCCTCATGTTATACCAATGGCCAATTATGAATGACTCAAATCAGTTACACATCCTCCCATGTAAAAATCACTGTTGTTGTATGCTATAAATCTTACAAAGGGCCCACTGATATCAATCGCAACTCTTTATGAGACTGAGCCTACAAGTATTGGGAGCTGGGCAGCTGAAGTTTTTCTATTCACCTGTTTAAATCATGATCCTCTCTTTAAACAGGCTGTCTTACTACATTCTAGAGCAGGTGGTGAAGAAATGTTCTCTTATCATCTGTCTGAACGAAAGTCTGTCAATCTCATATGAACTTGAAAAGTGCCTTTACCTCAGGCTATGCCAAAGATTATTGAAGAGACATGATCATGAATCTATTACACTGATTTACAGCTTGGATTAGTTGATCAGGCCAGATTTACCTACTCAGAAACATGCCGATCTTCACGATCTTCACGAGGGTATGCCAATGTATCAAGCTTGTTCTTGGAAATTTCGAGCATCGCCATATTTGATTCCTCCTACTACATGTATGTGGTTGAAAATCATTTCCAGGTAACATGCAGTGTCAATAAACTAAAAGGTACAAAATGATACAATACAATAGAATAGAAAAGGGTAGAAAAGGGGGAAATTGAGAGCAAGATAAGATATGCAAAGAAAAAAAAAAAGATTGAAAAATATATCAATACATGTAGTATGCATTTATATGATTGATTTCTTCAGATACTTGTAACCTCTCTGTTTTCTCTATTGTTATATTTCTCTTGAAAATGCCAAATGAATAATAATAATAATCATAACTAGATGAATCCTCGACCGCGCGGTCAAAATTTATGCCTCCGCAATTGCCAGATCAGAAATATATGGCACATTTATGCTGATTTTTTATTTTCATGTATAAAATGACATCTTTGACCTTGTGACCCCCCAAATCTAATGAGACAATTATGAGACTTCCATATGCATACATGAGCCAAGTTGGGAGATGAATCGTCACAGAGTTGTTAAGTTATCGCAAGAACAAGCAATTTTCATGTATATAATGACCTCTAGGACCTTTGACCTTTAACCTTGAGACCTAAAAATCTAATCACATCACTGTCCCTCCCATATGCATATATGCGCCAAGTATGAAGCTGCTCCATCAAATGGTTGTTGAGTTAACGCGAGAACGGACCATTTCTATGTACATAATGACCTCTAACCTTTGACCGTGAGACCCCAAAATCTAATTAGGTCATTATCCCTCCCATATGCATACATGAATCAAGTTTGAAGTTGATCCATAAAATGGTTGTTGAGTTATCGCGAGAACGAACCATTTCTATGTACATAATGACCTCTATGACCTTTGACCTTTGACCTAGAGACCCCAAAATCTAATCAGATCATTGTCTCTCCCATATGCATATATGTGCTAAATTTGAGGTTGATCGGTCAAATGGTTGTTGAGTTATGGTGAAAATGAACCATTTCTATGTACATAATGACCTCTATGACCTTTGACCTTGTGACCCCAAAATCTAATCAGATCGTTGTCCCTTCCATGTGCATACATGAGCCAAGTTTGAAGCCAATCTGTCAAATGGTTCTTAAGTTATCGTGAGAACGAGCCATTTTTATGTGTATTATTACCTCTATGACCTTGACCTTTGACCTTGAGACTCCAAAATCTAATCAGATCATTGTCCCTCCCATATGCATACACGAACCAAGTTTGAAGTTGATCCGTCAAACGGTTCTTAAGTTATCGCGAGAACGAAAACGGGACAGACGGACGGATGGACGGACGGACGACCCGAAAACATAATGCCTCCGGCAACCACCTACGGTGGGCGGAGGCATAATAAATATCCATAAATCTTTATTATTATGGTACTATAGATTCACAGAAGACAGAGACCAAAATGTAACCTCCAAGGTGTAGCAATTTATGTACTGATTCTACCTGCTAATCTAGCAGCAAACTTGTACAGGGAAACCAGGGATGTGCAACACAAATAGGCTATTCCAAATTGTAAAAAATACAAGTCTAAACAATCGAAGGGGATTCTTGTTATCATAGATCACATGCTCCAAGAAATCACTCACATGTCATTTCATCAAATCTAATAAGACATTTACCCTGGGTTTTTTTGTTCTGTACATTACGTGCGATCAGGCCCATACTCTCCCGAAATACTTCTTGGATGTCATCCAGGCAGAATTCATGGCGTGCTAGGTCAGGCAATTAATCTTACTTAAAAAGGTAGCAGGTATACTGTCATCTCAAAGAAACATTATTTATTCATGACAATCAGAAAACAACTCAGGAGGGGGGATTTATAAACTACCGTTCCTACCTCTTCACCTTCCTCTCATAAATACTCCTCAATGTCGGCATGGTGTATGCCAAAGACCAGAGGCATAGCTTATATCTAAACAATTGCATCATGTTACATATATATTCACATGATCTAGTATAAAGGTAATATGGTAGTAATGTAAATCATGATTAAAGACAAGGTATATGTATACTCCTGTATCTTGAGCTTCTCCTAGCTGACATCACACATGGCACTACCAGAGGACTGTCAAAAGACCTTCAGAGGTCCTCTGGGAGATGTTGCAAAGTTGCAAAAGTTGCGAACGGTTGATGATTGCTCCGGGGATACTTCCCTGCACAGTTCATGTCCTATACTTACTAAATTCCTTACTCTAATCCTGGACCAAAGACCCAACCATCACCTTAATCCTAATCCTAATCTTGACCTAGACTACAACTAACCAACCAACCAATCAGCCAACCAACCCTAACAATGCATACGAATCAAACTATTTTATCTATCCTTTTCATTCTCTTTGCACCTGTTTTCTCTGCATCTTCCTTTCTTTGATAAAGTCTAGATGATATGAAATATACATGGAAGAGAAGGAAGACAGGAGAAGAGAGAGGGGACAGAGGGAAAGAGCAGGGAGGGGGAGAAGGGGAGAAAAGAGGAAAGAGGAGGGAGACAACAAAGTTCAATGTAGTCCCAAAAAAATTGTTTGAACATATCATTTTCAAGGTGCTGTAGTTCAGTGGTAGAGCAGTGGTCTTGTAACCAGGAGTACCCAGGTTCGAAACCAAACGGATGCACTAATGCCCTTTGGTAAGCTATCAATCCTCATTACCAAGTCCTTCAGAGGGGACTTAAAGCTGTTGGTCCCCTGGTTGCATACTAACAAGTATACACATGCTTCCTCAGCAGTCAGGTAAAATAACCATTTAACCATTTAAGGTACTTTTTAATGTCCTTTCCCTACATGCATAGCATTGGGTACATGATTGCACAATTTTGTCATAAAAAGTAGCTTCACCTTTACAAGTTTGACATTCTAGGAGTCTCTAGGGCAGAAATAAAAACTTGTAAATGTGAGAGGTGTTTCTTCCTGTTTTGGTCAAAATTGGTGTTCCACGGCAATCGGAACAAACAGAAGTACAAATGTATATGATTTAACCTGTACCTATTTTCCATAAACATTCCCATCATATCAAATGATAACAGCATATGAGCCAGAGAATAGACTCATTACAGAGCCTTAAATAAACAAGTACAATTGGGGGAAATATAGCATGACTGTGACCATGACACTAACTCATTTCACAAATGCAAGTCTGCTGAAAAAAAAAAATCATATTCCCCCAACTAGGTAAATGCTGACAGCCTTTTGTAATGAAAATCATCAGGATCATGGATCATAAAGAACAATGTGAGTGGGGTATCCTATTCCTCATTAGAAGGGTGTATGAAACCGAGGAGTTACTACTCCTTGATGAAACAGAGGGTGGAATTACTTTACAATAATTTTCCTTAAAGGCCCACCCTCTTCCCCCTCCCCTCCCCTCCCCCAAGAAAATTAATATATATTTCAGAGAGTTTATGACAGAGTTGCCTTTTTCAGTCTCCTTACATCCACCTACACCCATAAGTGATTGATTCCTCCCATGCTTCATAAATCACTGGACATGCCCAATGGTAACCTAGTGACTCATTGTTTTGTGCATATGATCAAGTAATATAGCAATAACTTTATTTTATTGATAATTAAGACAAGCTTCTCATACTAAATGAAGCATTGTTAGCCCAATGCACATGACTTCCATTCTGTGATACAAAGGAAGATCAATCAAACAACAGTATTGCTTTGTCTAGAACACTTTTCTTTGAACTTTGAAGTGTCGCAGTGTATCCTGCATGAGAGCAAATGCAATGCATGTTTAATAGTGGAAGGGGGAGGGGTAGTTAAAAGCAACATCAGCTGGCATCTTGCAGCTGAAGTCCTTCTCTTCCCTTGAAACATGCACAAAAATGAAGATGGTTGGTTGCCCCATGGAAGTATAAAAAAAAGTGTATCATTTCAAAGTGAAATCAAGATCATTGATACTCTGTTGTCAAACTTTTGGAAGTTCTTCCAGACATTTATTGATAATGAGAACGTTATTTATAACCAGATGACAGTAAAGTTTCCTGACTGATAATGGCAATTGTTTTACCTGTTGGCCAGACATCTTCAGATATCACTGATTAGATAACAATATCCTTAACGAATGGAATTGAGTATCCTTAACCCAAGACTGACACTGACAAAAGAAAAACAAAGGAGTCTCTGCAAAACTAATAGTCATAGTTAATGGTTATAATGATAAAAATTGATTGAATTAATGATTGATTTGTTATCATCCAGTGTTAAAATCAGGTACAAGAATCTCAAGCAGGTGTTGGTGACATCCAGATGCTATATGAATTTTCACCCCCATTTTGACCTGGGACTTCCAAACTTCCCTTCCTTGTAAAAAAAAAAAAAAGGGTTCAAGTTCCTTTTGGAGAATGCCGCCCTTGATCTGGTATCGGCAGAGTGGAGATGAATTAAAAATAAACAGGGGGCTGAAGGGGGTGTAAACACCAGGGCGGAGTCCAGATGGAAAGTGCAGTTCTGATGAGAGATAATCGAGGGTTCTTTAAAGAATGTGGAAGGGAGAAGAAAAGAGTGGTAGGGGCAGAGAAGGTGGAAGGGTGGAGGCATGAGTGCTGGAGAGGGCAGGGAGCTGGAAGAGGTGTAAATATCAGGGTGGGGTCCAGATCAAGGCCGGATCTAGACTTTTTCAAAAGGAGGGGGGGGGCAGATAAAAAAATTAAAAGATTTGGGGGGCCCGCGGCTGATTCGGCCCCCCTGGATGTCAAAAAGGGGGCGTGGCCGATTCAGCTTCCCCCTGGATCCACCCCTGCAGATGGAAAGAGCCTTCCTGATGACAGAAGATCAAGATGGCAGGTACTTCTAAACAGAGGAGGAAGGGGAGGGGTGTGTTAATTAAAGTAGATATAAAAAGGCAATAAATGTCCATGAATTTGGTATCTACGAAAAGCATATGTCATTCATAAGTTGTTTATTCGCATGGTAAATCACAAAAATCTGCTGGCTCCTGGATATCTCAACTGAAATGTCAATAAATAGCCTCTTCAGTCAGCCAGCAAAACCATTCAAGTAACTTGTCCACTATTCGTGACGTCACGAGGGGGTGAACGTATATTTACGTATCCGGATGTTCCATACAAAACATGTGCAGAGAGACAGAGAGATTTCTAGGCTAAAAAGTAAAATAATTCAGAACTCTGTGATCATTTCTTTTCCTTCTCCTTATAGTTCATAGTGTGAACATCAATTATCTGGTTTAGAATTATGACATATGCATGCTAACAATGCGAAATTAGTTGATATTTTCACCATTATTTTGGGGGGGAGTGTGTTGAATTTGGTGAGATTACGAGCTCTGGAAAGTGGATCCGGCCACTCGTACCAAAGCGCAAGCATGTGTATATTTGTGTGTGTACCAAGATGTGTACGTACTGGCGTTTACATGTATGCCAGCGCAATATCAATCAATCCACCGCCAGGTGTAGGCGGCTGGTCTTCCATTGGAGAATCCGCTCTCTGCAAGAACATTCAGGCAGGAGCCACATCACTTGAGGATGAATATCGTTCAACTACGACGTCGTCAGCTGCTGGAAATCTCTACAACAAATTTGATATTTTGCTGTTTTTATAGGCGTATTGCATCCTTTTAAGGCATTCACACATATGAATGATATATGATCATAGTTCTAGGAAGTACCGATTCACATAATTGATCCTGCACACCAACGAAACCCGTCTGACATTTACTATTCGTACGTGCAGGTTCAATACAATGGTGATTGAACCTCATTTTCCGAAACAGTAAACTCGCATTAAAACAAAAAGGAAATTGTGAGGATATAAAAAAGAAATCAGCTACTGGATTACGTTGTTTCGTGTTTCTTCATTCAAATAAAAACAGAAAATCTTTCACTTTACCCTGTTTACAAATTTACAATGGCAATCTAAGCTCTGACAAGAATGCACTTTTACATAGGCACATCATTGCCACTTTCTTCCACCGACGCATGCAATCCCCCTCGTGACGTCATGACCGAGCACCTAGGTTTCTGCATGCGACCCGGCGTTTCTGACTTCGAGATTTTGGTGAAGTTTAGTCACTTAAATTCACCATTCTGAACTTTCTCTGTGGTTGAACGCCACTCAGTGCTATTTTAAGGGTTGAGAGCTTTCCATGGATGTGATTATCTCAATATTTGTGATCGTTTTCTTATATCAACTTTAAGAAAGAGGTAGAAGAGAGAGAGAATGAGGTATGTCGTTGATAGGGGAGAGGTAAGGAATGTATTTAAATGTCTCTCAAGAGGAAAGAAGAGAAAAGAAAGAAAGAGATGATAGAATTTGAGGCAATGGTAGAAGAAGGAAAGGAGAAGAGATGAAAACATCTATTCATAATCAAAATAGAGGGAGAGGGAAGAGAGTAAGGATGAGGTAGGGGGAGCGGTTTGGGGTTGGGATGATAACACAGGGAAACAAAGTACAAAAAAGTAGCCAAAAATTTCTAAAAGTTTTGAATACCAGTAGGCTGTTCTGACACTATCTCTCCAAATCAAATGTTCATTCTTTTTCAAATTCAACTACAAAAAACCTTTGATCATGATAAAATATTATCGTGAAACAAATCTCACAAACAAAAAGTTTGAGCCTGTTAATAGTATTTAGACAAAGACCAATCCAATCTGCTTTAAAGCAAATGAGGTCAATGGCCTTAAAATCTTTTCCCAGAAATAGGCCCAACCCTATCTGGTACGTTTGCGGTGAGGTTCAAACAAGTTCATTCTTCCTGTATCTCAGTGGTTAGCAAAGTTTATTTCCAAAAAGTTCATCTTTTAATGAGAAATCTGGATCAAGTAAATAAGCAGGTCATGTCTACTGGTTGTTATTGGAGTCACTACGGAAGCCATACATCTTTAAAGAAGTGCTAACGCTTGCCCTTTCTCTTTCTAAGCAGCAGCAGATTAGTCATTGTTTTTATGACCCCTTAGAAAACTGCCAAAAAGATTTCTTCTCCCCCTTTTGTCCCTTCTTTTGAATTTGAGATAGGCAGCTATCTTTATGATTTCAGACAAACATCATGCTACACTGTAGATTTACAAGTAGAAATGATTTTTAAAATGTTTTATAGTCATTTGTGATATTTCCTGGCAACAGTTAAATAGTAAATATCCATGGCTGGTGTAAAAACTGAATAAATGAACTCTTATGATCTAACTGAACAAAACATTGAAATTCACTATATCAAGCTAGCAAAGTATCGAAATTCCTATAGACAATGTGTAGGGCAGTTCATTTTACACTCTCTCTAACTATATATTGTGTGTATAAATTTCATTTCATAATTTTCAAATTCCATATCAAAATTCAAATGGCAGTGTTATGATCTCTTTCAGCTTAGCATAGTTTTACAATGATACCTCAAATGAATTAGAATTTGCATATTTGAATTCATACAATGTCTACTAAAATGAGAAAAATATTCACTGAAACTGTAAACACTGAACATGTGTTCAGTGGCAAACATGTGTTGCTACATGTTGTATAGAAATTAAATGAACAGGTAGCATAAGTCCCCATTACAAGAATAATGACATACCACTGCCCCTAACCAGTCACCCAGACAGGTAATAACACACACAAAATAAAACATGTAAATTAGATTTACTCGCAATAAACCTCCCCTACACCTTCACTTAAAGCCCATGAACCCCCTGTTCAGAAAATGTTTATCCCGAAACTCAATAAAGAAATGCTATGTAAAATTGACATCGTATAGCCTACGGACCGTTCAGACACACATCCCGACCTCTCAGAAGAAACATCGCATAGATGCACATTTTTCTACTGTGTATATTGTCATGTTAAGGTCGTGTCTCCTTCGAGCATGCTCATGTTAGGCCCCGCCCAGTTATACCATTTTATGATTACCATACATTCAGACAAACACAGGCCGTGATTCTTTATCGAGTTCCTGTTCTAGTTTCGTTATACGACATTTCTTTATACGTCGTTTCGTTAGCGTTCAAACACACAAATCCACCGTAGAGCTATACCGTTTCGGTATATAGCTATACCATTTTTGGTATAGACAAACGATGATATTTTCGTGTTTAAACACGGGGGGGGGGGGGGGGGGGGGGGGGGGGAGACGGGGCGGGTCATTTAATTTCAATCATTGATTTTACATGAGGTCAAACAAACTTGTAAGTTGATTTACTGGTAAGTCTACAGAGTGGGAAGCCAAATTCAATCAAATTATGTAGTTATACTGGGAATTCTGGACTAAGTACTTATAAAAAGTGTGATAACTTTTCGAGATGACATTTCACTCCTATTTGCTTTTGATGTTGCATGCTGGTTAAAAGTAAAACAAGTAATATTACAGCTTTTTCCTTCGTACCTACATGTATTTCAAATGTTTATTGACTCCATACTCTGGAGCAAAATCACAACTTTCCCTTCACAAGTTTACCATCAAAGAGCGTGTCTATTGAGGGTAACAGAAGGCTAATAAGCAACCCAAGTTCCGAACTAGCTTACCTGTTACCCTTGATAAACACGACGGCGACTTGATTACCGAACTAGCGTACCGGACTTGAGTTCCACAAAAAAGGGGGATTTGATTACCCGTTGAACGAGATCAGCGACTCAGGCCGTGCCAATAAACACAACGCGACTTTGCCTGGATCTGCCACTGTATATCATTGTACAGTATGCAGGAATTTGGGGAAATTACAATGCAGGGCATTAATCCCTTTAATTTTCAACGAAAGCATAATAAAGATGAAACATTTCAGGGATGAATGTAAAATAATGTGCATTCACCTCTTACGAGTTCACGGATATAACAATACCTTTACATTCGACAATGCTTATTGCATTAACAAACAAACCTTGATAAGGATTGGTTATTTCCTTAATCAGTTTGATACAACTTCCTTTCAATACAAACCTAAAACATTAATCTCCTTGATGTGGTATAATATTAGATAAATTCTGTAAAGCAATTATCAGGCTGGCATAACCAAGTTCATACACAGAGTTAACTTTAGATGTCACTCCACATGGGTCAAGTTATTATTCTCTTTCTCAAGCAGTTTCCCTGCAAAATGTTCTAAATCAAAGAGGAAAAAGCAACCAATTTTCATTTCATTTCATTAATTTCTTTCATTTCATTTATTTCTCCACATCAACATTCAATAACACATTCACACTCTCTTGTTAAATTACTTTGGTAAAGATAACATTCAGATAATGAACTCAAATTAAAAAAAACAGAATTTCAGAAAGAGAAAACTTTTTATACAAGTATCTCATTTGGTAGGAAATTTGAAACCAAAATTTCAGAAAAAGAAATCAACCAAAAGTCAAACTTCAAAGACATAAAAAGAAACTTGAAAAGAATATGAAAATGTTTTTAAAATCAGTTTTCTAATTGATGTGTAAAGGTGGATGACATGATAACATAAACAGATGTTTTGACCATGAAAATTAATTTGTCATTCCAAATCAATGAATTTTAGCACATATAAGTACTACTTTCATTTTTCAATAACATCCTGGTATGAGCTGAAGGATCCCGGTTGCGAGCTAGGGCATTGAAAACAAAAATGTTCAAGATCATGACTAGAATTGATTTGGCTGCCTAAATTTTCAAGGATGAATAAACTGTTTGTTAAAAATACCACATATCGTCGTCTTGCAGAAAGGCCGTTAACATGAATTTCGGATAGAAATGTCTATTTTCAGATTTCCTCTTAGAACGACTGAGAAATGTTTGCTCTTTCTTCTGATACCATTCTCGAACCTCAATTTGATGTCATTATGACGTAATAAGCCAAAAACCAAAATGACACGGACACATGAATTCCAAACTGCTTCCTCGCTCAACGTGCCTACGCGCATAGACCGATTCGCATTAGCGTCCTTTCTCCGGGAACTAGATTTACGTACTCGCGCATTTTTGTTCCCGGAAGAAAGGCGGTAAAGATAAAATGCTTATGATTAGAAAACCTTTTGAGTGTTTTAAATAAAATCACAAAATATCATTGAAGAAAAAATCTTGCTCTGTCAGAAATTTCGACAGTTAGGACGGAGAAATAATACACTAGCTGCTAAAACCTCAAAGTAAGGTCAAAACATAGAGTAACTTCATTCGCATTTTTCTCGATAACGTACATTTCGCGCATGTGCGCGCGTAGTGGCCTTTCTGCGGAAAGGCGACGATATATTCTAACTAATTTTTGATGGTTGAAACTGAGAACAGTCATTTCAAGAGGAAAATTGTGCTTATTAGTATGTAATCTGTTCAGAGCCAGAAGGGTTAATGCATATGAGTTAACAACTTTCTGACTCCAAACAGTCCCTTGTAAAGAATGATAATTAACTGTTGACTGGGGTAATTTCACTTTACTTTCCTAGCCCTAAAAAAAAAAAACTATTGCAAAGGCAAACTTTCATCCATTATCAAATATGTCTTTCTCCAGATAAATGATAATAAAAGATCAACAATACATGTAAATGATCTGTTCAGAACCAGCAGGGTATTAACTCATATCATTTTATACAGACTTAATGCCCTTCAGACTCCAAACAGACAATATGTATATACTGAACTGGTATGAATTTGCAAGCTGAAATTATTAATGGCATTAAAAAATTGCCATTATTTGTCTATCAGCCTGTCTGATGACTGCTAAATTTGGCTTCAATACCTTGTTTTATAATTCAATGAGAATCAATTAATTGTTATCATTGGTTATCTTGGCAGTGCAACACTCCTTCCTAAACGTCTGAACTTATCTTACAACCAAAATACTTCATTTCCTAGGCTTGCTCATCAAAGAATTCCAGGAACTTTATCAGGTTCTGAATCATCAAAGAACATCCCATGATCATTCTAGGAAACAGTGACATGTACATCTTCCTATCATAAACAGTTCTAACTACATAGAATGGAGCAAACCTGCTGATAAAATTACACTTTGGCATCCAGTCTATCAGGTATGCTTACACACATGCTTGGAACTTTATAAACGATTCCCTCTCCCCCCCCCCCCCCCCCCCCCCCCCCCCTCCCTCTCTCTCTGTTTCTCTCTCAACTCTCTGATATTCCTTTCTGTAGTACATATCTTTTAGTCTAAAAATTGGCTTAAAGCCCAAACAATTTTTATGGTGTGCTATTGCAATGTAAGGCTTCCCAAAGTTTTCCAAGTAATACAATCATTGATGTTATTGTTCAACATTAAGTGTCAGATCCAGACGTCTCTAACATTCGGGGACTGGAGGGAAGAGGTACAGGGCTAAAAAAAAATCTAGCTACAAAACATGCACACAAATAAATGAAAAGAAATAAATACATAAATAACTAAAAGAATAACTAAATAAGTAAATAAGTAAATAAATAGAGCATAAATCAATTAATGAATAGACAATAAAATAAATAAATGAAGAAATGAAGAAATGAAGAAATGAATGAATAAATGAATAAATAAATATACAAATAAATAAATAAGTAAATATATAGATAAATAAATTAATAAATAAATAATAAATTTATCAGTTAATGGGGGGTGTCATCACATTTTCAGGTGCCTTTTTCTAATTTTTCAATATTTGCACTTGTTAAAATGTTCATGCCTTTTTATCTCTCAGCAGATGATGATACATTATCAAGATTCTTTCTCTCCTGTCTTGTAAAGGAACAATCAGAGGAACTGCTGAGGGTTGTCTGGAAGATTCCTTATTTATATTTCTCAGACAAATCAAATCATTATTACCCTCATGTTAAATGATTTAGTAATTGATAGGACATTTAACTGGAAATTAGTCATTAATGAGGTGTGCATAACTAAGACTTTTTTTTGTCTCAAAAACTATCCAGTGCCTCTATCAAGACTGACTGTTTTCCTGGGTAGCTGGAAATGAACTGGATCGGTTAGATACTTGACAAGTTTTAAATGACTATTTGATTGTTTCAAGGGATGCTGTAATATATATAGCTGTGTCTGCTGTCAATCATCACAGGTCAATTGGACAGGAACTCTGTTATGTTTCATCAATAATAAAAGAAGATCGATGATTTTACACTGATACTTTGTCAAGAAGAGATAATTGATTTGATTTGATTTGATTTGATTTATTTTTCCATTTCACAGTAAACATGTAAAAGAAAGAACAGAATTACTGAGTAACTGAACGAAATAAAGTTGACCTGACTGAAAAACGTTTCAACGGAGGGGCAGGCTAAAATAGCAAAGCTTGTAAGGTGCAAGCCCCTGAAACCTAGTTGTATGCATACGGTCAAGAGCATGTATAAAATTATGTTTAAAATTAGACAAAGAGCAATGAGCATGATGCAAAGCCCAATTCTTCAACAGTAATACATCATCACTTTTTAGTGTGTATGAAAAAAAAAACCAAAATAGCTATAAAAAAAAAAAAATAGCTTCAAAAAAAGAAAGAGAGAAAGTGAAAGTGATTCAAGTCAAAATAATCATCCAATTTTTAATTGTGATGCTTATTTCTTGTATGCTCTGGACAATTTTTTTTTTCCTCAAAAGGAATATAAGACATGAAAATCAGGTTCATATATCAAATAAGTTCACAGCACAACATAGCAGTGATATCAAACAGTTTCCTATTTTAATTTATTGTGGGATATGAATCGGCTTAGTCTGTATCTACATGTAAACCTGCGGTTAGTTACCTTGACATGTAGTGAGATATATTAGATAATGAGGATATGAAGATAACCATGTTCACATTGTAATAATGAAGGCTTTGTTCACATATCCAACATTAAACTGTCATTAAAAATATGCATTTGTTTTTAATGTACAACATCATGTAAACTAATTCAATGCAAGTGATGCAACAAGAGGCTACAGGTGTGGGCATCACGTATTTGTGAGTTTAGATAAGATATAATGCGATAATGTGAATCGATGAAGCACATTAACATTACCCCCCCCCCCCTTCGTCTTCTAAGTACAAGCCTTAATAGAGAAGGATGAGGTAATGTAAGTTAAGTCACCATGGCAACAGATGACATCATGATACCACACCTGTATCAGGGGTGCATTGACTGATATATGCATGTCACAATGAACTTGACAACAGTGCTGTTTAGTAGTTTTCCACAGAAAAAAACACAAAATTAAAAACACACTTCAATATTGGTGATATACAATAAGCTGTACATTTTGTCAAATGAATGAAATTTCTACATAATAACAATCAATCATTTGAAAAGTTGTAGTTGTGTCACTGTAATATCAAGAAAAAAACTTTCCAAACAGTAATGTCTAGACCTAAGTAGATAATACCAGCTACATTGTATATAAGACTGCAATCTTTCTGTCTTATCTATGTACAATAATAACAACATCAGAGGAAATCCCAGGACCAGGAAATAATTTTTTTGAACAATCATGTCTCAGCTTGGTAGACAATGCCATCTAAATAAACTTCAATTTGTCTGTCTCATAAAAGAATAATCAAAACACAGGTATTCCCCATCAACTGTGCTAGGAACAAACTTCTGGAACAAACTTTTGTAACAATCGTGCATAGTGTTGTTAGACAATGCCTTCTAAATAAAAACACAATGTTCCTGTCTTATGATTTAAACCAAGAATGCACAAGAATCAAAACAACAGAGGAAAAACCCACTTCTAGTCTTTACTTTAAGTCAAGTTCAGCAGCAGCAGATCTGCAAATATAATTTGATTTCATTCTAGCTCATTCCATCCAACCTGTCAAACCGCTGCGGCAGGAAATTTAGTTTCCTGATCCAATCCCAATGATATAACATTACTTGGTGGTGAGTCCCTTCTGATATAATCTGGTAAGTATCATATTTGTGTAGGCGTTTCGCCACTAGCCTCCTCAAGCACTTTGAGCATTAGATATTAGACCAAGAAAAAGTCAAAGAGTTTGAAATGCTCTGTACCAATTAGATAAAGCAAGCTTGAGATGGTGATACTGAACCAATAAGAGCTTTTTAACCCATTCATGACAGAGGTCCACATTTTGTGGTTTGGCCTAATACCTTTTGATGCAAAGCCCTAAAAATCATACCAAATACATGAGCAGAAAGAGCAAAAAATTCTACACAAACTATGCCCATTTTGGTTGCGTCAATATTCGTTGTTTGATGCTGAAAATTTTTTAAAGGAAAATAAGCATTAAAATCCTTAAATTGGCAATGTGATAGAAAGTTTAAAATCACCGTTTTCCCCTGCAAATTGGCAACTTTTTGACTTCTCATCATAATTTCTGTCAATTTATATTCATTTCAGATACATGACGTTTTATAAGAAAAATGTAGCAATAAAATAAAAATGTTGGTGTTACCAATTTGAAGAATAAAAGCTGATCAAATTAGGCTTTAAATAAGTCCTGTCACGAATGGGTTAAACAGTCAGTTTGAAGTTCCCCATCTTCATTTGCCAGAGTTGAGGAAAGCATATTTGCATGAGTGCATCTTGAGAAGCAAATCAGATCACTGATATTGGCCAAATAGCTGCTATTTCATGAGAAATCCATGGTCTGGCTTGAGATAGTACTAGAGCTTGCATCCCAGACAGGACAATAAAATAGTCCACTACCTGCATCATCATTGCAAATGTAAGCTTGAACTAATTTTGATGGATCACATCACATCACATATCAATGGATCACATTTTGTGATCTATTTTGAAAACTTAAGCTAATGGAAACAGGCCTATATTGAAGACATACAATAGGGTCAATGACTCAAGGGCAGAGCTAATTTTGGACTAATAGTTTGTCTTCAAGGGAAAGAAATCTATGAGCAAGAAAGGCTTAATCTTCTGTTTATATCTATAGAGGGAAAAAAAAGAAAAATGCAAAGTTTGGAAGTAGATTTCCTGCAACACATTCATGTTCGTGGTTTGTACCACCTTCATACTTCAAAGGCTGTGTACAATTTTGATAGGCCATCAAAAACTGTTTGTCAGATTTCTTTGCTTCTAGCTTGCAAAACTAAGATGCTGTTAACTTTTTTTTTTTCTGTCTGGAAGTTGAATATCAAGCAAGTGAGAGGTGAAAAATATTTCTGATAGCTTGGCCAGGCAATCTAAAGAAAATGTCAACATGCATCACATATGCTAGATTACTGCTGTTCCATCTAATTCAGTCCACTAAAAGTAAGTTTATAAATCATTAAGGATTAACTACAAAGCCTGGTGTACTTTAATATCAGGCTCAATTTAAAGATAAAGCTGAGTTCTAGTCTTGAAATTACATAGTTAATTGTCTCCAAGCAAATGGGAAATTAAGTCAGAATAGTTGTACATATAAACAGTGATCTCATGTGAGATTTTAGAATCATTATATCAGAAATTAACCCACTCACAAGGTAAATGTACATGCACCGCATTCAAAAATTAGATAGGACCACACACAAAGGTGGAATGAATGTTGTGCCAGAACATTCTCATCTTATTTCAAATATGAGGGCATTTGGAGACTAATCCTTTTAAGGAAACAATTTTACCATGATATTCTTCCTATTTCACATAAAAAGAATGAGAAAGCTCACAAATTATTTTCAAACTTTTGCAGACGTCATGCTTCTCTTTAATATGATTAACAATGATATTAGTGTTACAAATAGAGGTCTGTGGTCCCTGAATAGGAATTCACATGTTCATAGCAAGAGATCTATATTGCTGGAATGCAGTTTTCACAAATTTCACAACCCACGTCTACAGATTCAACTTTGCCCTTCTGCCTAGCAAAAAAAAAATGTACCTATGTGCTTGCACACAATCAACAAACAGTTATGGTTGAGAACCTAAACTGAACAAACACATCCACATCTTCTGTAGATAAAAGATGTGGGTTTAACTATATTGAGCGGGGTTTCGAATTTAACCAAAAATATTTGTTCATTTTAATTACAAAAATTAGAAAATTAGAATGCATATTCTAAGTGAAATAAACATATTTATTTCACTTAGAGTATGCATTCTAATTTTTCCTCATTAGTACAACCAAAAATAAACAACAGATGTCAAAGTCATCATAACAGCACGTAGTCTGCAGTCCCACCTATTCATACATGTGTAAGTGATTACTCCTGGACTTCACTACATTTTGAATAGTTTTGACTGGGGTCAGTGGGTAATTGGTGTCCTGCAGTGTTTTACTATACCTCCAGGCAACTCTGGCCACTGATACCTCAGACAGAAAGTGACCACCATTTAGGAAAAAACCTACGACAATTGGGATTATTTTTCTGTAATAAATAGGAGAATGTAATGACCTCTTTTTTTACGTGTTTCTAAACAAAAAGTACAACTGAACAAGAAGTGCCGCAGACCAGTAACAACTGCAAGCCATTCTTTTTTTCTTTACATGGACCAATTTGCATGTAAAATACAACATAATTTATAAACTTGTCCTCACCAAATTTGAAAATCTCCAAAAGGTGAACTGAAAGTGAGCATGTGCAAAACATTATGTAATAAAAACATATAATTAGGCAAGTTTTAAACACAACACAAATTTGGAATCATCTATCCCTGGTTATAGACTCTAAACTTTGAAATCGTAATTATGTACTTGAGTATGTACCTCCACAAAAACATCCATAATAGTGCACTTGGCCGTACCGTATTCATCCCATCTTCGTCTTCGAAGTCAATGAACTTTAGATTAAACCAACATCGACAACTCTTAACAGCTGCCAAACCCCCTTGCCCTCATTTACGCAGGTCAAAGGTCAAATCATGGGATAAAGGAGGCAGAGCAGGGGCGTTATTTACACAGCCCACATTGCAGCTACCATATGAGCATGTTCAGCTTAGAGGATACTTACGTTTCTGTCTCCTGAGAGGACTTTTGGGGTAGATCAAGCCAAAGGAACTCCATACTGTAGAGTGCCTTCAGTTCAGAGTTCATATACGATCATGCAAGAACTAATTTCAACTTGGAACTATGAAACGCTCTTGCTTGAATATACTGTAAAATAGACACCTTATGCTAGGATTTACCTCCTCTCCCCCCTCCCCCCCCCCCCCCCCGCAAAAAAAATAATGATAGACAAATTCAAACAAATAAACTTTTCTTTACAAAATAAATAGTCAAATGAAAGAGGAAGACAAAATATAAAGGATAAAGTCACCTTTCCACAGAAAAACTTGAAAAGTGATTGAAATCCTAGATTTATATGTTCATCACTCACTGTCCAAGCCAATTTTCTAAAATGTAAATATTGAATCCACTTCAACATGATGATAGTGCTTCATCAACACCATCACGACCATGTCAACGTACATGCTGTGGCAAGTGTCTATTATTTCCCAACCCCCAATCTGAACACAATCCCCTTGACCCTACTTTGTATCTCTGAAAGCAAACGCTCTTCCCTAAACCTCTTGCAACATTTTACAGGGTCCCGCGAGAGCCGTGGATATAATTGAAAGACGACAGAATCGTTCAGGGCTAATTTAAGGCGAACGGTTGTCAAAACTTGGGGAGAGTTTTCGGCAATTTTGCAGGAATGCATCTGTAAACACCGGCCTAGTTTGGTACATTAACACCTCTTTTGAATCAAGCCCTGGCTGGATCATAGAGCTTCTGTCCTAGGAGAAAGAGAACCACTTTATTTAGGTGAAACATTTCAGCTGGATTTTCAAATAGATCAATATCTGAAGTCCATGCACATATCTTCCAAAATGTAAATAGATATGAGTTTAAAAATTATGTTGCAATGTATCTCATCATTATTTATCTTACAATTTCTCATAAAGTTGTAAAATCATTCGCAAATTATTGCATTTCTTGGGATCTGATATGAATTTAAGTAATCACTGTAGGCACGTAATAAACCCAAACTGCATAGAATAAACTTTCTGCACTTTGGTAAGAGAGAGAACTGAAACTGAAATGTTTTGTCCACCAACAAATGTTTCTGACCTAGAATTGAACTCTAGGCCTCTATTTTAAATTCATGACAGTATGAACCACTTGCCCCCACTCATGTTATCATTACCATTTTCTTAAAGTGCCCCTTCCCCTTCTATTCCCCCCCCCCTTTCTCTCTCTCTTGCTTTCCTGTTATTCCTCTCTCTTCATTTCATTGTATGTCTCTCTTCCTTTTCATGCATGATTTGTGTGTGTGTCTCTGAACTATCTGTTAATGTCTTTTACTATTTTTCTTTGAAATATGACTTTATGTATCTCTGCAGTATCTCTTTCTCTACATATACGTATATGATATTTCCCTCTCATCACCTCTCATCATGATAAACATAGCATTCATTTTATGATTTACCATGATGAGGCATATCACTGTTTGATGAGGACCATGTGAGTTGAAAACCACAAAGTTAAGCTGAAAAGTACCTGCATATGTTTTGAAGCACTTAGTGCACATTAGGGTTCATTATTAGCACTTCCTTTACGATCTATGAGTCAGGTGAATGTGTTACTCTATATTCATCAATGGTAGCAGCAAATCACTCAAAGTTATTTTAACAGTGTGCGGAAGAGAGGGCCTTGGTCCCAGGTCCCTAACCTCAACAATGAAATATGTTAGAAAAATTATTTGTTGTTAACATGGTAACATATATGATTCACATGTGTGTGTAATTAAAAATAAAAACATTTTGTCACTGGGTCTCCGCAAAAAGCTTTTAAAAAAAATATATTTTTCACCTCTCATTTGCTTGAAATTTCTGGGATATGTATTCAATAGCCCCACCCTCCCTCTCCTCTGCTGAAAATTTCAAATTTGAAATATGGGGAGGGGGTAGTCTGAAATCAGAAGATAGACTTGGAGGCCCAGAACTCCCAGCTGCTTATCAGGGTCTTATTTCACAAAATGATTACTGGCATGAAATTACATACCTATCAAACAATACAAAACAATTTTCATAGTTTCACCATTTCCATAATCTAAACAATACTTTGAATCACCTCCAACAAGATTTGACAAAAAATGTTACCTTCTGAAGAGGTATGGTGAATGACAATGCTTTCAAACTCCAATCTATCCCTACATCACACCTGTTAGACAGTGATTATCTTGCCATTCAATTGTCGATGATTGTTGTTTGATATCACAACCAGACAACAAATCAGTTCACAACAGTTGTCATCAAAGATTGCTACAAACTGTGGATTAATATCAGTGTGAATCACCTTTAATCTTATCCCACTGTCTGACCACTCAAGTTAGGTTATGAACTTTGAAAGTCTACAAATTGTCAGATTTACAATATTATGAAATGCCACACTCCTTATATTTTATACTAAAACAAAACAGATACATACAACAGGTATAAACTTTATACCAAACTCTGTTCACAATATTTCTCAAGTACTGAGGATTTAAAAGATTTAAAACAAGATGACTCAAAATATGACTCGAAAGTTGACCATTTTGCTATTGACTAACAAGAAGAAAATAAAAAAAGTATGAAATATTTTTTATTACAAACTTCATAAATCACACTACGACATGCATTTATCTTACCAAATTAAAAAAACCACCTTATGAGATAGCTAAAGTCTCTTTCCACACACAAGCTGACAACTATTTGGCCTGAAGCTCTCCACTACTTTTATTTCAATGATAAGAGCCCCCCTCCCCTCCCCCCCCCCCATTCAAAATCACAGGAAAGCACTGTTAGATAATGACCTTACAACAGAAGTTACTCATTTTACATGTACCATTAAAGTAGCTAAAAGATTCTGCACAATAATTATGATTCTTCTTCACACTCACATGTATGACATGTACATATAATGTATTCATGATTCACAATTCTAGTGCAGACATTCAAATGATTCAGACTTACCGTGAGGAAAATGAAATATTTCATCAAGGTTTGTTGTCATTCCTAAAGCAATTAAATTTCAAGTAGTAGGTGGCTACATGTATGTTACAATCTATCACTCAGCATGAACAGAAATAACTCATGATCAATAATTATCTTCTAAGCAAAGTTTAACCTTTAACTAGTGATTGACAAGTATGTGTCATTTCTTTCTTCAAAACAGGTATCAAAATTACAGGGCTTGCAGAGTTAACCCTGGCATTTTCAAGGGTAGTAAGTTAATTATAAATTTCTGCTTGAGGTTATAAGAAAGTTACAGGTACTATCAACTCTTTCAAGTCAACAATAGACAAACTATGTATATTTCTATTCTAGGATGCTTTTTAAAAACTGAATGCTGAAGTGATACGATTTAATACTGATAAATGTGACAAAAAGACAATTGCTTCTATTGTTTTTATTGCTTTTCATTGTCATTGAAGCTTGATGTTGAAAGAGGAGGAGCAGGAGGAGGAGGAGATGACAAAGAGCAAGAAGATTAAAGAAGAAGAAGAAAAAAAAAAGAAAGAGAAAAAGAAGAAGAAGAGGAGAAGAAGAAGAAGTAAAAGAAAGAGAAAAAGAAGAAGAAGGTGGTGGTGATGATGATGATGATGGTGACTGAAGAAGAAGGAGACGAGGAGGAGGAGGAGGAGGAGGAGGAGGAGGAAAATCATTCTTTCATGTTTTTCATATTTTTCAGTTCGTCAAAGATGACCATTGTTTGTAACTTTGAACCACATTTATTCATGCGCTAAGGTGACAATACCCTCTCACAGCACACAGGGAATGAGTAATTTCCTAGAAGAATCAAACATATTTTATCCTACATTTGTGAGACATGCAACACCCATGTGGTCTGACTTATCAAACTTGCATTCTCAAAAATGAAAAGACATAGTAGTGAGGAGTTTACACCACAACAAAGCACATACAAAGATTACATCACAGTCAAATAGTTTTCATAGTTTAAACCATGAAATGATTTTGCAAAAATGACAATCACTCATCCAGACTAAAAGTTTCAAGTTTTAAAAGATTTGTGTGTTCTTAGTACCTAATTGTGACACCTTGGTCTCGTCAACCTGACCACCTAGAGCCCCTAGGTCTATGCCTTGCCACCTCAATGCATTCACTAGGCCCATTACTAGCACTACGCACCTGCTGGGTTCAAAGTCATCTAATCTGGCTGGGGTTTATGTGGTGTTACCATGGAAACTGCTGTTCACAGAGATCAACCATTATTGCCAAGATAGTGCAGGGAGTCACCTTAAGAAATGTGTCCTGCTTGATTGTCTGTGGGATATATCTCAAGACCAACATTCATTTGCCAAACTGACAATATTTACAGACTGCCTAACAGTAAGATGTGCCAGCCATTGTTTTCTCATGCATGGAACTTGAATATAAGGACAACTTAAAGGAGACAAGAAATGCAGCCTGTAGGCTGTACATGTATATGGGGCACCTGAAGTCATCTTCGGAATATACATACCCACCACAAACATTATAAAGCAGTGTACATGAAGGAAGAAGCTAAGGCTATGACAGGATGTATTGTGGGGGCCTTTTGTATGTTTTATTGAAATTCTTAAAGAGTTTCAAAACTTTTATCTAAGTTCTTCCATTTGAGCTTTTTGGGGTTTTCTTGACTGAATATACATGTAGCACATCTCCTGCAATTATTCTCCACTGACGTTCATAATCCAGTGTGTCTGATATCCAAGACTAATAGGGGACTGTCATGCTGTCAAGTATCAGTATTAATGCTCATTGTCACGTCCAATGACAGTTGGTGACAGGTTACTCCAGCTAGCCAGTGCTTTCGACTGGAGCCATGTTTTCTGGACAAGGTACTAGTAATCAGGGACAAAATACTAGCTTAAATTGAATCACAGTCCTTTGAAAGCCAAAAGGACAGTAACATATACCTGTAGGCCTACTTCATATACTTCAGACAGGGTTCAGCACTAATAGACATATCCGCAGGACAGGGCACCCAAAACTGAGGTCTGGACCCCCCCCCCCCTCACCTCCACCCACCCCAATTGAAGATCAATTTAAGAGCAGATAGAAAAATTACTTGTTCAATAGTTAAGCTTAGTTTAGTTTAAAGTTGATATTTGATTTGAATTAGGGGTATGTGGTTTCCTATCATTGCTTCCTCCTTTCTTAACTTTGTTCTCTTTGCTCTAAAGCAGGATGGAAAAGTGATATGATAATAATACATAGGATTTCTATGGCATTATTTTCCATTTTGATTAAATGCTCAAAACAAGAAAATTATCACTAATTTTGTTATTTACTAGATAAATCTATGTATCCACCTATTTGCTAGTTCCCCTGTACACCTGTACACCAGTCTTGAACGAGACTGGTGTTAAAAGTTTGCACTTCGGCCCGAAAGGGGCGAATATACAAAATCTTCACAAGACTCCCTGGGGGAGTCAACCGGCGATTTGCTGGTCGTTACAAGAAAAACGATCTCAGCCTATGAGACAGGTAGGGAGAATTAGACACTCCCGAACCCTTTGCGAAAGCTTCTAATCTCGAGTTGTAAACAGCTCGAGTAGATTCTCTGCGGCTCTGGACCAAACCTGGAAGGTTCTCTAAGAGAGACCTGCCGAACTCGCATCCTCCTCAACTGCTATCAACTCCAGGGCATTGATATGGGGTATGGTGCATAAGTGTGACCAGTCCCCCAAGACCAAATGGTCCGCACAAAGGCCGCCTCACCCCAGAAGTGAGGCATCCGTCGAAGGAGATAGACAGAAGAGGCATGCGGAGAGGTTCGTCTTGACCAAGGGAAGTCTCTCTCGTTAGGCAACAACGTCTGTTGTCTCCAGGAGGCAGTCACGTCTTGAGAGAGAGCGTTCCCACTGGGCCTATCAGACTTCAGAAGATGAAGTTGGAATGGCCTCATGAGCAGCTGCCAGTCTTGGAGGACATCCACCAAGCATGTCAAATGGCCCAGAGATTAGGGCCAACAGCCTGCGCGAACTCGCCGTAAGAGGTGGAGAGTTCGGGCTAAAGACAGTCGTTTGTACCTTCTCCCGACCGGGACGGGCAAACTTGGTTCACGATGTCCATTGCCGCACCTAGAAAATGGGCTTGCAAATGAGAATCAATTCTGACTTGTCTCAGATGATTATGAACCCCACACTTTCCATTCTTTCTCACTTTCTCATTCCGTGAATGAGAAATGTCGGCCCGCAGGGCAGAGATGTCCCCAAACACGATGTCCAGAGAAGAACAAGTCTTCTTTTGGCATTGGAGGCCAGAGCAGACACAGTGGAACACTGAGACCACAATGTACCCGTCGATGACAGGAAGGATTCTTCCCAAGGCAAGATGACCATTCGGACATCTGGAGTTCTTGCCTCCATGCCGAAGGGAAAGGAGAGAACTCAGATGGGCAGGAGTCCCAGGGCAGACCTGGACTGGTGCTCCATGAGGCCGGGAAACTTCTCCGACTTGGGGGAGAACCGCACTCAAAGCGGACCCCAAGTTCCCTGCCTAAAGGCATTAGGTTAGGGGAGAAGGACCTTTTCGAAAAGAATTCAAAAGTTCCCCGTTAGAAGAAGATAAACCCTTGGCCAAGGGATGAGCCTTGTTAAGGGAAGTAGGAGGCTTAAAAGAAAGGTCCAATAGACCCTCTCCAAAGCCCTCCATGAGAGGTGTGCCCTTCGCGGGACACTCACCCCTAACCGGAGAAAAGAGCGTCCCGTATCCTCCCGATTCGTCAACAGACATCGGAGAGATACTTTGTTAGTAGGGCTTGAACGTCAGCAGCCAGAAGCTTGTCTGACTGGGGGCTGACATCAGCCTGCAAAAAAGCATCATCCTCAGAGAATCCCAACTGAGAGGCCTGATCCCAAAAAGGGCGGGCCAAACAGTCACAGGATTCCTCCCCAGGCGGAGCACCCAGTGCCGCTGGAAGGGGAGAAACTCCGACCGGATGGTCAAAGGCCGAGCGCGATCGGGCTAGGCCTGCAGTTGGGCGACAAGAATCCTGACTGTTGGTATTCAACAAGTGAGAGTCGGATATCCGAGGATTGAAACCGGATCCCAGCATACTGCTAACAGTGGTAGAAGCTATTGGGAAAAACGGTTACTACCCGGATAATCGGCAAAACTGTAATCGGTAACCGAAAATCGTTATCCGGATCCGAAACCGGATCCGAAACCGGTATCCGGAACCAAACCGGTATCCCGAACCAAAACCGGGTAGGGTCGGGTATCCGAGTCGAGTGTGGTGGAGGGTCCAGCCCTGGGGGCCACCCAGCCACTCTGCACTAGGAGGGTCTTGAGGCAAGACCAATCTCCCCAAAAGCACTCGGCTCTGAAGAAACAGCGGCCCGAAAGGGGCCCCTAAATTCCTTCTTAGCTCCCCAAGCCCAGTCGGTATGGATACCTCCGGGTCCTGGGGAACTAGCTCGGTGCTTGCGTTTACTAACGGAGCCAGTAGCAAGAGCCGCTTCCGAAGAACGCCTACAGGGTCGGTTTACCTTCAAGAAGCTTACGACTCTTTGATTTCTTTGTCGCCCCGCTTGAGTGCGCGGGGGACTCCGAAAACAAAAGAACCGACACCTGAGTGGACGCTACTGAACCCGAAGGGTTAGAACTACCACAGGGTAGGGATGAACCGGGGTCCGGGGTATGGCCCACGGTTACCACGGGATGCGTGGGTACCAACTAGCTTGAGCTTTCTCCTTTCCCGTCGCCCCTTATTGCGCTGGACGGCAAAGAGGGGCTTATCCCTGAACCGTTTGAGCTTATAGTCCGTACAGACTCTAAACTCAACGAGGGTCGGGTCTCACCTGAGGTGAACCCTAACTTACCACGTCTGAAGTCCCGGTAGAGTTTGCCGTCATTTTTGTTATGACATTAAACTCAACACGGGTTGGGCCTCACCTTGAGTGAGCCCTGAAGTTGGGGACTTCGAAGAGAAATAATGAATCTGAAAGAGAACAAATATAAGATGTAAGTAAGTATAACAGAAGGCAGCTAAAAGGAACAATAATAAGCCAACTCCGAAGGAGGGCGGAACAAATACCAAGCGAGGAGAGAAACTGACTAGTAAATAACTCTTCGCCCGGAAAGAACAGCTGCGTAAAATAAAAAGCTTAAAGTAACGCTGTTAAATATGCTAAAACTGTGATAAACACAATTTTAGCGAGGACTTAGCTCATATAGATGTGATCTCTAAGACAGCGAGAGAGGAAGAGGAAGAATATGGCGTCTGCTTGGCCGTGATTGGTGAATGGGAAGGTGCTACTCGGGGGGGACACATGTGCGTTTTGACTTTTAGTTCTCGAATGACAGCTTAGTTCAGGAGAACTAGCAAATAGGTGGATACATTGATTTATTGCTGTAAATAAAAAGTTATACAAATATGTTTAATATCATTATCATTATATTAATCAATTTTTGACAAAAGTTTCAAATACATGTATACAAATCTGCAAAATTTCAATCTGAACTCCCCCTCCCCCTTTGAGAAGATAAGAGCGCAGCCATGCTCAACACAGAGTTAGCACCCTTATTGCTCTGAACGGATGACATGTAGAGGTGAATGATTGTTTGGCTAGCCATGAAGGTGGAGGCTGATTTAAAATTTGTGAAGGGTGACGAGATGGAATAGAATGTCCAGTTTGGAATGTCCAGGGTGATGGAATGACCAAGTGTTTCAGACAAGTTCAAATTGTGAATAACTTATAAAGCTAAGAGTAATGATCACCAATACATGTGCTGGCCCCCCTGCTAGAAAACACAAAGGCCTTGGCATAACCATAGATAGACTACTGACACCATGATATAACCTTGTATTTCACACTAAACCAGATAAACCATTCCTGCCCAAAACTTTGATGGAAATACTAAAAGGCTATACCTATTCTACTATTTTTTTCTGAATGCACTCTGCATGGTCTCCTCTGGTATCATATCCAAAATATATCATATACTAAGAAAATTTACAGTCTTTAAAATTTCCATAACTTTATCAAACACATAGGAGTTGATTGTGTCCAATTAATGCAATCAACCCGATAAATCAAAATCAAAATAACATAGTAATATACCAAGTAAAAACCAGAAAGCAAATTAAAAATATACTTCACATATGAAATGAAAAAATTCATTTCTGAAAATATTTTGATACTGTATTTTTTTTTTTTTTTGGGGGGGGGGAGATTTCCTACAGTGCTAATGATGGAGATTTATATAAAACCTTGTTTGTGTTGTCTAGGTTTTGTCACGTACTATACATAAATCTTTCATTACATTGGTTCTTAGCCAAACTCCAAGTGCATGCAATACTTGAGACATCTGTCCAATAATTCATATTTCAATTGATTAAAGGTAATATATTGCTTTGGAAAAGCCAAGATGATAATCCTTCAAAATAAATTTAAAAATAAACCAAATCAGTCATCAAGCTGACATTTTAAAAGCTGTCTGACAACAAGGACAAAAAATAATCTCATCCTGCCTTTTTTCTGTCATTTTAAGTACATGTAGTTGTTTTTCTTTGATGGACATGAAAGGAAAAACATACTAACACAAGTAAAATAAAAACCTAATGCATGTTCTTTTTTTTTTAGTAGGTTACATGTAGGTTATCAGAAGTGTATAGGTCTAAAATCACATGCAATTTTAAGTATAAAACTTTATGAGAATTTCATCAAGACTCAAGTATACCTTGGACCTTTATACTCCATATGATTTATGAACTTCTACGAGAAGCTATGTATTTCCAATGTCTCTTTTTAGACAAATTTCTATAAACCAAACTTCATATCATATCAACATCTCAAAAAGTTTATTTGAGTATGTCAACGAATAACAGCCTACCACAACATTCATGTCAACTTTAAGCAATCAACCGCAACATTCAGTCAACCACAACATACAAATGAACTTTGTCTAAAACAAAACTCATGTCAAGTTATAATTTGTCTTGACAATGTACTGGTCGATGATCTCAGACTCTTCTCGGCACACGCATATGTCATCACAATCTTTCATTTGGATATCTGTCGGTACTATCACAAGCTTCAAAATTAAATTAAAGTTATCAATTGAAAATAATTCAAAACTTACATCTTATATCAAACAGTTAAAACACATCAACATATATATTTAAGGCGGTCATGGTAATTGTGTAGATAACATATTCAAAATACTGATATGAAAATTTGAAAACATATTTACATTTCATCAGAATAGTAGGCTTCCAAAACCATATAGTTTTTGAAGCCTACTATTTGTTTTGGATGAAATGTGAATATATATCATCAAACTTTCTTTACTGCAAAAACTTCCATTGGAATCACACCCCCCCCCTCCCCCTTCACATGTTGCAACCACAGCCAATCCCAATTTCTTCTGTGAACATTAAATAAGTCTCTCCTTCTTTCTCTGATGCTCTCTCTCTCTCTCTCTCCCTCTCCTATCCCCCCCCCCCCTCCTAAACTTAGTTTCTCTGTCTCTCTCATGCAGGGTTCTCACTAGAAAATAATCCACCCACGGTTCCCCCTCTGTGCAAAACACGGAAGTTTCGGAAGTGTTAAGGAATAACGCATAAAGTTAGGTGTGGCGGCAGTATATGCTATAGCAAAAGGATGAAAAATGCTTCTTGGTGAGCAGGAGTTGTCTGCTAATGGCATAATAGCACAAATACATTGCCAAAAAAACAAAACAATCTGTGGCATTTATCATTAATGTTAGGAATATATACTCCAATATTTTTTTATCCTTCTTGCCACACATGGTGCAGTAATTTCACACATGGTTCTTCCTTGTCTGAAACCCTTTACGCATGGTATTGGAACCATGGGTGTTATGTACTGGTGAGAACCATGCTCTCATGTTCTCTCACAGAGTACTAGTACTTTCTCCAGCATGTTCTAGAAGGAGACTAAATATTTATGGATGAATAACATGAGGTGTCAGGTGTGTTTATACTCTTTGGATCAAGTGTTATTTCAAGATGCTCCTAAAAGCGCTGTTAAAGCCTCATCACATGGGAAACGAGTAGTAGGGGGTAATAAGATGAGCAGAGAGAGAAAGACACCAAGGTTTAGAAATCATCGACTATGGTAATGCAACTATAAACTGAGATGTACCAAAGATCTTTCCAACTCCAAGTTTGAAACTAGGGAACTTTCAGGATATAAGAAGCTAGCTAGGGATGGTCATAAACATGCATTTTTGGCACAATACCAGGACTTACATGTAATGTTCCCAGGATTTTATTCTAATACTCTGGATACTGCAAGGAACTTGGATACTTTGGAGAGCATCAAAATGGTCATACTTGGCTCAAAAACTATACTACTGAGACTGAAATGTACCCAGATTTTTTCAAAGTTAGATAAAGTCAAGGTATAAAATGGAGGAGGATCATATCAGTCATGTCTAGCACATAGTTGTGGAAGAAGCACACTTGTTCATCCTTCTCTTGTTTGGAATAGAGGTTAACCTCTGTGAGTCCTTTGAAGCATCTAGCCTATGATACATCCCACTACATGATTTTCTATCACTACTGGCCTAATCATGTTTTCAATCATCACTACTGATTAATCTGATCACAATAACAAAGATACACAAAAGGTAATTACTTCCGATCTCACTACAAGCAATAAGTCAACACATAAAGCAGAACCAGAGAATCAACAGCATGGAGAAAAGACATAATAGATTTTCAAATTTCTTGTATCATGCTGCGATCTTCCCCAATTTCTTACAAGTGACATAAAAGTCACCAAATAAAGCACTTCATAACAAAAGCAAGCAGATCTAATTGTATCCAGAGTCACACAAATTTGCCAATCTTCCCATCACAAGTATCTAAGGTAATTCCATTTTACTACTTCCTATTATAAAGTTGGTAGACTGTACCCTTTGTGGTGGTGAGGTTTTACACACAAACTTCCAACAGGCTTTGGACCACTTGAGGTCCTTGACTAAAGAAGATTTGGACCAAGAGACGATGGACAAAGAGATAGTGTTTACCAGATAAATGATGATAACACTCTGTAAAAATCTGCAAGGCTTAAAGTTAAGTTTTGATGAAGCCTTGGTAAAGTACTACAGTGTATAGGAACTTTGTTTAATTAAAGTGGTATCCTGTGATGAAGTTATATTGGGATATGGAAAGTAAAAAGGAGTAACTTCTCTTTGCATGGTATCTCTAACAAACAAACACTAAATGAAATATACACAATACACACAAGTGCTACTGTGCATGAAGCCATGGGTATACTTTCTAGAATACTCGTTGACAATGTCATATATATGCCCTTGTCTTCAGAAAACGTACATGCAAATCTGTGTAAAACTAAACAAAATATGGACAAGGATGGGATACAGATGTAGTAATAATCCATAACAAAATAGCCCAAGTGAGTCCACAATATACATGTATTGTTAGATTCTAGCAACAAAATATGAATAACCTTCCCCATATTCATTGCAGCATTACAAAGTGAGTGGCTTCATGAAGGGTCACTCACTATCCTACTGGCTAATCATCATCCAATCATCATCCAATTTCTTTGTGCAAGTTCAGTGACTGTACCTTGAAGACATAAATACCCACCAGAGTGTCCAGGCAATGTACATGTACTTTTGATGTTCAAGAAAGGCTATGCCTCCAGGTTGTAATTACATAACATATCATCTGCTAAAAGCCATAACACTGCATAAGGGCACTGACTAATGTACTATTTCACAGAGTTACAGATAAAGCTGGGTTCTGGTCCGGCAATTAATGTACATTGTGAAATAAACTGTCTCCAATAAACTGGGAAAGGTAGATTGATAGGACATAAAAACAGGTGTCTAGTGTGAGATTTTGAAATTATTGAACTGATTGATAATAAAATCACTCACGTGCCCACAATGAACATGCACTGCATACAGTGTACATAGTGTAGAATTATATACAAATGTGGGATGAATGTTTGGCCCAAACTCTTCAGCCTTTTCTCCTCACATTTCAAATATTGTTGTTGGTCCTATGAACCGCCAAATAGCGAAAATTAGGTCAAAAAATCAATTTTCACTTTTTTGCTTATTTGGATAGTACACCCCTGTATATGTCAGAATCTATTGAGTGGCAAAATCTCATCACTCAATTTTGTTTATTTTTTAGAGAAATCCTGTTTTTTATATTTTTAGGTGAACAGCAAATAACACTTTCCGGTCTTATGAACCTGCGAATACGCCCCCTACATTTGTTTTAAACGCATTATCCCTTGTCAGATTTTAAAGTTTGTTGACCCACATACGTGCATCCATACATACACGCAGCCATATTTGGAAGCTGAATGGCGAATAGCACTGTGCGGTCTTATGAACCAGCGAATAGGTGGCGAATAAGGTAGGTGCTCATCAACCACGCGCACAAGCCTTTCATTCTTACAACTGACGAATAAGTGGTGAATAGCCTTTATTTCTGACCGGGTGTACGATTTTTTCATTCTTACGAACCAGCCAATAGGTTTGTAAGCTTATAATGTGAGTTTTCTTTGTGTGTGGTGCTTTACACAAAGATGATATTAAAATACAGTATGTAAACTTTTTTACTCTGCAAAACTGCTGGAAAACGACGATTATAAGCATATAAATTCACTGCTCAAAAAGGTGAAAAAATGTTTATCTCTGAGCTGTGTTTTTCTGCGATGAAGGGCTATTCGCCAGTTCGTAAGACCGACAATGATATAAGGGCATTTAATTTTCAACCATTCCCAAAATTCAAGTTCTCTTCAATATCCATCTAGCACTCAACTAACAATCCTAGGGCATAGCAAGTCAAAGCAATTGGTAAGAACTAATCAATGGTCAAGGAAATGATGCAAGATTAAATAGCTGCATTCATTTCTTTCTCTTATGTTATGTTACATTAGCGGACTTTCCCCTCTGGATGAATGTATAACAGATGCACACATATGTTTGAATGACCCATATTCACAGGTTTATTCATGTTCCCTCATACATATTCTCTTGTAGGTTCATGATCAGACTTGAGATACGTAAGGTCATCTACCTCTACATCAGCCATTTTCTATCCAAAGACCATGATAAAAAAATAAATATATAAAAATGTTTGTAAACAATTCAATTCAATTCAATTCAATTTACAACAGTAATGTTAATCTATGTCTGCATATTTCACCTTTAGCTGATGTGATTCATAATGATTGAGAATTCCATTTGGCTTGCCATATTCAAGTCGTTCGTAAAGTCATTTGAAACTTTACGAACAACTTTGTGAAAGACCCCCCTGATGTGATTAAACATTAGGCTGGTTCCCTGAAAGGTTTCTTATAGTACTATGCTTATCTTATTCCATCTCTGGCTTCAAGCCCAAAAAGAGAGGATTAAGATAATACTTTGCACTGAATGGGGTGAATGACTGGGATATCCTTATGAATCTTGCCTAGCTAACAGATGTAAGCCTTTCCATAACAATAAGTGATTAGTAATTATAACGACTAGATTAACGTTTAACAAAGTACTACCCTGACTTAAACCTAAATATACTTATACTGAGCCTGCCCATACTATACCTTTGTATACCTTTTTATATCTTAGAGAGGCAAATGTTCATGAAATTCTTGTCTAAGAATATGCAGCAGAGGTATTTTGAATGCAGCACCTCATAATTCAAATGTAAAAGAAAATAAATGCTTCTTTTTACTGTGCCCCTTCCCAATAATACATTTATTAAAAGTTGATGGTGATTTTCCCAGAAAAACTGTAAAAGAAGCAATCTACCAGCAAAATTTCAATTGCTGGCTCTAGTCTTTATACACAACGTAACTGGAAAACATATCTCTCCCCCCCCCAAAAAAAAAACACTTTTACCCTACCCCCCCCCCCCCCATTCATAGAAACACATAGAACAGAATATCAGTTATTCTAATTAACACACATATTACCAAAATAATCAATGATCAGAGTCTTCCAGCTTTGTTTTCAGTGTGATCCTTTTTCAATTAATGTATGTAACCCCCCCCCCCCCACCCATCTCATAGGGCACTCATGCCCTCAACCTGTTTGTGCACTCTCAATTACATGAGGCATAAGATTATTCATGGAAACATAACTATTGTTTCCACAATTAGTATGGTTTAATTAGCATTGCTATTCAGAAGGGTACATTGCTAATTAGTGAGGTAGAGACAAGGATCTTTCCAATTAATGATATGAGGATATCATGCCATACTGCACTTCAAATGAGGTTATGTATGTACAGAGAACTTGAAATATGTCAGACAAGAGTTCACTATCACTTCGTAGAAGTTAAAAAAAGAGAATTAGGTCAATGTTATAGATTGACCCCCCCCCCCCCCCTCCCGAAAATATGAATACCTATTTCAGGAGTTATTGGTAGATACATGGCCGGACTGAAATTTTAGGGTCTGATTGAACCCTATGAAAGAGCATTTAGGTTTGGGGGTACGGACCAAGATTTGGGGCCCAAGTGTCCAAGGCATCTGTTCATGTCCAGCCCTAGTATAAATGTCTCTTCCTATTTCCAAAAATCGTACTTAGATATTGGGGAAGTCTAAACAGAAGTCATTCTCTCTAGGAGGTCAGCACACAATTTATTTTTTAAGTCATAACTCCCCTATTCTTCATTTATTCATAATTGAATTGTAATGAATTGAATTGAATTCAATTCAATTATTTTTCTTGAAGTTTTACCAATATCTTGCATTGCTTCTATTGCAACCAACCCAATACCAGGATGGACGTTCCGCAATGGATGTTCCAGGATGGACGGTCACCTCTTTATATCTGGATCTCTTTCACTATCAAGTATATCTGACTGCCTAGTCTCCTCAGTTCTGACTGTCTCTTTGCCTTGTTTGTCTTTCTTCTTTTTCTTTCATCCCAAATCAGCCACGGCCGGCCGAGTCACACCAAAGACTTTAAAAATGGGACCTTCTGCCCTCTAGCCAGGCGCTCGGCATAATAAGAATGGAGAAGGGTAACAATAACATATAATGTCATGCAGGGCCTGCTGGAAGATCAGCGGATAGCTGAAGTGGCTACCGTGGGTAAATAAGAGTTATTATCATTATTATTATTATTATTACTATTATCATTATATCTTATTCATTTGATCATCTTCTTTCTAATCTTAAAGTCAAATGAAGAAAGTAATATGACCTACTGGAGAGATTCACCTCTCATGACATCCCCCACGGACAAAGTTGAGAGGATATGACAGCCTAGGTAGGGGTAATCCTCTAGAAACCACACCTGTTTTATACACAGCCCTTCCAATCCAGTACATGTAGTATACGTCCATTACCATCACAGCAAAGGATGGGTGTGGTTTTTCATCAGCAGGAAAGTCCACCACAAGCATGAATGCCCCAAGAATATTAATTACAGTTTACAGCATGCATGGCCTCTGGTTATTCCTCTTTGAGCAATGTATGTTCCAGGCTGTTTTCTAGTGGTTAAAGGTTATGTACATCTTTGGTAGGCCCTCATAACTATTCAGATTTTCTTGCTTTCAGCTGGCCAGTAGCAAGACTGAAGCAAAACTTAGACTGTTAAGTTTTTTTCTCATCAAGTTGAATATTAAACGAATGAAAGGCAAAAAGCACTTTTGATCTGGGGTCAGTGACGTCACACAGTCACACAGGCTGCACACATGTAAACCAATGAGAGTTCTGTTTACAGGATAAGTGTATGAACCACTGTGATCGTTGTGCGGGGAGGAGCAGGTGCTGGAGCCCTAGCATAGGACAAAGTGTAATATTAGATTGCATTCATTTCAAATATTTAAAATGAAATTCACCAGAAATCATGAAAAGAATATCCTATAATATCACGCATGTATATTTTCATGCAAGGCGGATAACGTGAGAATACAATTGAATGCCAGTTTTCTTTTGCTACCCAAAGTGTACATCAGCTTTAAGAAGCACAGGCATATGCAAGAACAGCCAAAATGACTGCTGCCCCATCCGCACTGAGAACAAATAAAAGAAAACCAAGTCTCTTGAAGGCTCCCCTTCAACCCTCCCCACCCCCACCCTTGAAATCTTAAAAAGTTAGGGAAGGCTGCAGAAATGTCCCACCGGAATACATGTACACGTACATGTAACTTAAATCTCATTCATAAAGGTGTTGTGACATAGGTACGTACATTCAGAGTTACCCAGAAGGTGACTTTTGAAGTACAAATTATTTTGCTTTTTTTAAAGTGTGCATGAATGAAAATGCGAGACCTTCTCGGTAACTTATACACTAGACTTAAAACGAAATTTCAAGGAACATCAGTTTTCTTATTCTGGATTTACCAGTACTGACCTCTGTGTATTCCCATCCCAAGGTATAGAAGTCATTTAACATGTTTCAGCCTTGTTACATGATTGTCAACACAAACAAAGAGAAACATTCATTTCTAATCTGCCCAAGACCATTTCATACTTTGGTGACAGCCGAAAGGGATAATTCCTAGCTCTGGAGTTCTCAGGAGAGAGGATTACTAGAGGCTAACTAACATCAAAGAGGAGATGAACAAAACAAATGTGTTCACATGCGTAAAAGGTAGACATCTATTTCAAATTATAGCATGGGTGTTTGATCAACAGAAACACATTTCATCCTTCTTAGACAGACTTAAAGGAGAAGTCTAGGCGATTTCTGTAAGCATGGATCATAAAGAGAAAAAATTCAGACGCTAGAAAATGTCTTACTTTACACGACACACCCTAGGATTACCGAGTAATCAACAATTAATTTGTATAAACAGTAGTTCTAGTACGAGCACATTTTCATCCACAATACAGTTTGCACCCGGGCTCAGTGACGTAGCTGATGCACCGCAGGCAGGCCAGGCAATGCAAGCGATATGCGAGTACGACATTCCGGCTCGAAGTGGTCTTCGCACACTTTCTTTAACTTCGAAAATTTCTAAGTTTTGAAGTCGAATTTGTCCGTTCTAACATCATTAATCCATCAGGCATACCTCTCTCCCTTTCCGTCAGGGGATTTGGGATTGCAAAAAACTTCTCTTTGGAACAGAACTGGTGTGATTTGTACACCCAAAAGCTAGACATATCCGCATTTTGCATATAGAATGTGCAGAGAATAAGGGCGCATGTACAGTGCAAATGCATCGCCTACGTCACACTACCAATGACCATATTTGGATTTCGGTGGGAAATTCAATTATTTGGAGTACAAAAGCCAACACTTAATCAGTATTTAAAAATCACAGAAATCACTTTGATAAATGAAAGTAGCATTATCTGTTAGCGTGAATTTTAAGCTTTATAGTGTAATTTTAATGAAATTGTCTAGACTTCTCCTTTAAGTGAGAAAATTCCTAGATCTCACATACCAAAAGGAGCCACAGAGTAACACTGAGAGAGTAGTAACAAGCCAACTGCATAAAAGCATGAAAATTTAGAGCTTTAAGTCTGACATTACCTACATGTATACTTTGGCATCCACATAAATCTGCATGAAGATCAATCTAATCCTATAAGATATACAAGACTGATCAAATTATATGTAAAGATCTACATGTATAAAATAAGAAGCCTAAAAAAAGAAGAAAAACCTAGAGGCAAGATAGTTTGACAAGGATGAATTCATTTTGTTTTACAGTTGATCCATACTTCCTGATGTACAAAATGCTAATTCAAAGTGTAATAACTAACAAAATACATGCAAATAAACCACCCAAGAAAACAAATTTCTTGATCAATGGGGAACAGGAGTTGGTCTAGCGCTATTGTCCATTGTCAAATCTTTGTCTTCACCTACAAACTGACTCTGATAGGACCCAAGTTTGAACCAGTCATGTCTTCGGTTGGTGACATTAAAGGGTCAGTCCTACACTTCTGTAAAAGCCCAACTACATACCTATCAATATTGTTTTGTATTTTATGCAGAAGAAACAAATATTTGTTCAAAATCTCAGATTTTTAAGAACACAATCATGGAAGAAAAGATGAGCTAATAAAGAGCAGAAAAACTATGACTTTACAAGAAATGTCATCTGCCTTTTTTCAATTTCTATGGATCTCAACCTTCTCTTTGAGCCTCATTGCCTTGGAGGTTGCCTGAATGAGACACAGAAGTATACCGTTACATGATATGTGTGAACGTAGCATTGTTGTTCCACATGACAGCACTAAGACCACTGGTCCAAAGGGATAGCTAGAACTGGACCAGAAGTGTGAGGTCTAAATCAGGTCCTATTCAGATCCACATCCTAATCCTATTTACATCATTGATTGATCACTCTCAACATGTTTTCAATGGGGCATATCCTTCTCGTCTGCTAATCCCCTGGATCCTTTAATCCATCTTAAGCTGTAATTCAGTAGATTTAGAGGGTTGTGATTGTCGGCATACAATAATAAGAGGGGAGGAGAATGTATTAACTGGACAGGATTGGAATCAAACTGACATCATGTCGTCTCTAATTCTCAAAAGATATCAGAAAATGAGAAATGGAATATAAAACCACACATCCAGGAGTTAAAATCTATCATGCATTTCAGTAATGCACTGGCACTAACTAGAATCTTACAGGGTAAAAATAAAGGTTTCCTGTAAGCTACAAGATAAAACAGGAGCTATGAGACTCTCATGAAGGAAGGAATTTCTAGATCATCAGATTTCTTCATATTCACCTTCCATTTAATTACATTATTTAGGCATCAAATTACATTCATCATCTTTCTTAATACAAAAGTTCATGATGTTCATGTACATGTTGCATCAATGCAACAAATTAAAAATGACAACTTTGAAGAGTGACAGAATGAAATCATTCAGAATTCAAACAATATGTTCCATATTTCAATTTCACATCGTGTCTGATGATTTCAAGATGGAATGGGCTGCCATGTTGATCAATGAATGAGGGATGTTGAAAAATGTATCCTTTTCTTTCCTGTAAGACGGAAATCTCACAAATTGCAACCTATTTCAAACACACAAACAACCTATTTTCATTGATTTCAATGAAATGACAAACTGACTGCTATTAACGAAACTGACTGTAGTATTAAGGGTAGTTCTTATACAAAGGGGCCAAAGCATTAATCTAGTTATTTCATTACCTCACTATTCATATAACTATTGAGTTACACTGTAGATTTCTTCAAAAAGTTACAAAAAATACACCTGTATTTAGTGATCTATCATATTCTTTTTTTTACTTTGATACCCTACATCTCATTCATAAGATGAGGTCCAAATAAAATTCCCAAATAATGGCTGGGGGAGGGGGATACACCCCATCCTACTGCCTTTAGGAGTTCTACTTTATTCTCATTGATGACATATGGTGAAATGTGATCATGAGACTGTGTCGGAAGAGATCATAGTAAGTCACATGAACAGATAGAAGAGAATAATCTAATTTATTAGTTTTTCATTTAACCTGAATCACTGGATGAGCTTTAGACTAATTGCTTCCTTCCGACGGGTTAACGTACCAAGCAGGTAGCCAAAGTATGCAAATATCAGTTTTCTTCTAAAAATTGACAGAGAAGGAGTAAAAATTGCTGAAATAAATTGACATTTATGGGATGATTTATGAGATCAATGTCATGTGACATGTCAGCTGATACTCCCCATTGTGAAGACGTGACGCCCTGACAAGATGCGGAAACGTTCGTCTACACGAGACTCCACGGCAGCGGGGAATCCGCCGAACCCCTGCTGGTAGTCTCCTTACAGCTCCCTATGGTGATTATGACATTCAATTGCCAGCCATCATGACAAATTTGGAAGTAGGAATGCTAATGGGTCGAGTCAGATTTATTAGGAAGATTAACAAGAGTCAGCTCTTGGCTCACAATATCATGGTATCACCCTAGCTTCCATCTACCTCTTGATTTCTATGAATAGAATGCAGAGAGAACATCTACATGTAGGCATCAGGTTGGTGACAGGACATCCCAGTAGACCAACAGCCCACTGGACCAACAATGACTGTCTAGAGAACTCCTTAACTTATCCAAAGGCCCATAAGAATGGCACATTCGTCTTGTGGGATATCCCACAGGCCATCACTCGCATAAACCTTTCAATAACTTTTTAGAAGGCCCAGAAGAAATTGCCTGTAATATAGGCTGTCAGTCTAGTGGGCTTTTGGTCTCATGGAATGTATTGTTGGTCTTATAGGCTGTTGATCTCATGGATATCAGTCTCCTAGGTTGTAGGGCTGTCCTATACATGTATGGGTTGTTGGTCTTGGGTGCTGTCACTTACATGGGTTCTCTGTATCATGGGTTTTAGGGCTGTTGGTCTCATGGAATGTGTCGTTGGTTTCATAAGTCTTTGGCCTCATGGGTTGGAGCCAGCAGTGCCATTCACCTTTGCTCACATAGCTTGTTAATAAGCTTATTGTTACATCCATCACATGGCTTCACCCAGGGAAACAGTATCTCAATAAGCACTTCCTGAGGTGAATTACACTTTGTAAAAGAGAATTTCCTCTCTCTGCCAGTGACCAATGTCTTCCTTTCGTACTACTCGGCCTAACCCATACAAGTACATGTACAATACATCCAGGGTTATGTAACTGTTATTACAGTAGCGTTTCCTATCAGGACAGGTGTTAAGATACCGACAGTCAATGGGCTGACACATGTGTACATGTAGGCCTTATACTCTACATGCAGAAATTTGGATCAGTGAGTCTGTATATGTACAGCTTAAAGATAAACCGAGTTATGGTCATGCCACTGCAATATGAAAGAAAAAATTGGGAAAGGCTGACTAAGGTGTATACCCTGCGGTTTTGAGATAATCACAATTGTAACAAATAAAACTCATTCATGTTAAAAAGCACATCTCAAATCCTTATTTCATCAAATGTTACATAACACCTGGTTTGTTCTATATAAAAAGAAAGCACATGCATACCTATGCCCACACTTCATGTCAGCTGATTGCCGATGAATTCAATGGAGTAAAGACATGTTTTTAAACATTATCTATGCAACGAAATTAATTATCACTGACCATTATTCCTCCAGGCTTTCAATTACGAACTCAAGGCAAATTACTCCCACGTTATGCATGTACATAGCTTTATTGCATGGGAGCACAATACTTTGGGGTCCTTCTTTTCTTTATCCTAACAATCCCTATTATGTGATCAACAGTACCATACAAAAACAGGGGATCTAACTGAAGACAGTTTGAATACCCAATTTGCTACTCGCAATTCTCATCCCTTGAGATTTTCACAGTTTCATTTTCCAGGGGAGGGGGACAAGATTAGGCGGTCGAGCTTCGCAGAGGGGTAACTGTATTCTCTTCCACACCAAGTCATAATGGACAAGAGTGGATTTGAGGTACCCCATGGATTGGTAGGCGAGGGTACCCATTGTTTGAGATGTTTAATAGCCTGTTCACACTGTAGAAAAGTTACACAAAATTGTATAAAGAAACGTTGCAAAGAGAAAAGACGTACAGCTGAAGGGGCGAACACACTTGTAAATATTTATGGTAAAAAGAAACTCTTGAAAACATACACTGTACAAGTTTGAGGGAAGGTCAGCTGATATCAGGTTACATCAAATGCATGCTGATTGGTCATCTCACTGCATACAAATGATAAGCCCACCAGGCCATATGATAATTCTACCATAAGATAAAATCAGACTACAGTGGGATGCTGATTCTTTATATTGAAAACAATACTCAAGCATCCATTTTGCTATATAACCATTCATTCAGCGTATTTCTTTATACAACATTCAGACTATGAAAATTTAATGAGTCATCTATAGCTGTATGGTTTTCATACAGCAAAACGACAAATTAAGGTAGTCTGAATGAGGAGTAAAGGGGCTTTTGTTATTGAGGTGGCAGCGGTGGGATAGGCCCTCATGAATGAAAGAGATTTGAAGGAGAGTGGGAAGACTTCACACTCCATTGTTAGTATTCATCAGGCTTGAGGCTTATTGCTGGATTTCAGAAGGGCTTTATTAGTTCATAAGTGTGCTGTGATTGCTGCTGTCCATACCAATAATAAGTTTAAGAACAAGAAGGATTAGGAGAGTGAGAAAAACAGAATGCAAACATGGGGTGACTTTAAAAATCAATTAATACAACAAAAATGTTGACCACATTTTACATGTATTCCTGAAGTGAAAAAGAATTGTGTAACTAAATGACTGAAATGCCAAACTCATACAGTTAAAAAATATTGTGTTGTAAAATCAGAAAAATTATCATTTTCATAAAGTCTCTCATCTTGCAGTACAAAACTCTTGTCAATTTTATTTCAAACTTTTTGGTATCTGAAATACAATCATGAGTAAAATGCAAAAATTCGGAAACTTCTAAAAATGAATTCTAACATAATTTTAAGATCATAAGGGTTCTTAAGAAATAAAGAAATTACTTCCAATGACTGAGCCTACAGTTCTTTCCTTTCTTTCTTTTTCTCCTCTACATCATCATCATCATGAGTGGTTACAAATATCAAAAGAACATAAATCATATAAATGCATATTATAACAGTCTTCTGAGTGCAACAGTTGGCTGCCATGAGCTACATTTCTGATCACATAATGTTGCTATTTCATTTCATTCTCAATCCCCACCCCTCCCCCCCCCCCCCCCCCCCCCCCCACCAAGGAATGCTATAACATGTTGTATTCACAATCAAATCACCGGTTAACAAGTTGATGTGTTAATAGAGATATCCTTTAATGTATTTGATTATAAATTACGGAACTGAAAGTAAGCCATATCCTTCTAGATTGGTTGTCTTGGCCTTATCTTTCAATCCCATCAATGATTTCTTCCATATTACAATAAATTTCTCTTTCATAAAAGAGGACACTTGATGTAGACAGCAAGACTGGTTTCCTATGAATTGATGACAGGTAATAATCTGATAGATATTCTCATGATGATGCAAGTTTTCTAGCTTGAAAGGCTGTGAAACTAGCTTGATGATTTGAAATGAATGAATATAGAATACTGCTACTGAATTGCTAGAGGATAACAAGACTACTCTGTTATTGATTCCAGGCTGGCTTGTGCTGTGTTCTGATATCATTTGATATTGTCTAAAGAATTTACTTCATTTCAGGACTATCTTTTTTTTTCATGTGCCTAAAAGAAAGAAAATCTGCTTGGAAAAACAATCAAATACAGCTCATGCAAGAATCATAATATGAAAACCTTGACAGATGGCAAAAAGCAATAGTATAGTAGGAATTAAGCCATTGAGTATGATTTCAGTATAACACGCTATTTCCACAGACCCTAGCCCAGGTTATCTTGGCTTAGTGTTCAATGGGTTAAGCTATACAGCTTTCAACACTTCTAACATTTGTCAACATAAAGGAAGGTGCACCTACAGCAAACTCTCGATATGCTTGAAGTGAAGCAAAAATACAAATATTTTAAATAAGTGATGAAGGAAGAAATTTTAAAAAAAATGCAAAGCCCACTTTTATCCTTCTGATGACATCACCAATCATTTGCCTCTAATGGCTCCGTCTTGAAAAGTTCTGCATTTCTAATTGAAAACACCTTCATTTGTACAAAACTGGAAATAATTTCCCTCATGTTCAAATGCCAAGAAGCCTATAAGACATGAGGGAATGTCATCTTCCCTAAAGGGCTAAAAATACACTCATCAAAATGTTGCCCATGCTGGATGCATATAGGAGGATGAAATGCCATATGTTCCAGTTTCGATTCTCTTACGCCTTTTGTTTTTGCTCTAGAATACTATTGTTTAAGCTTATTCTGACGATGAATTGTGGAGGGTACATGAGGGTCTAAATGTTGACAGAGGATTTTGACATGTTTTCTAAGACCTGTTACTGTGCACATAGCTGAATTCAAAATAATTTGAGTCATAACTTAAGTTTAAGAAAGAAGGAGTCTTGACTTTGTAACATCACAAACATTTCACTAAAAACAAAAATTCATATCAATCAGACTGTAACAATAAAAGGTTTTTTTTTTTTTTGGGGGGGGTGGGTAGTCTGTTGTATATTTCACATACAGTGTACTAGTAAAATCAGTTCTGATTTTCTTATTTGCTAGATAAATCCATGCACCTAGCTATTTTGCTATTTTCTGACTACACAGGGCTAAAAAGTATCTTTTAACACAGAAGTCATATATAATGTGCACCCCAGTTACCTGGCACCCCCATACCCCCTATGACCTACAACCTTCATTCCCTTACGTTATACAACCTTCTTCCCTTATGCCGCAGCCCCAGATGAAACAGAGGATCGCACACGAATATAGTGATCTTCCCATATTGGACAGCAGAAGTCATCCAACAACCCCAACTGGGGGTTCCAACGCTCGGGGAAACACATCAAAAGCCCCAGAGTGCTGGAGGAGCCTTGCTGGCATCTTCCATGTCCTCTCGTGTTTGACCAACCATGTCATCCCCCAAGCCGGAGAAGGTTGGCAGAGGTGGAGGCTGGTAGGGTGACTGTGACCCGGCAATGGGTCTGCTGTCTTGATCTTGGGACCATCAATCGTAGATGGGAGGAGGCAGGAACAACAAATCTAGGGTGGCGAAATCACCAAGCCATTTTGGCAGCTTGTTTATGCCCTTCTATCCCCCTCTGGAAAACCTGGGCAAACTGCCCACAAAAGAGGAAAGGCACATGGGAAGAGATGTCATGAAGAAGAAAAGGCATATCCTTCTTCTGGACACCCAGCCACAAAAATGCCAGGTTGGGGTGGTGGTGAGTGACCTCGACCACTGCGTCCCATGGTTGGATCCATTGTAGACCAACTAAAGTGAGAAGCAGGTTGTCGATGACCAATCTGTCACCTTCAGGCACATCTAACTTGTCAGCCAAGGCTTGGAGGTTAATGAGAGAGCCAAAGAAGGCTGACAAGCGCATGCCAAATCTAACATTAGAACCGATCATGGCCCATCAGTTGTCCTCCTCCCTGAAGGTGCAGCCACGAAGAGTGTTGCTAGTCTTAATGCACTACCCTTTCCCCAAAATCTCTGGTGAAAGTATTTGGGGCAAATGAAGCACTGAAGATCCACAGGCTGAAAGGAAAATGCCTGCCCAATGCCAGGACCCAGTCTCGGTCTCTTGCATGGGGTCTCAGCCCCACGCGGTCATACTCCCCTTTGAAATACTCAGTCAGAGGAATGCCAGGGAAGGTCCCTGCAATCTGAAGAGCAGCGAGGGAAGGGGGTTGGTTTTAAGGAGTAACCAGATACAAATTGGGAAAGTACTTCTATAACAAAGCCTTAGCCCCTCTGCTCCCATGAATTGGAGGGGCTAAGGCTCTAACAGCTCTGACGGCATTAGAGCAGAGAACTCCAAGGGAGTCAAGGCCTGAGAAACAGAGTTGAGGACTTACCACTGATGATCTGCCTCAACAGAGTTTCAAGGGATCAAGTGGAAAAGTCCCAGAATTTTGAAAGGATTCCCCTAGATGCCAAACGCTGCTGGTGTGGGTAGGTCAAAACCAGCCTGTAGATCCGGCTGGGTTAAAGAAGCCATGCAGGGCATGGGCCAGTAGAAAACGGGCAGGGGATCCCCCATAGCCTCAGGGACATCTATGTCAACAACTGGGTCAGAGTGGGGTCCCAAAGACCAACTCTGGTGCTCAGTGAAAGCTTTCATGAGACTAAGTAGATCAGCCTGACAAGATGATTCATCAGCACAGGCCTTGTTCTTCTTGGAAGCCTTCTTGCCTTTAGACTTCTTAAGTAAAGGACAAGTAGGGTCAGAAGCTTGTTTCTGAGGCCTGTGTCCAAGGAGCCAGAAGTCATAATGTTAATGACTAGAAAGGTAGGATCACTAAGTAACAAGACCCCTGAGACAATAGCTGCCTCATAGCTAGCTAAAGGCTTCTCCAGCAGAAAGCACAGATACAGGCCTAGAAAGTGGTAACTCCAAACAACAGGCCCTGCTGTGCTGGATGAGTGGGCAGCGGACACACCAAGGGGGTGTTACCAGCTAGCTGTGTACCCCACACCAGCAGGCACAGGCAAAATAGGCGGCCAGGGGATGGGTGACTGTTGGTGTGCAGTACCCGTATCTTACCAGCCGGCAGTCCCTCTGCTAGAAAGCGCCCACTCCAAACAACAGGCCCTGCTGTGCTGGATGAGTGGGCAGCGGACACACCCAGGGGGTGTTACTAGCTCCTGTGTACCCCACACCAGCAGGCACAGGCAAAATATGCGGCCAGGGGATGGGTGACTGTTGGTGTGCAGTACGTGTACCTTACCAGCTGGCAGTCCCTACCCTGCAGTCTCTGGCCTGAAGGCAGCACATGGATGAGGGTTGAACAGTTGGGCAGCACCGGTTATCAGCCACCCTGCAGTCCCCGGATTTAGCGCAATGGATGGAGCAGGTTTAATAGATGGCTGCTGCTCAGCATCACTGGTTTTCGGCCACCCTGCAGCCCCCGACCATAAGGCATTGGAAAGGGCAGGTTGGACGGTTGCTTCTGGAAAGCACTGGTATTAGACCGCCCTGCAGTCCATGGCCTGAAGGCAAGGGACAGAGGCAGGTTGGATGTTTGCTGCTGAGCATAACCGGTTTGCACCCGCCTGCAGTCCCTGGTCCAAAGTCAATGGATCGAGGCAGGTTGGGCAAAGGCTCCAAATGGGAACATGTCAGCTGTTCCTCACCCTGTCACTGGTACAGAGGCAACGGACTTGGAGTTGGCCTGCCTGATCATTAATGGGACCAGAATGTACCCATCCCACCATAGGGTGAGGACAGGATTTCTGCACGCCTGGGATGAAATCCAGCAGTAGCAGGACAAGTACCTGCCCCACTGGGTGCAACCAGTAGGGGGAAGTGGGCTACCGTGAGAGAAGCTTCGAAGCACAAACTCTACGGTCGTCATGACCACAGAGTCATGGGGAGTACAGGGGTGTGCACTATATATGACTTCTGTGTTAGAAAATACTTCTAAGGCTTACAAGTCAGAGACAAGCAAAAGCAAAATAGGTAAGTGCATTGATTTATTGCAGTAAATACACTGTATGCATTTTTCATTGCATGATAGATCTGCATGAAAATTACTTTTTGCACTTGAGGAGTTTTATTGCAATCTGATAAAAGCCATAATTTTTGTTACACTTTTAAAGTAACACCACCACCCACCATTGTATAAAACCAAAAGGTGCCTTCCATTTTTGATACCTCACTAACTTAATCTAAACATATATTTTCTTAACATTTTCTTCATATTTTAGCAACTTTCTATTGCAAATATCTCATATTTACAAAATGGACACATTTGTTTCTAAATCAAACACTTTACTTGTACTTGTACAGGTACAGCACCCAAGTAAGAATAATCATAACACAGGACTATGAATTCATGCTCTTAACTTTCACAAAGGTTTACAGAGGAATCCCTCCTCTCCCTATCTCCCTCCATCTCCCCCTCCCATCCCCCCTCTCCACCTCCATCTCTCCATCATGTAACATTGATGGACAGTCTATTTTTGACACCTCACTCACATCTAAAGATCATATACATGTATTATATTTTCTTATTATTTTTTCATATTTCAGCAACTTTTATATAACACCTGAATAGATCCCTGTCATTTGATTGGTTGTTTGATATTGATCATTTGTCCCATTGTACTATGACGTCATCATTCGTGCAATTGTGGCTCCATTTACTGTGCAATCTTGGATCCATACAATTTGCTCCATTGCACGAATGCCGAGAGCCCGGCACACTACGTACATAAAACGCTTGCGTTTGCAGTGTGCACCACAAACAGCGAGCTAGCGTATAGCGCTGTTGATTTATTGCGATTTGATCTATTTTTAGGTGTCATATAAAAACAAATAATGAATGTTTTTTTGCATTCGTGAAATGGACAGAATATTTCATTCGGTGAAAGATGAAATTATTGTTCCATTCAACTTGGCTGCGCCTCATTGAATGAATCATTTCATCTTTCACCTCATGAAATATTCTGTCCATTACACTCATAAACATTCATTATTTGTATACTATTGCAAAATATTTTAAATCTAGATCTCTCTCCATCTCCCCTTCCCTCCTTTCCACCTAACTCTCTCCATCATTTAACACTGATGGACAGTCTAGCTAGCTGCTATGGTAATGAGATTCAAGCCAGTCAGATCCTATCACCCTTAACATTCCCCAATTGCACATCATGGTGAGTGATTAACTAATGACTTCACAGTATGTTCTCTCAAATCATAATTGAAATAAAGTAGTAGAAAGGTTTATTAAAAAGGAACTGAAAATGGCAGCTTGAAGGCTGAATTACAATCAGTTTACAAATACATGAAGTTGAAACAATCATGATATATAAAACATATTAAAAATAGACTTACAGAAATATACATTTAAAAATTACAAGCAGGTAAAATGTTTTTAAAGCTTCACATAGAACAGAGATATATATGTCCCGAACAAGAATAATGCTCAATTATTATTATTATTATCATTCATGAAATTTAGAAAAAAATGAGAGACATGGTTGGATTATGAATAAACAGCAATTATATAAGGCCTAGGAAACATTCATTTATTCATGAATGTGAAATAATTACATTAATTGTGATCATTTCAATCATATTAATTCATGAATGTGAAATAATTTTGAATCTCTATTACAATTTTAGAAGATACAGGTACAGGTAATAGCCTACTTCCATTGTGAAAGTGATTTTCAACAAAAGAAGAATGATGCCATAGTTTTTCTTATGATTTCTATTGAAATTAAGATTTATTTAACATAAATGTGCATCATAAGGCAATGGTTTTTTTTTCTTTAATAAGAATTACTACACTGTAGCTCCTTATGACCATAAACATCATGACCCTACAAGTAGCCATTCATGTGCAATAATGCATACAATCAACTTAGAATTGAAAAACTTGAAAATAGTTACAAATGTATTTGACATTTCTTACATGTAAACAGCAAATTTTCAATCTAAACCAGCCTGACTTAGATACCTTAACCAAACACACTTTTTTTTCTACATACTGTATGTTCAAGAATTATTTCAGAAACTAATAATCTTACATTGTATTTAAACAGAACCCTAAAATCCCACTCAATAATTATAATGAAGCATCATGGCAATCGACAAAATACAAATACCACACATTTCATACACAAAGGATAACCCCTGGCAAAACTGTCATCACTGTATCTATTTGCCTGAAGATGAAATCATGGTATGATGAATTCCAAGCAATGTTTGGAACCTGGTATTGAAATGTAACATGGTATCAGTCCACTGAAAACAGTTTCATTTTGGTAAAGCATATGATTTCTAATGGGTTGGAACCCAACTACATTTCTCTTGCCAAGTTATGATCTAACTACATGTACATTTGTACATGTGTATGTCATGGTATCAGTTCATTGTAATCAGTTTTGTTTTATTTATTCATTTATTTACTTCTTTATTTATTCTTTATCGCAACTCAAAAGTTGGAATGATACATGTACATGATACAGATAAAAACAACATATAACATTTTTTTGTTTTGTTTTGAATAGTAGTTTGATCTAGCAGTCATGCTTTCTAATGTCTATGAACCGAGGTACAGTTGTATGTAGTTTCCTCTACCAGCCCAACCGATGGGTAGAGTGTCTGCAATAAAAATTGGTGCAGATTTTTTTTTCAATATAATAATAATGATAATAAAGACAGCATTTGTAAAGCGCCATCGATCTAGTTAACTATTCTGAGGCACAGAAGGATATAAGAAGTAAAGTTATAGCAAGGAGCAAGCATTTGAAATATTTGGGAAGTAATTGCAATAACTGTCAATATGATTCCTGTAAATAGGTATACATATACATATAAGTCTTATTTTCTGCAGCTGTAATTGACATAATTTTCACTTTAGCTCTACCGTGATAATATTATTTACAATTTGAAATTTAAAACAAATATTTGGAGAATATTCTTTTAAAACATTGAATGACCTTCAAAATGCTGACATAATGATATGAGTAAGTCTGAGTTTTTTATGAAGTCATATGCCAACCTTCACATGGGCCCCCGTTGGTTTTCTTCATTTTGGCAGATTACTAAAAAAACAAGTACTGTATCATCAGTCATGGAAGTGTCAACGATTTCTTCTCCTTTACAATTGTTGTAGATGAGGTTGAGTGCAAAGTGAATCACTAAACAAGATTTTATCATTTCCATGTTTCTATCAAACTTTCAATCAATCAAAACAGTGATGTCATCACTCTCACCATGCCATTAGATAATAGCTTGCATTTAAGGAATAGTTGGATCTCAAGTTATGAAAATATTTTGCATGGAGAATAATATTCTCTTAGAATAAACATATGACAATAATAATAGAGAACTACAAATAAATGACATCTAGTACAAATTTGGGAGAAATCATTTATGATTTTACAAATTGGCACCAAAAAAAAAAAAACAGAAAGGAATTACAATTACTAATGGAGCTGTTGTGAAAACCATTTTGAGTGATACACGTAGCAACCCAAAAGTAATGTACAGCAGCATTTTCTTTAATCTACATATATAACAGTTTGCAGTTGGGCAGTTCCAGCATTACGGACATTACATTTCGGATGATTTTTGCAACTTCAAAAAGTCATGAAGATAAAACCACTTTATGCGGAACTGATAAGATGCAATCACGCCAAAAAAAAAAAATCCTTGATCATTAGCAATGAAAGTTTCAGTCCATTTCAGCACATTCTGTGGTAGTTACAGCATGTTATGTTTTCGTTACGGACATTACATTTGTTGGACAAGAAATGCAAAGCCCGTAACGAAACATAACATGCCATAACTACCACATGCTGTACTGAAGTGGACTGAAACTTTCACTATTTATAATCAAGGGTGTTTTGTGCATGATTCCATCATATGAGTTCCGAATAAAAAAGTGGTTTTATCCTAATGACCTTTTGAAGTTGTGAAATTGTAATGTCTGTAACGCATGGAACTGCCCAGTTTATAAAATGCTTTATTACAAAACTGAGAAGAAGAATAACTCACAAATTTTCTGTTAAACATTTTAACATTTAAAAGTAAGTCTACAAATTATTCAAGGAACAGAGACAGAATCACAACATGAATTCACCTACATATACCCACACCCACAATCACTTTAGGACCCATCCCACCACAAAAACATTCTCAAAATTGAGCTATAAACCCCAAGCCAGGCACTCCCCAAGACATTCATTAGATTCTATTTAGTCAAACTTATTTTCTTCCCCAAAAGTAAACATCATTCTCAACAGGTTGCTATTAAATTGACATTTGAGGACCAGGGCTTTACTCCCCTGGCAAGACAATCAGATCTCAACTCCTCAAGAGAAAATAATGTTTTTTTGCTTCAATTTAGACCTCTGAGGAGCATGCCATCTGGTCCCAAAAAACAATTTCTGAAATCTGACTGTTTCTTAGTTCTTTTTTTTTTTTTTTTTTTGTAATTTCAAGTTTGGACAAAAACATTTTTCACAAAGGTCTGAGGAATATGGGAATGGTACATTCATATTTTTCATCCCTGTGCTGGAATATTATCTTTCAAGTAACAATGAACATCACTGTTGGTGTTCTTGTTGTTTTATCTTTTATGGTGCACATCATTCAGTTGTGAATATTCACACCTTATATATTCTTGTTGAAATTGGAAAAAAAAGATGAATGGGGGAAAAATAGGAAAAGCCTACGCTGCATTATTCGCGCAATTCGTGGGGATTCTTGACAGGCTGTCAGCACAAAATCAATGGCTGTTTTTTTATGTATTTTCTGGCCAGTCCGGTTCAGTACATTGAACAGACTTCTCAGCTTGCACACATGCTCATATGCACAGCCTAGGCCCCTCCAATACCAGCCATGACCGTGTGATGCCTGTCAGAGAGAGAGTGTCTCCGCTTCCGAGAAAACCAAAAAATAAATCAAATTGCTCAAATCGTCTGTTTGGAGCCAGAAGGGCCTAAAGTCTGTACAAACTGATGAGTTAAGGCCCACCTGGCTCTGATCAGACGAAATGATTTATAGTCTCATGAAAATGTTCCTGCTGACTGAGAACCCCTAGAGATGTAAATTTTACAATTATTCCAAAATGAACTATCATCAATATTCTACGAAGCAAAAACCCTCCTGAAGGTGATTTGTCATTCTACGAACCTCTGTATGCATCGTTTCTGAAACTTAAATCACCGGTAATTTTTACTTCTGAAGGAGCTACTTAAATATCCACTTACACACAAACATACATGAATATTGTACATTTGTACATTGAATGGATTTCCAAAGATCATACTTATGCATTGTACATGTGTATGTTACATGCCTCAGGTTAACAGCTCCATTTACTAGTACATGCAGTATGCCTTTTTATTCAGAAAATATAAACTTTTAACTCTTTAAAGGCATTGGCTAACTTTGTGAGCAGCTGATTTAAAAAATTCTCAAACTGAGATGAAACATGTGTATGAGTACTTGTATTTATACTAAAAAACCCTGAAACCAACCATAATTTGGAAGGAAAAGCTGTAAGTTAGACGCAAACCACGATTTTATTAGCTTTTGTCTCGAGAGACACTGAACTAAGAGGACCGTTTGCGCGAATTAAAAAATACCGTTACTTGCCTTCCGCCGCGTGATACGTCAATACACACAGTGCGGTCCGTTGAGTCATGTGCGCATGCGCACTCCTTACGTTGGGTCTATGCAACCGACCCTCGTATATTTTTCAAACATTGGTTCACATTTCTAATATTTAAAAATACTTCCCGTGGATATTATGCTCTGAAACTTTCACACTGGTATTTTTACACTATAACCCTAATGTTTATCCCATTTTAAAGTAACAAAATGAGATTTTTTTAAAATCATAACAATGTTAGCCAATGCCTTTAAGTATGATCTTTAAGTATGATTTTCCAAGCTCATTTGGAATGGGCTCTGTTCCTGCTTCATATGGCTATTCTTAACATGATGTTAGGTCAAAATGATAATACTTTGCAGTTCAAACTAACTTAGTTCAAACACATCGGAGAATGATCAAAGAACCAGTGCATGGGTAATATTTGAAAGTCTGAGGATAGTCTGGGTATACACTGGTCAATCCTTACGGTCAATAAATCTTCTTTGTTGGTCAGTGGTAACAAATCTGAGATGGCTAGTTTCAGTTTACTCATCTCAATGTTGACCTCAAAGAAGAGATTACTGACCAGGGAAGATTCACCTTCTTACCTGTCAGTGAAAAAAAAAAAGACAGGGGAAAGTAATTTGGCTCTGAACTGAAAAACTCACCGAAACCATAGACATACACAATATGTATATCCATGCCAAAAGAAAAATTATACTTCTTAAACGCTGTATATGATATATCCACACTATAGTGTGGGCCAACTTCTGTTACTTTAGTACCCAGATGCATAATACATACATGTAAACTTAATTTAACTTTATCATCATGTGATTAAACTTTGCAAAATCTTTTGATTACATTCATGAATATTCATCCCTTTTTGGAACACCAAAGATAAATTTAAATTTACAATAGATCATACAATTTCACCTAATAATGAAAATATATTTGCAAAGTTCTTCACAGGATGAATAATCTGATTCATATATAGTGAACAACAGTAAGTGCATGATATCTAAACCCCCCAAATCTTTTTTGTTCTGACATGTCCGAGGGTATAGATATTATTCACTTTCTGCTACATTCTTCTACATTATGTGGGGAAATCACCGGCTGAGAGCTGAAAAGGCGTTAACTTTTACATATGAGTTAACCCATTCGTGACAGAGGTCCACATTTTGTGGTTTGGCCTAATATCTTTTGATGCAAAGCCCTAAAAATCATACCAAATACATGAGCAGAAAGAGCAAAAAATTCTACACAAACTGTGCCCATTTTGGTTGCGTCAATATTCATTGTTTGATGCTGAAAATTATTTAAAGGAAAATAAAATCCTTAAATTGGCAATGTGATAAAAAGTTTAAAATCACTGTTTTCCCCTGCAAATTGGCAACTTTTTGACTTCTCATCATAATTTCTGTCAATCTATATTCATTTCAGATACATGACATTTCATAAGAAAAATGTAGCAATAAAGAATAAAAGCTGATCAAATTAGGCTTTGAATAATTCCTGTCACGAATGGGTTAACACCTTCTAAGCTTCTACATGTAGCTCTCAGGAGACCATATATTGAACAGTTCCAGATCGCAGGTCAAATGTATCACTCTATAGAGTTTTTGAACTCTAAACAGTGTATACAAAATTACAAAATGGCCATTAATTGACCCAAAAATTCAAAGCAACCTCCCCCCCCCCCCCCCAAGAAAATACAACCAAAAAAAAGCTAGGGCAAAGGTCACATGGAGTGGGAGAGTTTGATAACATTTCTCATTCTCTTTAATCCAGGAGCTGTGAACACACTCATCATCGTAAAACCGCGTTTCCCATGATGCCTCTCACGCTGTTTTGATGCGTCAATCAAGCAATTAATTCCCAGGGTTCATTGCAGGGTATACTTCCACCGTAACTCCACGAAGTTTCTCATGAACACTGTTCACTCAGGAGCTATGTAATAGTCTATTTCCAAGCCTTTCTCTTGGGTTCATAACAAAACTCATTGAAGGAAAGATGGCAAAATGGACAATGCAGTGATAAAAAACAAGATAAATTTTTTTCAGCACTGATCAAGAATGAATCAATGTGTTATGCATTCTAATCTGATCTTCTGTATTGGTTTTAAAGATAGGCGATGTCTTCATTACAAACTCCACTTTGTATAAGATCAAGTTTAAAAATCTGGTTCCTTGCATGAACATAAGGAAAAGGAAATAATACTCATACACATGTGGGGTAAAATACACCTGCTCTTTCTTTGGAAAATTAAAGGCAAAAGTATGCATGAAGAAAATTATACACTTTTTGGCATTGAAAAGAAAAAATGCATAGATTTACCCAGTATATCGATATTCTTATTTCTAAAAGCTCTACAGGGACTACTATACATAAACCCTGTACTTAAATTTCACACAAATATTCTACACTGACAGAGTCTTGCTGCTCCACGTATTTCTTCTTGGTTTGTTTTTTTAATTTTGTTGGTTTCACCATTTTTTGTGTGAGGGAGGAGGGGCTACTAAATTTCTAACTTCATCTCTAAAATATACTGTATCATTTGTATCTAACAGGAACATTACTGGTCACTGGTTGAGGAATTTGAATTCAATTGCAGAGCAATTATTTTGTTTTGTTTTCTTCACAAAGAATAGGATATTCTCTAATTGGAAAATGTTAAGGTAATGAAAAGAAATTCAGGTAACCCAGAAACAATAATAAGAAGAAAACAGACACAAACTCTTTATGATTTGTTCATTAAAGCCTACATAAAGCACTTTTCCTTGTGGTATCTGTTCACTACAAAGGTTAAATCAATGTGTATACAATGTATGTCTTTGTTGTTAGGCAGAATTAGGATAATCTGTACAATAGGTACAACTTTTATGGCTTGAATATGAAAGGCTTTCAAGCAGCAAAGCCCTTGATCAATAATCAAGAAATATAAATAAGAAAATGGAAATGGAAAATCAAAGAAACAGGTTCTGGATCAGGTAAAATAACATTATTCAGCATATTCTTGGGAGTGTAGAAACGTACAGAACACCGATCATTAGCTCTAGGCAAGCGGGCTAAAGTAGTCAAAAATCGTTGTCAAAACATTTTGTTTAAAAATAATTTGAGAAAATGTTTAGTCAAAGTCCTCAGAGGACAAAACTCCAAAATCCAGCCTTTGTGAATGTCATTCATGAGATCTATTCAGAGTAGTGAAGGACTACTAAGGAAAACTTTCAACTACAGAATTGCACTTTTGAAGTGATTGTATGAATCCTACAATACACTTCTCTGTGTAGGGTACAATCAGACTTTGTTTGATTTAGATTGAGACTTTCTTCTATTATGATTTAGCTCAATATTCAGAGGCTGTCCATTTGTGTCAAACTTGCCACCAAGCCTGAAATTAAAGACTCTATTGTTGTGTATTTAAAGTCAAAAAGGATATCCATTATACGCCTACAAACCTGTCTAAAGTTGTGTAAGGACCACCTACAACAGAAGGAACAGCCATAATGATGCCTTCACTACAATTAGAATGTTACTTCATAAAAGGTCTTTTCAAGTTACACTTCCCATTCTAGCAGTTTTTTTAACGGAAAGTACATTAAGCGCACCAACGTAACCTAAACTGTAACATTGTTCAGCAGGGCTCCACATTAACCTTTTTTTTTCTGGTAGAGGGTTTGGACTACTTAAATTCTGGGCCGTGTTGAAAGGACCAGTTATATGTTGGGGGTCTGGACAAAGTGTAGGGGGCCATGTGTCCAAGGCACAGGTCTCTTAATGTTGTGCCCTGCATACAGGATTATGACACATGAAGGCCCACAACATTTGCCCAATATAATTTCATGTTATCTATCAGTACGCCATCTTTTTTAATTTCTTAAAAAAATTATCTCTGTACAAGATATTACATACATTAACATAATAATGAATAAAGGATGAGATTAATAATAAGTGTATGGTCATGGCAGTTAGTGGAAATTGTCCCTGTACATACACTGTAGTGGAAATTATCTAGTTGCCTGTGTGGTCTGACGCTGCAGTCCAATTAAATCTCTTACAATTAATTACTCTAAGGTGTATCATGATGACCTTTCAGCTAAGCCTTCCAAACTGGACAGCCATTATCACACATTATGATCTCTCACCCACTCACTTGCATTTAATTTAGAATGTAGATTTGCAACAAGAGGAAAAAAGTAAAACCTTAGAGATTTTGCTGTACATTTCTAAAACTTGTCTTCACAGCATAAGATGTTTTCCTGATATATGAATCACGAAATAATAAATGTTTTGTTTTCTTGTAATCAATGTTTTGTAAATTTGAACTACAATATATGTGTACGCTTAATACAGGTATATGTATGACTGCTGTGGTTAGACCAAATCCTTCAATGACAGATGTAAAATTGGTTCATCATATCTACTGAGTAGGCCTACATGTAATTCAGGTTGCAATTACAAGCTTTCCTTGATAAAATTACACTGCTAAAAATCTACAGAAATACTGTCACATGTTTACACAATAGGGGACATTAGCAATACATCGTAAGTATACACAGCATACTGTCTGATCCAAATAAATTGCATAATTTTCAGAGAACCACACAGATTAGCAACAGAAAGCCCCTCTCTTTTAACTACTCACATTTTTGTACTACATGCCCCAAGCTGGCCTCCAGTGCAACATTACTATTCAATTCAGACAGGTAATTTGTTCATGATGACATTTAATGTGCAGCTACAATTAGAATTACATTGTATGTTGAGGGACATTACAACTGCTGTGATGGTATTAGGCAGGCCTACATGTAAAAGTATACCTAAAGGCATTGCATACTAACTCAGTATTCTTTTTTTTTTTTTAAACACTGAATTTACCAAGAGATAATCCAGATGTTTTCTAGAAGGTCAACTGCATACCATCCCCCCTCCCACATATAACTACACATCAGCTATTGACCCAGATACACATAAGCAAACACCCCCTCTTACAAGTAAACAAGTGCTTAGATTTGTGTACTACAAGCCTTCAAACAAACAATTATGAGGTTTACATCCCACAGCTTGGCAATGAATGACTTACATGCTGTTGTTAGGCCTTGAATGCTACCCCATCCAAGACAGGATAGAGGACCATGGAATTACTGACATGGAAAGTAAAAATGGGCTTTCGATTCTTATCAGTGAATCATGAAATAAATTTGAACTTGAACTTAAATACTTATTACTTAATCATTCCACTTTCCAATTCAAGAAGTTCACTACAATGATGTTGGGAAAGCTTTAAAAATTCCTCCTTGAATTACTTCAGGAATTACCCATCACATTATTCAGAAAAGAAAAATATACAGGACCTATCCACATAGAGGAATAGGAAATCTTGTTTGCTTTTCAGTGATCTGTCTTTAAAAATAAAAAAAAAGCTTATCTGACAGCTTTAAAAGTACAAAACTTCACTTCTGATTTACTCTGAGCAAGAAAGAATTCTTTTTGAGATGTGGTGTGGGTAAATCTTAAAAGTCAGATAGAAATCTTGAGCAAATCTTGGCTTGGTTTACATTCCCTTTAATACAGATCCCCTACTAACTAACACACCTAGATTGGCTAGCCACATTGTATGCAATCTAATTCTAATTAGGTGGTAACAGGCACCCCAACCAGGCTTATAGAGTGTCTAGTAAACCACCCCAGCCCCATCACAAAACCAGCTCCCAGTCGACTCCACACCAACCAGGTTTGATAGAGCATCTAGGACCACACCAGGCCCATCACAAAACCAGCTCCCAGTCGACTTCTCACCAACAATTCTTCACAGCCACAGATATTAGGTATCGATACTGCTATCACAGAATTAGGCATTGGGGCATTCACTTCCAGTCTAATTACGTCATCATATCAATTATTAATTGCCCTGTTTGTCATGGTGCAATATCATTTGCTCAACTGGCATCAATTCTTCAGCAATGTGAAAAAATTTAAATATTTATCAGAATAAACCCATTTGAATAGCAAAACTATGAAAAACAGATTCACTAAATTACGGGGAAAAGGTGACTTTTTGCCAGGATGAACTTTACGAACAGCAATTAGTATCACAGCTACCGAAAGTATCCTTCCCACTAATTTACGTGCCCAAAAATTAGAGCACCACCATGGATGGGATTTGGAGAGCTACATGTGATAGGAAAAATTCTTTTCATTTGTTGTGATGTAATCACAGTGTTTAATCTGGTGTTGGTCTCATCAGTATGACTGGGGTATTGGTCGGCATCGCTGTAGAGTCTCGACGGTCTATCCAGGATGATTAGGAGCTAATAATGCAGCCACCATTTTTGTAATTCCACGTTTTGGTCTTGATGAGGTAGGGGACAGTGATTAGGGAAGGCGTGACATGGGGAAAGGTTCAACGGCAGAAAATGATCCATTAATGTGAACTTGTTTCATTTACATTAGTGAATCACCATCATCACTTGACCATTATCATGTACAATAGAAAAAAGGTCCGTAGCTCACATACAGTCTACATGCACACCTTGCCCTGAATATGTGTGTCTTTAGTACTGTTTCTGCCAATGTCAAGCTCAAAAGAAACATAAGTTACCTGGCAAATCTTGAGGCAAACTACGCCCAAAAATGTGATGAATAACTAGGAGTTTGAAGTAAAATAAGCTATTCCCATTTTAATTTCTGTGAATAAAAGTGATCTGTCAAAATTTAGGAAATGGAGACCATTTTGGGGGGTTTCTTTTTATGTAAATCAATTCGACTTAATTACTTTCTACCATGATTTAATGGAAAGAGACAAATTTGACCTACTTTCTAACTCAGTCACATTTGTTACTTAATTAGGTACATTGTTGAAAACTAGGTCGTGTCAAACCACTTATTTCTCTCTATATCACACAACTGGACTGATGGCAACACAAGCATTCCTGAGATGGAGAAGGCACAGCTAATCAGAGATGAAAAGCAGAAACTAATTGATGTCTGTAGATTAGGGAAACACATGGTTAGGAAGATGAGGTGCGGTAACAGACATACCTCTCTCAAAGTGATGTCCTTCAACAGATGAATTAGACTGTGTTCAGTCTACAGACTACTAATGTTTACAACTAAGATTCCAAAACTAACCAGGTGTAAAAGAGGGTAAAAAAAAAAAACTCATTACAAAATATGTATGTACATGTATACTGATCTATTTCATTTTCATTTTGGATTACTCTATTTCTCAAAGAGATGCCTTTAAAAGACTGATTAAATTGTGTTCAATTCCAGGACTCCTGATGATTACAACATCTTTTAACATCTAACAACAGTCAAGGTATCAAAGACAGAACGATGGTTAAACCTAAAGAAATGTTTGAATTTATTTCATAATAGTATTATTTCTCTCTCTCTTTCTATTTCTCTACCTTACATACTTCAGATTAGAAGATATGCCATCTCAAGATGTGAATAATACGGATACAGCTTCTTGAAGAATTAGCCCGGTGTAAAGAATTGGTATGACAGATATGAAGGCTACAGAACAGGGATAAACAACAGATTTTTTTAAACCTCATTTTTTAAAAAATCTGATCAATTTCTGTTCCTTCAACTTCAAGGCAACAAAGTTCAATCACAGATGACAGTAGATCAAACTTTGAGGTGAACAAAATCGGAAATACCAATTTATTCCATTTCATCTAATGACAAGAAGTTGTTATAATAATAATGATATTCTGCTCTTGTATAGTGCATATCACATTATCATCTAATGTCTCTACATGTATGCACTTCCAAAGGACTTTGGATATTATTGTTGTTCCATATTTCAAGATTAATTTATTGCCCAAAAGGCTAATAATCTCTTCTGATAGTAGTGAATACTCTGCATCAATCATCACTTTTAAAAAAAGGACAGCGATTGGGAGAGGTGGGGCATGGGGTAAGGTTCATATGCAGCAGACAACAAACTATAGCAAAAGATCACACGCATCTTTCAAGGTCCTACAAATACAATTGTAATCATCTTAACAAAAATTAAAGAACTCTTAGTTGAGAGCATACCTGGTGGGCAGTTACATGCTGCTCTTGTCTCTCTCCTTTTGATGCTTTCATGGATTTCTGATGAATTTATCATCCGCGTCTATGAGAGAAAGAGATGAAGATAGATCATGGAATCATGATTATCTTTTAAACACAGACTTAAGGTGAAGTACATGGCAAGGTAGAATTTCTTCCTCCTACACAAGATATGCCCAAATAGTTTTAAAGTGATTACACAATGGTATATTTTTTTTTTGATATATGATCGAGAATAGAATTCTAAGAACAATACAATAACATTAAAAATTTGATGATTTTCAATCGAAATCAATGCATTTTGGATAATTTTCTAATAAAAAGTCAAGAGTTGACCAAAATATTTGAGTATGAGGTATGACGAAAAAGTAGGTACCCAGCTTCACGCATTGCAGTTGTGCTGCGCGCTAGACTGTACAATATGTATTATACCTTGCGCGCATTTTGCTACAAGGTACCCACTTTGACGTCATTTTGACGTCAAAGTGGTTCCCAGTTGAAACTAGGTCACAGCTGAGGGGTCAAAAATATCCTGAAATCTTACCACATTTGGGGGTTTCCTTGGCAACACGACTTTTTAAAAAACTTTAGGCAGATGATTTTCTGCTAATAAAATCATGCTCTTTTAAATGAACCAACATTGTTTCAGCATTGGGTACCCCCTTCAAGATGGGGGTATGGGCTGGTCAAACTCCCTTCCCAACCCATGACTTGCTATACCCCCCCCCCCCCCCCCCCCCCCCTCCGTGCCAGTGGTACATTTCATCATACACATTTGCTCAAATGAAACGCTCTGATTATTCTTTCCTAGATGCAATCTAAGCAAGTGAAACAATTCTGTTTTCTTCTTAAGACAAACTTGTATTATTCTACGCAGTTTCATCCATAATAATTATAAGGAATTTTGACAGGAGAAACCATATCAATGTAGACATTGCCAGCGGGTAACCGCAGATTTCAGCGCCGGCGGTACGGGCGGAAATATCAGCACCCCTGCGTTCAAACAGAAAACACTGTGTATATTGTACTCACTGATTTCCATCCTATTTCACCAAAACCACATACAATTAATTTTTCATGACATACTCACATTTTGATCGATTTCAGTCATGTGTTCTCCAAGTTTCAGGGCTAGGAATTCCATCTTGAGCTGAGAAACTTGACGATTTGTATGAACAAGATTTGCTGCTAATGCTAAGCACAATACAGTGAGGGAAAGGCCCCACAGGTAAGCGAAGATGTTTCCACAGGACCAACCAGATCCTCTTTCCTTAACATCATGTGTTTTACTCACAGAATCACTTTTATTTCCAGTATCCGACATTTTCCCTTGTTCCTTGCATCCTCCGGTATCCATACTTGAACTTGTATGTTCCATAATGAAATATCAATTAGCGAAATTTCTTAGTAAAATTAGTGTAATCCAGTCACAGGCGAATGAGACGAACAACCTCAACGCTATGTAACCTTAGCCGAACAACTGGCCTATTCTAGCGAGTTTGAGATTTGACAACAGCTAGCCAGGAAGCTTCGTCGCAGGTGCAGTGCGGGGGAATCGGGACCAGAAAACTTTCTCGCACACGTGAGCACACAATGAATATGCATGAATCGCTGATGGCTCGCCCCGCCTACGCGGATTAATATTACCTTGTATTAGCGGTTGACACTGCCGCAAGGCATACTTTCTATGAAAATTGTCTCATAAAATGCTTAACGGTCCTTATAGCATAGAAAAGAGTTATGCTTATTTCCTATTTTGGTAATTCAATGCTTTAGACGATGACTTATCTGAACAAAAATGCCGCTAGATTTAGTTATATTGTGAACTATTTGTTTATATATACTGATACTTTTGCCAAGCTTTCGACCAATGGAATAGCACAGAATGTCCTAGAGGGCGGAACTTAAAGTGAGTTACAGGTGCAATGATAATGTGGTTGAACTTCAGCATCTCTCTAAAAATAGTCATCTGGACATAGAAATTTCATCCTTCGTCGAAAATGATGTTTAAATGTCTTCATACTGATCATATTTTCTGCAGTTCTTTTTCTTTGGTTACCTACAAACTACAGCGTGGAAATAATTAAATGAATATCATTTTATGACATTTTTAAATAGATAAGAGAGCACTTTTTTCACGATGAAGTAATTACTTCTCAAATAGTTTGTAATACATTTTATAATTAACCCTTATCTCCCTATTCCTTTTGCAATAGCACTTTTCTCATAAGGGCATTTTACTTTTGCGCTACTAAAGCCAGTACTTAGAATATACTGCTAGACGTATCATGTTGTACAAGGGGGGGGGGGGGTATCTTTTCCATAGTAGTTAGATTACGCTATCAATTTTGATTTAGTCATCCTCTGCTAGTTTCTCTGGCGTCAAGCATTTTTCTTGTATTTACCTCTTACCAAGTTACAAGGAAAATGAAAGAAAAAATTGTTTTGAATAAAGATCTCTCTTCCCGTTTTATCATCTATGTATGTGTTGTCTGTCAGTTAGTGAAATGTACTCATTTGCACTGCGTTAAATGGATCCAGTCACCCTAGGGGGAAGAACGGTTCCCTGACAAAAAGACAGCCTGGAGCTCCGGGGGCGCAACCTAACACTACTCCGCTTTGACTTGTTGAAAGACGCGCTGAATTAGGTCTTTTCCAGGTGCACTGTAAACTACATTGAGCTTTCATCCTTGAGGTTTTTGGTCCAAGATTTCCGTTATTTTAGCCCGTTTTTAGGAGCGAAGCCGAGTCTTTTCTACCGCACACGCTGCGATGATAGGTGTTGCTAACATGAAAACAGGTTAGATGGGACTGAGGGTTATGGTTCAAGGTTTTAAGACCTACAAGTAAAATAGCTCAACAGATGTGCCAGTCAAAGTGATTTCACGTTTGGCAAAAAAAAAAAAAAAAAAATCTTAAAAATTGTCGTGACGAATATGCCGCAGTGAGGCCTTCTTCAGCCCACATATACCGTTCTGTTTTAACGTGACTGAAATCATCGGGCCTACAACATGCCAAGTTGCAAAACCTAATACCATATAGGCCTAATTAATAATTAGAGCAAAACGCTTTTCAATTCGATTGCCATTATAATTTTGAAGAAACTTTAGGGTGAAAGTGTAAAATTGAAATTTCAATATTAAATAGACTTAATTTATGGAAAGAGGGGAATTTTGACTTGAATTTTAAACTGATACAAATTCGGAGCAGCATTAATCCCTTGTGCTTAATGAGGAGTTCTGCCTTTACCTAAGCTGGCGAAATGAAGTGGACAGGCGCTTTGATGCGGGGGGGGGGGGGGGGGGGTAATCATCTCAATCTACAATTCTGAGATATTGTTTTCAATAAAGCACTTTCCGAATTCCGAGAAAAGAGCAATGACCTGTATTAAACGTCTAAGTAGTATTAAATTAAAGTAGTGTTAAATCTAACTTTTGGTGGAATCTGTAAACTCTTCCTGTGCCGAGTCTTGAATAGTCAGAAAAGAATGGGAAACATTGCATGAGTCGCCATAACTCTCGCGCCTTATGGCATCAAGCTACAGTATAGTCATGTATATCATCAGTCTTATGTCATCCATTCTTCCAATTCTTCAGTTTATCAGCTTCAAGACGGAATCACTTTTCTTCATTTTCAGAATCTTCATCACATCTAAAAATAATCTTTGCAATTAGGCATCGCCATGTGACATGCAATAGTCATTGAGTATACATCCTATATCTGACTTTTGCTTTAATGAGCAAAAGGGAAGAAATTCTACGGCTACGATTACGAGGAACTGTTCAGCAGACGACTCTAGACTAATTAGGTTGTCACTATCACTAATTATCACTTCTCGTGCTGTAACATACAGATACCCACCAGACAGCATCAATCAATATGACGTCACCATATCCAATGCTGACGTCACGACCCCCTTTCGCTCACGCCGCGGGTCAATATTATGGGAAAATAAATCGAACGAAATTCCATGCATTTTAAAGTGAGACAAATGGTTTCTATTAACCTTGACTGATATACTGGGAGCACCATAGTCCAGTGGTATTATGTTACTTGAATTTTATTCGCAAGGTTGAGGGTTCGACTTCTAGCCCGTGTGGACGGTGCATCCGCGAGAATCAAGGAGGGGTATTTTATGTGATGCTGTTCGTTCCGTTCTTCTCGACAGAAGTTGGGCCGATAAGAAACCATGAATGCTTGAAAGTAAGCAACCAGAGGACCAGAGGCTTTAGTCGTCTCCGAAGGACTTGGTAATGAGGATTAATGCCTTACCAAATGGCACCAGTGCACTGACTTGGTTTCGAACCCGGGTCACCGGATTCGATTTAAAAGACAGTGCTCTGCCAACATGGCCAAGTGAGCTGTGATGCCTCCTCGCATTAGCGTACACAGGTCCTCATACCGGGAGGGGGGGGGGGGAATGATTCCCCCGTTGATACATATTTATAATTATTACACACGTATATACATTTACTTCAAGAAGTGGGGGAATGCATCCCCCATCCCCCCCCCCCTCCTCCCCGCTATATCTTCGCCCCTGCCTCCTCGACTTAAAGTTAACATTTGTAAATCTAGTATAATTAATATGACAACTCATTTTAAATCAGTATGGTGTCAAGTGTCTTGGGATATATTTCTTGATATACTGCAAAGAAAAGGGGAAGGGAGGAAAAGCTATATAGAAAGAGAGGATGGCAGAAAGGGACAGGGTTATGGAGGCGTCATTAAAACTTAAATTGGGGTATTTCTTTTTTTTTTGTTCATATTGACACCACATTTTTTTTTCTTTTAGAAAGTAATATCATGAAGTGTGGTATGATTTTTTTTTTTTAAAGGAAAACAGAAAATGGATAACTGACTAGTCCCATTCAGTGAAATCATAGTCGAAAAAAGGCTTGTATTTTCCAGGAATATCAGTGCGTGAGCGATTTCTTGCTTGGCAAAATTTCCTATATCAATTATTCTGCAGAATATCAAAATATCATGACAATATACACTCTAAATTTCTTAGGTTGGAAACTAATCCAGGTCGATTTTAGGGAAACTCCAAAATCAGATTTAAAAAAAAAATCAATAAGACTGATTTCTAAATCTATTAGATTAAGATTTTTAATCGAATTTTGGATTTGTCCCTGGTTTAAGTATAAGAAATTTAGAGTGTAAATCTCCAATATACTGTCTTGAGTATGTCTGGGATGTTCTTAGACTTGGTCCCCCCCCCCCCCAATACCATTTGTGTTTTTATGACTACATTATTTCTACTTGTTTGTTTTATTGTGTGTTTCACTGCATTTCTTTAGCTTGATGTATAGTTTGTTTTATCGGGTGATCCTTGCTTGTTTTGCTTATCATCTAATCAGACATTTTTACGCCAACCCATAAAATTTTGGCAACAGGTCGGCCGCTACACTTCCCGTCAAAAATAGGCCACGGGCACGTGTTTAGGGAGAATAAAAACCCCGCAGGGAATAAAACATGATGATATATACACAAACCCTCTTTGCTCTGTTATACGTCGAGAGGGGCATTCGTGGAGGCGCTGGGGGCAGTCTTGATTCGTGGATGAATTGCAAATTTACAAGACCTTTCTTTTAGAGGAAGAAAGTAGGAAGGGTTGACATCATCTTCTTTTCATGTTCGTCCCCCCCCCCCTGTCTCTAGATATCTTTCTTCTTTTCTTCTTCTTCTTCTTCTTCTTCTTCTTCTTCTTCTTCTTCTTCTTCTTCTTCTTCTTCTTCTTCTTCTTCTTCTTCTTCTTCTTCTCCACTATTCGATTGGGAGCACACGTCTCCCTGTGCCCCCAGTAGCTACATAACTGCTTACCATGTCAATAAACTTAATTTTGGTTTGATGTTGTTGTTACTGTCCTTACATGGATGAAAGTTTAGCACCATTTTCAACGAGAAAAGCACGTAGCGATGGTCGTAATTCAGTCAATGTCCATTCATCATATATAATCTACCGGGTCGAGTTATGGTATCAAAACTTTTTGAGTGGTTGGAGAGCTCAAATTCGAGGAAGAGTTTTATAGTTAACAGATTCTTTTATCGGTATAATAGGACATATGGGCCAAATTTGAACTTGAAATACTGATCAATTATCCGACTGGATCCATTGACAGGATGATGAAAATTGTATATATATATATATATATATATATATATATATGTAAATAAACATGTATATATGAGTGTATATCAAACAAATATTTAACTAAAATACAATGTGAACATGTATGCTATGAGACACTTTGTGATTGTTTCTAGCTATTCTGCTGATCGGATCCTCAGTGAAAGTATTCAACGTAATCAGTATTGGCAACAATAAAAAATTCTTTACCTTAGGGAAATTAGGTCAAGAAAGCAGACATATACTATGAAACAACACTTTACAAATGGTGAACGTTTTGTTGTTGGTTTTGTTGTTGTTTGTTTGTTTGTTTGTTTGTTTGTTTGTTAGGAGGACTGACACCCAGACAGTTGTGGTCCAGGGGGCAGAAACGCCTGAAGCCTTGGGGATTTATGGTTTTGTGACTTATAGCAATTTAGATATAAAGTTTCTATGATATATGGTTTTTTATTTTAGCCAAAAATTTTGCAGCATCCCCCTTCCGCGTCCCCTGCTTTAAAAGCTCGTTGTGTTGAATAAAGTAAAGTGACAATGAATCCATATAACACAGAGAGAAATATGATGTCTTTTGGTGATTGGTACAATTTAATATCCAGCATTATGTTATAATCTGACAAAGGGTCTGAACCAGACCTCACTTATTACATTTTTTACCACTTTGGACAACACACTCTGACAAGGCCGTACGCAGGAATTATTACGGGTGGGGGCTTTGCATTTTTGGAATTGAGATTGAACGCTGCGCTGTGATGCACACTTTGGGTGGAATTTTTTGAAGATTTTTTTAAAAAGGCGGAATAAAATTTCTGAAGAAAAACTGCCCCTGCCCCCCCCCCCCCGTACGGCCATGCATTCTGATAGTAAGGTGACGCCAATGTTGTGACACCAATGTTACTTCGCCTGTCTTGGTCCATGATAAGAATGTCCATCTGCCCTAGAAATACCGAACAATCGAATCTATTTCTACTTCGTCGGTCAGAGCATCCCGTTGGTTGTTTAGAGTGGAACATGAAGCTAATGATGTTTTCAACAAGATGAAAGTCAAAGCAAGGAGAAAGGATATGGAGAAAAAGAAGGTGATTGAAGACAACATGACGAGTGAAATGGAGCAAAATAGTACGATGAGTTATTATGAGTTATTAGTATAGTTGAAAAGAAACAGAAGTGAGAGGAGGGGGGGGGGGTAAGATATGAAGATGAAGGCGTGAAGGGCAATATACATAGGACTGATATGGTTCTGTAAATAAGAACACACAGGCAAAAAAAAAAAATAATAATAATGATGATAATAATAATAATAATAATAATTATAATAATAATGATAATGATAATAATAATGATAATAATAATGATAATAATAATTATAATAATAATAATAACAATAATAATAATAATGATAATAATAATGATAATAATAATGATAATAATAATAATAATGATAATAATAATAATGATGATAATAATAATAATGATGATGATGATAATAATAATGATAATGATAATAATAATAATGATGATAATAATAATAATGATGATAATAATAATAATGATGATAATAATAATAATGATAATGATAATAATAATAATAATTGGATCACTCGACAAAAGAAACGGACACCGCTTTTTAATTGGATAGATGTTTTATTCAATCTGCAAAGAGAAAATGCAGAAAATCCAGTGTAAACAATCAGGTATTCAGAAGAATACATCAGTTATGCACATGTTATCTCAATAAGTGATTCACTGTTAAATCAAGAATGAGTAACTGTCATTATTTCAAGTTTTGAGACTACATGTATATGTAAGAGTTATGTTCTAGCAAATATATTGAATTGTATGTAGTTAAATCTACGATGTATGACGACACATCCATATCAGGAATTCAATTTTTCTTATAGATCCTACCAAAAAAAGTAAGACCCTAGTTTCAGAGTCATTGCATAGCACAAGAACACTTATTACGTCACTTCAAACCAACAGATAAATCAGTTATCGGTTCAAATAGGACCTCTTTTCATTTCAATGTCACAAACAAAATAATCGAAAATCATTCTCCAGAAATTCATATCGACTTATAACTTAGCATTTTCTTTCAAACACTTTTCATATGTGCTTTTATGCATCCAAACTACAAATTGCCTTATAACTCTTTTATTTCAATACTTGACAAAATCCACGAATGTTCTTCTGACATTCTTTTGTATCTTTTATGAACTTATATGAATAGGATGGCAATCTCTAGTTCACCACAGATATACTTTTGCCTAAATATCTAATCTGCATGAATCACACAATTACTTTCTTCATCCAAATGATCAACCAAATATCTAATGCATACATATATTTGCATGAAGTCAAATCCTAAATTCTAAAATCAGTTTCATTTATGCATGACCCTAAGAGCAGTGGCCTAGTTTTGTAAGCCAAATCTTCTTTGTTGTGAAATCAATTCCTACTTATCAATTCAAACATAGTTTCCCAATTTTTGAAGTAAAAGACCAACATATCTACATAACAATGGAAATCTAGCTTGATATAGGTCTACAATCATTTCATTTTACATTTATGCAATACTTTGTGTCTTTGTGCTTGTATTACAAATTCAGCTGGAAATTCAGCTTTTCCTTCAAAATGCTACCAAAATTGCAACATTTTAAGCCAAAATAAACTCTTCCAAACACTGACCTTTGTGTCAGCATATACACTACCCTAAATTATGCTGCATGCAAAACCAAAATCAACTTGCCACACTTTGACACAAAGGTTTGCACTCATATTTCAGCAATGACTTAAGTACAAATATTTATAGTTCAGAAAATGAATAATGAATATTTCATGATTTAAACTCACTCTTTGGGCGGCGTAATAACTTGATGGAAAGTACTAACTTTTGGGACATTCTGTCCCACTGGAAGACAGTAACTCTGACTTTCTTCAGAGCAATATGGCTGCTGCAACTCATGGTATGGTGTCTTCTGAATTTTAAATTAGCTTGGAAAGAAAAATCTAAAATCAAATTACAGAAACTTCTGTTTCAATGAAACAATAATAATAATGATAATAATAATAATAATGATAATAATAATAATAATGATGATAATAAACCAATACTACTACTACTACTACTACTAGACTACTAGCAGCAACAATAACAATAATGGTGAAAAAATATAGAGCGCACACACCGCCCAAGGACGCTCATGGCGTATAAAGTATAGTAAAGTATAAACTACAAATTTATTTTATACTGGAGTTATTCTAAGAAATGAGACTTGGGAAGGGAGAAAAGGAGGGAGAGAGGAAGGGAGGGAGAGAGGAAGAGGGAGGTATACATCTATAAAGACTCTGTTTGCGAATTGTTTCTATGAAACCGAAACGCTCATCCAGTCTAAGATTTTTTTCAAAGATAATTACTTTCTAAAGAACAGATGGAATCTCATATTTTTAGGGTGTTTTTCAAAAATCTGAGATTCTCCGGATACGTTCACGTTCATAATGTAAAGTGTAATACGACATAACATCTTTGTAGTTGACATCCTTGCTTGATGGGAGGTTTCACAGAAAAACGCCTGGAATTTAGATCGGAACAAAATTTATTTGCAGAGTGCTGTAAAATTGCATTCCATTTTGGAGGAAAAGGCTGTTTATTTGGCAAGAATGTAGAGTAAAATCGGGACAAGTTTGTATTCTGTCGACGAACTCGATGTTGGAAATGTAAGGAATTTAGTACACAGGTGGGTGACATGAATAAACAACGAAGTGTAAATAGATGAAGGGCGACATCTTGTGACAAGGTTTAGAAAGGTGATGACAGACGAAATTTGAGATGTTCAAAGCTGATTGCCATCAAGTCACGCGGGGATGAAGGAAGCCAGGCTAAATTTCAAACTTAATTTCCAATTTAAACGGTACAGACCGCACTCTGCATGTAATAAGCTCCATAACATGCGTAACGAGTGTGCAATTTCTCTCTCTCTCTCTAAAACCCTCCCCCCCCCCAAAAAAAAACATCTCAGAGGTACACTACCACAATTCTGTGAACTTGGGGAGAAGGGGAGGGGGATAGGGGAAGCACGATGAATGGATGTTAGATAAATTGGACAGTGCCACAAACTTAAAATTCAATTCAAATTCAAATTTATTTGTATCCACATTTCCATAAAAACAACAACAAAATATAACATGACAAACAAATGCATCCAAAAGCTCATAAAATATTCTAGAATAGGTAACAACAATGTAGAAGAGAATATGAAACAATAATACATGACTTGTATAAAATGTGGTGGGATCAAAAGAAGTTAATCAAAAAACTTAATAGCTTGATCCCAATTCAACATAACAAAGTAAATGCAAGTAAAGAAAGTGAAGTACGTAGAATATACAAATAGAACAAAACAAAAACATATTACAAGCCTAATATATTCTGAATATAGACAAATATCAAAAAAAAAATTAAAGGTTGTTAAGAAGGTGGGTTTTCAGCTTATTCTTAAATGTGTTTAATGATTTGCACTGTCTGATTTCAGGAGGTAAATTATTAAAAAATATGGGTCCTTTGTATTTAACTATTGTCCGAGAAAAAGAGGTGCGGCCGTAATAAACTCGAAAGTCGTACTTATTTCTAGTATTATATTGATGGGCATGTAGGTTTAAAGAAAACATATTATCATGATTATTGAACGATCTTGGTAAAAGGTTTCTATTAAATGAAAACATGAAAATTCCCAAATTATATTCACACAAGGCATATATAGGAAGAATATAGGAAGAAGGCTGTCGGCAGTCAGCTAGCTGTCGGCAGTCAGCTAGCTGTCGGCAGTCAGCTAGCTGTCGGCAGTCAGCTAGCTGTCGGCAGTCAGCTAGCTGTCGGCAGTCAGCTAGCTGTCGGCAGTCAGCTAGCTGTCGGCAGTCAGCTAGCTGTCGGCAGTCAGCTAGCTGTCGGCAGTCAGCTAGCTGTCGGCAGTCAGCTAGCTGTCGGCAGTCAGCTAGCTGTCGGCAGTCAGCTAGCTGTCGGCAGTCAGCTAGCTGTCGGCAGTCAGCTAGCTGTCGGCAGTCAGCTAGCTGTCGGCAGTCAGCTAGCTGTCGGCAGTCAGCTAGCTGTCGGCAGTCAGCTAGCTGTCGGCAGTCAGCTAGCTGTCGGCAGTCAGCTAGCTGTCGGCAGTCAGCTAGCTGTCGGCAGTCAGCTAGCTGTCGGCAGTCAGCTAGCTGTCGGCAGTCAGCTAGCTGTCGGCAGTCAGCTAGCTGTCGGCAGTCAGCTAGCTGTCGGCAGTCTGCGAAGCTGACGCAGGTTGCGTTGCGCACCTCACTATGCCCAAATTTTTTTCTTATACTATTCACTTTTTCCATTTTTATTTCCCTATTATACTGCTTCTTTGCCTATTTTTCACTACAGCCCCAGCTATAGAGATTTATTCTTGTATTCCCTCCGAATCCACTCACTTTTGCATGGCCATGAATGCAGGACCTCTACTATAGACCTATAGATACCTAGGACAAAAGTATGAATACGAAGCTCCTCTAACCATTGTTAACCTGATGTAAATAGAAGTGCCTACGCCTTTTTAAAGCTACAATTCAACTTTTCAAAGCACTCTACCTCAATTAAGTATGAAATGTGACTAAGAGTAGGACTGATGACCAAATGCTTGGCAAAAATGTTATTTGCTTACGACTTTATTTAAGCTAAATTATACCATTATTCATCTGAGGAATTTGTGAATGGTAAAATGTAACCTTACTGGGATTTTTTTGTTGTTGGTGTAAGGTCCTCATCAAAGGGACATGAGTAGTATGAGTGCCGGTCACCGTCAAGACGTTGTCAAAAATCATTACAGACCCTGAATTTCATAAGTTGATTCTTATACACACTCTCATATTTTATTCTTGCCTTTTTAAATTCAACTTCAAGTCAAATTCGAAGAAAATTCAAACACAAAATTAAGTCCAAATGTTAAATTGTACGATGAAGTGAGAGCTGTGTAAGTTGATCGCATTTTCTCCAACGGTTAGTGTTTATTCCAAATCATTCTCCCCTACTGTTTTTAATGTGGTGCCTGATACAACGTTTTCTTTTTCTGTGTTATAAATGCTTATGACATGTGAAAATCGTTTACATACATAGTATATTGGACTTTCATTTATTTGGGGGAAAGAAAGATCATTCCCTTAAAATGCAAGTATTATTGCTCCGTCAAGAAGGTCTGGTTACTCAGAGTTTCTACCCATCTGTTTCAAAAAGAATTTGGCAAATACAAAGACTGCATTGTCATCAAGCTCCGATTCACTTTAGTCCAACTTCAGCTTTTTGTACTTTGAAAATACTATACGAGTAAAAAGAAATAAAGGCACTTCTCCACTCAAACTTGACTGATAAAATCTCTTACACTAAGGCGACAATACGGTGTTACTGAAAGGCTACAATAACATTGTGAAACTATTCAGTCATGATTCTGGAACAGGTGCTCTGGAGCGAAGAGGGCCATTGACATTTTTGGAGGATTAGATGTCTTCAAGAAATGAAAGACTATTTGGAATGCATTTATGCTTCACTTTGAGAAGACACTGACCTAATGCTCATTAATATTTGGTAGGTCATTGAGGCACTGATGTACGGTCGGTAATTATGTACAAACAGAAACATGAACGTGACCTTCAGGTACATGCTTCGTTCGGGATTGTACAGAAAAGAAATTTCATTTTTTTTTCTTAAAGAGATATTTAATTCGACAGAGAGTGTACGCTCGTCGGTGTAAACACACTTTTTCACATCATGAATGGCGCAAATCTGATGTCTTTGAAAAGTCATCACAAATAGGAAAGGATAAAGGGTGCCAAGATAAACTGGGGTTGTAGTCAGCGTAGCTCCCTTTCTGGGCAGAATTGTGCACTTTTTGTCTAAAAGCACCAAATTTGGTGCCGGTGTTGAATGATACATATGGAATAATATTAGATATGGAAGAACTTTCCAAAATAGCAATATGGGGTAATTTTCAAGGAAATATCAATTTTATATTCCTCAGGTAGATAACTCGCTCTCAACCACGTTCGGACCTTGCGGTAATGCTCCAAATACCCCATTTAGTCGGTTTGACAATTTACAAACCTAGAAAAGTTCTTTCCGTTGAAGCTTTTTTTCATTGATTTAGGTTCCTATGTGGTTTATGAGCATTTTCAGCTCGGTTGCCCAAACAGCTACTTTAAGCAATTTGTATAACTTGCATAAATCTATATGGATACAGGATATGCCACCAAAGACAACTTACACAGAATGTGTAAACTGAAATACGTACTTATTGTGTATGTGCGGTGATACGGAACTTTAATAGCGTTGTCCATCTTATATATGGGGTTGGAAGGATGTAGAACAAAGTTTCAACATATTTATGCAAATTTTACAGGTCAGGGTTAAGTACTGAAAATCAAGGAAATGTTAACTTCGTTATCTATAAATGATTGAAAACTTAGTCTTACATTCATTAAGAATGGTACTAGCAGCGGTATATTCTACATTTAGGCATATCTTTTAAAAAATGTTTATTGTAGCCATATTCTAGTCTGACTATATAAGAGGAGTTCACCGTCGCACAGAATCACATTTCAGTGGTTGGAAATATTTGGGCTCTAGAATTTTAACAAAATACAGAGTCTTATAATTGACATGATTGAATAGATACATCATTATGCGCTCTATATGATTGCAACAGTCGTATCTTATATATATATATATATATATATATATATATATATATATATATATATATATATATATATATATATAAACATCTTTTTAAAACGTACAATTGAATAAGAAACATAGTTGTGGTGTTAGGGTGTTCAATTAAAGTTAATTTAATCCATACGGCTAACATTACACGAAGATGTACCCCCATAGGAACTAAAACAATACAAGAAGGCTGCCAACCTGCTAGCATTTATAACGGTTCATTACGAGCAGTGGCGTAACTACGGGGGGGGGGGGAGCACGGGGGGAGCACGGGGGGCACGTGCCCCCCCCCCCCAATCGGCTGGCAAAAAAAAAAAAAGAAAGAAAGAAAGAAAGGAGAAGGAAAGAGAAAAGAAAGGGGAAAACAAGGGCTTATGTGCGTGCGCGGAGCGGGATGGGAGCGGGGAGAGAAAGGGGATGGCCGCACCCTTTCGAGAGAAGCCCCCCCCCCCCCCGTCTCGAAAGGGTGGGTTGCGTGTGGGGAGTGAAATTAACGCACCCATTCGTGGAAACCGGGGGGGGGGGGGCTTGTCTCGAAAGAGTGTGTTAAGTAGTCTGATGTACCAGCCTTTTTTTTTTGTTAATGTAAGTTTAAAAAAAAATGTAGGAAAGGAGACAGGCGGTTGGCTATCACGTGATGGGGAGGGGGGGGGGGGGGTGTCCAACGATCCCCAAAATATATTAGGGAAAAAATTCCCCTTTTCTGTCAAAGGTTACAAGAATCGTGGAAGGGAACGGTCCCCAAGGCCAAGATGAAGTCGTGCGGAATCCCCCCCCCCCCAGTCCCGCAAGATTTCTGCCCACGCCCTACTGCGACTTAGTAAAAGGTTCCAATGATAATGACTTGGTGAAGAATTAATATTCATTCATAGAAAATGCGCATGACGATGACTTGGGGAGGAAGTGGCAGAAGCTTGCAAAAAAAATCTAAATTCAAGTAAAAAAATATAAATTCAACTAAAAAAATCTAAATTCAACATAAAAAAGATAACCTGGAAGTGACTTTAAAATCACAATAAATTCTGCACTTTTGTTCAAACTTCCAACAAAAAAAAAGTCGTACCCTTACAGTAATGAGTAATAAATGATTGAAATCTGTATAACACGGTCGAATTTCTTTAATCTCCATCTTCCTTCCCTCTCCCTTTTCCTAGTATTTCTTTACCCATCTTCCTCTCCCCTTCCCCCTCTTTTCCTATATATCTTACGCTGCCTCTCTCTGGTATATAGTCACCTGGTCTAATACCCGCTGGTCTAATTCCAAGATCTTCTAACACCACTATGGCTAAACTCATTTGGTCTACTAACAATTTGGTCTAATTGCCGTTTGGTCCAATCCTCACTTGGTCTTATACCCACTTTGGCTAATTGTCATTTTGTCTAATGATCAAATGGTCAAATTGCCACTTCGTCTACTTAGTTTTCCTTATTTCGTCTAATGACCACTTGGTCTATTACCAGTTCGTCTAATCAGACTATACTAAGTGGTGTTAGACCAAGTGGGTATTAGACGAAATGAGCATAGCCTAGCTGGAAATTAGACGAAATGGTAAATGGGCTAAGAGGTAATTAGACCAAATAATTATTAGACGAACTGGTAGTAGACGAAATGGGATTAGACCATGATGGATGAGCCCAAATGGGCATTACAGCAAGTGGGATTAGACCAAGCGGCAATTCACCCTCTATTTTTCCTTTGAATTGTATGAATGGTAGTTTTTCCCTTTTCAACCATGAACAGGCCTTGTCGAATATGCAGGCTTTTTGCCCTCAAATACTCTAAACATTCAGCATGTTCAGTGCTCTTATTATTCTCAGTTCTACATGTAAATGATAAATCTTATTCAATACAGTGCATTCTATTATTGTATATTGAATCGTGTTGTGCTTGTGATGTTTTTCTCTATGTGAAAAAAAAGTAGTGAAAATGTGTCAAAAAACGACCCTTGTAAAAGGTACCTCGATACCCATGGTACAACCACGGTAATTTGCTGGTACACCACGGTGTTTTATACATGTTAGACCACTGTTCTTAAATTGTGCCCTCGAGATTAGAAGTTGGAAAAAAAAAAGAAAAAAAAATCAAATAAATGCCTATATCATCACTGAATAAAAGTCTCATCGTTTTGCTCGCTCGCAAAGGATATCTATTCTCATGTCAAACCACGTAAGAGTGTAAAAAAAAAACCCAAAACACATTAAAACGAGGCACAGGCTAAGGATAACAGCTACAAATTTAACGGGAAGAAATTTGTGAAATTGATCCACCCCCATTTGTATGAATAACAATGAAGGGGGGGGGGGGTATCCCCTCATTCCTATAATTTTTGAATGACTATTTACACTGGCCTCGTCATCATTTTCATTTTTCCAGCAGTAAGCTGTCTACAGTGTATAGTACTTTATAAATTATTTCTATCTTGTCATGGTATTATACATTTAATGACGAATTGTCATAATTTGTGCTCGCTTGCTTCACTCGCTCGTACAATTTAGAAACCCAACCTGTGAATATTCGGGCAAGAGATGTCACCCCATTGCGTGAAAGCGTGCACTATAGTATTACTTAATGGTCCGCGGTTTAATTACAGAAGTATTCCCCCCCCCCCCCCCCCCGACAAATTAACTAAGAACCCAGGGTAAAGGCCTACCATCAAATTACCCAGTATTGCATACGTTCAAATTGCCGTGTTTGTACCATGTATGACCTGGTACTTGCCATGGTACTTTTTTTTTTTTCCAAGAAGAAGAAATATTGATAGGCCATCAAGACCGAATAATATCAGTTATAATCAATTTCATTGACTCGGCAAAGAGTTCACAAAGTCAAGAGAGAAAGAGAGAGAGAAAGAGAGAGAGAGAGAGAGAGAAAGAAAGAGAGAGTGAAGAAGGGTCGAGGGAAAGAGAAAAGGAAAGGAGGGGAGGAGAGAGAAAGTGAAGAAAAAGGATCAAAGAAGACAGAGCAAAAGACAAACTGCGGATGAAAAAAAATAATAACGGCAAGAACATCTAAATTATACGTTTTTCTCATATTTATTATCACTATGTGAGCATAAATCAGCTCTGTGGCTTTGTACAAAGTCGGCAAATATCTCTCAACTATACATTATATCAAAAATTCTGTACACTCTTTTCTACATGTGTTTTTAACATCTGTTTTCTCTTTAGAAAAGAGAATCATTTGGTCATTCAACTGACCGCAGTGTATGATACAGACCAAAATGTTTTTTTTTCTTTACATAATTTGAACTCTCAAAAATCAAAGTATAAAAGATAATAGAATGTGACTTGTTTCAAAATCAACCGATATGTAACTGATGTGAAATTCAACTGCAAAATAATTTGAGATTTGCATACTTCCTAACTGAATGTCACATGCTGAAATATTAATTTCATTTCTATTTTTGAAGACTATAATCTTCACATTAAAAAATGACTTACATGTATTTCACTCTTGCACACACAAAAATTGCTAAAATCAACTATCCAGGACATTTTTCTTTGTACCTCATACTATTGTTTACCAACAAGCAACTGCACTGGAGGGAAATATTGTACAGTACATCATAATCTACATCCTTCGACACAAATCTCAAAACTATTAAAATTTCTATACATGGTATCACTTACATGTCATACAAAATCTAATCTGACATAATGATTCATTGTTTACTTTCAGTCTTCAGGAGTTTACAAAAAATAAAAAATAAAAATAAATCGCAGTATGACTTCAAATCATTAACTGTCAAACCAACAGATGAGATACACATAGAGTAAGTAATATTCAAGTATTGAGTATCCATCACAAAAAACAAGCACCAAAAACTTTTGCAGATTTTGAGATTAGCTGGAGTTTTGGTGTAGGTGGTAGCACCATCACACCAAGATACTCACTTACTGACATTTTGCTGAGCTGTACAAGACATACTTTAACTTGAAAGTTGACACAAAACTTGCCCAAGTTTTATGAAGTTTTGGACTTCTAACCAAAACTGCACACAACATTTAAAGATCAAAACAGATATAAATAAGAAAACCACAAAGTATTCAGAAAAAGCATGGCTTGTTCTATGAAAACTAGTTCTTCTTACTACATCAAATCCTATTTTAACTACCGGTAAAGCTAATCTAAGCATGTGAACGACGGAAGCTCAGTATAACTAAGTGGCATGAAGAGACATATCTGGAATGCAAACAATACAACAGTTCTGGGAGGTGTTTCACAAAGACTAAGATTGACTCAAATCACTCTTAACTATGGCAGGCCATTTATGCCACTGTTTGTTTTCACCATCACACTCTCAAGGGATGTGCAAATCATTGTCACAAATTTGAAGAATTAACTTTTTTTGTTTTCTTCAGTCAATAAACTATAAAAATGGTCAATTCCGCAGATTTGTGACCATGATTTGCAAAACCTTTGAGAGATCCATGGTGAAAGAAAACAGTTGCATGAATGGCCAGACACAGTTAAGTGCGATTTCAGTAAATCTTGGTCTTTGTGAAACACCCCCCCCCCCCCCTCCCATGTATTTCATTTCCTGGAAACGTCTTTTCGCACCACTATGTACCACCAAGATACCTATAATTCTACAAAAAAGTGCAGGTATTCAGATGGTATTCTTTGTTCCCCTATACTTTCTGATATTACATAACTCAAAGTTTAGGCGAGATGTGCCTCACTATAAATCAGTTATCTTCAGCCAAGTTCACTTATCATACATACCATCACATCAAAATGAGTTGGACACAACTAGTCACATTTATGTAACCCTACAAGTCAGCAATCTATAAATGCATAATAAAAGTGACAGATTGCTTTAGAGTGATCACTAGACCCAACATCGCATTACTTTACTTGTAATCTACATACATGTATTTGTTCTTTTATCACAGTCAAAAGTTTGATTTACTTTTTAAAAAACAACAAAGAATAAGAAAAATAGATCAGTATTGTACAAAACAGTTGAAATGTAAGTATAAATCCACAAGATTTACAGTACCGGTATGTTTACCACAAGCAGAAATGTTACAAAAAAAAAAGGGAAATAGAAAAATAAAGTCCTTGGCAGGCATATGGCAGTGATCACATTATCTTTTCAGAATTTTGGTCCAAATGATAAGGGCAATTACATAAAAAAAAAGGGGGGGGGGGGGGGAGTAAAGTAAGACATGATCAAAGAACAACTTTGTATGTGTGTACTAGCAAGAAGAACACAACAGGAAGGAGAGGGGAATAACCGGATGTAAACATTCTAATGTCACAATCATCTATCAAAACAATCGTAATTTCAACTCTTAATTCTCTTCCTATTATAGAAAAAGTCAACACAAGCACTCTATTATAGCTTCTTGTTACTTACTCCAGCTCAATTTCCTTCTCCAATCAATAATTAAACTACTGATGAATGATCAAGTTTTACGAGGATACATTGGTCAAAAAAGCAAAATTCAAGTAAATGTATAATGCACTCAAAGTAGAAAAGTATAACTACAAGTGTAGAACTTATATAGCATGGTGCCTGAATAAAAATATTGCACAAAAGGACAAAACATGATGATATAAACTGGTACAAAAGACCGCACAAAACAAATGTTTTTAAGCTTTGGTTGACATCTTTCACAGAAATATCCATGTATAATCACTCAAGGAAAGATAACTAGTTTGAATTAAACTGAATGAATAAATTAATCATGAAAATCTCTTGAAAGCGATGTAAAAACAAAGGGAAAAGTGAAATACTTTAAAGCTCAAAATCACAGTCCTAAGACAAGCATGTTAATAAATTGTTGAGGTCTTTCATACTAAATAAATAATATTTACTGGCAAAAATCTCACACAACTCACAATCGAAATCTATTACAATTCTTATCTCCTAATGATGCTTTACTTGGCAACATTTTCTATTTAAAAAAGCAAATAAAAGCAAGCTACAACACACATCCCCTACATGCATAGCAATAACAGTCTGTAAGAAATTATGCAAACGAATTCCCTCAATACAACTCAAATTACATAGAGGTCATAAACAGGAGAAGCATTGGTTTGCAATGATGAAAAAGGATCAAGGTTTAAAATTGATGTCCAATAAAATATATACCAGTAATATCCTGTAAATGTCCTTTGGATATGAAGTTTGTGAGGCACAGCATTCAAAACCAAGGCCAAGAATAATAAATCTCAAACAATATCACTTCATTCTTGATATGTACATAAGGAGGAAGGATGTTTTCATTGATACATTGGGAGGCTTTAATGATATTGATATACAACAATAATTGTTAGACTGCTCAGGTGTAGTGCAGTAACAAATCTTTACCGTAAGGGCTTGGTGGGACAGAACAAGCTCCTTGTTTGTTCACTACGTGTCCATGGACGTTTTCTTTTCTTCTTTTAAATCTCAAGCATTATCACTTCATTCTTGATATGTACATTCAGAGGAAGGATATTTTCATTGATACGTTGGAAGGCTTTATTGATTTATGTTTATGGTGGGACAGCTTGTTTTGCTGTGCTCCAGAAATGTAGCTCTATTACAGGTATTTCCAGTGCTTTTCACAAATTCTGGTGTCAGCAAATATTATGATCCACTCCCCATGAAAGCCCACGACTGAATGTCTTTAATGCTCGATTACCACAAATATCTGTGTAGCAAAACACACATTTCTACAAATGTATTTGTACACAATGCATAACTGGCAACATGTGAACATATGGATATCTCATTCAGACTCTAAAACCATCAAAATAATTTGGCCTTTCTAGGGCTATTTGACTCATCTCCCTGCTCCTTATGTATACTGTGTTTTCATGGTAGCATTTCATGCAATGGGATTACAGCTCTATCGCTACAAAACCTTAATCCTCAAGGCAAACCAAACTGGCATATTTTCCACATCTCCATGAACTTGATAGCTGGACGGAGTAAAAATTATGATGAAAAATAAGTGCAAAGGCTGATAGAGATTTAACCTATTAAACATTAAAAAAAAGAGAGAGAAACACATGTATGAAATATATTGTACAAATGCCCAGGAACAAATCCACTGGCCTGTAACACATCTAGCATCTTGCACTAATCATATGACTGCTTGCTTTGATCATGTGACATTCTGCTTTGATCATGTGACATCAGAGGGTGACATAAAGCATGATTGGTTGGAAGTTGTCATGTGACTGCTGCTAAGGTCTGCGATTGGTGCTTGGCAATTAAGGCATTCAGAAGCTTCAGTTGTTTCTTGACATGCTGAAAAGACAAAGCAAATACATTGAACAATGATAACTATAGAAACATTCATGACTTGCTAAATACTGAACACACTTCTACATGTAATTCCTCAACAGAATAATCAATTGAGAAAGACAACAAAACAATTCAAACTAAAAATACATGGAAAAGCAAAAAATTGAAAAACACATATGTTCCTAGCTATTAAAGTCATTAAAAAGTCTGTTCATAATGCAAAGCCTAAAATCAGAGAGAGAGAGAGAGAGAGAGAAAGGATGATTTGGTCAAGAAGTTCCTTTATTTAACAATATCTGTAATATAGAATCATTTGCAGATGGCACAATAAACGTTACAGCTCTCACAGCAACGAGCAGGTCAGAATTGATAGTATCTTCCTATGTATCAACTCAAACAAACCAATCCCCTCCCCCCCCCCTCCCATAAAAAACATCCCAAAATCTGTGGAAAACTTGCTGTGGGCATTAACAAAACTATAATGTATGTGTGGGTTTGGGGAGACCTGGGGGGCGTTTCATCAACATTAATGTCTGACAAGCTGTCAGATCTGACATCTGTCCTTGATTTTGATTGGCTGAGAAGCATCGTTACTATGGCAACTGTCGGATAAAACAGACTTTGTCGGATAAAACATCCGACAAGTCCTTTCATGAAACGCTCCCCTGTATACCTTGTACTGTGAGTATTCCATCTCCATTGGACTTCGGTCTTCTTTCTGAACTCTCTGACCAGTCTCATGGAGAAAATTCTCTTCAAAGTCTTTCAGAACTCTCCGCAGACGTCTTTTCTCGTTCGCGGCTTGGTCTCGTCTCGTCTGCAATTCTTCCCTGAATGGGGAAAAAGACAAATTACAATTACAACTGCTATATTTCTTTATTTATCTATAAAGTGTAATAATGGTGGTGTTGTGTATTAGCGGACAGATCAAAAGACCTTGAATCAAAAGGTACAAGGTTCAAGGTTAAGTCCATTTTACTAACATCTAATTTGTGACACTTACACACCTGCCAACCCTGCAAGTCAAGAAATAGGGACAAATGATTTAAGAAAATGCCCACAACAGGGACATTCCTGAATTCCTATTCATTACTAGAGACAGATTATCAGAAAAAAATAGGGACACAGGGTTGTCAAGATTGAAAATTGCTCTTTCTTTTCCTCCAAAATAGGGACAATCCTTATCAAATAGGGACAGTTGGCAGGTATGCACTTAACCAAGGCACAGTAATTGAGTACTTTGTAGGATTTTTCTTTGTAAATGAACAGTATGCTAATAAAAGTTTCTCTGTCCATTTTACTTGAAGATATTAATTAGCATCTTTAATTAGCAGAAAGACAATACATCACATCACTTAACACGCAGTTAACATCCTTTTAGCTCTAAATAGATGCTTCAATAATCTGGTGATTCATTAAACGTTTTAGTTATCAATGGTCTTCTGGCTCCCAGCAGATATATTCCGAAAATCTGACAATGAAGTCTCATTGAAGGAAGAACTCATGCGGCTACATGGAGAATCATTACATTTTATATTTATGTCCCATACTCAGTAATTCCAGAAGACAATCAATTTAGGACTATTTACTCTTGGTCTTGATAGCCCAATTCTATTCTATGGTTACACTTAGGCGTTTTATCTTTATGTCGTTGTGCGAAAGAACACGTCAGGATGCAAAATACAAAAATGCAAAAAATTAAAATGTCTTTTCTGTCATATTGGAATAGAATTTTAGCAAAGATTATAACACAAGAAGATCGTATATCAATTTACAAGGTCTCCATGTTACCCGCGAAATATCAGTCATTGTTTGAAAAATTTGATTTTCAATAATTTTCCATTTTGCGTTCCGGACGCGTTCTTTCGCACAACTACATAAAGATAAGATGCATTAAGCATAACCTATAGACCATAAGCCATAAACTAATTAAATAATCTCATAATTTGACTGGATGTGACTTACAATGAGGCCTCATGGAAGGAAGCACTCGCAGGACTGAATGGAGAATCGTTCCTGTCATTAGGACTCACACACACATCATCAGACGGTGACCTCCCAGATAACCTTGGACTTGGTGACACCATCTGGGTCACCCTGAAGTCCGTTGTACCAAACATGTCATCTTCTTCACCCTCTTCCTCTTGGTCCATGTCATACTTACTGTGAACAGGTCCCTGTGTAAAGACAAAAAAAGATAAGTGTGAAAGGATCCTACATTGAAATAGGTGGTAAACATGGTGAATAATGAAAAATTGAAGTACACTGGACCTTGTATGAATAAAGTCATGAAAGTGCTACTTGGAAATAAATGAAGGAATTATTATTGGTAGGTAAATGGATCTTTGCACAGAGTACAGCATAACACAAACATTCTCAACTAGCACTGCCCCTCTATGCACACATACGGTATACTGGAAAACAAATATTGTTTCTAAAGTTTCTAACTGAAGAATTGAATCAAGAAATGAATTTCTATCACATCATCACCATTTGTTTGGGAATGAATTCTCTGGTCTAAGAAATATTATTTCTAAAGTGTATAATTGAAGAATGATGGATAGAGAATCAAGAAAAGATTTCTTATCATATCCTCACCATTTGTTTAGGGATGAATTCTCTTGTCTCTACATGTTCCTCTATGGTGTTCAAATCAGATGGGTTTGCTTCATCACTTATGCTTCTTCTTAACTCCTAAAATGGTAAGAAGTAAAAGCATGCCATACTGTTAGTCATAACACAGAGTCTTGCATAACTATTATCTTTATCAGCTGTGCATACCTTACAGCATGCTTTCGAAAAAGCTGCAAATATTAAAAACAAAAGGAATATTGTTCTATACAATACTCACCAAGACATGTAATTTACTTCATGGAATAAGACAGACAATTGTTTTACACCAGCACTATACCCAACATCTTATATTTCATAAAAAAAACTTTACACCAACACTACATCAAACATCTAATATTTCATAAGAAAGCTTTACATCAACACTACACTCAACATCTTGTATTTCATAAGAAAGCTTTACACCAACACTACACCCAACATCTTATATTTTATACGAAAGCTTTACACCAACACTACACTCAGCATATTGTATTTTCACAAGAAGTTTTACACCAAAACTACACTCTGACTCAACACATTGTATTTTCATAAGAAAGTTTTACACCGACACTAAACCCAACATCTTATATTTCATAAGAAAGCTTTACACCAAGACTACATCAAACATCTTATATTTCATGAAGAAGTTTTACACCGACACACCAAACATGAATAGGGAGACCATCATCCTAATAACAGAACACAGAGCTAAACCATGAATTTACCTTATTCTTGATAAGTTTCTTCAAGGTGCGATAACGGTCATACAGTGGTTTCATGACCTCCTTAGAAGCTCTTGATGTCTGCAAGATAAGAAGAAGAAGAAGAAAAAAAACAAAACAAAAGAAGCTGTCATTTACATTGTACAAACTGATTTTATGTAAGACGCAAGGAAAGCACGAGCATGAAACCTATAGACAAATGAAAATAATTTCAACATGCAGATTGCAGTGTGATCTTTATAGAGCTAAATAGAAAACATCATACTTGTACATTTTTTTTGGTGACAGATGCTGTGCATATGAAGAGTCATCATTGTAAAAAATTAAACCCTAACACATACAGTATAAAGACAACAAAGACAAAACAAATCAAACAGATAAAGAAATAATTGAATGAATGGAATATTACTTGTAAGGAGAACTTAAACAACTCTTATGTAATTTTGTGGAAATGTGAAATTCCATTGATAAATAAAATAAAAAATTCTTACCGGCCTGCCATATTTACTCTCCAACTGAAGCAATGCTTTCTGAATGGCTACTTTCTCCTCTCTTATTTCATCCTGGTCCATAGACTAATGATGAAAAAAAAAAAATGAAATTCAGAAATTATTTGTAAAATCAAGGAATGTAGTTATCAAAATGGTGACACTATCTATATAACTGTAGCATTAACCAACACATTTAAGCTTAGAGCAATGATCACAATTGTTTACTTTCATTTAGCAGAAACTGGTGTACAGTATTCAGTAAAAAAAAAATATCTTAACCCTAAAAGACCTGGGCTATTTCTGGTCTAATTATCTGGGGGTGGGGGGGGGGGGGCATTATGGCCCCCCTATAATCTCGGCCGTGGATCGCCGGATCGGCACGAAAATTGGCATGAGGGTAGAGAATGATGTAATCTACAAAGCTATATGGTTAGATTTTATCAAATAGTTTTGCTTTATTTTATATGAATTAATTTATGCTAATTTATGCAAGAAATCATAGTTTTGGCTATATCTCACTGAATAAAGCTTTAGGAACAATGATTTTAGGTAGAAATGTTTTTCATAACATTCACATCGACTCCTTTACTAAAAAATGAGTTATCAATTTTTGTTTGTTATGTATTCTATTGTTTTACAAATTCCTTATGTATTTCTTTGTTTTTTTAAAGCGTCTTTGTGTGGGTGTGGGTGTGTGTGGGTTTGTATAGCTTTGCAAGCGAGGACAGTGAACAAAGAAAATTCCTGAGGACAATGGTCCTCGGATGTCAAACAATAGTCCTCGCACGTCAAACAAAAGATTTGAGCCTTATTCCGTCAGCCTTGCAAGGACGGAAGACAATACTTGTCCTCGGGAGTAGAGTGATGTAGACCTGTGTGTGTGTGTGTGTGTGTGTGTGTGTGTGTGTGTATGTGAGAGTGTGTGTTTGATGTTTCTCACTATTTTAGAGAGAGTAATTATTCTTTCCTGACAGTATTCACATAATTTTAAAAAGTTTCTGATTTTGCCCATAGGTTTGTACATAGTCATATACAGAAATAGTGAAACTTTAACGACTTGTGTTCGCAATCGTAATCTGACACTGGCACCGTAGGTCCGATCGACATGAATTTGGTATCAAAACGTGCGGGAAGGATCATAGAAAAAAGTCATTGAATCTCAGATCGATACATCTAGTCGTTGCAGAGTACCGTCAAAAATTCAACGGGGGGGGGGCCATTATGCCCCCCCCCTGGTATACTAGGGTTAATGGTGAGTCACAATCAGCTGTGTACTTCCCTTCATTGGAGGCAAGGTTCTGCATGTTTCTTCCAAAGCATGTAGGTGCAAGCAAGACCACAAGAAGGCTGTTGAACATGTCAAACAATTTCCGTGTGTGGCTGCAAGTTTTGATGAAGGCAGGTGACACATGCAGCCATCGTATTTCTTGCACAGGCTTCTTGCAGAAGTCTGACAAAGCCAGTGGCACTGTACGCTGCCAGAGGCAGCCGTGGCACATTGCATGTCGCACGTCGCACATGGAATTTGAATCAAAAACAGATATTTACTTTTCTTTTTACAAATACATTAATTCATATATTGTTTTGATTTATGTTAAATGTTGGGAGCCAGCATTTTTAAGACTTTTTCAATGTCTTCTTGTTGGTTCCCTCCACAATGATATTACACATTTTTTCCCTTTTTGTCCTATTTTAATGTTCTTCATACCTTTTTGTTTTTGTTTTTTATGTTTGTTTTTATATTGTTGTGGAAAATAAATGAATTGAATTGAATTGAATGTCAGTTTCACAGTACCTGTGTGTGGGCTGTACGTTCACTACAAGAGTTCTTGCAGGTTAGAGGGGACATGTTTATGAGGAGGGTGCAAGACGCCCGAAAAGAGACGAAGAAAAGTGCATGGACAGCTGTGACCATTTCAAATGAAGGACATGTGAATCGCAAGACTTGGCCCAAAGCCGACCGCAGCTGCAGACATGCACTGCAAACAGATGCATGGCTGAAAGTGACCACAGCATTATACACAAACAAATGAAATGTAATCATGACGGTCAGGTACTAATTTTCTACACCCAAGAAGAAAGTTGAAGATTCGGTATCTTTGGACACTCACCAGGACATCAAAGCCTCTCTTGGCATCATCTCGTTTCTCCTGGAGTCGTTTCTGGGCAAGGTTGAGGGCTTCTTTCAATCCAGAGAGATGAACAGGAGAGCCTTCTTCTGTACCGTTAGGAGAGAGACGAGCAGGTAAGGTGTTGTGAAGAGGGTTCTTACTCTCTTTGGCTTCATTCTTCAAGGCTAAGAGCAGACAAAATACCACAAGATATTGATGACCATACATGTAAAGGCAAACAAATAATAATGCACTGAAACTGTTTTAATGACTGGTCAAAGAGATGGTTCTGATTCAACAATATTTCTAACAATTTAGGTTACAAAACAAAGGGCTTACAAATCCTACATAAAAAAAAAGACTATAGAGGTAATCACTAAGTCAATAGTCTTGCATGGAAAAAAATGCTTGGTATGTAAACTGTAAATGTTTGATCAAAAAATAGAGGCAAAAATAGTAATGATACTTCATTACTATAGACGATTTACATCTCCCCTCCCCCAACCCCCTCTAGTAATTCGAGAAATTCATCTTAAAATGCTATGTCTAAATTTTCATTTTCACAATGTTTATTAAAATGACATATTCCTGAGGACAACTTGATCCCAAAAAGACTTCTGACCAGGAACATGAATACTAGATTCAGAGTATGAGAAGTACTAAGTTACCTTTGAGTTGTTTGGTAGCTCTCTAGAGTTCTTGAATCTACATCTACTACTGGCAGAACCTATGTTTGTCTTACAGAAAAACGTATGACTAGGAACATGAAGGCTAGATTCAGAGTATGTGTTGAATTACCTTTGAGTTGTTTGGTAGCTCTCTTGAGTTCTCCAATCATCTTTCTTATCTCAGGTTGACTCATCTTCTCAGTATGACTTGGCTACAGAGGAGATTAAAAAAACCCCAACAAACTATAAAAGTAATCCACGTATGCCACTCTCACCCAGGTGCTATCTGGGTATCCAGTAGGATGCAAAGGTCAGTGTGATTGGATTAGCATGTGCACGCCCATAAAATGGGCGAATGGTTGGAATGCTCCCTACAGACCGATCCGGCTTACTTTTGAGGGCAGCAGATGATCAGCCATTACTGTGGTGTCTCGCCATAGAGTTACATACAACAATGAGGTGTTGTGGTCCAGTGGATAAGTCTCCGGACTTTGAACCACAAGGTACGGGGTTCAAATCCCTGCTGCAGCACTAATGTCCTTTGGCAAGACATTAATCTGAATTTGCCACACTCGACCCAGGTGAGGTAAATGGGTATCTGGTAGGAATTAATTCCTTGAAATGCTTGTGCGCTTTAAAAGGCTGCCGGGCTAAAGCCAGGGTAATAATATCCAAAGTCCTTTGGAAGCGCACAGAGACGTTAGATAATAACATGATATGCGCTATACAAGAACAGAATATTATTTTTATCAATGCAGCAGGGCTTAATGTAGCGTGCAAAGATTACATACATACTATATGGGGGACACCACAGTAATGGTGCTGACCATATATCTATTTTGGGATCAGTCTACAGGGAGTGGAGAATGTGTACAGTAATGTGGGAAATAGTAATAGAATCCAATGACCGGGATAATAGCAATACTGTAAGTGCTTTGGTCAGTTTATACTGTTAAAGCACTTTATAAGAAACATGCATTATCATTATTATCATAATTACAGGGATGCCTAACTTTTAAAAAGCAGTGCAGTTATTTTGAGGGATAAAAAAAGTATTTTGGGAGAAAAAACAGTATTCTCACCTATCCGTAAACAGACATGTGTAGTAATACAATTTGGGAAAAAAGTATTTTCCACAAAACCTGCAGTATTTTTGACAGAAAAAATAGTATAAAATATTACAAAAAAGAAACAGTTGGCATCTCTGTAATTACCATATCATTAATTCAGTCTTGAATCTTCTTCAGGCAATATTGATTTGGACGATAATAGCAAATAAGGTGAAATATTGTGTTCCATTCATTCGGAAATGAATCAATGAGTAATAAGAATCCTCGATGGAAAGCTTGGTAATACTAGAAATGAAGATGTTACTAACCTTAGCATGATACTGACACTCAAACTCCTCTTCATACTGTTTGATCTTCTGTTTGAGTGATCGTACCTGTCTGGTCAATCTCTTTATGATGGACACCTGATCTTCCTCATCAAGTGAGCTCTCTGACCGCTTGCTGGAGCTGACCATTAAATAGACAAAAGAATTCTCATGAAAACCTTCACTTTACAGTGATAATTGTCTTCTAAGAGTCAAGGGATCTTTGAATACACCAATTACCATGGTGCTCAATTTCCTCTGCCTCTAAAGCATAAGCTATTAAGTACAGTGTAAATACACTACCTCAGATGCACGCAGGACACACACATGTATACAAGTGAAATTGCTGCCCTGGTGTGACTGCATACTGTACATGTAAAGATTCACAATTGATTTTTGTCAGTAGGTGAGCTTTATGTACAGGTGTTTATTAGCTGCAGGTTTCATTACACATGGGTACCGGTAATAAATCAATGACTGTAAAAAAGGACTGCAATCTTGATTTAGGAATCACAAGTGACCTTTCTATGCAGGTTAGTTTTCTTTTATTAGCAGCAGGTTTTCTTACATCTTTATTTAGACAAGATGAAAGTAGACAAACAATAGAATATGGCCTTGAGGAATATTTTTGAATGTTATCAATCAATATTCATGCAAATAAAAACAAGAAAGCTTTATATGCATCTATTAGAGCATTTAAAAATAGAAGAGAATATAAACAATGGTATAGAAAGAATATGCATATGAAACAGAAAATGAATAAAAAGTTGCAAAATGTAACATGAAAAGCTTTGGAGATGCACATTGCAAGGCTAAAAAAAAAAGGATAGAGAAAGATAAAGAAAAAGAAACCTATCGCATAGGAAGAAAATGACATCCTAACATAAAACATAAAAGGATTACAGTAATAGGAAAAAAATGCATCTAGAGTTTTATCTAGAGTTTTATGTTCAAATAAAAATGAGCGATAGAATAAATAAAAAGGAGAAAACATTATTAAAGTCTTCAAATTCACAAATAGAATCCAAAACATTATCTATTACCATATGACAATGTCTTACCTCTCTCAAAAATGTAGGAAATTAGCCATTATAAAGTATCTTTTTATGATAAAACTATTTCTTCTCTACCGATATGAATGAATATTCAACACAGTGTCAACACAGTGTATCAATAAATTCCATTAAATGTCAAATGGAAAGTAAATGAATAACTCCATGTATGAGCTGTTATACAATGTCAATGTTTCATCACCAATAAAATTGAAAAGAATAAAAGTACTGCAACCAGTAACAAAAATCAATATGATGTACATGTACTCATAAGTGAAAAAAATGTTTCACTAAATCAAATTATAATATTTATGAATGTGTTATGATTGCTCGCATACATTTACAAGGATTATAATTATTACTGTCAGACAACCACATTGGTTACAAGATGGCACAAATAATTTATAAAAAAAGAAGAAAAATGGGAGATATTTAGTCCAAAAAATATAGACAAAGTTAAGGGAAAGGGAAAGAAATATAAGACGAAATGCCAGTTGATCAATAAACAGCAAGTAGATACCTTCCACTTTTTTCCGAAGGAATGGGAAAGAAATACAATACATTTTAATTCATCCACTTATGTGTACAACCATTGTAATCTCTTTGTTTTCCAAATTCTTTGAAACTATAGTAAATTACAGAATGCCTTTCTTTGGTAAAAATATGAAATATTGTTGAATTTTTACTTTGTTTACCTGGCCAAAAATAACATTACAATAAAAAAAATTAGGAAAATGTAAAAAGAACAAAAAATCCTATGTTGGTGGTAGACAAAAAGTTGCTGATAAATGACTTTCGGAACAGCTACAAAATGATCACTATAGCAGGTTTATTCACACAAAAACAGATTCAGAAGCCAGACTACAGGTCTACACACAGAACTTTTACTTTTCTATTTCTTCATGTACAGTGAAGCACCAATAAATTCCAGCATTTCTAATGACAAAAGGAAGTAACTCTGTAGAATGAGATTCTGAGTAAATGAAGAAAATATGTCACTGTTTTATGTGGAAATCTGTGGAGATGCCATATTTTGGAAATTGGGGATCATGTGACCTTCAATTTTTTTCATCATCATCATGTAGAACATACAAAAAAGGGTACTCAAAATCCAGAAAAAGTCCATTAAAAAAAAAAATCTGAGTTGCTTCCTTTCGTCATTGGATGGCAGATTTTAGGTAAACAAATGTAGCACAGTGATGCTTCTAAGCTAAAAGGTTACATGAAGTACCACTGGTATGCACCCAGATTAGGAAGGCTCATTTACACTGTACAGATGGAAGGTTTAAAATATTCTACAATCAGAATGAAACAAGCTCTGTATTCAAAAAGTACATGGAGAAGGATAGAGACAACCAATGCCTTGAAACGGCCTGCAGCAAAGATCACATGAACTAGGTTGCTCCTAAATTAACCCTATCAAAAGAGAGAATTCAGTAGCCCATGGAAAAAGGCCTGATACCGTACAAGTTTTGATAATAAATAAGGAATATAATGTGATCATATAACATGATGACCAAGAAAAGAAACACACATGTGAAAAAGAATATCACAGTCAAGGTATATCTATTAGCACAGAGCACTGAGGCATGATTTATCTAGAAATTTGATAAAAAGGGTTAAAATTATTTCATGTCTGCTTGTGAAAAATATGGAAAATTTGGATGATCACCAAATGATTCAATGAGAGTACAGACATGGAATTTAAACTCATGAAATCAGTGAATTATACTCAAATATATAACAATGAACTATATGAAAATGCATTAGATTTATGATTGTCCAAATCAAACAAAAAGTCTCAACTGAACATCAATTGTTTCAAATTTTACAGATACATGTACAAATCCTTCATAAACAAGTTAGGTAATGATTTATATCACAATGACGATGAAAATAAGGGATAAGAAATGTTAATACCATAGGTACATTACATGAGGGAAAATGGGAGGGGGAGGCTGCTGATTCTAGAATTAATTGCCTTGTTACTTCAATGACACATTATGAAGCCCAGAGTGAGAAAGTGATAAATTGGTTCAAATTTCTAATCTCCATGAGATCTATCAAATTTTGACTAGCAAAGATGGAGGCGTACTTTGCTGCATGTTTCTCTTGCATGCATGTTTTTTGTTTTCACTTCACTAAAAGAACAGCAGTAACTTTTACCATGCATTGATTAGCTTTTTATTTAATTCTACTTATTTCACAGCTATATGACACAGGATTACAGGGTTTAGAAGCCATGCAATTTCTTTTACTTTGTAACTGTTTTGCAATGTTTATCTTCTGTTTCAATTCAATTCAATATGGTTTTGTTCCATATCCTTCTAAATCGGACCAGTGGATTGAGATTTGAGCATATCAGTGTTTTCCTTTAAAAAAACAACAACAAAAAAGGTGCTTTTATCATCTGAAAGGAGTGAATAGTACATTTTAAAGTTGGTTTATCATAATAGGCACAGTACAAATTCAGCCCCCTTACTAAACTAGGAGGCTTTATCAATAATGCCCTGCCACCACCCTCATTGGGTAGAGGCTTAAAAAAAATGACCAAAACAATGCATAAATAAACAGAATGATGACAAGGGTTTTCTAAGGGTTAAATGATGAACATAAATTAACCTGCAAAGGATGATATATTTAGCAGCAGGGATCTTGCCAGTGTATTTTCCCATCATGCCACTTGGAGCAAAAGCACCATAAAAAAAAAGGCCCCTGGAGTAATTTTCCTTAAGGGTGATTAAATTTGGTTCTACTTCACCAAGAGATTTACTTCAAGCAAGAGTATTTTACATCAGATAAAGATCAGACCCTTGCAGAAGTTTTATCATGAAATACACAGTCAATTGTTCAAGTTGCATTCTTTTCAAGTTGAACCTTCAAAAGTCCAGAAACAAGACACCTGCAAAACAAGGTGTCAATTCATGATGCATAATCTGCACGGTTTCAACATAATTAAAACATGATGTAGTAACTCATCTCAGAAACCAGTGTGGCAAAATAAAGTCATATAAAGCATAGTGCATTCCACATTTCTGTAACTTTTAACACACATGTCAGAAGACCTACATTTCAAGGCGTTTAGTGCGTGCTACTACTTTTTCTTTCACTGATGTTCGTCACACTTTTACACATGCAATACTTCATGTTTCCTTTCTAGTTTTCTTTTATGCAATTTACCACATCAAAAACTGACAAGGCTTTAAGGGAAAATAGTTCTGGCAAGAATGAAGCAATGAAAGCAGGATTTGATTTAAACAAGAACTAAACAAGTTTGCCACGGTACAAACCGAGGAAACATATCGTGCTTGGAAACAGGCGAGGGCGGTCCCTCCAACGTATCCCATGAGCCACTGCAAAGGGAAGGTGGAGGAAGGATCAATGATTTGACGACAAAAACAGACAGGAAAATAAGAGATGGAACACATCAGACAATGACAGGTAAATGAAGAAAAGTATACCACAATATCATTAATTACTGTAAAACCAGAAACTTTTTAGACCTGTAACTTTTGCAATATACAATGTATTTAATGCCAGCCTTCTCACTGCATGAAACCTTACCAATGGCAAAAGTTCAATGTTTCAAAGGTTCTAATTCAAATTCTTTTGTAGCATAAAACTTGGATCACTCATACAAGTTTCATGCCATCTGAAGTTTCTGCTGATACAGAGGATCCCTTGCAAAATAAATATAGTGTCCACATACAATGAAGACCCGATTTGCAAATGGCTATAAATCTGAGCTTTACAAACTATATTTAGAGGTGTTCAAAGGAGCTATTTTTGAAAATATATAAAAACATGGAATTTATTTATGGTGATAAAATTTGAAAGTCAATCTTAACAGATTTACTCATAAAGGTATTATAAGACAAAAAACAACAACAATGTGGACAGATAAAGAGATCTTGCAAAAAAAAAAAAAGAAAGAAAAAGTTAGACCCAAACTGAAGTACCAATGAAAGCTTTCTAAAATATACCATTAATGAGAAGAGAGCTAAGGAAAGAAGATATAATAATCATCAATACATCAGAGATACTCAATAACCAGACATATAACTGATAAATAATATTTCTTATGGCAGATATTAGTTCCAAATAATAGATTACAATATGGCATAAAAGACAAGTAGCTATTCTGCAAAACCTCTGCCACCAGTAAAAAGTTAACAAAAAACAAGCCCATCTAGCAAAAACAAAACACACAAAGCAATAGTAACAGCAGAGGTGTTTGTTTTATTTTCTTGTCTACTATTTGAGTATGATATACAGGCACACTAATATGCACAGGTGTATATATACTGAGAATATATAACGCATATATAGTCACCTTCCGAAGGTGGGAGGGGCGTCTTTGGCCCGGGGGGAGAGTGGGGCATCGTAAGGTTCATGTTGTAGAAGACTGTGAAGCAAAGAACACACACAGAGGCTCAACTCAACATGTTCTTAGGAATACAGTGTAATACACGTACCACCGAACAGGGTCATTCGCACAAAGGAAAATTCATGAGAAATTTGAATATAGAGACATTGTACAACTGTTGTACAACATATGCTCTGACCACAGCTGCTCTTCGACTTGATGAAGCAGCAATGCTAGAGTATGGCATAACAGAGCATATGCTGAATTATCAGACAGCAATAGGAGTTTACACATGGGATGGGTAAAAACAAAGAAACCAAAGTGGTTTTGATGGGGTCACATGTAGCCTTCAGGTATATCTGCCTGCTCAAAAATATAATCAGGTCTTGTTCCCTTATACACCAAAAAGAATTTCTGTCCTAAAACAAGAGATCTATGATAGCTCAGACATGCATGTACAGTTTGTAAATTCGAAGATATATACACACAAGATAACATGAAAGAGAGATAGAGGAATAACTGGTCTGTTGAGAGACAGAACGGCCATCGATTCATACTTCATTACTTTACATATTAGGTTAATATAATAGCCTTATGCTTCTTTGCAGACAATGTCTATCAACAGATTTGTACTTAGAAATAAAGGAATGCATGAAAATGTTAACCTTAGGTACATACATGCAGATAACAAACTTTGAGGGGCTTTCGCCACCAACAGACATAGAATATTTTCACGGAAAAAGAGGTAAAATAAAACTTGAACCACACGGGAGCTTGGATTAAAGTTCTGTGTAAATTCTATGTAAATTCTATGTAAATATTACACTACAATAAATGTTGTACTACTAATAAAACACAAATCTACTTGACAGTTTCTGTTACAGAGAGAGAACAGAAAACCCAATTGAAAAATGGAATTAGGGGATAAAGGAATGGTGAATTTCTAGATCTTATTCATCTTTATAACAGTTTGGTTATAGACAGTTTTGAAAGGACATAAATTGATAACATGGTAAATAAGAAATTATAAATCTCCAGCATATTTGTAACTAACAAGAGCATATGGAATACACTATCTACTACACCCTGAAAGAAAACTCAATCAATAATGGTTTTAAAAGAAGGGATGATTATATCATGCTGAGGTTAAAAGTTATGGAAACAGTACTTGGTGCAAAAGGGTGATCTAGAAAATACTGTTTACATCTTGAAGAAAGAATATGGCCAGACTGGATACAAACCTGGTTATTGTTTGAAGCTTCTCAAGTCTAGATAATGTCTGACTGCCTTCCCCTGTTTCACTATCTCCTATTCCTACTACTCCTACTCCTCCTCCTCCTCCTCCTTTATGAACTGCTTGCTGGCTCTGCCATGCTAATACAGCTTCTGAGGAATCAAATTAAGAAATGACTTACTGACTTGAAAACTGAACTATTACACTTCTATTCGTATTATACAATCTTTATTCTTAAGTCTCAAATTTCACTAGTCAATCTTTATGTGAAAATTGTTGCAGCCATATATGTAATGTAACATCATACTTTATGGATGATAACAAAATAACCATTCTTTAGGATAATTACTAATATTGCTTTTCAAGTAAAAGTTCTGGTGGGCTTTAATTTCAACAAATTGTTTGGATTTCTTTTATTATGAACAGAATTTTAAAAAACAAAAAAACATGGTGGCAAGTAGCACCACAAGATACTCTCAGCAACAAATATTCGGCCAAATCTGTCTATTTTTTCAGTATTCTTGTACTTACATGTTGTACCAAGGCTATCAGAATTAACATGAAGGCTTTTAATATTGAAATATCAAATTGTAAAGAACTACAAGGACGTGGACACTATGTCAAAAGATATGAGTTAATGTCTATCTAGCTCATACAATCTACTTACCATGACCATCAGTATTAACATGTAGACTTGTCAAATCAAGAGGTGGTACCACCTGTCCTCTGAGAGCATTAGGTGATGAGGTCTCTCTATCCTCTCCTTTCAATCTCCTCATTCCATCCTCCATCCTTCCTTCCCTCATCTCTTCCTCTCTTCTTCTCCCTTCTCCTCTGTCGTTCATCCTTCTCGTCCCTCCTCCATCCTGCCGTCTCTCGTCTCCTTCCGCTTTCCTCCGCTCCCTGTAACCCTCGGCGACCGTCCCTCTTTTCCTCCTTGCCTCCTCTCTCTCCTCTTCTTTAGCTTTTACCCTCCTCTGCCTTGGCTGTGGGACCGGTTGCTCCCTATGCTGGGGTGCATCATTGGTGTTATGCACCCCCCATAGACCCCCCTCTCGGGGATTTCTACTCCCGTTAGAGGGACTTCTCTGCCCTTCTCCATTTTGTCTTAGCCAAACATCAGGACACTGTGTCCTGAGATCAGAAGTGTTGGATCGTTTAGGTGCCTTCTCTTTTCCAGTTGGAGAATCAGGGCTGTGCCCACCACCTATACTCCTGCAAATCAAAATGGCAAAAAGTACAAGAATAATCCAACTTTATAAAGGAAATCAAATTATTCTCATTCTGTGTACTATACTAACAGGTCTGTGATGAACAAGGGACAAGAAAGGAGCTCATATTTCAAATTCATTAGGAGAAAAAAACAACAACAAAAGAAAAATCAAAGGAGACCAGGGCACCGTTTCATGAAAGTTGTCAGCACTGAAAAGTTGTTATTCTCTGATAATTTCAGTAAAATCCTTCGTTTTGATTGGCTGAGAAGCACTGGTCACTGACTGTTACTATGGAAATTTTCAGAGAATGACAACTTTCTTGAAACGGTGCCCAGATTCCTATTTTGTCAGTAATTTTATCATGATTACCAAGAAGTACAAGGAACTCCCAAAGAAAATATGGTCAGCATATTTCCAAACTGCATAAATTTGTATTTAACAAAGTACTTTGGAATATCAAAATAAGATATAGATTTCTAACCTGTGTTTCTTTGTAGGGGATCTTCTCTTTGGAGGTGCTGCTCTACCTGCTGTGAGCTGTACAAGGGAATAATTATATCAAAGGAAGAGAGTAAGATAGATGAAACTAAGTAATTGTATATCAATTATTTCTGTCACAGTTATTCTTCAATTTAAGTTTAATTTCATGGGGAGTGGAAGCTAACATTATCACTTTTTCATAATCAAAGCCCTCTGTATATGAAAAGGACATCATTTATCTTTACAAATTTTCATAACTGGGTCAGAAATCTCCCTTTTTTAAAATCTAAAAATGACTGCTAATTCTAAAATTAAAAAGGAGGGCCTTTTCATTTTGTCACAAGGGTTATACATGTATATGCCTCGACTTGTTATAGAAGTTTTAACCTGCAACAAAGCCTTGTAATAAAGTCACATATGGCATACGGCTGTTTGGCTGGACCAAGGGTAAGGTATAAAAATAAAAGTTTGAGCAATATAGTGATTGATAATGACACCTGTCTGGGGGAAGAAAAGGGTTCATTTCTACATCAAACAGGACATTATTGAATGATGATGTGCACTGCAAGAAACCACTTCACAGCACATTTAGAAAACCAAAAACTTTCATGCACAGAAACATTTGTATATTCCGGTTCCGGTTTATGAGCATTCAATGCCTTTAAAAAGAATCAGATATGACAGAACACTAGATTCTTGGAATTAAGAAAAGTTTCTTACTGCAAAAAATGGCTGTATTTTTACAACTTGTGTTTTTGATGCTGAAATTTCTTCTTTTGCAGTAGAAGTAGTGATAAAGCTTAAAGTGATGGGAGCAGCAGGAGAACCAATAACGGTACCATTACTAATAAGTAGTAATTGCTATAGTGGTAGTAGAAGCAGCAACAGTAGCAGTAGAGGTGGTAGTATTCAGTCTATAGTTGCAGTAGTGGTAGAGATACTCGAAGCTGAAGAAGCTCATGAATACTTACAGAGTTTAATGTGCCTGAGTTGCGTTTAACACTGTCAAATTCTGACCCATCCTGTGTTACATCAGTCAATGTTTCTTCTCTTGAAATTGCTTCTTTGACTGACGAGTCCACTGATTTCTAATGAAAGAAATTGTTAATAAGATAATTTTTTAAATTCACATTCACCTTACTAAAAAAGGTAAAGGGTCTGCTCATCTCTCTCTCTCTCTCATCACAGTAATTCAGCAATCATTTTTTTTTTCTATGATTCCCAGATCACACATGACTGTCTTTCTATTATGTGATCAAAACAAGGTTTCTTCCTTAATCTGAATTATGTGTATGTGTTTTGTTTATCAAGCGGTGTAAATGCAGCATCATGTTTATTATCAGTAGCTTCTTCAGTGGTAGATTCAATGTTTTCCATGAAAATTTTACTTTCATGAAATTGCCTTTCTTTAATAATAATTTGCAGATCGTAACAGGATTGCTAAGCAAGTTGGTAATATTGCTGATCAGTCTTAAAAATTAGCATACCTATTATTTCACAGTCCATCTGATAATTCAAAATTATCACTAATATGCATCTCCTCATCTTGATGTTCAAACTATTTCAAACAAAAGGCTGGAATTCACAAAAGAGATTTAAACCATAAGGTGGTTTAAACCTGGTTTAAACCACACTAAGTGCACTGAAATAGGCGTAAAGGATACATATTGGCCATGCATACGTCTAAAGAAAACAGATACTAGTAACTGGACCAGTTTCTAATGCACATGTATGCTTAACCCATAGAGGTACAGTGTCACCTTCAGGAGACGCTTTAGCAGTATCTGTTAGTCCAGAATGTTGGGCAGTACATATTATACATGAGCAGAAAGAGAAAAATGCACTGACAAATTTGAGCCTATTCCCATCGCTGTATGGTGTGGCGTTCTTGAATTAGAGCAGTTTAAGTGTAACTAATCATTAAACACTTTAAATTGGCAATGCAGTGAATAATATATAATCACTATTTCTGTGTTCAAATTGGCAATTTCTGATTCAATTTTACAATTATATTTCATTTTGGTTTATGTTATATCCATATCTATTTTTTCAAGCTATGTAAACATGGAAAAAAATCCTTTGTATTGCCACCAATTTGAGGACTGAAGATGATTAATTTAGACCTCAAGAAAGCTCTGTACTGCTATAGGTGAAATGAATCAGGAGGGGGTTTAAACCTCTTTTGTGAATTCAGGCCAAAAATGGATGATCTATTTATTAGGTATCCTCAGTGTGGGTAAGTCTTACAATAAGGAGAAACGTTCATAAATTTACCTGTCCAATAATGATACCCTGAGATTCAAATAGATCAAAAGCCTTGGACCCTGTTTCATGAACTTGTTATCAGTAACAAGTTGCAATAACTGTTATAAGGTACTTAAATCCTTGCATCTGATTGGCTGAGAGCTGGAGAAACATTCATAAACTTACCTGTCCAATAATGATACCCTGAGATTCAAATATATCAAAAGCCTTGGACGCTAGTCTCCCTTTCCTTCTTACTGGATGACTTTGATCATGTGACGTGTTGGATACCAGAGTGTCATCTGAGAATTGCTGAACCCTGGATTGGACTGATATACCTTCCTTCTCAGTAAATGAATTGACTAGGTGCTCTAGGGAAGACTCAGAATTACTCCTCCGGCTGGAAAGTGACATATGTTAGAAAAGATTAAAATCAACCTCTACAAGACTCTCTATTGTACTGTCAGAATCTATTCAAATACAATGATATAAATCAACTGTACTCAAAGTATATTCATCAAACTTTGTTATCACTGAAGCAAAACCACTCATGTAGGCCACTATTAATGAATGAATAACAAATTGAGACAATTTTGATAATTAACTTACAATGAAAACAAATAATCAATTTGAAACAAATTGGCATTCTTTTGTTTGTATGAACTTAAACTGATCAAATTTCCGCAGCAATTACGGTTATTTGCAAGTACATGTAAATGGACAAAGTCTCAGTTCAGCATTTTTCATGATGGCAGCAATAAAGCCAAGTACATCATAAATAACCACTCTAATGCAAATAGTCAAATATAATGTACAAACTTAAAGCAAATATTCATTGATTTTTAAAACTGACTTTATTGTGTAAGTGAAGCTTAGTCCAGACAAGTTTGTCAAAATTCAATGCTTGGAAACATTCGAGGTAATGATTATTATCAATTAGAAATTGCTAAATTACAGCCCCGACATAGCACCTGAATAGCTCTCTGAAAGCTGCTGAGATGCACAAGCAGATGATGTACCATAACATCTTACACATTTTCAGCGCGTGTTTTGTCATCTTCTCTTCGGTTATATCTCTCACTTCACTAGCATTAGTCTTAATTTTTAATCTATTGCCTCACTCTAAACCCCTTGCATGGGTTTATTTGGATGGAAAATGAAGCGTTACAAGAATAAAGGAATCAGTTGCTTGTAAACAAAATAGACGCCATTGTATTTACAGCTGCATACAGATTGTTCATTAACCCTTATCCTGTATATTTACAAACAAAAGATTTCAATAATCAGAATATGTTTCACTTCCATTTTAGAATGGCATGAAATATGGGCACATTTGAATACACTGAATTCTATAATTTGAGAAAATAACCGCACTGCAGTTATGTTCATTCTTTATGGGAGGTCGTCTGCTTGGACAGGATTGTCCCATTCATTGACGTCATTGAAATATCATTATTTTTCTGGCGAATTGCTCGTATATTACAAATGCTAAGAGGTGGTTTTATTTTTTATTATTTTTTAATTACCTGATATATAGTTGACGTAAAACTGATACGACTGCTATCTGTTAACTTGCCAGTTTCTAGTGATACATTATTTGCCATATTTTTTTATTTTCTTTGAATGTGCCTTTAAACCTAAGCAAAAAATAATTTAACTACCACAAAGGTGAAAAGTAAGAATACAATCAAATTTTGGACTTACTTAAAGGAAGATGCACTATCTTGGGATTTCTTCTGGTGTTTTTTTCTTGGCATGGCTACCGGAGCTAAAATTTGAGATAAAAAGGGGGATGGACAATATCAGACCTGAATTCATGAAAATGGATTAGGTCAAAGAAGACAACAAACAAGAACAAAAACAAAACAGTGAGGGGAATAAGCTGAAAATCACAAAAATCATTCGAGAGTAATTGATTAGCAATGTAATTATGCAATTTATACATAATTCAATATTATGAGAAGAAACATAATTCCTACCAAAATATATGGAAGAAGCATTTTTTTTTTCTGTGACTAGATATATTCCAATAATGATGGCATAAAAGTGATCCATCAATGTTCAGTAATAACAAGTTTGCACTTCTGGGTAAATTTGCTAGTGAATGTATATATCAACATAACCTGTTCTTCATCACAAATGAAGATGACAACAATTATCAAGATCTATTGATTGACTTACTTTCTTGTCTTGGGCTAAGGTCAAGACGGGGGCTGCCACGAGAGCCAAATAAATGTTGAGATATACTCTCCTGTATTGTCCTCTCCACCAATCTGAAACAAAACACAATGTAAAGAGAGTTTTAATCATGTGACAGTTACAAAGTGCATATTAAGGGTGAGACTAGGGGCAAATAAAAGATGTTTTCATCAAGGGATAATTGTGATGAAGCTATTTTTTTACCCCCCCCCCCCACCCAAGAAATACCTATCATCACTAAAGTATTTCAATCATTATCTTCATCACAACAAACTTCATAATCCTAAACAAAGACTTATTATCATAATGACACCTATCAAAATCATTATCAAAAGCAGAATTAGTAACACCCTACATATGAAAAATGATCACACTAATCCAAGTCACATATCTGCAAAATTAAGATCAAAATTGACATCATCATTCCCAACACCACCACCATCACTACCACATCCCCACCACCACTAACACCATCATCAGTATCACCATCTCCACTATCACTATCACCACTACACTATCTCTTTCATCAAAATTACCATCACTCACTACTACCACCACCACCACCACCACTATGACTGCCATCATTACTAATGGAAGCTTACTCTGATGTAATAAAGGATTATATTGGTGAAGGAGCTGCACTGGTTCCTTGGTCGCTGTCCAGGGTGAATGGTGATTAAACTGTCTCATCAAAATCACCACCACCACTCTCACTACCATCAGCATCAACACTACCACTATCACCACCGCTACCACTACTATCACCATGACTATCATCACTACTGACGGAAGCTTACTCTGGTGTAATAAAGGATTATGATGAAGGAGCTGCACTGGTTCCTTGGTCACTATCCAGGGTGAATGGTGATAAGGCTCTCTCATCAAAGTCACCACCACCACTCTCACTACCATCAGCATCAACACCAACACTACCACTATCACCACTACCACCACCACCACCACCACCACCACCACTATCACTATCACCACCATCATTTCTAATAGAAGCTTACTCTGATGTAATAGAAGATGATATTGGTGAAGGAGCTGCACTTGTTCCTTGGTCACTATCCAGGGTGAATGGTGATAAGGCTCTCTCATCAAAATCACCACCACCACTCTCACTACCACCACCACCACTATCACTATCACCACCATCATTTCTAATAGAAGCTTACTCTGATGTAATAGAGGATGATATTGGTGAAGGAGCTGCACTTGTTCCTTGGTCACTATCCAGGGTGAATGGTGATAAGGCTCTCTCATCAAAATCACCATCAGGAGTACTGCAGAAAGGAAGAAAAGAATTCATAGAATGATTATCTTAATATTTCTTCACCAGAATGCCAAAATAAGCATGACTGTTTCAACAATATGGAGCTTGATCTAAAATCACAATAATCATGCTGTTATAAATTAAACCACTGAAGAAATCATGTCATGCTGAGCTTATCTTACGCGTATCATGTATGGATATGAACGTGAATGTGGGTGTTTAGTGGAGTTGGGTTATATTTCCTCAAACACCAAGACTCATATCCAGATCTAAGTTCTATGTCATCATTTCCTGATCAATCTTAATACATCACAATAAAAATATCAAAAACAGTAATCAAACTAGAAACAGATTGGAAGTCCTTCAGATGCTCTTCCCAGAGTTTGGAATATCCATCAAGGAACAACTTTAGACACAAACAGGAAAGAGAACAGAGGATCACAGGAGATCTATGTTCTAATATTGAAACAGGGTCACCCTTAAGTTCACATAGAAAGCAAATCAAGGTTCTACGAATGTCTTTCATTTTCTTCTCTAAATTGTTTTTTTTTGGGGGGGGGGGGTGGGGGGGTGAAGGTGTCAGTGTCATAGATGTCTAGATGTTTACCATATTCTAAAGCTATTCTGAAATTTGTTGTAAATCAATAGAAGTGTATCAAAACAGACAGTGGTCTAAAAAGACATAACTGGGGCTCAACCTAGACTAGCATACGAGAGACAACTTTTCCTCTTCACAAAACTGAAATTAAAAGGAAAAAAATACAATAATTACCTCAAATGTTTGAATGGTGGTCACAGCAAATTCAAAGAGATTTTTCTGACGCAAGTCTTATAATTGTCTACTACATATTTTTGTAAACTTTGATTTATGCTCCCTCCCCTCCCCTTCTTGGTACCTTCAGTTAATGTATATTTTTTCGTTGATAATAAATGGATATTTATACCTGAGCCTGCAGGGGAAAATCATGATTTTCTGCAGTGGGGCTATTTTTCTTACTTCCGTTCATTCCAAATGACATTTTGTTTCGAAGCCAATGCCAATTTACAGAGGCTAATTTGCAACTTAAGAGGGCTATATTTCTACATTTTTGGGACATATCGCCCTTAGCCCTCGTGTATTTTTTCACTAACCTGAGGTATCCATGATTCTGGGGGCTACCAGACGGTGTGTCTTCTTTAGAGACATCTGAATAATTAGAATTCATGTCCACTTCCTCTTGAGATCCCTGGTAATGAAAGGTCAGAGGTCAAAGGTTAATTCATGGTACGATAAATCATTTGAAGTTTAAGATAGCAGGCTTTCATTTAAATAAATGTATTCTCTCATCTCAAAAGAAAAGTAAAATCAAACAAAAGTACCTGAAATGCTTCAAGTTGATTCATGGCATAAACACAAAGACACTTTTTGTTTCATTTAGACATAAATCACCAACATGCTTTCATTATTAAATTTCCTTGAACAGAGAAGAACCCATCATGGAAGAAATGATCAAAATGATCCATTCATAACTCACTTGTTCATGCTTTACTCAATAATCCTTCCAATGAGCCAATCGTAAGGTAGACTCAAATGATTTCACATTCTACTGCAATTTAGCCACACAATAAGCCAGGAAACTTTGTCACAAGAAAGAACATTTTATCCTTACAAACCTCAAACGGGTAATGCATATATATGTAGAGTCTATTATGAATTTATTGCATGTTTGTTCATGATATCAGTGCAAAGTCCAATGGCACTAAACAAAAGCATCTATGTCTAACAGACAAAGGGAAAAAAACGTACCCTCCCCCACCCCAAACACACCCCCTTCAAATGGTTAAAGAAGCATACTATCCTCTACAGTAGGTCTACAATGTAATCAACTTGATAGGTAAGGCTGGTTCACTAAGGAAGCAGAAACCCGTGCAGTATTAAACCAAAACATTTTTTCTTTGTCTACATGAATGGGAAATAATATGACCAAAAAAAAGAAGAAAAAAGCAACAAACAAACACTGAGGCAAGAGGCATATTTTATGCCTCCTGGCAGCAAAAAGGTTTCAACCAATCAAATTCTTATAAAGTTAGCACAAAATATGACGTCATGAGTTTGTCTGTGCCATTTTTGGCGAAACTCTCTGTCATTCGAAGCTGACTCGCCATATGTGAACGACACCCCCCCCCCAAAAAAAAACCCACAAAAAAACGAGGGGGCTGCTGCGGGGTTTTTCAGCTTTAGCTGGATATCTAAATGAACCTGAAGCAGTCACATTCAATCCAAACACGTGACATGATCCTCTCTTAAAGTGATTACACAATGGTATAAAATTTTTTAATATATGATCGAGAATAGAATTTGATGATTTTCAATCGAAATCAATGCATTTTGGCTAATTTTCTCATAAAAAGTCAAGAGTTGACCAAAAAATTTGAGTGTGTGGTATGACGTCAAAGTGGGTACCCAGCTTCGCACATTGTAATTGTGCTGCACGCTAGACGGTACAATATGTATTATACCTTGCGCGCATTATGCTAGAATTGCGCGATAAGGTACCCACTTTGACGTCATTTTGACGTCAAAGTGGGTACCCAGTTGAAACTGAGTCACAGCTGAGGGGTCAAAAATATCCTGAAATCTTACCACATATGGGGGTTTCCTTGGCAACATGACTTTTAAAAAAAACTTTAGGCAGATGATTTTCTGCTAATAAAATCATGCTCTTTTAAATGAACTAACATTGTTTCAGCATTGGGTACCGCTTTAAGAAAAAGACATCCTGATAGTTGCCATGGCAAATCTCAACCCAACGAGAAGAAGATGAGATAGTAATCAGGAATAGAACAGACATGAGATCCTCAGTTCATGTTGTTGAGCTTGGTATGAGAGGGGTATAAATACACACCAAGACAGGATATTGAGACCCGCATGGCTTAATTATGTGATCCTTAAAATAACCCCCATGACCTTCTATTGTTTCAAAAAAGATACATGTAGTACTTTGTATTAAAGGTTATCTGAGTCTACTTCACAAGTCAACATTGTGATACAATCTTTGTTATTCCCTACAGGGCATGTAGACACATACATGTATCATATTCACAAAGATTACACCATACAAACTGTGAAGTGTATCAAGGGTTCAGTGCAACAAAGGGCTATCTGCATTTTTGGAAATTTGGATAAATCTTGAAATGAAGATTTGTTGCACTGACACACTGCAGTTTAAAGTAGACTGCCATATCTATTCTGGGTGATACCCAGCTGCAGCAAAGTCTGCTGTAGAAACCATTGTTACCAATGGGTTCCTGGTCTCTACTGGATAATTTTGATTTTGAAATCTCATTCTGACCAAAAATGCAGCCCTTTGTTGCAATGAACCCTCGATATGTACTTGACACTTTGTATGGTGATACATATCAATAAGGAAAGAACCTTTCAGTGGATACACAGAGTAATAACGTCCTACACATGACAGACCATACATCTTCATTGATTGCAAACTAGACGTTTTAATTCTTTCATGCATACATTTTCTACACTGATTCAAGCGACTTTCAGTTTCATTTAAACCTCCTTCAAACTCTCCTGATTTGACATTCATACTATAATTTCCTCAAACATTATACATGTATTTTTTTTTTCATTACCACTTGTTATTTTACCTTATTTTTCATGGAAATATTGCAAAGAATTACTAAATTTTTGGTATAGAAGAAAATTATTGTTTCATCAGATCATTAGGCTAAAATGGTAAATAAGGGCTTAATGGGAGAAATTTATAATTTGTAAACAAATATTCAGTATTACTCCCAGTGTTCAAGATCGTATGTTCGATCTGTAATGAAAATAACAAGTCAGAAAAAATTGGAACCAGCGGGATTCGAACCTGCCATCTACTTAATGCTTGCCAGGCAGCGACTAAACCACCAGGCTATTCTGGTTCACGGCCAAGTCACGATGAACTGGAGTCAAATACCCAAATTCCTCTTCTTTCTGACTCATTAATATGCAAAGGTCCGCCGTGGACAATAGATAGTAAATGAAGAAGCTTAATGGGACAAATTTATAATTTGTTTGATCATGAGATGCAGTGTCTCAAAAAATTGATAGTCTAAAGCAAATACTAAGGCAACAAACTCTTCAAAGCTTATCTACACCTGCACATTTCTACAAGTGTCCCTTCACATGTGATATTTCCACAAGCCCTTCTTCACCCCCTGAGGTTTGAGGTTACCTTGCAAATTTAATTCATGGAATCTCTATATGATTTATATTAATGAAAGCTCAGATATTATGAGATCAAAAGGTCAAGTTCAAATCTGATCTTAAAAAGGACAAAACATTTAGACTTACAAACTGAACTATTCTACAAGTAACTGTACTTACTTGTACATTTTGTAACCACTTACATGTATTCAATTTTTTTTCATATTTTGATATTCAATTCAAAGTTTGCTCTTTTTTTTTCAAAAAGAGGGAAAATTTGATAACAGCATGATGCAGCTCAAGTGCTACAATATAGTTCAATCATGGAAGTACACATTAAAATCAAAGTTTCAGTATGCAGATTACCATCTCCCTGGCAAAGAAGCATCATCTAAAATCTCTTTTTCCCCCCAGGACTGTATGTATTTGAAAACAGAAAACTACATGTCTAAGAGAAACCTCTTAGTCTTCAGGGTTATACAGTCTGGCTACTCCATGGGCCATATTCAATTTGATATTTTTGCCATAATTTTTAAGTATTTTACTCAGTTTTCAGCTTAAGGAAATACTCAGCCAACTTTGGTATTCAATTGAATCTTCGGGCTAAGCATTTTACCCTAGATCTAAGACAGCCATCTAGCAGCTTAGGAAGTCTGAATGGCTGGCATGTAGTTTACAAACAGTCATGATATTCTGTGCGCAGGTACATGTAAATTCTGTAATCATGCATACAATGCGATGCCTTCGTTGTGAATTATTCAGGATAGACTTCATGATGTCACATTGGTAATTAGTAAGTATTTTGCAATTTTAATTGGGATATATCTGCTACCGACAACAATAAAGAGGAGATCAAGTAGTCATAAGACCACTTTACAAAAGTCACATGACCACTATACAAAGTCTAGACCATAATAGATGACCCAGTTTCTCTGACCTTATTAAGTAGCTGGGTATATCGTGATGAGGAATAAACATGGCATTGTTTGGATTGACCTAGAATTCAATCTGTCATGATCTTGTTGTGTACAAGTCAAGCTGTGACCATATGATCTGCCTTAGAAGGAGCCATTGGTCAGTGGCTACTGGCATTCACTTGCGAGTATCAACATCTCTTCTTCTGTCTGAAGAAGTACAATTCTTTAATAGATGAAATTAAAATGGCCATTGCAACCAACAACTATTTAAAAAAAAAAAAACTTACAAAGACTATTTTCAAAATAACAGTGTATTTTCTACTTCTATAAGAGGTGAAAATGTTTACATCTCTTATTTTCATTTCAATAATATTCAATCAATATGTCTTGCAAAAGATTTTGCAAGAAATATTCAGCAGTAAAAGAATAGAGGCCTATTGTAATTCATCCCGTTCTTTTGAATGTGGGTATACATCACAGTTCAAAGGTCAATGAATTTTATAAGAGAATGTGAAAGTTTGAACATTCTAAATAGATTTATGTAATGCAAGTCTTCATTACATCAGACCATGTACGTGCAACACCTCAGTTGCATGCAAATGCTTCACTTGATCATCTGGGTGAAATTCAGACCTGGCAAAAACATGATACATGTAAACATATTTTAAAGAAAGGAAGGAAGAGAAAGCTATAATGATGGATCATATGAAAATACATCCTGGTTCGATGCATGTTTTACTTTCAGGTGTTCTTTTCTTTCTCTTTAGACTATTCAAAACATCACGTACTCAAAACATTTGTTTACAATAACAATGCTAACCTTCTAGAAATTTCCTTCTCTTCACTATCAAGGCACCAGTACTTCCGCCTTTTTTAATATCAAGTTACAGTTCACCTACAAGTCATGTAATTCTATGATAAACTGCTTTACACAGCCAATAAATAAAACTGTATGTTTCCACAGACTTCAATATATCATCACCTCTCCTGGAACCTTCAATAATTATGCACCCTTTTGTAAGCAACAACAACAACAACGAAAATAATAATATACAGTTCTTGTATAGCGCATATCACATTATGATATAACGTCTCTATGTGCTTCCAAAGGACGTGGATATTATTACCCCAGCTTTAGCCCGGCAGCCTTTTACAGCGCACAAGCATTTCAAGGAATGAATTCCTGCCAGGTACCCATTTACCCCACCTGGGTTGAGTGCAGCACAATGTGGATGAATTTCTTGCTGGAGGAAATTAACGCTATGGCTGGGATTCAAAGTCACGACCCTCTGACTGAAAGACAAGAGTCAGAACCACCAGACCGCGATGCTCCCTACTAGCATGCAAATATTCAATATACAGCTTCCAGCATCATGAAAGGCAGACCATGAACCAATGGATAAGATCCACAGCAGATTAAATCAATCAAATCAATTAAGACAAAATCAATATTTTCATAAGAGTTAGAAATGGATAAAGTGTGCATGTACGTACTTGGACAGGATATGGAAGCCCATAAGAGGTAAAAAAAAAAAATAAAAGATAACAAAAATGGGTGACAGAGAAAAGAGATGAAGAGAAAACAGTTATTTCAATTAAAGTTTGGAATTTCAGGAAATAAGGGTTTGAAGTAGACATACCAGTTTTGTTCTTCTGTGTTTCATGTACTGATCACGTCCCACCGGTGGAGACTTCTTCTCCTTTGCTGCTTGTACCTCAATCCTCTTTGAGTTCCAAACCCGACCCGATCCATTGATAGCGACAGGCGAGGGCGGGCTACCTCCATCAGGGCCGAAGAGGAAGTCAAACTTGTCGATGAAGAGTCGGACAAGGTGATTGGTCTGTCCTTGTTCCCTAAGGCCTTGTATACCTTCAGCACACCTGGAGAGGGCAAAGTACAAACAAAAATGATGTCAACTTTAAACCTATGGTATACATGTAGATAGATTCTTCTCATTTTGTACATTTAGGATGAGAGTATGACAATTAAGTGAAATTATTTGTCATGATCGATTTATCAACAGATTGCAACTGCAGAGAAAACAAGTATTAAATCTCAATGGACCTGATAATTGAGGATTAAGGAGAGAATTAATGCTGTATCAGAGTTAGTAGGGCATCAACTGATTTCAAACCTGCCACTTTCCATGACCAATGCTCTACAACTGAGCAATTATGCTTTCAGAAATATTGCAATTGCTTGTTTAAAATTTGAAAGGAAATGATTTGTTGAAGATAGGATATGATGACCACAGAATATTACTTATAACTGATTCAACCACAAAAGTCTGGTATATAGAATTGCAGTCAACCAAAGATAGACTTTGACTGGTTATTTGCAAAGTATCACATGTAGGAGTTATGATTGATAACATATCAAACTGATGCAGGTGACTTGGATCAATTACTACTCTTTCAAGACAGGGCACAGGTCAACGTCCCCTGCATGAAACAAAAGCTCTTGGTAGTGATATTATCACCATCATTCTTCTCATATTTAGCAATTTCCACAAACCTTTCGTCAAATATACATGAGGATCACCTCAAAGGGGTTTCCCCTTTGCATAACATCCACCTCTTCCACAGTATCATATCATACTGAAATCTGGAAGCAAAGGTGTGGGTCCCTAGAGCATTTAGTCACAAGCCTACGCTTCCTATCCAACATCTCTTTCCTAGGAAACCCTATGAATGAGAAAGAACTTGCTCACCCAAACTTTTCTCTATTTCTTAACCTGATATGTGAACTTGGCGCAACCTCAAGCTCAGCCACTCAACCTAGTTTCACACCTGATGCGTATCTTTGTTTCTTAAAGGAGTATCAATATTCATTACCCCTGCTTAGGAGTTTGTTTAGAAAGCTTTCAAAATCCTAACATTTACACTGCATTAGAAAAGCACTCTTAATCAAGGCTGTATAATTTATGGAAATCCTTGAGAACAAGTGCTCTAGACCTACTTTCCTTCAGAGTTTATTATGTTCACAGGAGAATTTACTATAATGCACACGTCTATCCTCACAGGAGAATTTACAACGAAGCACAATGTCTTTATCCTATGCCTACTTCACTCATTCTCTCACCAGGTGAACTCCTGGACCCGTTTCATAAAACTTGTTATCAGTAAAACACTGCCACATTTCTATGACAAATTTGCTCTCAGCCAATCAGATGCAAGGATTTCAGTAGCTTATAACAGTTGTTGTAACTTGTTATTGATAACAGGTTTTATGAAATGGGACCCTGATGTTGTTGCTCTAACAGGAAGTCTCTACATGACTGCATCACATTCATGTATGATAGGAGTGATGGCATGTTTCAGCAAGTGTTAAGACTCTTATCCTAGACTCTCATCCTCCTAATACCCCAGTACACTATGTTATTCATGTAGACTACTTTATTCTCTCTTTCTCATGAGGTTAATTACAGGAACCACACAATTTTCAATGGCAATGAGTTAAAGGAGTAAAAGATAAAGAATATGAAAGAAGCTGTTGATTTCTAATTCTTTTTAATGAATTACTGAGGGTAAAAGATATCTCCTTTTTATTCAAATAAACTGTAAAGAAAATGTTGAGATGCAGCAAATATGTTAGTAGACTCTGGATGATATAATCATGTTTAGCCATGTTTAAATCCAAGCTGCAGCAACTCTGACCCCCCCCCCCCCCTTTGGATTCAAATTGCCCCTCTACATATAAGAGAGCATTTGGGATCCTGGGAGATTGCCAAAAGCCATCAATGTGCCATTCATTATTTAGTACCAAAGCAAAATAATAATCATAACTGTTTTATAGCATACAATGTTGTTTATAATAAAACAAAACTGAAATACACACATAACATTCTAAATTTTTCTTAATACTGTACACAGTGATATAAAAGAGTACAGTATATGAGATACAAGTTGAAATGGCACGAAACAAACCTGGAATGAGCATGAGCAATGATAAGAGACAAAATGATAAATTTTTCTCACAAAAGTTGTATTTTTGGATCGGTGTAGCTAGGATTTCATAATAGGCACGCAAACTACAAAACGTAAGAAGCCCTCCCAAAGGGGGAGGGTACAAAGTGCATAGCGCGAAAGCTTTGATGTTTCCTCGTCAATGTTCCTTCTCCTCCCATGTTCTCTCACCCTTTTCTCTTCTCGCATAATCTTTTCTTTTTTTGGTGGGGGGGGGGATGACCGCCCATCGCCACCTCGGCTATGTGCGTGTATTTATGATACGTAGATTTATAAATTGACTTCATAATTGTTAAACATACGCAACTGTATGAGAGACCCTCTATCAAAGAGCGTTCTACAAAAGATGGTTTTCTCAGTAAAGAGCCAGAATCCCGCTTCCACGGTTCAATGTTTTGGTATGCCTTTAACTCTTTAACATCTTCTGCACCAATTCCCCCCTCCCTCGACACCTGCAACCAACACACGCTATGTCATTGTAACTTCCTGTATGTGGTGAAGAACCATGCCTCAAGAACACAACCTGTGGCTTTTCCTTCCCATGACTGTTTGAAATATACAGAGGTACTTGACTACTATTTTTATGAATCAGCTTCCCTGGCACCACTTGAACAAGTCCTAAAATTTGCTCCAAAGACCATTTTGTTAGTTCCACACCACTTGAACAAGAGTGGTCCAAAGACAATATAACCAATGTCTTACACTTACACCCATTGCCTAAAGGCCGCCGCACACAACACGCTTTTCTTGCGATGCGTCCCTTGTGCCTGATGCGTCTGAGTTGAGGCGTGCGATCCAAGCGCAGGAATTCAACATGTTGAATTCCTGCGCTTGTCCTTGTCACTGACTTCGGACTAGCTTGCGCTTGAATTTCTTGGTTGATGACGTCCTTTTCAAGCGTAAGCTGAACGCAGCGCAAGAAAAGCGTGTCGTGTGCGGCGGCCTTAAGGGAACAGGGTGGCCCTTGTATTAAACCCATGGACATAAGAGTTTAGTAGCAAACAGGTTTAAAGCTTGGTCCAAAGACATCCTTAGTGGGATACACTCATACTGTAATAAGTCTGTCTACAGGCAACTTTACTGGTGTCCTTTCATACCCGAGAAGCTTAACAGTCCAAACAAAAATCTATTCATGTATAAACATAAACAAACTTGGTGGGGATGCCCTAACACTGGAATAAGTCTGGTTTAAAGACAATCTCATTGGTGTCCTATCACACCTATCCATATTATGGTCCTGTGGATGGGCCATCAGACTGGATGACAGGCTTCAAGGTTCAATATCCTACTACTTCACTATCATCTTTTGTCAAGGCAATAATCTATATTTCCTACTCACCACCCAGATGAAGTATGTGGGTATCGGTAGGAGGAAATTCCTTGAATTTTTTAGCACCTCCTCAGGGCAACTTCGCTAGAGCTGGGGTAGTAATCAAAAGCACTTTAAAAGCATGTAAAGATATTATTCTCTCTGTTAAGTACTGTATGTGAACACAATGTAAAATTATCATCACTTTCATTACCTGAATAAGTTTGGTCCAAAGACAATGGCTAGAGCCATGGAGTTCATCTTATTGGTGTCTTCATGGTGAATAACCTTACATAGGAAACTACAGAGGAACTTCAGGACCAGGAAGTTCTCTTCAGGAAGCTGTTGCAGAAGGTTCTTGAGTTGCTTCAGACTCTCCTCCTTGTTGTACTGAAATTCTGAGTGAAAGAAACAAGGCAAAGATTGGTAAAAACTTTCCAATAAGAAGCACTTTGGAGAATACACATTCAGAATATCTACCACACTTGATATGAACTTCCTCCCATATGCCAGGAGTATCAAATCCTGCCCAAACATTTTAATCCTGTAGAATTAATCTAAACTACAAATGACTAGACTGATCTTTCTAGAAGAGACACAGACATTGTAAGTACATGCACATGCTGTTAAGCTTTGAAAGGTACTGAATGCCAAATTTAATAATAAAAGCTGGAAAGAAAGACTGAAAAAAAAAACCCTTTCGAGGATCCTTTGGGGCAGTCATTAAGAATTGGAGGCACAAAAGGGCTTAAACAATTCCTATCGTTAATACCTTCCTGCACAGTAAGAAACTGAGCATGTAGATGGCTGACGATAAGAGGATCAGGAAGTTCTCTAAAGAAGAGTTTGAGAAGACTAGCTACAGCCATGACATCCCCCGCTTCCTCCAGGTTGGCAGTGCCATGGCGATCATAGTGCATCCGAAGTTTGTCCACTATCTTTGAACTGCCATTGATGCGGAAGATTCCCTCATGCCCAATGCCTGGAAGAGAGAAAATAACAGCGAAAACGTTTTATGTTGCTTCAATTAATTTTAATTTCAAATTTTATATTTATCACTCCATTAAACAGTAACAAAAGCAAAACATCACAGGTTTATAAGTTAGTATCATATTATAAAGATAATTGATTTCAAATTTATTATCAAAACAGCTTGCTATGCCTCACAGTCAATTTTTTTCATTAAGTGTTTGAGTATTTTCATTAATATATCACTGAAATTCATATCAATTAATGCCCAATTTTAAGTTAATTCATGGTCATATGTCTTTTTAAATATGAAAATGTTAGTCTCCACACTTTGGGAATGATATTCTTATTCTGTCATGAACAAAAAGAAAATCGAATTCCATTTGAAAATGATGAGGTATGAATGCGTAATAGCAGAGTGCTGGTCTTGTAATGTGAGAGGGGCCAGGACTGACTTGTTTGCTTTCATTTACAGTCGTATCTCAATGGCAATAGTTGATAACAAATTATGCTTTACAACTTATCCACTTGTGTAAAACCAAGGAATAAATGATACTACAACAAAAACAGATAAGGTCAATCAGGGGAAAAATTAATTAATTTTTTTCCAGGGCTACTTTTTGAGCCCACCTGCCAGAATTTTCTACATTGTATTAGAGTTTACATAGGACCCTATGAGAATTTCAGGGGCTCTTTTTTAGATTTCAAGGGCTATTTTTAGCATTTCGGGGGCGAATTCACCCTGAGCCCCCGTGTATTTTTTTCCCCTGAGGTCAATATTAGTGCACCAGGGCAGGCTTATTGCAAAGACACAGCATGAAAGTAATTAAGAAACCCTCAGCCTAATTTCAAAGTGAAGAATCTTGGTTAAGAGCTCGACCACCTTCAGGAAACAGCACGTTGCAGATAGAGTGATCTATTCCCACACCAGACCAAACCAGGGCTATTAATATGCCAGCGATCCGCCAACGTCATTTGTCAAAAGCAATTTATATAAGCGTTTCATTTCCTTCATGCTAATTTTTCAGGAAGTCATCAATATCTTGGCATGTTGGCCAGTTAAGCACCCAGGTCAAAGTCACAAGTTCTGCTAGGAATGTTGGTAAACACAAGTTATGGATTTACACCTCGTAGAAATGATTGAGTGAAAACATTATTTTCTCAATAATTATTACCCCTTCTTTGAAATACAATGTAATTTATGCATTTGATGCAGATTTAATAGAGAAATAATGTAGTGTCATGATAATGGATGTCACTATATGATTCTTCTAGTAAGGAACTATCGTGACTGGACAGCTTATACCAGGCAGTATCAGGACTAATGATCCATCCAAGCATGGGTTCTTTATGCAAATTGCTACCAGATCATGGACATCATAAGGCAACAATAAAAAAAATTGAGAACAAAAGTGCTTCTAAAGGCTTCTTAATGTATCTTGTGATTTCACAATGCATTACATGAGCTTCTTTCACAATTTTAATAGAGAAAGCATGTTTACATGTATTATGAAAAGACACGATACAAATATCAATAAACATCACAAGAGAACAAGAACTCTTCTCAAGTCTTTTGTTTTGAAAGCATCATTTGAATTTCACAGCACATTTTAAGTGCCCCGCCCGTGAAAAACTGAAAATAGAAAAGTGGAAATGGATAACTTCCTACATGTACAATGTGAATTGCATGTTAGCTTCACAAAGCTTTCAAGCTAGTGTATTTGAAACATATGTTTACTGACATGCTGTCATGATGAGCCCATGGATGTGGGCGTGTGTACTGTGTATGTATCCATGGATGTGTGAAGAAGTTTCCAAGACAGTTAGTCAAGACGGAGACATAGAAGAATCCTTAATCGATAAATGTAGATGAATTAAGACGGATTAGGACACGAGGCTGAAGTGATACTGAGTCATTGAGATGTGACCAAAATACCAGATACTTGATTAATATCCGTCGGTTTGTCGCAGGCGGCTTCTTCACAACATGTAAATGAAAACATATTCAGTCTAACATTTATGTTCATTTTTTAGGGCACAGCTTACAGTTGTACATGATATAGATTATTCTAGGACAAAGTTTCATCACAATGAAAATACATGTATGTAGCAAGCCAGGATCAAAATTACCTTAGCAAAATTGAAGTGAAAATGAAGTACATGTACATGCGAATTGTATGAGGCAAAAGGGGATTTCATTAGCTTGACCTCAAAACTAGTTTGCAAACACATCTTGATGAATTCCTGATATGACAACCAAGAGTAAAAACAACAATAAAATAACAAGAATAATGAAGATGTTTATAACTCCACTAACCCAATTATCTCTCCTATTTCCATCATAGTTAACTGTAACTGTATGATATTCACAGTACATATTTTGCATGTTTAGTACCCTAATGTCTTAAATTGTTTCATGAAATGTTTATTTCTTCTTCAAAGCACTTTTATTTGGATATACATGTAGCGCTATAAAAAATTAGTATGATCATTATTCAAAATCTCTGAGCTGGGCTAAATTTTTCTCTTTGCTTTCAAAGCACAGTCATGCTGACATCTGCATTTGTATTTTTTCATAAACCTTTCTACTGCATGATACCCTAAGCATGATAGATGATTTCTAAAACTGTCCCAGCTCTGAGCCTCAAGCTGGATCCTCACAATCTTTCCTGGTAAAAACAGTAAGGCCCTGGCTAGGCCTCAACACCTCAAGTATCACATGACATGATACCCAGGCAAATGCCCGGGGGGGGGCACTCAGTATATAATGCATGGTGGGTATGTGCCGCGGAGAAGACCCCCATTTTTACACTCAAATTTCCGTTCCAAAGCATAGCATTTTTATCTTATTGAGAAAAAGAACAAAGAAAGCCGTTCCAAAGCATAGCATTTTCTTCTTATCAAGAAAAAAGAAGAAAGAAATCCGTTCCAAAGCTTCGCGTATTTTTCGTTGCGCCGTTCCGGCCGCATTGATCCGCTACAATGAGCTGCATTTTTGGTGAAAAGCAGCCCGCAGAGCGCTGTCCGACCATTGCCTCTGCGCGAGCGCACCCGGCGCCCGTGCCGCCGGGCTAGCTGCATGCACGTATGCCCGTTCCATAGGGATACATACACACTCACACGCAGGCGAACCGTTCCAAAGTATCACATGACATGATACCCAGGCAAATGACACAATCAGAAAAGTGTGAGATAAATTATCTATATGTACATGTACATGTATGTCATGAAACCTTTCCAACATTCCTTCCAGTGATACCAGATTTTTATCAAAGAAAGAGAATTTTAAATGTTCTTAGTTTGTGTCAAAAAAGTTACCCAAGTACATGTATCTACAAGTACATGTAAGCTGATATATCTGCATGTCAAAATGCTACTAGTATTCTGTTCAGTTCTAGAATTTCAAAAGCTTTCTGAATTAGGGAAGAAAATTCAAATATAAAAGATTCCTCAGTCATATCCAGTGCCATGATCGTCTTGTTAAATTTCGCTCTCTTTCTTTTCTCCCTCTAAAATGACTTTCAGATTTTTCACCCTAAATGTCCAATTCATCCTTAGAAATTGAATGCCTCAAGTTGAATTGATGAAGTATTCAGCCATGGACCTACATGTACTAGTGTAAGCATGTCTCTGATTCAGCTATCATTACCAATGTGATACCTACTTATTTTATTCTGTTCCCCATGTTTACAACTGACTATAATACACATAATCTTCACTTCAGATTTAAGCTGTATAAGAACCGAGTCATTCTAAAAACCTGTGTGCTATGAAAAACACAAAAAAATGCTTTTGAAACTCATTATAAAAGAGGCGTACACTGCTATCAAATTTTAGATCTAAAACCATAAATCTATTGAGATTAAACCTCAGATACAATTAGCACCAATACACTGTGTTGGTAGGGGTAAGAATGAGGATAGAATCTTGTGCATTGTATGATATCACATCACATCATCTTAGCCTGCAGGGTACTTTGATGATGGCAGGAGCAGGATAAGAAATGGGTGTTAATCCTCTTCCTTTGTTAACCAAATTTTGCTATTCTGTGTCTTTTGGGGGATGTTTCACAAAGACTAAGACTGACTCAAATCACACTGAACTATAGCTGGCCATTCATGCCACAGTTTGTTTTCACTATCGGTCTCTCAAGGGATGTGAAAATCATTGACACAAATTTGCAGAATTCACCTTTCTTGTTTCCTTCATCAATGAACTATATTCATGGAACTATTGTCAATTCTGCAGATTTGTGACAATTTTCAAATCCTATGAGAGACCAGTGGAAAAAAAAGAATGTGGCGTGAGCGGCCAGTCATAGTTACATGTAAGTGCGATTTCAGTCAATCTTAGTCTTTGTGAAACCCCCCCCCCCCAAGTCTACAGTCTATAATGCTCTGAAAGAACAGATACTAGAAACAATATATTCTTCAGGGGGGGGAGGTGTTTAAGAATGGGGAGGTATCCTGTTAATTTTACCATTATCATGTCATCACATCATCTCTAGCTTGGAGGCTTTATACCTTCATTCTTTATAACAACATCCCATTGATAAACGTTGAATGAGAACTTGATGTTTAATACCCTCCCTTTCAACATGTTTAGCCAATACTGCCATTCTCTATCTCCTGGTCTAGAGACTACAATGCTTTCAAAGAACTAAATTATTCCTCCAGGGGAGGAGTGTGGTATCCACAGTTCATTGTATTGTATCATACGCATCATCTTAAGCCTGAGGACATCCTTTCATCCCCTTGATATATATGGGATGACAAATGGGTGTTAAACCTCTTTGAACATATTCATAAATAAAGCTATTCACTCTGCTGGTATGATGCTTTAAAAAACAAAGAGCGAGAAACAATAATTACTTTGGAGGAGGGAGGAGAGCTGTATCCTGTTCACTGTATCATGTCATTACCACGTCATTATCAAGCCTAGAGGTTTCGTTTTATACTTTTCATACATAGCATGAAAAAACAGCATCCTAAACACAGGACAGAATCCTAATCATAGAGGCAGATCGAATGAGTATTATTATCAATCAATCAATCCACTCTCCTTGAACATTTAAGTGGTCAAGCTTCATATATTCCCAATTAGATACATGTAGATCTGGGCCCCTCCTCTTACAAAGAGTTGCAATTGATTCAAATTGATAGTAACTTTGAGATTGATCTCAACTGTGTACTATCTATCTCAAAGTTGGGATTGATTTGAAGCAATCACAACTCTTTGTAAGATTGGGCCCTGGTATATGTACTAATGTACATACTTGTAAATGTACATCTTACACTGCACATATTTTATCTCAGATTTACAATGTATATGAGAGCACCTGAATAATCCACTTTGAGCAAGTAGGGCATTCTGCTTACTTCCTTCTGTCTCTCAACATACAGCAAATTAACCCATAGCAGTGTCTCCATTTACTTTTAGTGACACTTTAAATTTGCAATGCTACGGGATTCAGAATGCTAGGAATCACAAATCATACATGAGCTGACGAAGAGAGAAAAAAATCACTGGAAATTCACACCGATTCCATTTTTCAATGCGTTATATTTTGTGTCATTCTCAAATAACAGTAACTACACGTAATCATTCAAGTCGCTAAGTTGGCAATGTAGTGTAAAATATATCATTCTTGTGTACAACATGGCAATTTTTAAATTAAATTTTACAATATTTATTCATACTAGTTATGTACAATGTTATGTACAATGTAATTTTTTTTTTCAAAGCACTGGAACGGAAAATAAATTTAATTGTTGCTGATTTGAGGAGGGAAAGATGAGTAATTAAGCTCTTAGAAAAACTCTGTACTGCTCTGTGTTGAAGAACAATTACTTTCTATTGAGTATCTTTTCATTTTTGGCTAATACAACATTTACATGTAGGCTTTCATAACAAGCAACACTAAAAGGAACTAAAACCCAGTTTGTGTGCCAGTTATTCATTAGGATAATTTGCTACCCCTGCCTAACAAAATATTAGTAACATGTATGTATGTATGTCTTCCCCTTTAAGCCTGAAGTCATTCAAAATATCTATTTCAATTCCAGCAGTACTTACCTCTGCCTTCTGTCAGCATACCTAGGTATTAATCATGCTTTATTACTTTATGACTAATAACGATTCCATGAAATATAAGAGGGTAATGAGGTTCATAGAATGGGGTTAGGTTTGGAAATTATAGGACAGATTGCCCCATGCCAACTAGCTAATCAATCTCATGCCAGCACAAAGAAAATTAATCACCTTCGCCTTCCTCGTCGGCCCACCAAAACTATCACAGCTTTACTCCTCAATTAACTCTTTCACTCCACTAAACACACAAACAGGAATCTACTGCAGTAGAGTCAAGGCCCTTGGACCAAGATGGGTTAATGATATACAGAACATTTACTATCTGTAGGTAATTCAGTGTATCATTTTAAATGGAAATTTTATATTTTAATTAGTTACCATAGATCTCTTATTAATGAGCTCATTAAGTATCATTAGACTTTGGTCATGGGCATGCAGTCTTAATAAACGCAGGTCCTGTTCTTATCCTTTTGATGATGATGATGTACAAAGCTTTAAGACCTTGTCTAAATGACAGACAGTATAATAAATTGTGACTGATCGCATTAGAAATGGAAGAAAATGGACCAAAAAGACTAAGTAATTGTCTCCACTCCTATTTTGCATCAATTACAGCTTTTGCAAAGAAGTAAAAATACATGTAGCTTGTGTTTTATCACACTGTCTGTTTGGAGTCACAAGGGTATTAAGTCTGTATAAAATGATAAGACTTAACGCCTTTCTGGCTCTGAACAGGCAATATGATGAAAGCCAAAAAGCTTACAGCTATGATGTAGTGAATGGTATTTTGGCAGGCAGTCTGCAGACAATGTTAATTGTAAAGACAGAAACATGAGAGGTTGAGTTGAAATAGGCTCAAAGCGAGTATGAGAGATGGTGGAAAAGATAGTAGGAGATAGAAAGAGGAAGGGGGGTTGCTGATCAGAGATGACAGAAGGGAGAGAGAAAAGGGGGCAAGAGAAAAAGAGGGAAGGAGAAAGAGGGAAAGAGAGAAAGAGGGAAGGAGAGAGAGATAGAGGGAAGGAGAGAAAGAAAGATAGAGAGCAGTGGAAAGGAGAAGAGGGTACACTCTAAATTCCTTCGATTAAAAAATATAATCTAACGTTTGATTAAAATTTCTCCAAATCTATTGGAGTAATTTTTAATCGAATAACATTACTATTTCGGAAGAAAATACGAAAAGTTTTTACTCTATTCTTTGATTAAACTACACTGAAACATTTGACCAATGAAACTCAGCCACGTGTGTCACGTGACACGAAAGCGAGTTCTGATTTTTATTACTGTCGTTTGCACACCGGCGTGCCGCGATATTCCGATCGGGATCAGCTCTTGAATTTGAGAAATGGACATGGCGGAGGGTGACGATGGATTTCGTGCCCTTCTTGAGACTGAAAACATAAGCGGAGAAGTCATAGATAAATTCGAAGGTAAGTTTATGTCCGTAGAAAGTAGAGCATTTGAAAAAAAAAACAGTCATAATTTATTTCAGTTTAGCCTCACCGGCCGGGCGCGGGTCTTGCTGCAAAAGCCAGTAGGCGCGGTAGCTAGGCCTACAGTGATTCTGATGTACACGTATATCCATGCGTGACCTGTACATTGAGACTGAATTCTTGACAACTAACGTTAGTTTTAACAGATAAAATCTGCATGATAATGTTTATTTATAATAATATAACTTCCTTTAGATATTCTTTAGTTATCTTACCCTATTAAATTGATGAATTCGTGTAGTTTTAGATGCAGATTGCATCGATTGAAAGTGATTCTAGTTTTTATTTTTTGATGCTCTGGTAAATAAAATACATGCAACCGCACCTGCGCTGAGCCGCCGCGCCGGCCCGGTCTGCATAGCCTAGGCATAGCAAAGCATGCCAGGCATAGCCATAGGCATAGGCATAGCCATAGCAAACGGACGAAATTGAAATAGATCTAGGTCTAGGCTAGATCTAACTCTTTTATTGAGGAGGACTCTTTGCATAATTTCCATGGAGTGACTGAATCATGGCACATGCCTTGACTCTTGACTTGAGTGCTGAACAGTGACCACAGTCCACACACACGCAAAAAAATAAGTTAGATCTAGATCTAGAGTCTAGATCTAGGGACCTATGCAAGTTCGAACGTGGCGTGGCGTCCGTCGTCTGTCCGTCCGTCCGTCCTTCTGTCCTTTGTCCTTCCGTCTGTCCACAGTTTTCAAAATGTTTCTTCTTCGTCATTTTTAAACCGATTTTGATTCTGATTGTTTCATATGATAGGGGGCTAGGTGGGGGATTTAAAACTTCTACACCAAATCGTGAAATTCATTATCTATCTCAATTTATGCAAATTTATTCGAAATCACAAAAAATGCTTCTTCTTCATTTCTCAACCGACTTTGATTGTGATTGCTTTATTTGGTTGGGCTGAGTTATTATGCACATTAAACTTCTACACAGAATTTTGAAATTATACTCCATTAATTAATTATGGTAATTTATGCAAATTTATTCCAAAAATAAACAAAATTGCTTCTTCTCCCACATTTCTTGACTGATTTTCATTCTGTTTGTTTGATCTGATAGGGCTAGGTGGGGGCTTGAAGACTTCTACACAAAATTTTGAAATTAATCAATACTCCATTGATTAATTATGGTAATTTATGCAAATTTATTAAAAAATATAACAAAAATTTCTTCTTCCACATTTGTTATTTCAGATAGATAAGATGTATTATTTATTGGAACTATAAATAATTAAGCTTTGGTTTGTTATTCATAGATGGCCCACAGGACAAGAGAAGGAGGACCTAGCCAAGGAGATCATCAGGACATGGCCTATAACGAAATGTGACCATCCCGGGATGAAGGGTCATGTATGTATTATACAATCAGGCAATTGCCGGAATGTGTTTTTTCATGATCATTTTTTCTTCTAGTTCTTCCTGGCTCATTGACATAAGAAAAAAAAAAAAACATATTCCAATGAAACTAGAAACTATAAATATTTTGAACACAGTCTATTTTTTAGAATACCAATCAGCCTAAATTGTATTTTGTGTCATTGCTAAAACATTGTGACATTGATACAACAAGAAAGATAACCAAAATCACCCTTTGAATATGGCCCCAGAGAACATTCAATTTCTGCCAATCTATTACATTTCTAATAATATGCGCCAGTTAATAATATTGATGGGCATGTTGATGGTGATGGTGGGTATATATATAATATGTTAAGATTTATCAGCAATAGAATAATAATCAGTGTTTTATTATATTTCTTATCAGGAACACTTTTACCACAACCATGATGGGTTCCTCGAGTACAGACTAAAAAATGTCAGATCTACCCAGGACCAGAGGAGACGGAAGAGGAAGTTCCATGGAAGTGAGCAAGCTGTGATGGAGATACATGAAGATGGAGACATACCGCTCAACCAAGAAGACGAAACAGTGGCCCAAGAGAAGGTACAGGCATGATATACAGTGCGTCCCAGAATAAACGAAACCGAGATTGATCGATGATTTATCATAACTTATTCTTAATCAAATTTCATAAATGACCCATCATTTTAAAGCTAAGGGTCTCCTCTTTCATTTGAAGGAATCAATATGACCCATACGTCACGCATGAATAAGTAAAAACAATTTAAAGAGATGAAACCAAAAAGTCAAGTGATAGCTATAGATTTTTTTTTCTTCTTTTTTTTTTTTTGTATTTCAGATCAGTTGGATGAAAAATTCACCTCCAAGTCGGGACAACTGTGCAAGGATCGTACAGTACTTCAAAGAAACAAGTGATTATCGCAGATCTCTTCTAAAGAAGAAAGAACTCACCATCACAGACATGATTAAGGTGTTTCCTAGACTGCAGGACATGCCAGAATTGGTAATTACATTAATTGGATCCTTGTTTCTGTTTCTCAATCTCATGCATTATAATGACACAGTAGTCCATAGCCGCCAACTATTGCAAAAAATGTGTAATTATTACAAATTATTACACATTCATACGAAATTATGAGTGCACTTTGAAAAATTATGAATTTGAGGCACTTTTATTTTAATGTCACACTGAGTGGAGTGTTCCCATGTTTTATTTTTACCAAAAGATGTTTGTTGTTTGTTCACACAAGTTGTCCACATTGGGTACATTTTTTTTGGGATGGGGGGAGGGGGGGGGGCATGGTAACCTGATTTCATCTTCTACTACTGTATCCAAAAGTGTCAACAATTGTCATGCACCAGGTAATTTTTTTTTTTGCAAGTTGTACATGTGGCCCCAGTCCCTACCCCTAGCTGCACCACATGAACCTTGTGCAAAATGTGAATTCATCCATAACCACAGATGAGTGTTAAGCCGCATTTTTTTTTTATTTGTTTTGGTCATACACACATTTTCCATGTGCTAATGCTGTTGTAAAATGAAATAGAAATGGATAAACATGTATGCTTATCCAAATGTATTCAAAACTTTAGATTTTACCACAGTTTGTGTTATGCCTTTCTAGGTGAAGCATGAATGTTTAATAGTGTTATTCCATTCTGATATTGCAACATACTGTGAATTTACTCTCACTGTGTTCTTGTTCAAAGATCAACATTGACTTCCACATTGACTACCCAAACGAGTCTGATAAATTTTTGAAGAGGTGGGAAGCCAACTTTCGAGAAAAGATAATCTCCATTGGTATGACAGAGTACTCCGCAGTCCAGGACCTGATAGCTCAGTATGGAGAACATGACAATAGTAAGTGTGATCTCTGGATTTACAAATTCTAGTGTTTGATAATTATCTACCTCTCTTATCTTCTACAGTATTTGAATTGGGGAAATAATGACCAAAGCAAAGAAATCAAAAATTTAGAATGAACTGCTGTATACCTTTGTACCTGATTTGTACTAATTGAATTGTATCGCAAGAATTGATGCAGTTCAATATTACAGAAAAGTTTGGCTGAAACACCAGTGAAGCTAACTTTTATTTTGGAATTGAAATGATCGCAACATTACATAACATGCTACTAGCGAATGTCCGTAGTGATTGCAATGTTATTCATTCTTATTGACATTGTCAATGATTTGGTAATTGCTTACACAAGTATCCCTTTCAGAGCCTTAACCATACAATAATTTAGAACCTTTAATAAATACGGTTCAGTTTTTTACATTTTATTTAAAAAAATTTTATTGTTGCTTTCCCCAGGAGATCTCTGCAGTCTGCTGGTACTTATCTACATCCTCCATAAACCACTAGGCAAAGGGAAAGGAACAAGTTCACGAGAGGATGCAGTGAAGCATCTCCTGAAGACTGTGCCTGTAAGTATATAATATGAAAATAGATACTGAACCGAGAGCCACTGGTTGTAGCTATGCCACCTGAGGTTATGCGTCCTTTACTACTTGGTGGTGTTGCCGTATGTGTAACTGAGGGCATCTTGGTCAGTTCTATCATTATAATGGAATACTCCGGAATAGGTGATCTTTGTTGTGCGTGTCTTCCTATAACATCGATATATGCCAGCTCACAAATGTGTCTAGAGTCCTGGCCTCCACTATGCTTTCTGGATGGTCATTCTGGTCTTTGACGGTGTGTGGCAGGAAAGAACCCCCCCTCCCCTCCCGTATTGCTGTGTGATTGTCCTTTCCGAGTTCGAAGTGGAGCTAGTTTTACTTTATTAGAGGTCAGTGTGCTAGGTTGTGGAGCAGGGAGAGGTGTGAAATCTTCCTACCCTGCTCTGAGGTTGCCAATCAAGGGTCTCGATCATCTGACTGACACTGAATTAAAAATTAAAAAAAACATTAAAAAAAAGTAAGCAGCACTTTTCTGTATTTACTCCAGCTTCTTGATGTTCTTTTTGTAGTAGGGTCCAAGCACAGGAGGCAGACTCAAGCAGTGGTCTGACAAATTAATGCTCTATTTCCAGGCTTGTCTATTTTCCCTCTTGATGAGTTTAAAGTTAATCTTCAGGTCTCCAGTGGCTTATTAGCAAAGCTGTAAACACTGTTGATGTGACTATCCAAGTTCATGTTTTGCCGGATAGTAACACCAAGGCAGTATTAACAGAGTATAGTTTGGGGCCATGCAGATATGGTATGATGGATGAAATGGATGTCTACTAAAATGTTTGTCTATACTATACATGTCATTATAAATATTTGTCTCGGCTTTTCCTTTGCTTTGAAAATGGGGATGAAAATGACACGACGAATCAGTTCTTTCTAATCTTAGACATGGTGCTGGTACCTGCTGGAGGCGCCATCATCCTAACCTTACACAGGTACTTCAAGAGCTGTTTGTGTTCATTGGGAAGTAAAATGATGCCATAACTCAATATTGAGCTTTTACCAGGGGCATGCTCCAACGCACACTGAATTAATCTTCCGTGGATGCACATCACTGCTGTTAAAATTTGTTCATGATACACATTCTGCAATGCATTTTATTGCCATAATGCATGTCATTTTATTCTTTTTATTCTTTTTCTTATATAATTTGTAGCATTAGTCTAGTCTTAATTTAATTTTCTTTACTTTTGCTTCCTCTTCCTTTTTCAGACTGGAACCAATGTGGAAGCACTCGCTCAACAAAAGAGCCAAGAACGCAGGCAACCATACCTTGTTGCCGTAGGACAACCGAAGAATCCGGATCAGTACTTTCTGATGTTGGATAAGGTGCTGGTGCCTGCTGGAGATACAATAGTTCAGGCCACAGACCGGCTGTTCAAAAGTCACTTCGTCTTCAACGTAGAATACTCCCACAATCTGAAAAATTTCTATGAATTTCTTGCTTCCATGGTGTACGGAGTTCTTCCCGTTAATAGCACAAAGGCAAGCGTCAGGGCACTCTCTGCCTCCATTGAAAAAATTGTGTAAAATACTACTATATACACACTCAGTATGCATGTCATATTAACCAATTTTCAAATAAATCTGAGTATGCATTAGATCTCTTTTTTCAAAAAATGTAATAACAAAAATGTTGCAGTTTAAAATGTGTAAAATTGTGATAAATTGTTGAAAATTGAAATTTGACTATCATATTCCCCTCACTAGATACATTAGTTTGAAGTAATGAGTAATGTAAAACATCAGCCCGATCTTGTTATCTAAATCTTTTGAAAGTTACTGCAATTTGTGATGTAATGTCAGGAACAAAAACTGTGTTGCAGGTGGTGGTCTCTGTTAGTGAAGTGAAGTTCAATGCCAGTCTTTACATGTCTTCTGTACTTTTTTTTCTTCCAAATTTAAAGGACCTATTTAATGCAAATGCATGTTGACTTGTGTTGATTTTGTGATACTTTTATCATCACTTATGTGGCCAAATGAATATCTAAATATGTATCAAATATTTTATAATAATTTTTCTGTTATTTTTCTTCAGCAGGCTTAGAAACGCCCCCCCCCCCCCAAAAAAAAAAAAAAAAAAAAAAATCCTCCAAAACAAGATTCTGCCGGTGACCTCATCTGTCAATCTCTGCTTAATTACTAATGCAATTGACAAAAGATACTGGAATATACAATTGTCACCTTCCCCCAAAGATGGGCATCTTCCTACAATAGAGTTGCATGTTTGTACATAATACCAATCAAAATATTTCAATTTCAATGACATTTGCTATGCTAGGAAAGTTCTACCAATACAAGGACAACAAAGGCACAAAGCGGCCATTGTATGGAAACATGCAAGTTATCCTCAGTCTAGGGAGAGGTGCATTCCAGTGTCTTTTGTTAATTAGATTTCCTTCTGAGCTTTTGCCTACTGTTTGCTGTAGACTTTTTGCGGCATTACATTGACTTACTATAGACAGGGTTTCAGCAGTCGAACAATTCGAGAGAATGGGAATGTACATGAAAGATAACTTGAATCGCCCCATGTTGCAATTCATTGATTTATCACACTTCTTTTGAATATGAATTGGCTCTCTAATCAACCTGGTCATCTGTTGTCATTTGTTGTCATCTTTAGACAGAATTTTGCTCTTCCCCCCAGTATTGTGTGGTTATTTGTTGCCACATGATCTCTAATAGTTGACTTGTTAATAGCATCTCTCAGATGGTTCGACTGCCAATACCCAATCTTCAGCGAGTCATTGCCAGTTTTGTATTAATTGTGTAAACATTTCAAAATCAAATTCATTTAAGCGTTTAACCACCGACCGTGCCTGCAGGCACGCTTCCGTGTAATGGAAGCATGTCTTCATGTGACACATTATGAACAGATTAAAAAACACCTAAACTCTTAGAAATTGGTATCAATAGAAAGTACAGTAAATTTCCGTTATTTTGATTTGTAATTTGATGATTTTTATAAAGTATTTGTTTATTTTTTTATGTTGACTAAAAAGCAGAAAAATTTTGGATCAAAATGATGTAATAATATACACAAAACGTATATAGATTGCCGTGGCCAGTATAAACGCCCTTTAGTATTTATGTTGAGTGTGTTACAATGGCAATGATTATTGATATAATTAAAACAATAATTTCAATGATAAGAGTAATTCATATTATTACTTATTTGTTATTTACAGGATGTGTAATTAAAAAGGAACAACAAAAAAGCAACTGGGGGCCCCCGCCCGCTGCCCCTAATATAGGATTTTTTTCCAATTTTGGGGCCCTTTTTTCGCGTGCCGATATTCATATTTATCATCATAACTCCAGTTAGAATCAATGGTATTCTTTGATTTTGGTGTCTACATAAAGCTGACAATAAGAGCAATCCCATTAGTAGAATCACAATTCCACAAATTTACATCTTTATCACTAAATTGCATATTCTTTTAAAAATACTTTTTTTTGAAAATTATTATCTGTTTATTTGGTTACCAGAGCAATGCATTAAATGAGTTTTCCTTCCCCCAAAAAATCTCACAATAATCTTTAAGCTCCATACTTTCAAAATATGTATGGTCTATTGAACTTTCCTCTATTCAGAATTTTGTAGTATAGTCTTGAAAACTTGCTGCCAGTTTTCTCATATTTGATTGAAATTAATTCGGCTGTTAAACGCTTAATCGTTATTTAAGTAAATAATATATTTTTATAAGTATTTTTTATTATGCAGTGATTTGCATGAATTATTAGTTCTAGTATATATGAATTTGGGTTACAAAATGTGTATTGCAGAAATTTTCCTCATTGTAAATTTCATTGGACATATATTATGCACTTCATTTTATGTATAAGTTGATAAAGTGTAAAATATTAATTAAATCTTTAAATATTTGTTATGCAGTGATTTGCATAAAGTATCAATATTAGTATATATGAATTTAGGTTACAGATTACATTACCTAAAAATGTCCTCATGAATGTCATTGGACAAATATTATGCATTTCATTTAATGTACGGTTATGAACTCTCTTTGTAAATACAACACTTGCACCAAAACGCTGATAAATAAAACTCGTGGAATATGAATTTTGAGTCACAGATTGTTTTTTTTTTTTGTAGTTCTACTTTTGTGACGCAAGAATGAGGATGATGCTGGGTGACTAAATTTTGTTTAATCCATACGACTAAATTTTAATCAAAGAATATTTTAATCAACAAGATTAGAATTTAAATTCCATTAGAGTAGATTTCAATCCAATTGGATTGATAATTGTTAATCTAAAGGATTAAGATTTTTAATCTAAGACCGATTAAGAATTTTTACTCTAACGCTAGATTAATTTTTAATCGACATGGTTTGGTCCCTAATTCTGGATATCCTTAGAGTAAAAAACTAATCTAATATATTGGTATTTTAATCGAAGGAATTTAGAGTGTAGGATGAAAGGGGGAAGGAATAAAGAAAGACAGGCCAAGTAAGATAGAGCCGGACAAAAAGAGAAACAGAGAAAAATAGATTTTGAATACTGACCTATCGCTTTAAACTGTCAATTTTCCATTCTCTTCCCTAGAGCTAACTTGGAGTAATATATCAATGCATTCAGCTCTTGTTACTGACCCACCCATCTTTCTAAGCTATAAATTTGTTCGAGGGTCGGGTCAAAGCCAAGTTGGTCGGGAGTCAGAGGTCAGTTTTGTTTACAGATCCAGGTTCCCATTTCAGTTATCTTACTAGGTGCATCCTCATTAGCTCGAGCGTGAAGAATAGCCTGCTTATTTCTGATCCCCATGAAGTAGCCCAATCAGAGAATAGTGAGCTAATTCTCTTATGAAGATGAATTAGCCTGCTATTTTGCTCGAAAAGTAAGCCCCCCAAATCTTGGACTTATATGCAGAACAGCTTGCTAATTTGCAAAATAGAGCTCTGGCTATTCCTCATGAGTCTTCATCAGCTTGAGTTTCAAGATCTGGCTTATTGATCCCATTTGATTTTTATGTCAGGGCTCTGTGGAAGATCAGATTTTTATACGGAACAGACCACTCTGAATAAAGATGCGAAATCAATCAATCAATCAATCAATCAATCAATCAATCAATCAATCAATCAATCAATCAATCAATCAATCAATCAATCAATCAATCAATCAATCAATCAATCAATCAATCAATCAATCAATCAATCAATCAATCAATCAATCAATCAATCAATCAATCAATCAATCAATCAATCAATCAATCAATCAATCAATCAATCAATCAATCAATCAATCAATCAATCAATCAATCAATCAATCAATCAATCAATCATCAATCAATCAATCAATCAATCAATCAATCAATCAATCAATCAATCAATCATCAATCAATCAATCAATCAATCATCAATCAATCAATCAATCAATCAATCAATCAATCAATCAATCAATCAATCAATCAATCAATCAATCAATCAATCAATCAATCAATCAATCAATCAATCAATCAATCAATCAATCAATCAATCAATCAATCAATCAATCAATCATGCGCATGCCCAAAATCAGGCAATAGCTCGAGCTTGATTCTAATTTATGGAGCTCGAGCTGACGAGGATGTGATTCAGTTCAGTTAAGTTTGGGGTAATACCCGGGATCCCAAAATACTTGTAGTAGGGGCTATTCTTCAAGCTCGAGCTGATGAGGACAGACCCGATGCTATACATCCCTATCCCCTATATCTACATGTATACAAGAAATCATAAAGAAACACTGATCTGGGGCTACATCCTGATATATAAGGAAAATAGTAGCTTTTGCAGATGGATATGCAATACATCGTACATGGAGTACACTGTGCGTTGTCATACACTACTGATGTGCAGTAGGCTACATGTAACAGTATGAAAGTTATATGAAACTGAAACAAGATGCAATGCATAATGAATAAATAAATCTACATGCACATCTCTGGTCGCCTTAATGAAATGCTTATGTACTATAATGGAGTATAAAACAATATATTCAGATATTTGGGGGTAATTTTGGCCCTGGGAGTCTTCTGAGATATGTTACATGTAAATAGCTCAAGCTGTTTTCCTTCACATTTCTTCACTCATTTCACTCACCATATGCAGTGCATCTCATCTTCATATTTGCATATCACTCAATTCGTGGCCAGCATTCTCAACTAGGTTGAACTTGAACCACGGCTGGACAAAGCAAAAGCGATTGATTGTCTATCAACTGAGCTCACCAATCGAGACTATCACTCTCTCATATATAAACATGGCAATGAAACTAAACCCAATGAAAACACCATCATATTCTCCTATATACTCCCAAGAGTATGGCATATATTCATCTTCTAACAAAGAGCCCTTGGTTGCAACAACAATGCAATGAGGAAGATTTTTCCTTAATGCAAAAATAGCTCATATCTTTCTTCTTCCTTCATACTGTACTCAAAAGTTACCAGAGAAACAAAGATGATCAGACTTTCCCTCTCAACTATTGAACTAAATGGTGAGAAAACTAAATTATCAATTCATATTAATCATGCATTGCTCCAGTTTGTCTTAACCCTAAAAAGACTGGGGTATTTTGGAGGCTGAAAAAACTAGGGGGGAGGGGGGGCCTAAAGGGCCCCCTCAAGATCTTGACTGTTGATTGTCCGATTGCAACCTAATTTGGTATACACATAGTTCATTATGTTTTCTACATGAATGCATAGTCAAATTAATATCATTACTCTTATTTTTTTTACAGATATTCCTAATCAATTATGTGAATATGCAATTTTTTTCTCAAAAATTTGTGTTTTTTTTTTATATTCAGGTGTCCATTATAGTCTAGAAATCCCTGTTCAAGGTTGTTGAAGAAGGTGTTCATTAATTGTGTTATTTCATGTTTGAATTACATGTATATGATATATTTATGCAAATTAGTAATTAAAAAGAATATTTTTTCTATGCATGCATTTTTATCATTTGCATTATTTCCTTATTTCTTTGTTTTCATTTCTTATGTATTTCTTTGTTTTTTAATCTAATGTATTTCATTGTTTTTTATGATCTAGAAGAGTTAGTTGTATTCACAAATGACATTAACTAAAATGAAAATATATAATATTAAACTATATAATTTGAAAACAGTATCTGTAATATCTATTCCAGTCCCCACTGATTTTACACACAAACGAACGGAAAATATCGAATTTTTCTTGACATGCCATGTGAAAACGTGGCGTAACTCTGTAATCATACATACAGGGCATGCAAATTCGGTATCAAAAGTTGCGCAAAACTCTTTAAAAAAAAGTCATGAAACAGCAGCATAAAATCTTTAAGCGTTACAAAATAATCGCAGTTTGTGTTGGGGGGGGCTTTTAGGCCCCCCTCCAGTCTTTTCAGGGTTAAAAATTAAATTTGTAGATCATTCAAAGTATAAAGTGAAGAAAAATTGTCCTCAGCAAGGAAGGTCAAAGTCAGAAAAAAAGAGGGGAAAATCATACAATCTGCAGAAGATACAGTGTTTGTACAATAATTATTGTTGTTGCTGGTTTTTTTTTAATGACGGATGCATACATAAGGAACTTGGCAGATACAATGCATCTCTTCATATTAAACAAGGCGTTTGCGATGTTGTGTCTCGCCCACTTGTGAAAATAACTAGAAATATCGCGATCTGTGATGGCACACAACAGAACTGTATCGAAAGCTCATTGTGAAATAACTGGGATGGAATAACATTTGATAAAATATGAGAAGGGTTTTTTATGAAATGGTACTGCATTTTCACGTGCATGTACTTTCCCTGCTTCTACTCTCATCCCTCTGATATGACTCATATGAGTAACATTGTATGATGACCTCTGACTGGACCATAACATGCAGGTCCCCTTAGTGCATCTACAACCCAAGTTTGATAGATAAGTGTCACACGGTTGCAGAGTTTTGTGTCATAAGAGAGTCTTGCACGTAAACTTTAATGTTTGACCTGAAGTGACCTTTGACCTTACCATGTGACCTATGACTGGACCATAACATGCAGGTCCCCTTAGTGCATCGACAACCCAAGTTTGATAGATAAGTGTCACACGGTTGCAGAGTTTTGAGTCATAAGAGAGTCTTGCACGTAAACTTCAACGTTTGACCTGAAATGACCTTTGACCTTACCATGTGACCTCTGACTGGACCATAACATGCAGGTCCCCTCAGTGCATCTACAACCCAAGTTTGGTTGAAAAGTGAGTCACGGTTGCAAAGTTATGTGTGATAAGAGAGTCTTGCACGTCAACTTTAACATTTGACCTGAAATGACCTTTGACCTTACCATGTGACCTCTGACTGGACAATAAGATGCAGGTCCCCTTAGTGCATCTACAACCCAAGTTTGATTGAACAGTGTCACACAGTTGCAGAGTTTTGTGTCATAAGAGAGTCTTGCACGTAAATTTTAACGTTTGACCTGAAATGACCTTTGACCTTACCATGTGACCTCTGACTAGAGCATAACATGCAGGTCCGCTTAGGGCATCTACAACCCAAGTTTGGTTGAAAAGTGAGTCACGGTTGCAGAGTTTTGTGTCATAAGAGAGTCTTGCACGTAAACTTTAACGTTTGACCTGAAATGACCTTTGACCTTACCATGTGACCTCTGACTGGACCATAACATGCAGGTCCCCTTAGTGCATCTACAACCCAAGTTTGGTTGAAAAGTGAGTCACGGTTGCCAAGTTATCTTTCATAACGTTTGTGACGGACGGACGGACGGACGGACGACGGACGGACGACGGACGGACGACGGACGGACGACGGACGGACGACGGACGGACGACGGACGGACGACGGACGGACGACGGACGGACGACATTTGGATCCCTTAGTCTCGCCTTCACCTCCGGTGGGCGAGACAAAAACACCCAACTTTTCTTCCTCCTTATCACATTTTGTAAGCCTAGAGAATATTTAGTTTGATATCTGAAAACTGAAATTACCATTATCAGAGAAACAAAGAACTAAACTGGGCAGGATTTCAGGTCTTCATCCAATAGGAGGGAAATTCTCAATTCATACTCACAGCTATCATAACTTTGCTCCAAATTTATTTTGAAAATGAGATCATTTGAAGCATAAAGTTAAACACTGAAAAGCAAAGAATACATCCTCCATGTGGAAGACTAAAATTTTGTTAAGAAAAAGAAGAAGAAGAAGAAAGAATTCATAAAATACTGGGATAACGAAATTCAGTGTTGAGATTGCTAAAACATTTATTTTATCACTTAAGATAATTGAAATTACTTAGAGACATCATCTACTGCTTTAAATGTGATAACTTTATAAGAGGTACATGTAAGTCTATAAAAGAAATTGACCTTCCTCTTCTTGTGGTCACTTCCAGGAATACTGACCTTTCAAGTGCCCAGACTGGACTTAATTACAGGTAGATTTAATGGTCAAGACTGAGAGAGAGAGAGAGAAAGAGAGAGAGAGAGAGAGGGGGGGGGGGGGTGAAGATTGTACATCTTGAAGGATATTTTGTTTCTGATGTAATCATTTATGATAACTCTGAAATAAAGGTTTTAAAATTGTCTATGAAAGACAGTCCACTGTCTGGGTTGGGAGCAGGGGAAGGAGCATCCACATTCCCAAAATGAATTCTGCTAAATTTGCTGAAATTACAGGCACTGGATCTTATACTAAACCCCGAGTTGAAGTCAAACCTGAAATCTAAAGACTCAGTGCAGCCTTTACTCGAACCCTGGATCTTTGACATACATGTAACAAAGCCCTAAGCAAATCTCTGATCACAACATTTCCATGTATGAATGGGCCACATGCTCACTAAGTGCGCTTTCTTTGCTGATATTATACCCACTGAGATAGGCATGATCAATATTACCAGGCACATTCTCTAACCCTGGGTGATCTAGTGCACATGTTAAACACTACCCTGGTACATCGCATGCAAAATAATAAGACAAGCATGTACTCAGGAGATTTAAAGGAAGACTACAGGACAGTAAAGACATGGAAAGACCATTAAGCTGCTGAATACTATGAATACTTTGCAGGATATAACTCGGGATATGGTCTTGGAAAATGCATATTATACTGAAATCAAATCCTACTCAGTGGGTTAAAGAGACATGCATTATCAGGTAGGAATAACCCCCCCCCCCCCCCTTCAAAAGAATATTTGATATCAAAATGGTGGGGAAAAAACAGAAACAAGAAAAAGAAAGAAACATTTTGCAGAGGTCAATGCTTTCAGTAACATGCTTGAAGATTCCGGAGGCAGATCATGGATTTTCTGGCCATGGCACACAAGTCTGAAAATTGTCTAGCACAAAACAGAAAAAAAGAAAAGGTCATCACATGACCCTCTATTCATGCATTTTGAAAATGGCTAGGGGTGGGGGGGGGGCACGCAGTGGATGGGACTATACACATATGATGTGCCTAACAAGAAGATGAATACCTGTGTCCCCTCCTGGATTCATAACTGATGCAACTCCAAACATCCCTGTGCATAAAGCCCTTTGATTGAGATTCAGCCTACATCTTCCATCACCATCTGGTGATAATGATGGATGATGGCTTGCCCTCAGTGACTTGATATGAAGGTCTATGGAAACAGCCAAAACCACAGACACTTATTTCAGAATTATCAAAGTTTATCCACTCACCATGCATCTTAATAAACTCCACAATTTTCTGCAGGAGGTCGGGTACTCTAACACTGCTAGGTCCATATCGGCAGAGCTCCTTCAGCGGCACACCAAACATCTTATTATTGACCTTACGACGGATGCTGGCCGGTGAACGGAGTATCTTCTGCATGGCTGTAGCCGCTGGTGGTGCCCCACGGTCAGTGCCTGCTGGCACAACCTATCACAGAAAAAAGAATAGCAACAATGAAATCACTTTCTTCTAGTTAAGCACATGATATAGCATGATATAATGTTCTTTTGTAATTCTAAGGGTTCTGATATCCTTAATCAGGCCTTTATACTGGACAAATACAAACTAAAAAACTGAATCCACATCAACTCAAAACTGATCCATTCCAAGTAATTGGCAAAATGCTATTTTCCTTTCGATTTCTAATTATTCCATGGTCTGTCTTATTGGTATGAATGAGCTATCAATAGGGACTTTTAGATTTGCATGTCGACATAGTGGACTGCTACGTGATAAGACACCATTTCAAAGCACTGCGCGTGCGTTACCTCGTCTTGTCAACTACCAGAATCAAGATTATGTCCACCTCGATTTTCCCATCATCTTAAAATCCAAGACAATGTGCTCACTGGTACATAAATTTTATATGCCTTGTAACATCATTGGTTCAAGGTTTGTCAGCGTATCCTCAACTGAAATCTAAAAGGTTTCTATCTGAAGTCAACAGTCAACTATGCTGATACACATGGCCAGTTGACGTGAATGAGGTCCCACATCCACCCAATCTATAAGGCCCTAAAGTGCGGTTTTCACGGGGCACGCGAAAGATTTGCGAAGGATGCGAATGTCGAAAAAATGGCAAAGTCCAACATTTGCATTTTATGCTCCAAAAGTTCGCCGAATATGCGCGGGGGTTCAGAAGCGTCGCCAATTGTTCGTTTTTAGTTCGGCAGAATTTCAAAAAAGTTTGAAATTTTTGCGAACGGTTCCCGCATCCCTCGAACAATAGCTGACGTTTCCGAACCTCCGCCCAAGTTTGGCAAATTTTCGAAGCATACAATTTTTTTGATATTCACATCCTTCGCAGAACGTTCGCGTGCCTGTGAAAACCGCACTTAAGGTAGCTTCTGCAGATGGTGTCAGTGCACAGTAATACCAAGGAATGAATACTGTCAGCAACCGCAAGTTGTCCGGAGATAAATGATAGTAGATAAAATGCCAAGTCTAAGAGCATACACACACACACACCAGGTAAAGATTCGAACCAGGCAAAGATGTGAATCTTCAGTCTCCTGAGTGCCAACTGAATGCTCCAGACTAGAATGGATTGAGAGTTGTTGAAGTGAGTATTAAAAACCACGAAATATCATATCTACCTGAACCTGACTATCTAATGAACACTGGCTAATATTGTTTCCTTGTTAAAGTGTGCAGGATAGAGGCAGGTCTACTTTTACGCATGGAGATTAGTTTCACACAAAAAGAGACATTCTATCTGCATGTGTGGGCAGCATATAACATTACCTCGGACCTACATCTACTTTCATTTTCCTGAAATGTATAAGGAAGTTAAACATTAACTATGAAAACTGTATGTAGTCTTAGAATGTAGCCTACAGGAAGTTGATGTATACATGTAAATTTATATATATATATATATATATATATATATATACAGGAGGTTGATGTATACATGTAAATTTATATATATATATATATATACATATATATATACAGGAGGTTGATGTATACATGTAAATTTATATACCAATTTCAAATGGTTTCCACTTACATGCAAACATAAGAAGGCAAAAATGAATTAGGAGAGGGGCACAATCTGCCCACTCCCGTTCCCCCTTTAAAATCAAAATGTCGTACCATAAAGTACAGTATACATCTACACACAAACAAAACAGCAAAATGGGCCCCTCCCCCTTTTCAAGTTTGTTTAATGTTACTTATAAGAAACCCATATGCTAGAAAATATCACAACTTCTTCTTTTCTCTATTTGTCGTCAGGTTGTTTTGCTTCTTATACATCTTGAAAAATATTTTGACCCCCTTTTGAAAAATTTGACACCCCTTGTTTTTTTTCAAAATCTTAGATTCACCCCTGCAATAATGCAGACCTTTGATAACCATTCACGAGTTCATGCCCACGGACTAATCACCAGTAGATTCATTGATCGGCCGGCAGCGCTTCAATCTCCAGCCGTCGTCATAGCAACAATCTAACAGATCAAGCATTTCTTGACAGCTCTGATGCAATGCGTGCAATTAGTAAATGTAAATCAGTCATCCATGTCACCGTGACGGGTAAAAACTAAAAAGCCTCGCAACTAGTGCACCTGTGTAATATGGAATAAAATGGTAGAGCCAAGGCCAACCAGACATCATGATTAAAAGATCCTTCTTCTCAGAAGAGTAAAGTGTAAAGTACACATTCAATGTAAAACATATGCAGCTACATTTAACCAGTCTGATTTTGTGACTCATTTAACCCATAGCATTACGGAGCTTTATTGAGGTCTAAATTAATCATCTTCAATCCTCAAATTGGCAATACAAATTATTTTTTTCCATGCTTACATACCTTGAAAAAAATAAATATGGATATAACATAAACCAAAATGAAGTATAATTGTAAAATTTAATCGGAAATTGCCAATTTGAACACAGAAATAGTGATGATATATTATTCACTGTTTTGCCAATTTACATTGTAGAGAGTTTAATGATTAGTTACACTTAAACTGCTCTGATTCGAGAACGCCACACTATACAGCGATGGGAACGGGCTCAAATTTGTCAGCGGACCAACAGATACTGCAAAAGTGTCTCCTAAAGGTGACACTGTACCTCTACAAATGTACTGGTACATGGGCAAATCCAAACTCTTTAATCCCATACGTTGCGGGCCAACTCTAATGATAATGATAATCATAATACCAATTTCTGACCATGCTCTGTGACATTATAAACAGACCAAAGCACTTGCAAGAATTAGCATACTGTGTACATGCATGTGATGGCTGTTAAGTTGATAGCACTACTACATCTTAACCTTTTCACATTATGTGGGAGTGAAAAGTTAACTTGGACATTAAGAAAACCTTATACCATACATGTATGTAGATGATTTAACCCATTTGTGACAGAGGTCCACATTTTGTGGTTTGGCCTGATATCTTTTGATGCAAAGCCCTAAAAATCATACCAAATACATGAGCAGAAAGAGAAAAAAATTCTACACAAACTATGCCCATTTTGGTTGCGTCAATATTCGTTGTTTGATGCTGAAATTTTTTAAAAGGAAAATAAGCATTAAGATCCTTAAATTGGCAATGTGATAGAAAGTTTAAAATCACTGTTTTCCCCTGCAAATTGGCAACTTTTTGACTTCTCATCATAATTTCTGTCAATTTATATTCATTTCAGATACATGATGTTTTTAAGAAAAATGTAGCAATAAAAGAAAAATGTTGGTGTTGCCAATTTGAAGAATAAAAGCTGATCAAATTAGGCTTTAAATAATTCCTGTCACGAATGGGTTAATAAAGAAACTGAACATGCATCCATACTGTCCAAGATACGTGCATGGGACATACATGTATTCAAAGTAAGATTCACTTGATATTCTAAGAACAGGCATGCATCATAGGTGATGAAAATACACAATGGATCAACCCATTAACATTCTATCCAACAATATCAAGAAATACATCTGGGGTAGATAACATTTCAAAGTGATGTTAATTTGTTATTCTCAGAAAAAGTCACAGGTGATGGACAATGGACCTTGCAGTACCCTTCATGTATACAATTCTACACAAGAAATGCATCAAGATGATCTCGACTATATTCAATGTTAATGGAGCTTTGTTTGCTTCTCTATGACTTAAAGATTACAAGATAACATCCGAGGTAAGGTTCATTTGCTTTTCTCAGAAAATGTCTCGGCAGACAAAATTACAGAATGGATCTCCCTGCCCTATTACAATTCTACACAAGAAATCGATTAAGGCTAGACTGCATTCAATGTTAATGGAGGTTAGTTTGCTTTCCTCACACTAATAAAGATCATGCAAGCCTGCATACATGAAACAAAGCAAGGTAGTGATATAATTCTGCCATCCAATGATAAAAGGAGGTAACTTTTTTTTTCAAATGACTACATGCACATGACGGTGAAGAAATTAAAGACATTGGTTAACATTGTTATGATTTTTTTAAAATCTCATTTTGTTACTTGAAAATGGGATAAACATACATGTAGGGGTTATAGTGTAAAAATACCAGTCTGAAAGTTTCAGAGTATAATATCCACAGGAAGTATTATTAAATTATAGAAATGTGAACCAATGTTTGAAAAATATACAAGGGTCAGTTGCACAGACCAGACATAAGGAGTGCGCATGCGCGGATGGCTCAACGGACCGCACTGTGAGTATTGGCGTATCACGCGGCGGAAGGCACATAACGGTATTTTTTAATTCGTGCAAACGGTCCTCTTAGTTCACTGTCTCTCAAGACGAAAGCTAATTAAATCGCGGTTTGCGTCTAACTTACAGTTTTTCATTCCAAATTATGGTTGGTTTCAGGGTTTTTGTGTACAAATACAAGTACTCATACACGTGTTTCATCTCAGTTTGAAAATTTTTTTAATCAGCTGCTCACAAAGTTAGCCAATGCCTTTAAGGTCACATTAAGGTGCTTTCACACATGATGCGACAGTGTGGTAACACACTGTGGCGCCAAACTGTTTTGTCTTCACACATGATGGGACTTTGTGTAACCACATATGCTAATGAACGCGCATTATCGCGTCAACTCTCAATAAGAGAGCATATTCTCAAAACTTGCGCAATCAATCTCATGGCAACAATTTTTGCGCTAACTTTTTAGAAATTTGATTGGCGCGCATTTTTTTGTATCTAGGCAGCAAACAAAAGTGTGTCCTGCCTCGGCGACATTTTTTTTATCGCCCTATACCCCATAGGCTTATACACAAAAAAGTGTGGTGACACAGCGTGTGACCACACTGTCACATCATGTGTGAAAGCACCTTTACACTCAATTTCCAGAATATAGACATATCAAAAGGAAGCAACTCCTTAGATTTCCACATAAAACAGTGACTTTATTTAAAGAAACTCATACACTGTACCACAGAGTTGCTTCCTTTTGTCACCGGCTATCAGAATTCCTTCCATAATGACATTACCTTCATGTAATACAACACTCAGATCCATCACGCTGTGATACTAATATTAAACTATTTCCCCACTGTATAGAGTCCAGTATCTACATGTAATACGTGTGTACATGTAGACAAATATAGGAAACAATGCTTTTAGGTCTATAATATACAAGGATACATATACTTATTCATTTTTGGTTACCTACTAGTTTGGAAGACACAGACTAGTTTTTTGATTGAGGAATGTAGGAATACAATGTAACAAATTTATGAAATAATTTCTTTTTACCATTCACACAAAGTAGATTATAACTTTAAAACTGGTATAAAAATGCAAGGTATAAAAATGTACGGCACAAATATTCTAATTCAGTAATGATACACTGTTGGTGCCTCAAAACCCCCAAACCAACCATCTGCTTTTTGTGAGACCTTACAGTGACTGAAACTGTGGCAATCATAAAAACTGAATCCTGCAAATCAAATGGATCTCATCTGCTCTTCTTCATCTCATCTGCTCTTCTTCAAACTCAAAATCAATCTTTATCTCCAAACACCCAAAAGAAGAGATCTTACCCTTGTAAACATACAGGAAGACAAAATGATGGCGATATAAACTATAGCTACAGAACCATCTGAATCACAGCTTTTTAGCTCCAGGCAATATACCGTTGGATCCCCATCATTTGCAAGAGAGGAATCGCTACAAAACCATGTAACAAACACAAACAATTATCTCCAGCCGTAAAAACAGATGGTGACCAGTCTGCAGATGGGATTGGTATAAAATGAGATAATCTTCTTGACTTCCACGAGACTTCAATTAAACGACTGACAATGGCTCGCTAAGTGAGTCACGCTCCCAGTCTCAATTTTCATCTTCCATGGGTGCAATAGCAACATTAAGCTCTAATCGGATGGTCACCATTTATTTATTAACCCAGGGACACCAACATTGTAAAAAGCACTGCAATATTTTGAGATGGAAAAAAGTATTTTGGGTGGGAAAACAATATTTTCATGTTTTCTGCAAAAGACATTTTGGCAAATAAGTGTTTTCTATGAAACCTGCAGTATTTTTGATAAAAATCAGTATAAAATACTGCAAAAAAGGAACATTCTTTTCTTTGTTTCATGCAGCAGTACAGAGTCTCCTTTAACTGACACTTTATGTTTTGAGCTTGAATGTGAATAGTTATATACAATGTATCATAAATGAGCTGCAGAAAGAGAGAGAAAAGAAGAAGAAAACAAAACAAAACACCATAGGTCAGCAGAGGAGTGCCCGAAGTGTCATGTCTGACAGACACGAGAGCTTTACAAGAATCCACTATAACAATGAAATGCACTACTATGTATGCATTAAAACTTCTAGTATACTGTATCTTTTCTGAAGTATGGAGACTACATGAACATACATGTAGATCAAATGTCTGAGAAAGCTATTATCCTAAATAGAGTAAATGGGAATGATGATTCAGTAACCGAAAGCTGTTTAGAGGACATACTGTGAGGTGCAAAGATAAAGAGAATTCCTAAATCAGATTTAACCATTAATGAATCTCTACAATACAATATCTAGAATTCCATTTCATTAAAGTTTATTTCAGTGTAATTATTTTCTAGCATTTGTGACAACGTACACATGAAACATCAATTATTTATAATTAACCCATAGTTCTAATGTATGTACTGACATGTTTTGTGAATTCCTCAAATCCTTTCCACATCTCTGTGTTTTCAGAAGTGCAGTACTATAAACAAAAATACTATATCATCTTAATGTGCAGCTTATAAACAACAAATCAAAACAAAGACCATATTTACATGTACACTTAAAATGTAAAGGTATCTTGAGAAAATGAAAGTTTGAAAAATAGTTTTTCAACCTGTTTACTTCTAAAAAGAATATGTTGCTACATGTAATTCAATCATTCTATCATAAATTATGAGAATGACTACACATGATTCAACATTACAACAATTCTAATTATTTTCTAAATATAAACCTAACATCCTGTAAAATATGACAATCATTTGAAACATTGCTCATTAATGACAAGAATAGTGAAGTGACAAATCCTTTATGCATAACTTATAACAAACGATAACAAGCTTTAACCCATTCATGACAGAGGTCCACATTTTGTGGTTTGGCCTACTATCTTTTGATGCAAGGCCCTAAAAATCATACCAAATACATGAGCAGAAAGAGCAAAAAATTCTACACAAACTGTGCCCATTTTGGTTGCGTCAATATTCGTTGTTTGAAACTATTTTTAAGGAAAATAAGCATTAAAATCCTTAAATTGGCAATATGATAGAAAGTATAAAATTACCGTTTTCCCCTGCAAATTGGCAACTTTTTGACTTCTCATCATAATTTCCGTCAATTTATATTCATTTCAGATAAATGACGTTTTATACGAAATATGTAGCAATAAAATAAAAATGTTGGTGTTGCCAATTTGAAGAATAAAAGCTGATCAAATTAGGCTTTAAATAATTCCTGTCAGGAATGGGTCAAAGGCTGGGCTTACACTGTACAGGTAAATTCCTCTGTTGGAGAGTGCTGTCAGGCCATTCAAGTTCCTAAATAAATCTACATCAAAATAGCTGTAGTATGGTATTTTGCAAGCCAGAGAGGCACTCACTGTGTGTAATAGTGTAGGAGTTAACGCCCCTCTAGCACTCAAGAGAAGACTGTTAATATTTCAATCATTCTAACAAATTGCACCTCTATATTTATAGCAGCAGACATCCTGACTAATTGGCTCTTTAGGGAGTGCTCAAAGAGTTCTGTTTGCAGACTACTGAGGCTTAAATTCCTCAAAGGCAGTCACTACTCTTTTAACATCTTCAGTAGATGACTATCACTCAGCATTATAATCTTGACAAGTTTTTTTTTAACAGCCATATAGTTAGGACAGTTTATGCTTTCATAATTTTATTTCCTGTCTCAAAGGGGATGTTGGTACATGAACTTGCTTGCTGCTATGGAAGTTTGGCAGGGGGGGGGGGATGCAAAATGATATACAGTGCGTCCCAGAAAAAACAGAACCCTAAAACAAAGGCTTATTGTGCGGAAGCAATAGGGCGTATGATTGAAAAAACATGTTCAAAATATACTATGACTTATGCCCTTTCAAATGATATATTAAGCAAACTTATTATTCATGCATCTCTGAGTACCATGACTTTAGAAAATTTAATGTCTAAAACCATTTGCTACACTTGTTGGCTTTGACACTGAGCACATCAGGAAAAGAAAGAGATGGACACATCTTAGTCTTAGAAAAAACAGAACCCTAAAACAAAACTTAATTGTACTGAATCACTGGGATGTATCATTAAAACAAATGTTCAAAATAAGTAATAAGTCAAAGTTTATTTTGAACAAGTTTTTTCAATAATACGTCCCAATGCTTTCGCACAATAAGCCTTTGTTTTAGGGTTCTGTTTTTTTCTGGGACGCACTATACATACCATTCTTTAAAAAAAAAAGATCAACTTGCTACAAAGCATCAAAAAAAACTTCTGGAGCAGTTCCTATATTATAACTTGCCTTTAAATTTTATGGACAAGAAAGTGCAGTTACTTATACTATATGATCTGTCTGTAATCCGATTTTTGGAAGAATATGTTGAGCACTTGATATGAACATTTAAACATGTCAAATTTTAATGATCAAAGTTCTGAATAGTCGTAAAAATACTAAAATCTAAATTGCGGGCTATTGCGAGCCTCCCTGTTTGAATAAAAACGAATTCAATTCTGAATCGTAGTGATGTCTTGCAACAGGCCATGATTTGTAGCTGATTTCACAAGGCTTACAGTTAATTAAAATGTCAATTTTTGTATTAATATTATTCCGAACTTCAAATAAGATAATTTCACTTGCTTAAACTTTCACATTTAATGCATAATGATATTTGTTTGAAAATCTGGCCAAAGTTGGATCGTATAGTGTGCGATGGCCTTTACATGTATATTCAAAATACAAAGTAGCAAAGTAAACAATGCAGTGAATAAATTATGCTTGCAAAGAACTTTATCAGCACCTAATTTCCCGTTTCTTTGCTTAGAATAGGCATCAAAATAATGATGAAGATTAAGAAAGAAAAAACTTGCTCTACTTTCTGTGAAGTCTATTGAAGTAATAATCATATAATTGATGAACAAATTGGGAAGGACAATCATATTGATCTCACTACGCATGCAGGGAGGGAAAATGTAAAAATTTCCATCACTTGTCCACTAATTCTGAAGAGAATATCTCTGTTCCAAAGAAAACTTATTCATTCTGGACTCTTAAGTAATTAACTACTACATTGTTGTAAGTCTTTAAACCTTCCTATGTTACATCTATTTAATATACTTCGATGAGAGCAGAAAGATTGCTAATTACAATGTAATGTCACTTTTTGCGCAATTTTATGCCATTACATCATTTTTTGCTGATCATATACACGTATAGTCCTGTCTAGTGCTGTAAAATCACGGTTATTTTCAATTCCGTTTAACGGGGAGTCAAAACCGAACGGTTTTTGGATAAACGAAAACATCACACCTCTGGCTTTGCCAAAGTTGCCGCCTATTGAAAGTGGTGCTGTCAGCCGGTCCGGGATCGGGATCAAATCCCGGCGGTCTCAGGCCCGAGACGGTTCCGGAATCAATCGATTGAGACCGTATCCCGGCAGAAAAAATAAACAAACAACTTATTAATTTAGGTTGTAAACTTAAGTAATTGTACTAACAAAATACCGTGCAAGAGAGCTAATGCATAGATCTATTTGGCTTTCACTGCGATTGTATTGCGCAATAATTCGCAGTGCCGTATTCATGTTTGCTTTCTACACATAGCTGAAGACACCAGCGAACGTACATAGTGTAATGGTCAACGAACGTTTTTCTAGTTCTGTGGTAACGGTACTACGAAATTGTTGCTTATTTCAGTTATCAGTGAAAAGTTGCATAGACGAAATCCCATAGACTAGTAAAGCATTTCCTCTCGTGGAACCATTCTTTTATACATGCTGAAGGTATCGATCATTTTTGAATTCTCAATTTGAAGAGCGTGTACTTTTTGCTGCACATCGAAAGTACATGTACCAATAGGACATATCAAAGATTAATGAGGCGATCTCTATGGGCGATTCCCGATTTTCAAATTGGCTTCGAAAACTCTGCTCATGGTGCTTTTGCGGAACGCACATATTTTTGTGTTGGCGGGCAATCGCGAGCTAGTAAACAAATCAAAGAGCGCGTTAAACACATCCAAGGGCATCGCTTGTGAATTTATACAGTACGGAGGTGCTGCATCACCCGCCCGCGCTACGACATACGAGTGACGTGAGGGAACCAATTTTCTGGTGAGTTATGGTTAGCTGACATAGTTTAAGAACTTTGCGTGAAGAAAGATCACTAGTACAGACAGAACATCGGAAGTCTTGGAGTTGAATTATGATGACAATTAAGTCAGAAAAACTTGAAATATTACAAGTAGCTACACAAACAATGTGTAATATCTGGCTGACAGTAAATCTCCGTTTATCCGAAACTGTCAAATTAAAACTGGTTAGTGGCAAGGGCGGTCGTTTACCGGATAGAAAAACGTTTGACTACAGCAATAGTCCTGTCCACTAAACCGGGCATGTTGGCTCAACTGACAGAGCGTCCACTTAATGAACAGGAGGTCGCGGGTTCAATCCCTGGCCGAGTCATACCAGCGACTTAAAAAATGGGACCTTCTGCCTTCTAGCCAGGTGCTCAGCATATTATATAAGAATGGAGAATTCATGCAGGGCCCACTGATAGAGCAACTGATAAAAGCTGAAGTGGCAACCTTGGGTAAATAAGAGGTTGTTATTATTAATATTAATATTATTATCATTATTATCATTATTAATCTTATCCTTATCATTATCATTATTATTATAATCATTATTATTTATTATCATTATTATCACTATTATTATTATTATCATTATCATTATTATTATTATTATTATTATTATTATTCATTATCACTATTATCACTATTATTATTATTATTATTATTATTATTATTATTATCATTATCATTATTATTATTATTATTATTATTATTATTATTCATTATCACTATTATCACTATTATTATTATTATTATCATTATTATTATTATTATTATTATTATTCATTATCACTATTATCACTATTATCATTATCATTATCATTATTATCATTATTATTATCCTAAAATCTGACCTGATCCGAGTTATCACATATGCAATGCAATCATGCTTATGGTAATTCTTCTATCATCCTTTAATCCAAAGCTTACATTATTCTTTCAAACAAACAACAGCCCATAAAAGGGCTCAAAAGTACATTTTGGAAAGTCTTCTGACAGGGACAACCAGACTGTTGGCTTATCCAAACCTGTCTTGTGTCATAATAAAGCTAAGATTGGAATTGATATTTCCCCCTCACACTGATGAACATGATTCATAGGTCATATGTTCACTTGGCTTCAAAATAACAAGAATACTGCAAAATTAGAATTTTTTGTTGAGTGAATCTTTCACACAAAGTGCCAATCAAGGCCATTTTCAGGATGAACCTCCCCCCTTCACAACAACAAATATACATGTATTATGTCGTAGTTCAATCTAGAGTCAGTATCTTGGAGAAATACATGTAAGCTTTCATAATCTGCAAAGTGCAAATATCTCAGTCTAGTTCTAATACTTTGCACAAATTATTTCATTTGATGATTTAATCTAATCATCTAATTTTAATTCCAATATTTTACAGCTTGAAACATATTAAAGAATCTTTGCAAAGATTTCTAGTTTTACAGTGTTCACTTCAAAGATGTACCAATGAGAATTGTGAAATATCTGTAAGCATCCAATTACTAAAATACTTCCCAATACTGAACATGACAATATTTATTGTGTAACACAAATTTCCTAAATAATCATCTATCAATAACAAGACCAAAATGGAATCTAATTTCACTCCAATAAACAAGTAAGCCCCAATCCTGGATTTCTTTTCTTTACAATTCCCCCTTTCTTTGGCAGGACACAGAACAACTGACCTGAGAGAACCTCCAATAATTATAGAATATCAATTCAATCCCACTAAAACACGCTTTGATTTTTAGGTCAAGGTGGCAATATTTGGTTGAACGGGGAGCTGAAAATAAAATACCTGCAAGTTTACGGAAATAAGCCAATAACTTTTCTATTTTTACCCTACATACTGGTACTTGGAGTGAATTAACCGTATGTCTGTTTTTGTCCACCATTCTCCCACTAACCTACATGTGAATGTATATGTACATGTATTTCCTAATGTAAGAATCTTGATTTTTTTGAAATTTTTTAATATTTCACTTTGAAAACAAATCAAGGGTACTTTGTTTACTAATACAATTGTTTTCTTTCTACTTATAGTTATCATACAATGTACAGAGACCCCTCTCTCCTTTTATTAATGTAGTCCTTCATTGAGGTCATTAATCACTCCCTAATAACCAACAGAATTAGAGGCAAACAGTCCCTAAAACATCTACTTTACACCATTTCTGACAGATATACAGTGCTGCCCTTAAGGCCTACATGTATGTTGAATATCTCATACAGACATTCATGTCCGAATCAGATACATAATCTATTCATCTCTTGGACTGAAAGGCCTCGGAATCTATAAATAGAAGTAGTGGGTAGAAATCACTGCCTTCCTTACATGGGGAAGGAACATGGTTTGCATTTCAGTTGCAAAGAGCAAAGTTGACAGCATATCTCAGATATCATTTCTATGATATTAGACTGGAATTCTTTTTTAAAAAAAAAAGAAATGGCAGTGAAATGGTCATTAGACCATCAAATGTAAGGAATAGTTTTGCAGATCATTTTGAAGCAGTGCTGATTGCTTCTTGGGTACAATAAAAAATAAACATACAGATAAATGTAGCAGGTTGTTGAAAACATGTATGAACGTGTTCTTACACTGTAATACTGTAATACTGCTGTACAGGTCACAATTTTCCTAGTATGATTATGAACTTTAATCATTATAATCATTTTCATCATCACCACCATTCTCATCACCATCATTCATCATTACCACAATAATCATCATGAACCTAAATGATAGTTCCACCATTTTGCTAAGTGTAAATGTACATTGTAGATTGTACATTTAGGCACACTTCAGCATACCGACAGGCCTTCCAAATATTGTTCTTGCTTTCAGCGCCATGTCTTACATACAGAGTATTTGTATTAGCACAGACTTTGATAACTGCGACACAGGAGCCGTTATTGTTGTAACCTTTATGATGTTAGATTTGATAAGGCTCCATAACAATTCTTGCTGCTATCTTATTTAGATGTCAAGCTGACAGAGAATAAACACTGACATGGGAGTGGATGGAATGCTGTATTATCATTACAGCCTTGATACTCAATGCTTATTACCTATGAGGCTGAGATAACAAGTTAAGTCCTTACATGTGTGTTTCAAGACACGCTCCTTACAGCATGTGCTCACTTGTTTCTTAAGTCGGTATTCATGGTCTAGTGGATATGTCTCTGGACTGCAGATCAACAAGGTACAGGGTTCAAGTCTACATTTGCCACTCTCTCCACCCGTGCAAATGGGTAGTTGTTAAGCTTGAGCGGCCTAGTTACTTTAGTGGCTCAGCTATGACTGTGGTAATAATGTTTAAGTACCATGAGTGTCACAGCGTGACGGATCCGAGTGCTATACAAATGGCAATTATCATCATTATTACTTTAGTCCAGCTTTATTACTTTCAGTCTTTTTGCATAGATTTTAGAATTTTCAAAGCCATATGCAAATGAAACTTTTTTGGTAACATCCTGAAATGTAACATACTCAAACCATAAATACAATAATAGTAATTTTCTCTCGACTATTCTGTATACTGTACACAGTCTCAAGATTTACTTACATGTACCCTCATTCCATTGTAAACATGTGCATAAACATGAATGCAAGAATAGAATAAATTTGTATGTTACTACTTGCACATGTACATACTTGTTAAATGATACTACAGTGTACATTGATAACCTCCCCACAACATGAAAAGCACAGAGAGAGAGAAGAAAGTAAAAATGCATCTTTTGATAATACACACTCCTAGAGCAATAATTCTTATCTCTAAAATGCCAACGTCAAGATAACGAATGATTACATTCATGTTTTGCAGGTAATAAATGTTCCATGACAATTGAGATTGACTCTATAATGAGATTAGTTAGTGTGTCTTGTACAAAGAGCCCCAAGGAGAATGTTATCTACCGTTATTTTATCATCTAAAGCACACTTCAGGTAAATCACTATTCCTTTGTTTCTATACAGTTAAAGTACCATTAAGTTAACTGATCACAAGTCACATGTCAGATTTAAATGTAAATATACCCCTACACTGGATGCACTCTAAAAAAATGTGGTTTAAATTTAATAGTCTTTATAGGATTTACATGTCATACAGTTTTTTTTCTGCTTTCAATAATGTTCAGACTGTATTCCACTGGCAATAATGTAACATACCAATGATTATTTCATGTAAATATTGTTTTCACTTCCAGTGTCCTCTACTTTGTTGCATTGTTTGTCTTTTTGTATGTATAACAAACATGTGGAAAAAATAAATTAAAAAAAAATTAAATAAAAATAGGATTTAAAAAAAGAGAGAATGTTTGATGGGCATTTTAACCAACTCTTTTATTCAGAGCATGAAAATATAGCATGAATGTTATCAGCTTTAAGTTTCATGTAGCACACAATGAACCTAATGATCCACAATTACCCATGTATGAAATTTCACCTAACTCCTTTCAGAGTGTAAAAATAAAACATGAATGTGGATACATCATTTTTAAGATAGCACATGATATACACCCACAAATACCACAATATCCTCAGATCTTTTAAATATAAATTGGAGAGGACTTTCATGTATCTTCGTCACCTTCAAAGCCAGTGACATAGCTCTACATACAAACATACTGCAAGTTACATGAGTGCCTCATTATGCATAAAAAGACATGAAACATAGCATAACAACCCTAAAAATAGATTTACACATGTGTATCAATCTTGTACTGAAACCCTTCCTGAATATCATATGTGACAGACCAGTAACTTCAATAAAGACATTATTCACCCGCTGTCCCTCGCCTCATTTCCTCTTCCGTTCACATTGTGACATCTGTCGACCTGGATGCACATGATCTCGGTTTCCATATCGCAAGGGTTCAGTCTTTATCCCCTCCCTACTTCTAACTACTTGGGCGAATGGGAATCATAAACGCAATTACTTGATTTCCTATATGTGTCATGATGTCTGTACCTCAGAAGCTTACTAATACAAACAAATGGTGCAACTCCTTGAGAACAAATCTATATATTGACAGAATTCGAGGATTCAAATTGAATTATCATAATTACATTCAAACCTATTTTACATATGTTTGTAGACCTGTAGAGAAAAACCATCTAAGTATAACAAATACTAATTTCTATTTTCCTTGAACTTTGTTTCTTACTGAAATGTGACAGAGGTCCACATTTTGTGGTTTGGCCTAATATCTTTTAATGCAAAGCCCTAAAAATCATACTAAATACATGAGTAGAAAGAGCAAAAAATTCTACACAACTGTGCCCATTTTGGTTGCATCAATATTCATTGTTTGATGCTGAAAATTTTTTAAAGGAAAATAAGCATTAAAATCCTTAAATTGGCAATGTGATAGAAAGTTTAAAATCACCGTTTTCCCCTGCAAATTGGCAACTTTTTGACTTATCATCATAATTTCTGTCAATTTATATTCATTTCTGATACATGACGCTTTATAAATAAAATGTCGCAATGAAATAAAAATGTTGGTGTTGCCAATTTGAAGAATAAAAGCTGATCCAATTAGGCTTTAAATAATTCCTGTCACGAATGGGTTAAAGGAACCTTCAAATAAAGACCACCTGCTCATAGAGATTGCTTTTTTTGTCTCCCATGAGCAGTCTTTATATACATGTTTCTCTGTTTATATACTTGAAAGGAGATATAGCTATGTTTATATCCATTATGCATATTGTATAAGGGTGAGAATGTTTCATGCATTGATAAAAAGAATTAGAGATATCCATCTTCCTATACACAGTAGTGCCACTGAATTAATAGAATAAAAGTCTTTATGACATTGAACATTACTGAGTAATACATTAATATAGTGTTTTGGCCTACATGTCTGGAATACATAGCAAATATAATTAAAATGGGTGTTTTCTTTGAAACCAATGAATGTTTACTTCATTATTAATGAAATAGAAAAGCTAATGACGTAAATCACCAAAAATCAGTCACGAATCATACGTACAATATGGCTTCATCATACTGATTTGCACAACTTAAGTCTTTAATGCAGCATACCTTCTCTAATTTTCATTTTTTTATGAATACATTCAAGAAGTGAGGGATACATGTATCTATATAATAAATATGAAAATAAGAACTCACCAGATAAAGTTGATATATATGTCCAAAGAACACCCAGTGTTATGAAGCTTTTCTCTCTATGGTCTGTGACAATTCTGTTGCACCTTTACGGTTGCTTGAGGGACCTACAGGATAGAAGTTGTCTGCACAACATGAGGGCTATGACGAATGGGATGGACTAGAACTGGCTGTGTATGTGTGCCTGTGTGTGTAAAGAATCTGTATCAAATAGGCACAGAGCACAGGAGAGAGGTTGAGGGAGAGAGAGGGAAACGGGGGGAAAGGGAAGAGTTGGGATGGCAAGAGGATGGGGGAGAAGGGGGAGAAGGGAAGGGAAGGGAGGGGAGAGAAGGAGGATGACGGGGGGAGATATAAAAGAAAGAGACAGAGAGAGAGAGAGAGGGAGAGATAGAGAGACAGAGAGACAGATGGGAGAAAATAGGGGAGGAGGATGGGGAGGGGAGGAAGGGGGTTAAGGGTATGGAGAATAGGAGTTATGAATAATGATGTACTAAGATTGAGATTAGTGACAGGAAAGAGATAAAAAGAGTGAAATAGGGAAAGGGGAGAGAAAGAGAATACAGAAAAAAAAAATGTTTTAAAAAAATGTACACATGTCATAGGTATTTAAATGAAAGGGTCAAAGGGACATTTGAAAAGAAAGTGAACAAAGAATAGAAAGTTGTAAAGGGCAGCAAGAAAAGGGGAAGACAGGAAGAAAAGATTAAACACAAATTCAAATGCCTACCATACACATCTCTGTCATATCACACATGAACATAATCACTGCACAGTCTAAACTTTCAGACTGTAATCAAATGCTATGATTATATGGAAACCCATTATTCATACACAACATAAAGAATATACTTCATGAAACCATAATACCCTTCATGGAGGTACAGTTTGCAGGAGAACGCAGAATTCAAATACAGTCAACTCTGCATAAGTCGAAGTCGCATAAGTCGAATAATCGCCTAAGTCGAAGGTCTGTACTGGTTCCCATTCCTTTATTTTCTATTGTTTTTGACCCCTCATAAATCGAATTTTCTCTAAGTCGAAGCATTTTCTTCAGTCCCGAGAAATTCGACTTAGGCAGAGTTTACTGTACTCATTTCATTCAAATGTCAATCCATGTTCAGAGAATGAACAAACATTTCACCTTTTCAAATAAATATGTCAATGAAGTATACTGAAGTATATTTGTGGTGGAATAAAATAACAAGGGATGTATTTCAAGACTACATATGAGAAGCAGGTAAACATTACATTACTCATGCAGTACTGATATCTACAAATGTAAGCAGCTGACTACTGTACATACATGTACATGTTTGTAAGTCGCTCCCATTTCTTATCCTTCTTCTTCCTTATTCATCTGCCTGCCTCATACACGCTCCTCACAATCACATGAACACAGATAAATAAGAAACCTCTCATTACCTTTAGAGGAGTTTGCATCATTTCTTAAACTAAGACTTTTGATTGCAATCCATTCCCCCCCCCTCCCCACCAAAAAAAAGGGGGTAAATACATGTAAAGAAAAAAAATTGCCACTCCATGCTGTAAAATTTTTTAAATGCATTAAAAACAGGTTTCCCTTCTTTTTATAAATGCCTTAATTTGAAACTTCCAATGAATTATGTACAAAAGCTGCACACATAAAAGCCATCAAATACAAACTTGTCCATATGGGCTGTAAGTGGTTGTACTGTAAGCTGAATCACATAGATCACAGGTGAAGACACTTGTTTTTATACACAAGCCATTCCATTCACTTTTATTACCTGCTTAAAGTCCCATCACCACGGCAACTGTCAGCTATAATTCTGGTTTAGTGCTGGGCCATCCAACGGTCTTCAAAGTAATAACTAAATAGGATACTTGCTCACTAACTGACTGACTGCTGCTGTTGCATGTACTTCATAAGCCTCAAGTGCTGGGTGAGGAAGAAAGATCTGAAAAAGGATACAAGAAAGATAGGGGTTCCTTAGACAAGAGATCAAGTGTAGAATTTCTTAGAATTTGAGGATGATTCATACTTAATATACACAATGTACATGAATGTGCAAATAATACAATCATCACTCGAAAATCACTTATCTCTTCTCCAGTATGTACATGTATAGTTCAAATTGAAAAGAAATGAATTACATGTATGTACATGCATGCAGGTTTCCAAAGTAACCTTTTGGTAAGGTGACCAGATTCAACTTCCAGGCTCTGTACATGTATACATACACACATGTATGTTATGTACTGAACCCTATGTTAACTTAAAACTGGGGGCTTACATACATGTACATGTATGTGTCCTAGGCACCTGTATCGAGCCATGATACATGAATGTAATGTTCATTTAATTTTAGAACAATCAGAACTCAGAACATGTAACTTATATTACAACATCTGAAAATATACTCATGTACAGAGAGGGCTCCTCTTTCTGCACATGTATGTCCATCATTTATTATGGTCTGTCAAGCAATGCATTTATGATTAATAATTCCATATTTCAGACCAGTACTACATGTAGTAATAAATACAAACAATATTTCATGTGTACACAGCTATCAGTTCATGTCCAACTTGTTTAAGGCAGATGATAAGTAGCATAAATCCAGTTTTGCCCCTTCAAAAATCTGAAAGAGCAAAAGCAAGTAATATGCCCTTCTTTAAATCAATTTTCATGCAAGTGTGTTCATCTTCTTAGGTTTACTACAAGCTTCCTTCATGGTGCTTCTGATGAGACTTCTGAGACTAAAGTCATGTTTTTCCTCCCAAAGCTGTATCTATCAATACAACAAACATACTCTTTCTGTGACAAAGCTGCAAAGAACATATTTTTATAAAATTATAGTAACAAACTCGGCAGGCTTCAAACTACATGTATATCTGCTTTCGAAGAGACTTCCGAGACTAAAGTCATGTTTTTCTCCCAAAGTTGCATCTATCACTAAGACAAACATACTCCTTCTGTGACAATGCTGAAAAGAACATATTCCTATTATAACAAACACTGCAGGCTTTACACTATATCTGTCAACAATGGAGAATAGAGGGCGATACACATGACATGTTAATGAACTACCGACTTGCACCCGCTGACGAGATTACACCCGTACTTATCCCAAATCCTTTCTAATTAGGCGTTGGATGTTGACAAATTTGGGTGTGCTACATGGAGAAGCAGAGAGAACACTCACTATCAGATGCAGACGTCGACATAAGCAGTGGGTTTTTAGTCTTGCTTCCAAGTAAAATACTTTGTTTTTTTTCCCTTTCCTCGTCATCACAAATATTTAAAGACCCAGGTTGGAGTAAGCCCTCCCCACAGCTGGTACAAGAGTAGTAATTGTGACATGCACTCTCATTTAAGTTGAACAGTCATTTTCATGAAGCTGAAAAGAATTCCTGCTCATATTGTACATGGGAGGGTATTTTGGAGCTCTACATATTTGCATTGACTCCATGAGCTGTGACTCTTCCTATCCCATCCTCTCTCTTCTCATCCACAGAGGAGGGAGAATCTCTGAGGAAATAATTGCTTCAAGATTATATATTTTCTTTCCTAGCTCTGTATCATTTCAATATCCTTTTCTGTTTTTTCCCCTTACTTTCCTTTTCCTTTCTTGAGGAATCCACGTAATTACAAACATTGCTTTCTTGTGGATTTCTCCTTTCCAATACTAATTCCCTTTTTTTTAATACATTGTGTCAAGCAGACATCTATTTTGTTTGATGTTATAAAAAAAAGAGAAAAAATAATGTATGTTAATTCACAATATTTTTGTCAAAAAGGAAAGAAAAAGAAATTTTATGTCTCATATTATGTTGGGAATAAAACATGAACTTGAAATACAAGTATCAAATCAAGTCAATTCTCCCTACTGCAAATATGAGATTCAACAGTAGAGGGTGACTTTCCCTGCATACCACACAGGTCACCACTTGCGCAGATACAAATCCAGTATCGACGATTTGTCAAGATTTTTTCCGACTTCCACAGAAAATGTACAGCCAGGTTAACAAATCCCTCATTTGACAAAACTATCGTTCAGGTTTCATACATGTAAACTCTCCTGATAATTTTATTAAATAGTAGCATCTGAATTAGTTGCCTGCATTTTCTAGGCTCAAAAATTATAATTATATGGGACTTGTTGAGACCCGACCCATTATGTTTGCATGGAAACCAGAAGTGCCTTGTCTGCGCTGTGTGTGGGAAATATCGCCCTGTACTGCTGAATATCATATCTGCGGTAGGGAGAATTTTATAGAATGTGGAAATAAGTAATTCCCCCTTGAAGCAAGGCTGGATCACTATTTGAGGGAAACAAAAGACAGGATGCTCTTAATACAGTTCAGCTCATGTTGATCATTCCTACTCTACATGTAGTCTATCTCCACATGATTCTCAGAAATTTTTGAAGTGATAAATGATAGAACTGTATTAGAATAACCTAAAGGGTAAATGTAGGCTACATTCTTCAAGAGAAAAGTTAATTCTGCGAAAGATTATTAATGTGTGAATTTTCTCATTTTTTGAATGTGCATTATCTTAGAAAGAATACCTAGTTAGTAGGAAGGATCTCTGAAAACTGAGGAAGATCACTCTTTATACATGTATGCATTCATATAAAAAAAAAAATGATGAGAAATAGCTGTATTCGTTCACGCCAGACGATGAGGCCACCCTTGTGGATAGTCCTATGTACTTATAAGGTGCTTTCACACCTACCCAATCAAGAAAATTACCTGTAAATTATAAGAACTTTTTCAGGTCCCAAAATACCTGATTATTATTTCGCGCATTCACACCTACCCGAACCAGACCTCTACGAAAATGTTTTCATAATTACACATGTATGAGCATGATGTGCATCACGGTTTAACTGCAAGTATTTTTTTCGGGGATATTACGAGTACTTTCGATTCACCTTGTATTTTCTAATCTGGGGAGAATACCCAATCAGGAAATACCAGGTATTTTTCATGATCGGGTAGGTGTGAAAGCACCTACATACATTGTGTGTGCATTGTCAGGAAAGGGAGTGAATTTATAATTAATTTGATGATTCCAAAATTAAAAAAAAAACAACAAAAAACAACAACAGGAAAGAAACCTATTAATTGCAAAAACTACATGGCCCTGCCCCACAGTATAACACTGGCTCATTCAACCATTACATTCCCTCTAGATTGCTACGTTCTCAAAACTCTGGTTTAAGCCCCGGTCACAACCCACCGTGCGTGTTTTTGGTCCGCATGTTTTTGGGGAGGCCATTTTTTTCTGAAAACGTGGGGAGGGAGTGGCAAGAGCAGGGAGCAATGCACGTCACTCGCATGGTTGCACAAGGTGTAAGTACATGGCCCGCACGCCATGCCTGGCCATGAGCTGTTGCGTGCATCGTACGTTGAGCACGTGGTAAGAGAGTTGTACGTGCTTACAATGTATGATCTCCGTGCGATTGCCACGTTATCGTACGGAGGCCGTACTTACACTTTAAAAGTAATGTTGTAACCCGCACCCGTTGCGGTACGGGTTAACCTGCCGGTATGCCCCCGATCACGGGCTGCGGGCCGGGCCGAGTTCATTCTCAAACCCGCAGACCGTCATACGAAAAAAGGGAGAAGTAACGACACATAATAAAAACATTAAAAATGAATATAAAATAAATTACAAACCTTCCCAAACAATAAGTAAAATATGGCAGAAAAGGTGTACGGCAAAAACACAAGAGATAGAATAGATCAGAAATTAGCGAGCTGGGATGACCGGAATCTAACAACAAATAAAAATAGATATCGATAGCAGCTATCGATGCGGCCAAAGTGCGCGCGCGAAATTAAAACTTACGGTACATACGTCGTATTATCGTGTGCGCACGGATTTACTTGTGATATCGAAATGAAGCATTTCTTACGTGAGACGGGATCTTGTTTAGATGGGCGTAATGCTTTCAATTTCGAGATCACAGCGGACCCATTTCGTGGTACAAAGTCACCCCCAAAAAACATTCTCTCCGGAATAAAAGGCGAATTTGCAAATTGTAAGTAAATTCAGTTCACTCTAGGCTAGGTTAGTAGTTGGCATATATTTTCCTGATTTGAGCCTGTATAGTGTGGGGATTGCAAAAATAATTTTCATTTTTCAAAGATAAATTGACTTGCGGGTTAAAACCCGACGGGTCAGCGGGTCCCGCTTGCAAATTATTGGATTATACGGGACGGTACGGTTCGGGTTTTCACTTGCGGGTTACAACATTATTTAAAAGACTCATGGAGTCAGTGCGTTGTGCGCTCACTGGCTGTAGAGGGCACGTGCGTCACCCGTACTTGGGGTGAATCCATAGCCGAATGCAGCGAAAGTTCCTCGTGCACTAAAAGTGCTACGGAGTGTCTGCGTGCTCCCAAATCCGTAATGAGGCAGTACTTACCACGTACAGATCCCCAAATTTTGCCCACGTTTTTGCAAGTAGACAGCACGCACTTTCAAGTACGGTGGATTGGGACCACGGCTTTACTTGTTATTCCTAGGCTTAATGCAAAGTGGGGGGAGCGAATCTTTGCTCATGCTGGGTTGTCATTATGGAACAATCTCCCTCAAGTGATTAGAAATAGCAGTTCTGTTGAAGTGTTAAAAAATAATCTTAAAAGGTTTCTGTTTAATTTGGCCCATAATTGATCTCCATTACCTCTCATGTCCTTACATCTCCTATTGCACTTTTGTCTGTTTGTCATGTAATTTCATCTTTTGCACAAGTTGTGCCTTGAGCATTTGATCATCAACTGGATTTGGCACCTTGAATATCTTATATACATGTATTATTATTATTATTATTATATCTAAATTGCAAATTGCTTCTGCAAAAATATTGTGATATTTGAACATGTTGCTGAGGGAATAAGAGTGCTTGCTGCTCTGATACAGTATCTATTTCTGCACTATCGGTACTGTAAGGGTTGTGCTTTTAGTACACTTGTATCAGAAGTTACATTAAAATTCATAAATTTTTGTTACGGTGTACACATGTACATGTATGCACATACATGTATATACTGAACACATTAACAAGATTTAACATCTTCATAAACACAATTCTTTGTTCGTAGATGCTCATTATTTCCCCTTTTTGCTAAACATATGGTTGATTGACAAAACAGTTTTGGACCTCTAGCCACTAGCCACAAAACTGTTGAGACTTGAATATTCATAATTCAGAATTTCGGAAGAAATACATGTACATGGTTTGTAATTCCAGTTATATTCTTATCCGAATAAGTATTTCTTTCTATAAATTCTATTACTAACACCAAAATTCTGACATACAACTAGTACAAAGAATTAGCATTTCACTTTCTTAACTGTAATTCTCCTCTCACTCATCAGAACATTTATCATATATACAAGTTTCTGTAAAAAAAAAAAAAAAAATCAAACAGAAGCACATTACTGATCCAGTGCAAAAGAAGAAGTAGGAAAAAAAAATACACATGTAAATGGCATAAAGAAGATAGAGTCTCAAAATTCTTGCAACTGGATAGGGAAAATGACAATGGCACAAAAAATTGGGCCAAGCAATACCAAAACAAAAGATCGAGCAGGAAAATGTCAACTGCAGTCAAAAAGGTACAACTAACCCCAGACTGAAAAGAAAGGCACAAATCTTAAACATTTGAATCTGACATGCTTACTGCAGCTGAGAAAATTAGGAATACTATCTTAAAATAAAACAGCAATTACAGCCAACAGACCTTCAGGAGAAATCGTTTCTTTCTTTTAAGAATGAATTATGGTTACATTTCCATTTTAAGAAAATTTTAATGAAAATTAATATTAATTATATCATGGTTTACTGAGCTGTATGACTCAAGACTGAGAGTCTACATGTATATGCATCCCAAGAAAATGGCTGCAGTCTGGTAATTAAGATTAAGGTTTGACTGAAGACCGAGAGTCTACATAGCCAAATAAAATGGCTGTAGTCTGGTAATCAATGTCACAGTCACACCAACAAAACCGACTCCAAACCGACCCATGGTATGTCACTGAAAATAACCTAATAGTTTTGATCGGTCTGGAGTCGGTTTCGTTGGTGTGACTGCGAAATAAAATTAAGGTATGAGCATTAATCAACAATAGACCTGTTTACTAATGCATTCAAATTAATGCACATTTCTCTCCAGAAACCTTCATTACCAACTATTCAGATCACCTGTCATGCATAATGACATCTGAATAGATGGAATCCAGTTTGCAAACATTAGTGTCGCTAGGTCAGGCAAACCTCTAGCAAGCTTCTTAGTTGTCAAGGGAAACTTTTGTTCAATAAGTATGCACAAAATTTGGGGACAGGCCTACATGCATTTATGTCAGATCTTTCTAAATCAATCACATCTTTCTCAATGAATCAATCTGTGAAAAAAACTAGATGAATCCTGGACCACGCGTGGTCGAACTTTATGCCTCCACCATTACCAGATCAGAAATACATGTATATGGCACTTCATGTTGATTTATTTTCATTTATACCATGACGTCTTTGACCTTGACATCTGACCTTCTGACCCCCAAATCTAATAAGACTATTGCCCTTTCCATATGCATACATGAGCCAAGTCTGAAGTTGATCCGTCAAATGGTTACTGGGTTATCCACAAGAACGAACCATTTCTATGTACAAAATGACCTCTTATGACCTTTGATCTTTAACCTTGAGACCCCAAAATCTAATCAGATCATTGAAGTTGATCTGTCAAACGGTTTTTACGTTATTGCGAGAACGTGTCTGTCATGTCCGTCCGTCCGTCCTGTTTTCGTTCTCGCAATAACTTAAAAACCGTACGAATGGACAACCCGAAAACATAATGCCTCTGGCACCCACCTACGGTGGGCGGAGGCATAAAAATTGAGTAAATTATTTGACCATCTTGCTTCTGAAAAACAAACCTAATAGTACCCTACCTTAAACCTTCTTCCTTAAACATCTTTTTTTTCCCCCTTCAATTCAAAGCTCTAGATAATGAAGTGATGAATCAACCATGTAAGCAGTAACAAAAATTTAATACATTTTGATTTATTATTTCAAAAAAGGACATGGTGAAAGAAAAGAGAAAGTTGTAATAGCACATTCAGTACAGTTCTTTCTAGCATCTTATACTGCCATCCAATGACAAAACAAAGGAAGCTCTAAAAATTGATTTTTTTTTCTGAATGAGGGGTACTTGGGGGGGGGGGGCTCTATATGATGATGAAGAAATTCAGGTCACATGACACCCCACTTCCGAGATACAGACATATTAAAAGGAAGCAACTTTATAGATATCCACATAAAACAGTGACATATTTTCTCCATTTACCAAGAATTCTACAGTTGCTTCCTTTTTCTCCTTGGACAGCAGTATAGCCCAAAATAAAATCAACATTTCAATTCAAAGTAATCACAGGAGGCTACAAACTCTCAACACATAAGAGTCAGCGAGTAAAACTCTTTGGACGTATATCTTTTCCAAAAAAAAAAAAAAAAATATGAAGAAAAAAATGCAGGGGTGGTATTCTGAGATCCATTTTATCTCGGATAAAATAAATTTTTTTATCTCAGCTAAAATCAGTGAGATAAAATACCCCCCAAATTTTTTTCAATCGGTATTCTGAGAACCATTTTATCTTGATTTTATCTCATCTAAGACACGCCCATTTATGATGCAGTAACCAATAAGAAATGCTGTTAAATCGCATTCTCAGCTTGCTCAGCCAATGAAACTGCTTTCCACCAGTAGGTGGGGCAAAAGAGCGCGGATGCGTTATTTGTACAAATTTTAATACGCTGCTTGTGCTTGCATTCAAACGCGAACGCATTTTGACTGGTATTTTGGTCAGAAATTATTGCAGTATTTTCCAAGGTATCAGCATGCCTTTTCAAGGATCATTTCAAGGCCGATATTAGTCAATAAAAATCTTTAAATTCAATTCAATCATCGTACGAGAATGTTGCTTGAGTAATGCAGTCGATGATTATTGCATTTTTCTTTATCTTTATCTGAAGACTAATAGCGAATTTATCCAGAAACAGTGTACATCCTGGAAGTCCAAGAGATAAAATAGCCCCAACCCTATTTTAAGTTTCATTTTATCTTTTCCTTCAAGGTAAGATGGGCACAAGCGCAAAAGCTGTGCATTTGTCTTTAGCGGTATAGGTACGCGCACTGCAGATGAGGAACCGAGATAAAATGAAGATAAAATCTAAGATTTTAAAGTGGTCTCAGAATACCAATTTCATTTTAAAGATAAAATACAAAATTTTAGAGATAAAATGATGCTAAGAATACCACCCCAGGTCATCTCAACTGGAAAGAAGTGAGTCTAATGATACACCTTAAGGCCCATCCAGCTACATGTACAAACCCCTGCAGAAAACCCTGGGCCTGTGTTTTTTTTTTTGTTCAAACATCACTTATGATGATGAGATGCACAATAACAAGTCAGTAATACATGTAGTTCATGCCAAAAGTTAAAGAGACTGTTGCCTAACTTTGCGCAAACTGGCAACTCGAAGAATAGGGAACCAGACACGCTTGCTGTATTCATTTGTGTGCAAGCAAATGTCTCAATGTAGCCCAGCGGCAGCAGGGACGATGTGGTGATTTTGACAAAATTTCTGGGCAAAATCAAGATTATTTTCATCAAATAACCAAGAATTTGAGAGCCAAGGGGACAATGTGATATGTCAAAACATAATTATCTAACAAAAAAATAGCTAAAAGTAATTTTGGACTTGATTATGGCCTTGTCCCATACCTCGAACATTTTCAGCAGTCTCTGCATTGGCACACGCGCGTGTCTGCGCCCCTATTCTTCCTTCCAGATCATGACGTTTGATATCTGATAAAAGAAAACTGATGGTTTCCTTGGAATTTTTCCTCAGGCTCATGGTCTGTTCTGCCCCTTTCCCCAACCACTCACTCCCTCACAATATTAATGTGAGTGCCATGTCTCAATCAACCCTAAGTTACCATTAGCCCTGCCTGGGCTGGGGCCTAGTCAGGAGACTTCAAGAGAGCAGAAAAAAAAAAAAAAAATGCTAACGCTACTACTCTCTATGAAGTCGGGTGTTTTTACCCCCTATTTGTACGAGTTTTTCCAGCTACCCTACGTCTACGATAGATTTATATCTAAATTTCGGTTTTCATACGTCTGATTTTTAGTCCCAAGTGTCAGTTGGGTTCATGATGACCACAGCCGATAATCGATAGTTACAAAGGCAAAGGCTGGGCTGGTGGTGTCATTGGCCCATGGGAAAGTGATTTTCCAGGGGGTTGTTTTGGAGTGCCAAGATGCTTGCTATGTACAAATAGGGGGTAAAAACACCTGACTTCATAGAGAGTAGTAGTGTTATCATTTTTTGTTGTTTTTGTTTTGTTTTCTACTCTCTTGAAGTCTCCTGACTACTGGGGCCGGAGTCCTAGGCTGGGCAGCCGCAGTATCGAACATCAACAATCACTCACTGGGCGAGTTCCGGTCACTCAGTATTTGAACGTCCCGTTGGCGTTGCACGCCCTAGCGACATTCCTCCCACGCAAAACTATCTTTTACAAATTCGACAACATTTCAAATCACCCAAGAATATTCATTTATTAAGCAACATTCAGACTCACGAACACTGAAATTAAAACAACATGAAATAAATAGTAATTTACCCAATTCTCCAGATGTAAACAGATGGCAGATGCACAATCCGCCGTCAACATGTCAAGATGTTGAAGTTATGTGTATATGTAGGATGATCCGATATGATATGCAGTACGATGATATGCACGTACGTAAGTAAAGCAGACATGGCTCGGGATCAGCGAAAGAAAAACTTTCCTCAACAGTAGATGGCGTCCTTACTGATATTTTTTTGTCTTGCATTGATTTATTCTTATCACAGAAGGCCGCACGCCTGTAAATAGATCCGTTCATCTTCAGAGATTCCTCTAACCCGTACCAAAGTAGACCGAAGTTTTCTGTCTCTTACAGTCGTCGTTGGCCTCTTATATAAATGGTAGGGTCGGCATTCCTCCTTTTTAGAGCTTGTGGCTGATAAGCCTTGTGCTAAGCAATTAAGTTATCAATAAAATCAACTACTTATACAGTACTACTACTTTAGCCTGTATCTGGGCATAGGCTTATTATGATCAATGTTGGTTGGAAATGTTGGGTGCAATTTGTCAAGCGTGTATGACGGGTCTTACGGGACATTCATACGTACAACAGTAGGCCTACTCTGCAACCATACATCTGTCCCATAGATGTATAGTTTTAACCAATCAGAACGCATGATATTATACAGCTATCCACTGTCATAAATATTGGGTAAAATTTTAACCAGCACGAGCGCAACATAATCTATGGGGGTGAACATGTTGCGCAGTATAATATCTGCAGCATCATTATCATTATTGTGCAGTCGAATAATCATTATTTTCGAATGCAAACGACATGATACTTTGTCAATCAGCTAAAGGGCAAGCAAGTATTGCTATCAAAATACAAATATTTCATCCTACTTTGAGTCATTTGTCCTTTAATTCTCTACCATCTCTCTCTCTCTCTCTCTTTAATAGGAATTAAAAGAAGTCACGTGAGCTGACTTAGACTAGGTGCTACCCATTATCGCGTGACACCAGTCATGCTGATATTGCTGTATATACACACCGTTCATAACTGCACAAGACCTAGGGGAGTTTTGAAAATCAAACACGATATTTTTTTTTTCATTTTTGTATATATATATATTTTTTTTTACTTTTTGATTTCTATTTTGGGTGTAAAAGATAAAGAGATCACTTAATTTGATTATTAAATTTCTATTTTATATAAATATATGATTTGATTTGATTTAGGCCTATTTATTCATGTCTTTTTCAAATTTACTTTACAAACTGAATACAACATACCGTCATAACGAATTGTGGACTGGAAACAAAGCAGTTACAATATACAGATTTGACATAAATAAAACCACAAAGAAAGATTTTCACATAAACATTGATTGATGGTGTGACCCTTTGCCTTACAAATGCGTTTTCCGAAGGGGACATAAAAGGATTGATTTGATTTATTTTGATTTGATTTATTTATTCACCACTCATGGGTTGGATAGCGCTTGTCAGCTAATAGCTGCTTTTCAAAGGGGTCCAAACCAAAAAGATGAAAATAAACATGTAAAGCAAAACAAATATACATAAGCAATCATAAAATGTAGCAAATAAAGTAACAAAATGGTTGACATGTTAAAAAGTTAAACAAACATAACAATGATTGGAAAGGATAATCATTTTCTTGTATTCATAGTAACAGAAATCTATAAAGCAATAGTTGCAAGATGAGATGTAAACAGCGCATTGACAAAAAGGAGGATAAAGGTGTGGCGGCGTTCAAAACTGCACGAAACCCATGCAGAAGAGTGTGGAAAAATGAACAAAAAAATTTGATAGTTCAAGCTCACATGTGATGCGAGCAAAATAATACTGAGTTTGATTCCTTAGAGCGATTTACATGCGTGGTTGGGGGAGGGGTATGACTGGTGTTGGATATACTCGGCGAGGGAGTGAAGCAACGGGGAGGCACGGGTGCCGCTAGAACATTTTGAATGGGGGTGTAAGACGTAAATATGCAGACAAATTTTAAGGTAATGACCCTCAATTTGCCAACAGTTATTTTTTTTATAAATACACTCTTTATCCCAGTAGAAGTATTAATTCGTCATCAAAATGTATAGACCAATGAGATATCTAAATAATACATGTATATTTGGTCACCTCGCTTACCATAATTATTTGTTTGCTTTCTGAAACCACCATGTGTCTAAAAATTATACGAGCGAGCGAAGCTATATAGCCAGGAAAAAAATATACACTGTTCATCATGAAAATATACTATAGGCCTAGGAGATACATGTATCTAAATAATATACTGAATATGAACTCTATCTGGGCACCTCTCTTGACGAATTTGTTTGCTGTTCAGAACCATCCTGTTTTTTTTAATAGTATGAGCGAGCAAAGCGAGCGACCGACATAGCGTCGATCCGTAACCAAAATGCATGTATACCTTTCTGCAGAATTCGAGGAAAGTCGGACACTTCGCTGCCCAATTATATTAATATTCGGACATCTCACTGGGGCAAAGATTGCTTTCTGCCCGAAATCATCAATTTTCTAGATTTCACGAACGAGCGAGAAATACTTGGGAAATGTGTATATGCTGAAAAGATGTTCCAGTATTGTTAGTCCATTCTAGTAACGTTACATTTTCAACATCTTCCGTTTTCATCGTGGGTACGACCAGGAATAGGATATTGGTCACAGGCCGTTATCTTCTGGAAATAATCATCTACGTTAGGTCAACTTGCAGCTCGCTTCCTTGCAGTTAAATCTGTTTTTTATTCCAAATTTATTCATCTACATTATACCGTAAAGATAAGCAATATAAAAATTAAAAGAAAAATAATGATAACGATGTCGTTAGTAATAATACTAATCATCATTCATTCATTCATTCATTCATTCATTCATTCATTCATTCATTCGTTCATTCATTCATTCATTCATTCATCACTTTTGACCGTGAACTATTGGGGAAGGGGATGATAATACAGGCCATCCCCTCTCTGAAAAATTGGGCGATATCCCCCCCCCCCCCCCACCGGTTTCGACACCCAGGCTTATAATCTAAGAAGGTATGGTTCTGTATGTTTCGACTTGGCCATGCTAGTTCCTTGTAGTGATTTGAAGAGTGATTGTGAGACGTAATTTTCATGGTGAATCATGAAGATAAATCCCTCACTGTTGCGTTTCTGGCAAGCCTGCAAAATAAAAGAAAATGAACGAGGAAATGATATGCCTAGCAATGATGTGATGTAACGATTACCTATAGAATATTCATCGTAGATGTGTTGTATGGTTCAAACTAAACATCTGATTGTTTAGCTTCCCGTGACCTGATTGGCTAAAACTATACATCTATGCAATATTCATGAGATGTATATAGTTTTATTCATGAGATGTAGAGTTTATCTGTTTGCTTATATACACTATGCAATATTCATGGAATGTAGAGTTATATTCATGAGATGCCTCGACGGAGGCTTGCATTTATAGTAGCACGGAATATTGGCATAGATGTATGCATGTAGTTTCTCGTGATCTGTTTGTTTTGTTCGTGTTTTTTTTTTTTAATTTCCGTCATAAAAAGAATATACAATCACATGAATATAAAAAGAAAATAGCAAAGGTAATATGAATATAATAAACATATACAAAGAAAACCTGTACAGAAGTATAGAAACTTAGGAATTAACAAAACAATAAGGAAAGAAAAATGGAATATACAATCAAGAGACGGTTGTATAACCCATTTTCAGCCGCACTGACATGGTGCCACTGGTCTTCCATTAGGACCAGAGGTCTTCCATGGGATCTGATTGGTTAAAACTATTCCATGGAGGCATGGATGTATCATGGAGTGGTTGTAGCTCCATGGATGTATAGTTGTACGGAATAATAGATGTGTGGTTTCTCGTGATCTGGCTAAATTAACTATACATCTATTCCACGGAGGCACGGATGTATGGATGTATAGTTGCACGGAATAATGGCACTTTGGCCCACTTACTATCCTGACTATAAGTCTATGCAACTATACATGCTTAGCTGCGAACAGGGGGATAGATGTACATAATATTATTGGGTAAAAATGTGCCATGAGGGTAATTATGTGTCCAACCAATTTTGGGCATTTCTTTGGGCATTTCTTTCTTTCCAATTTGAAGGAAATTTTGCCCATTCTAAAGTAGTTACTGCTTATTTTTTACCCTAACTGGACAATATGCTTCCCGCATTGGGTAAAATATTGCCCAAAGTTGGTTGGACACATAATTACATTCGTGCTGGTTAAAATTTTACCCAATATTTGTGACAGTGGATAGCTGTATAGTTTCATGCGTTCTGATTGGTTAAAACTATACGTCTATGGGACAGATGTATGGTTGCATAGTAGGCCTACTGTTGTACGTATGAAAACCCTGTTTAGGTGACACGACATAATTATGCTCCGCGACATTTGCTCCGCCGACATATACTCCGCCGACATTTGCTCTCTCTCTCTCTCTCTCTCTCTCTCTCTCTCTCTCTCTCTCTCTCTCTCTCTATCTCTCTCTCTCTCTCATTTTCTCCTTCTCTCTATTCTTCTCTCTGTCTTTTATCGGTAGGCCTATCAATAAGGAAGGTTAATATAGTCTCCGGAAACAAAATTGACTTTTATTGCAACGTATGGTACAGGCCAGAGAAACAGAAATAATATAACAAAACGAAACAAAACAAAAAAACAAGCATATGTCGGCGGAGCATAACGGCGGAGCATAATGTCGACGGAGCAAATGTCGGCGGAGCAAATATCGGCGGAGCATATGTCGGCGAAGCAAATGTCTGCGGAGCAATTGTCGCGGAGCAATTGTCGCGGAGCACTTGTCGGAATTTTCGGAGCAGTTGTCGGCGGAGCAAATGTCGGCGGAGCATATTATGTCATGGAACCGTCCTGTAAGACTCGTCATACACGCTTGACAATTTTCTCCCAACATTTCCAACCAACGTTGATCATAATAAGCTTATGCCCAGATACAGGCTAAAGTAGTAGATTTTATTGATAACTTAATTGTTTAGTACAAGGCTTATCAGCCACAAGCTCAATG